>CM062813.1:71718917-72318917 GCA_031772625.1 Pinus tabuliformis | reverse complement strand
ATAGAAACACCATCATCAATTATTTAACCTATTGAATAAATATTTAAACCAATTCCCATTTCAACCATTAACCAATGATTTTATCCACATAGTATAATTGAAACTAGTGAACGAACAAGTAAATAACCAAGAATAAACCATTGAAAGCAATGGATGGGAACCAACGCCTCTTAGATCATCCACTAGTCATTCAATGAACTTGTTCCAACTCTACAACCTTTCCATTAAAACCTTCAACTTTGTTTTTCGACTTCCTTCCACTTGGTGAAGGAAGCAAGGGAGGAAAAAGGTATGGAGGAGGGTAATATTTTCCTAAAATAAAAATTGCATAAAAAGTATTCATGAATTCTCCTCCCTTCAATTTATGTGCCAATATTTAATCAATGAAGGAGGGGGCATTACCTTCATGTGGACATAGAGTGAATGTTGGGCTTTCTTAACCCAAGTGTTCCTTACATTTTTAATTTTGATCCCATGGGCTTGTTGGCCAATCAAGGCCAACATGTTCAAGGAAAAGAGGCCAAGGGATCAACACCCCACCAAGCCTTATATTTTTTGGAAAACACAATAATTTTAATTTTCTCAAAATCCATTCAACCATTGGCATATAATGCTCTTGAAACTATGGTTACACTAAGGCCCATGTTCACCTTGCCTTTTAAGGTTTTCACCTAGTGATATAGAAGTGAAAGGAAGAAAATGTGGTATTCTCGAAAAGGTGTTGTTGATTACTTCACCGCTAACACCCAAAATTTTGATTTACTATAGTGAAGACCTAATTCATAGACCTGGAAGTTTTATTATGCATAATTCTAGGATGCGATCTGTGAAACCAATTTCAAAACTTGCAAAGGCTCTAAATAAGTCATATGGACATGAAATGAGGTAATTGATATATCACCAAAAATCTATTGAGTTAAGATATAGCCTAGATATTTTAATTCTCTATTTTGGTGCCAAACAAAAACACTTTGAAACTTTGACCCCCTATCACCAATCAATCATCCATAAACTAAATAAGATTTTGCAAAAGGATTTTCTAAATGATTGGGGGTTGATATTCAACATTTTACATACTATTGGAAAGTAATTAAGATTCCTTGCACCATCACTAGATTAATTTTCATTTTTGGTTTGGTTCAACACAATCTAAACCTTGAAGTTATAGAAATAAAATTTGTATCCAAGGAGATGCACATTTTGTACTCATATACTAGGCTTTAGAATTTGAAATTGGGAATATCACAAATTTTAGGAAAAATTGTATTGAGAAATACAAGGAACAACTATTGTTTTTTTTTTTAAATACCTCAAAATGTATTTATTTTATATGTAATACCCGACTCAAGTGGAATGTTCCTATTAACCAGTGAAAGGGATCAATGTTGAAAATCTTGCAAATTGCTTCTACTTCAAACAAAATATGACCTAATCTACCTGAACATACTCTTTGTTTATATGAAAGGGTTTTGGCTCGGAGATGACCTTCCCAAAAGGTAAAATCTGTGGCATCTAAAATGAGCTAAAAGAAGTTATATTAAGTCTAACTACATGCCAACAAGATATTATTGGGCACTCTAACATTAATGGATGTTATGAGCATGCTTGTAGAGTGGTTGCACAATAAAAAATTGTCACACTTAAACTCAACTAGCAATACAAGCCTAAGATAGGTGCATACCACCTAGCCAATGGGAAATCAAAACACCACCTACAATGTCTATCATGTTGAGATATATTAATGATGATGAATGATAATGATCTAGTCTCTAATACCCCATTGTACACTTGACACAACTAATTGTTCCTTCTAGTTGATATTATTTGATGAGAAAAACAATGACAACAACCAGTCATACTATCTTCTAATTCAAAATTCATCTTTAAAACATTGATTATTACATCTCTCTCATTGTATTTTAAAAGGTACACATTGCAAATATCATGTTGGTCCAAAACAAAGTTGGTTCAACAAACACTTTCCCACCATACATCATTGCTTTACCATTTGCCTTCCTTGTAACTCGCAACTATTTCATCTCATGGATATAAACACCTACAAGGGAGGAAATATGTAGCATATATTTTTCACTTTAATACTCACATCCACCTACTCACTATGAGATGTCACGAAGTTTCCTATAGGAGGGTTGTGCCCATGTGTGAACCAACTAATGATGACTTGGTTACATCACACCATTATTTTTTAAGATACTTCTATCTTATATCACTCTCCCTTGAATCACATTGACCTAGCTTAGATGCATGACCACTTTTTGATGTCTAATACTTAAGTGGGGCTCCAGTATCAACCCCTTACTTTTCTTGTCCCTTACCATTTGTTTAACTCTACTAGACCCTTTTGGAGCACTTACCCAAGTGTTTTTTCCTACTACTTGGGTTCTATTAGAGACTTTAGGCCCCTTATGTAGCCCATGGTTTCTTAGGACACTTCATTTCAAGTCCTTGAGATCATAAATACATTTAATTGTTGATTTATAGGTCCATTGGGTCAAGGATTCCTCAACTCTTCACAATCTATTGATATCAATTGTACAACTCCCATGGGTTGTAATGCATCCATAAGGAATGGTATATGAAATAGAACAGTTATATGGGAAATTACAGTGCAAGGTTTTGAATTTATTATTCACGATCAAAACCCATGGTACACTTCTTGTATATGGAATGTTTCATGCAACAACTAGTCCAACATTCATTTAGACCTTGATTTTGTTTCCTTTTCTATTTATATTGTTCCTCTCTTTGTTTAAAAAATGTAGCTCGGACATGTTTTCTATCCTTGAGAGGTTTCACTAAGGCTAGGAACAGAGAGAAATTTATTATCTCCAAGCCCATGTAAATTTTCCTAAGTTTCACCTAGGGAAAATGTCTTAATTAAGTTAATTTATGATTTTTAAATATTTCCTAAGTTAAAACTTAGAAAAAGTGTTTATTTAATTAGCCTTAGTTGAGATAAGGTCGATTTTACTCTAGAAGCTTGTTGAAAGTGTTTAAGATGATTTTACCCATTGATTGGGACAAGATAACTTATAATCTTGGTCGTTCATTTGTGAATGAGAGATTATAAAGGGAAATAAATTGGCACAATGAGTTGAGTTATTGGGTGAGTTTTCAAAGATACACTAGGAGGGTTTCAACAACAATAAATTATTCATTGAAAGACTTCCATCTTAGGAAGGTTTTGCTAGCTGAGTTAATTTTTGCAAGAGGTTGATTTTTTCTAGAGGAGGTTGTGAGATTTAGGAGAAGGTAGAGTTGATTAGGAAGTCTCACGTGTGGAGCCCGAGACTTATCCAAGAGATCATGTTAGTGCAAAGGGAGATTGAGAAGCCAATTTATGTCCAAGTTGTGTCTGTTCTAGGAGGCCACATGTGTCGGTCGTATGCGGCCAAGTAGATCTACAAAGGGAGAGCGTGAGGTTTATCAACTTGTTTTGATTAGTAGAGGTGAAGATCATTCTTTTTTGGAGATTTTCTAGTGTTAGGCAAGCAGTAAATGTAATTCCTCATTAGAAAATTTGTTGAAGATTTAATAATAAAACCCTCATTTTGAAAATTGGTTTTCCGCATATTGGGGTTTTTCTAGGGACATTTCTCCAAAAATATTTATGTGATTGCTTTCTCATGTATTCTGTTGCATTTTAATTTGGTGAATGGTTTGTTCATGTTTTTTAGTCATTACTTTTAGATGAAAAATTAATTTTGATGTGCATAAGTAATTCAAATAATTTACTGGGTTAATAACACCTTTTGGGTAGTGGAAATTTCACATGGTAACAAATATCACTATAACACTGGGAATTTCTTTATCTGAGCACTAGTGATTTGAAAGAGAAATCAAAGGTTTCATCACACAGTCAATTTTCTTAAGATCTATTGAGGTTTATTGTTTGATGGTTTCAGAAATGGCTTCAATAGTTCTGAGGGATCAAGATAGACTTGATGGTGCATCAAATTTTGGTATCTATAAATCCAGATACTTTTGTTGCTGGAGGAGCATGGATTGAAGGACTATGCAACATCTAATGTTATCATATGAATAGAGTGAACAAAATTTATGAACTATCACAAGGAGGATGCCAAAGCTAGGCATATTATCTAAGATGGAGTCAAATATTATATCATTCCCCATACTGTAGAGATGGATACATGTAAGAATATGTGGGATGCCATATTGAATATTTTCCAATATGCAAATGTGAACAGGAAATTGATCCTCAGAGAGAAGCTATGAAGCACTAGAGAGACCAAGGGAGAAAGCGTTATGAGCTACCTTACTAAGGTTAGACAAGTCAGAGACGAGTTAGAAGTTGTCAGAGAAAAAGTGGAAGATGAAGAGCTCATGATAACTATTTTGAATGGGTTCTTAAAGAAATGGCATGTCTTTGTCCAAGTGATTACTGGAAGATAACACCCTCCTAGTTAGGATTGTCTTTTGAGCAATTTAACTCAATAAGAAGTAAGGAAGAGTTATGTCAATGTAGGCAACAATTGTGGTGTTACACAACATTTTTTCACTGTCCATGTACTCCTGGTTCCTTGATCCTGGAGGAAATCTACAGTGAACCCCACATGCTTTGCCTTCATGGAGAAACTCCCATTATGTCCCTCTTCATGAACATATCATTTCCCTTTCGCACTATTTCCCCTTAAACTTCTATTTTTCCCAGTTTACAAGGCCGGTGCTAATGACCTTTGTCTCCCTCACACTGATGTGCAGATATTAGCACTATTCCTTGCACTGATCGATGTGACTGATCTGTGTTCCAGTCGCACTGGTCCTATTATGGAAATTTTTTTAAATTAGAGTAGAAGCTTTCAACTCTAGAAGCTCCGTAACGAAAGTTTGGTAAATGGTTTGTCCAGATGGGGTCGAGGATGATAGTTTGCGCTCCTTTCCCCTATAATGATGGAACTACCTCAAGGGCTAAGTCCTTATCCCATGAGAAGAGATTCCATCTCCTATCCATATTTCCTATATAAACCTCCCTTCTTCCCAAGCACAAGCTAGTTAGAATTTTGGCTGAGTGTGAGTATACTATTTTGATTAGACAAGAAAGCTATTACTGGTTGTAGCCACCTAGTTGTGTGAGGGAGAAGTGTGTTTGGTTTGGAGTGAAGCCTAAAGGGAAGATCCTTTAAACTATTGTTATTTGAAGCCATCATAAAGTTAGGAAAGCAAACTAAATCATACTACAACAAATAATATTCTGATTCCTCACTAATTGAGTCGCTGGGCTATAGAAAGGAAATCATAAATGGATGAGTAATATGATGTCTAAGTGGCAGAAAAGTAAATAAGCAAAGCAAAACTGAAAGAAATGACAATGCTGGAATTAAACTCAATAAATGAAAATCAGCAGAAAGGACAATATGATCTAATGTCAGTAGTTATCGAAAATATGTAAATTTTCCCGGACTGCCTACAAAAAACCTGTAAGAGAAGCACTGATCAGCTAACAGTTATGAAAAAAAACATAAAGGAAATATGGACAACAATGAACATTAGAACAGTGCAATATATATACAAGCAATGACTATAAAAACAGTAAATGAAAGCAAGTAAGAAACTATACAGATCTTTGGTGTACAGGGGCCCTCTGCAACCTCAGCCAGTCAATACTTAGTCACAAATCGAATTCAGGAATGATGTCTTCTCATATATTAAAGTGCAGTAATAAGACAAAGTAAAGCACAGTACAGTGGGCTTATAACAACAGTCAAAATTACATCTGGAAAGCTAACTATCCAGTGTATAGCAACGCATTATTTATAAGTGAAAATGCTGCAACTAATTCCTAGATTTTATGCTGCCAAGAGACACGTAAATCTCCACGGCCTGAGATCTAGCGTTATGGTCATCATGACAGTTGAATCCATAGAGTGGTGGTTGCTCGATTCAGTTCACGGGTTGATCTACAGGTGTGCCAATACCTTCGGAAATTGAGGATCGTGCCACGCAAACCTTCACGTGGGCAAAACAGAGTCGTGCCACCGCAAAACTCCTTGTTTGGCCCTTCCTTTGACCGTCGTTGACCATGACCGTTTATGAGTGATTTGGATGAAATGAGGGGACACGCTCCATGTACATGTCACTTGCAGCTTGCCCATGTGGCCGGTTTCTCCATTGGACACCTGTAACATAGCCTTTAAAAAAATGGTTGCGGAAACTTGAGCTGGCTGCGCAAAGTGACAAGTTTCCGCAGTTGCTTGATCAAAAATATAAATCAAACAACAGTCATAAACATAGTTAGGAAACCATTTCATAAGCTCTTTTTAGACTAATATGCAATGATTTGACAGCTTGGTGGATGAAGTAAATGGAAAAAGAAGGTTGAAAGGGTATATAGGGAAGTGCAGGTTTTGGACTCAACACTTGTTTCAGGAGCTTGAAGAAGGAAGCGAGAGATTGTTGGAGTGAGCAAGTGAGGACATCATCAAGCAAGATAAGGGACCAAGAGGTAGGCCCTCTTGATTGATTCTAACCAAAGGAAATCTTCCATAAAATGTATCTGTTGTGGCTAGGCCCATTATCAGGCTACAGGAATTCATTCGTGTTCACACTTATAATTTTACTTCACCACAAATTGGCGACTCCGCTGGGAAGATCCCATATTTTGTTTGCTTTGGATTTCATGATTTTGTGAGAAATTTGCTAGTTTCACGTTTTCCCTTTGGTTCTGTTTCTTTTCTCCTACTTACTGGCCTAAGTCTAAAATTCATAGTAGCCAATCTGGTCCATGTTTTGATTTTTTTTTCCTTAGTTCCCTCGGACAACGCGTTTAATCCACTGATAGTCACACCAACCAGCACGAATTGCAGAGGAACAGTTGTACCAACCAGCCTCTAGTGCTTGTTGTTAGTTAGGCAGTCGCGCCGATACGTGCAAGTGAAGATTAGGGATAGACCCCAATCTTGGCCAGTGTGTTCTGCTCTTCTGTTTTTGATCCCATGAACCTTTTTGAGTATTTTCTCCCTAATTAGGAGGCTACTTTTCATTTGGTTCTTACTTGCTTGTTGGCTTGTCATCTTGCTGTTTGATTGATTGAGTCATTGAGTGGCCAATGACACTAGGGCATCTAGCTAATCGTCCATTCAGCAGCTTGTGGACCCGTCAAGTCCAGTTGTGGGTGTGTTTTCTCCTTGCATTTGTTTTTGGTCATTTTTATGACTTTGACCTATTTTTGCACAAGTTTGAAAAAGTGTCGTTTACTGGTTTGAACATATTTTTCCAGCATAGATTACATTTTCGATCTTGTGTTTGGTAAAGTCGGTGTCTCATTGATCTAAAGGAACTTATCTTTTCATGTTTTCAACTGCTTGAAGAGCTCATAGTCTCGAAAACTTTTTCATTGAAATATTGTATGGGAAAATTTTGTTTCGTTGTTTCATGAGAAAGTATGAAATTCTAGCTTGTTGCATCATTATGATTTGCATCTCTTAAAAACTAGAATTGCATCAGCATTTGAAAAAGGAAGAGAAATTTTTTCATTTTGAAAGGACTAATAGATAAGTGCTTATCAGGAAATTAGGAATTGGAATGCATTTTTCATTAGTTTATTTTTTTTTAAAAGTGTAGTGAAAGATCATTTCGTTTTCAGTTGCTTGATTGTTTGCATTTGATTGAGTAGTTTCTACCCTCCCTAGTGTAGGCATTTCATTGAATTGAAAGGGTCTTGTCCCATTTAGTTTCATTTTATGTTTTTTGACTAGCATCTCTAAGACCTGAAAATTGAAACTCAACTCAAGATCAACTCTAAAATGAATTCAATAAACCTAAGGCACATTTGACATTAACGATCATATCCAGAAGGTCTAGGCTAGAGACGTGTTCCGGCGTTTGTAAACCTAGCATTTGTCGTTAGCTTCGGCATTAGACAGTGCTAGCCCGTATTTGTGCTCCCCATACCGTCGAGTATATAACAAGAGACCCCACTACGCTGCAAACCTTTTATCCTTAGGAAGCCGAGTCGGTCGCCTTGCGAACGTGATACACCGAACCCAGCATTCGGGGAGATTACCTACTCGTACTTCTTGGTTCACCAGGAGGTATTATACAGTTCATGGTTGCCTCAGATGGCTCTTGGAAGTAATTTCTTATCAAGAATTTTTCCCAGGTATCCTTGTTTTTCTTCAGTTGGTCCTCAATGAGAATTTTTACAAGTCCATGATGATATAGATGAGGTTCTATATTGCCTATGTGTTTTTGGACTATAATACTCATCTTCTTCAAACTCAACAGTAAGAAATAAGGCAAATTAAGAGTCTGATTCTCTAAGAAATTCATCAACAGTCTAGCATGGTACATGTACATTGAACCAAAGCATCCTTCACAAGTGACAAATTTTTGGATAACTAACAGCAGACTGGCCCATTCTTCCTTCAATGCATGAACAGGAATTCCTTTAGTAAACACAGTGGTGTCCATACCTGGATTTCTTAGCATAATTCTCCATGCCTATTCATCCACACTTTTGTTTTTGAACCATCGCTCACCTTCCTGGGGTAAGCCTGTGGCAGCTGCTACTGTTGTTTCGGTCACCGTGAGCTTCAAATCTCCAATCTCCACCATTTGACCATCGAAAGACCGTGCAAAAGCCTTGGTTACCTCTTTATTATAGCCTTTAAAATTTTGGATGAAGCATGACCATTTGGATTTCTTCAACAAATATTTTACTTGAGGGTAACCTTCTAAATATTTTGGTCCTTCTGGCTCTGCCCTTAGTAGTTTTCCATTCCTTCCTCTGTTTTGAATTTCAACTGAGGATTCAATTACGTGTGAGGATTTAGTAGAGGGAAGGTAGCTCGGTTGCAGGGTTTATGGTAAAATGCAGTGGCTGCAATTGGTAGCAGGTAACGGGAATGCTTCAGATTACAGGCGGAACAGAGGATGAGCAGCCGCAAATAAGTTCACAAATTGAAATGCGTGTATATGAAAAGGATGATCTTTAATGAAATGGTAAGTGAACGGAGTGGAGTCGAGATCTTTTTTGAATTAACGGCTGCGTACGAAATATCACATGTTTTGATGGATGGCTGCGGGAAATGCGGTGGAGAGGAGCTGTAATGGGATTGGTCACATCTCATGAGTGCAAGTGGCAAATGAAAGCGCAGTCAACTTGAGTTTAAACCCGAAAATCAATCATGAGACCGTTAAGAAATGAATGCATGGTGTGTGGAGTAATATCGTGGAATAGGAGTGGGTAATGGAGCTATCGTATCGAATCATTGCACATAGTAGAACTTTTTATGGTTTGATAACTATGCATAATCATGACTTTAATTGTTATTTGATAAAAAAAAATTCTCATACCTTTGGAAACTTTATCATTTCTTGCTCATAGCTTTTAACCAACTGTTCTTCCTTGATGTCTTGGAGATGCTCCATGTCTTCATGGCATTTGCTCAATTACACCTGCATTTTCATGATTATTGCACTAACATTTTGACTGTGAATTTGAAAAACAGAGTGGTGGTAGCTGCAGAAATCGTTTCTGGCTGCGGAAACTGTTTCTGGCTGCAGAAACTGCTTCCAGCTGCGGAAACTGGGACCACACCCACTAAGTTGAACAAAGATAGTTAGAAAAGAACTAATTGAGTGAAAAATAGTCCTGAAAGGAACTTTTATTGATGAAATGAAAATGAAATGAGTGGAATGGAGTGAATGTGAAGCAGAGTGAAGTGAAGTGAAAATGTGAATGAGATGGAGATGGAGTGAAATGGAAAATGAGGTGGAGTGAAGATGGAAAAAGAAGGAGAGGAGAGATTTTTTTTTTTTTGGAAAATATAGAGTGTCAAGTGTCCCTGATTTTCACTCTATATTTTCTGTATAAGACTGCCAATCTATGATTGGTTTTCAGGCTTATACAAAAAAAAAAAAAAAAATTAACTGAAAGAAACAAAGGCTAGGCTGGTAGGGAAGAAGGATTCTTCTCCACCAGCCTTATTGCAAAATTCTCTTGGAACATCTTGACAAATTCCTCTTTTGAGAGTGGCTTATGATAAATTTTCAATCGGTGGCCATTCACAATAAGAGGAGTCTGAAATTCATCAATGGTCTTGATTCTTACCGCTCCATTGTTAAAGACTTTGTCAATTTCATATGGCCCAAGCCAATGGATCTGAAATTTACCTTTGAAGTCTTTAAACTTGGAATCAAACAGTAGCACCCAATCTCCCTCTTGAAACTTTTTCTCTTTGATGTATCTGTCATGCCACGTAGCTCTTTAATGTTGAACTAGATCAGTCCTTAAAATTGCTTCTTGTTTGATCTCATCTAGCTCATTCAGTTGCTCCATTCTGTGATTTTGGGCTTCTGATAGATTCATCCCCAACTGGACTGCCATCTTGAAATTCTTGACTTGAAACTCAATGGGGAGCAGGACTTCTTTCCCATAAATAAGTTCATAGGGAGAACGTCCTGTTGTATTCCTCCATGTAGTTTTGTAGGCCCACAAGGCTTCAGGAAGCCTTTCTGCCCAATCTCTTCTCTGTAGATGAACAGTTTTGCTGATGATGCTCTCAAGGAATTTGTTTGTAGACTCCACTTGGCCATTTGCTTGTGGATGGTAAGGAGTAGATTTTCTATGCTTGATTTTGTATTCTTCCATCAGTTTCTCCATCAAATTAGATGTAAATTGACTTCCCTGATCTGTCACAATTTCTCTTGGGACACAAAAACGAGTATAAATATCCTCATAAAGAAATTGAACAACTAAATTTTCAGTGGCAGAAGGCAATGCTTTGGCTTCTACCCATTTAGTGACATAATCAGTGCATACCAATATATACTTCTTCTGTTTAGATGGTGGATTAATGGGTCCCATGAAATCTAAAGCCCATTTTTCAAAGGGTTCGATGAGTACCTGTGGTTGTAATGGCATTTCATTTGAAAGAGTCGGTCTCCCAACTCTTTGGCAGCTGTCACACCTTCTTTGCATCTTTGAAAAGGCAAGGCCAATAATATCCTAAAGAAAGGATTTTATAGGCCGTCCTTTTGTCAGCAAAGTGTCCACCGCATGGTTCATCATGACATTCCTTGAGGATGTCAGGAATTTCATCTTCTCGAACACATCTTCTGATCACACAATCTAGCCCTGTTTTAAACAATTCATTAGAAATCCATGAATAATTCGAACTCTCCTGAATAATTCTTCTTTTTTCACTAGGAAATAAATGTGGAGGTAGCTTTCCTGTAACCAAATAGTTAGCAATATCTGCATACCAAGGAGTCTTAGTAGTTACTACAAATAAATACTAGTCTGGAAACTTATCCTCTACAGGAGAATCTTCATTAGTATTTTGGATTCTATACAAGAAATTAGCTACTGTATTTTGTTTCCCTGGTCTATCCAACACAGTAATATTGAATTCTTGTAAAAGTGAGAGCCATCTTGTAACTCTGCCATTAGTAACAGGTTTGTTCATTAAATATCTAATTGCAGAATGATCAGTATGGAAAAAACTTTCATAGCCTGTTATATAATGTCTAAATTTATTGATTGCATGAACAACAGCTAAGAACTCTTTTTCAGCCACAATATAGTTTAACTCGGTGGGAGTCAAATTTTTACTGGTGTAGTAAATGGCATAAGGAACTAAATCCTTTTGACCCAACACAGCTCCTAGAGCTGTATCTGAAGCATCTGTAGAAATATGGAAAGAAAGTTTCCAATTTGGCCCTCTCAAAATGGGTGCTTCAGATATTCTTGTTTTCAAAGTTTCAAATGTAGATTGACAATCAGGATCCCATTTGAATTCACAGTCTTTTGTAAGTAATTTGAAGAGTGAAGATGCTATTTTGGTGAAGTTTTCAATAAATCTTCTATAGTATCCAATAAATCCAAGAAAACTTCTAACATCTTTTTGACAATTTGGAATAGGCAACTTGGAGATGACTTCAACTTTTGATCTATCAACTTTAATCCCATCCCCTGAAATATGATGTCCTAAAACAATCCCTTCAGTAAAAATCATAAATCATTTTTCATGACTCAACGATAGGTTTGTTTCTTTACACCTTATAAGGACTTTTTCCAAATTCTCTAATGCCTCTTCAAACGAATTACCATAAACTATAAAATCATCCATATAAACCTCTACACAATCATGGATTAAATCAGAAAATATTCCTAGTACTGCCCTTTGAAATGTTGCGGGTGCATTACATAATCCAAAAGGAAGTACTCGGTAAGCAAAAGTTCCCCATGGACAGGTAAATGTGGTCTTATCCTGATCTTCAGGTGCTACCTAAATCTGATTATAGCCACTAAAACCATCCAAAAATGAAAAATACGTTTTGCCTGCTAAAGTATCTAATACCTGATTGATAAAGGGTAAAGGAAAGTGATCCTTGAAAGTTGCTTTGTTCAATTCCCTGTAATCAATGCATACCCTCCATTTACCATTCTTTTTAGGTACTATAACCAAAGGAGAAACCCATTGGCTATCTGAAATCGGATAAATGAAGTTTACATTGAGTAGTTTTTGGAGCTCTTCTTTCACTATCTCCCTAAGGTTTGGATTCATCCTTCTCTGAGGTTGTCTGATTAGTCTATTGTTTTCCTCGATGTAGATGTGATGAATGCAAGTCTTAGGGTCAATACCTTTCATATCAGTATACTCCCATGCAAATGTAGTAGAATGTTTTTGCAAGATTTTGGTTAGCTCTCCCTGTTGTGATCTTTCCAAGTTTTTGTTGATATTCAATGTTTTACCTGGAAAGATCTCAATGGCGGAACTACCAAACTCTTCCATAGAGAAAAGAGACATTTTTCTAGATGATAGATACTTAATGTCAGAATCTAACTGAAATTGTGTGTGGTCATATTCTGAAGATGTTTCAAAGTTTTCTAATGTGTTTAGAATTTGACTATCTTCACTGACTTCAGAAATGGTAAAGACAGTTTGTATAGTATCCTCATCATCAACCCACTCATTATCTCCTATTTTGTAATTGCTTTTGTTGGAGGATACAGATTGAATTTCTTTGTCGAATTACCATCAGAAATATACATATCCCCAGACCTACAACTGATAAAAGCATCAGCTGTGGCTAGCCAAGGTCTTCCTAAGATGAGAGGGTATCCTCCTAAATTACTCTTGGGAGTTAAAATCATGAAATCTACTGGATATTCCCAAGAGTCTAAGGAGACCGAAATGTCTTCTAATACACCATCTGGTTTGATAATTGATCGATCTGCAAGTTGCAGTAAAGTAGGTGTAAAAAGAAGATTAGGAAGTTTCAGCTGTTTCATAGTCTGTCTACTCATAATGTTGATAGCAGCCCCTAAATCAATCAAAGTATTTGGAATTTCTACCCCATTGATATGTGTTTTGACAATTGGACTATCGGGATCTACATACTTCTGCATAGTAATTTTTCCCATCATGATATCTGCAATTTTTCCTACCAGGTGGATTCTTCTTGTATCTCTTGGTTTCCGTCCTGGTCTTTTAAGACTCAACTCCTTTATTTTTTTTGCTAGAATAGGAATCTCTCTAATGGCTTGTAACAAAGGAATCTTGATACAGACATTCTTCAATTTATCTAGAAAATCATAGTCAGGCAACAAGATTTGTTTTTCCACCCCTTTGTCAATTTGTAATCTTTCAGGAAAAGGAGGTGTGGATGAAGATGCAGGTTGCTCAACTATAGGAGTTGTGGGGGTTAACTCTTTTTCTTTTTCTTTTTGAGTGCATGGGTTTTGAAGAGATGCTTCAGAACCTAAGAATCTTCCTCAGAAATGCTTTACTTTTGGGCATCTATAGAAGGTTTATCTAAAACTCTACCAGATCTGAGTTGTACATCATTGAGAGGAACAATCATATATGTAGGAAATTGTTGACCTTCTACCATGTAGGCATTTTGAGGGTTTTTATTGTTGGGGTTTGGCAATGGCTGGGAAGAAAGTTGATTTGGCTTCTGTTGGAATGGAAGCAAGAGTTGAGAATTTGGATTCTGTTGAGAAGGTTGTTGTTGTTGTGGAAATGGCAATGATATTTATGGATTTTGATTTGGAAGTTGTGGAGCTTGTTGGTTTTGAAAAGATGGAGGATATTGATAAAATTGAGCAAATCTCCCATAAGGATTTTGCATGCCTTGTACCCATGATTGAAAAGAATTTTGAGGTTGGGACCAAGGTTGTTGCCAAGGATTCCAATTTGGTGGGGTTTGAAAGTTCATAGAGTTGTTAAACCCTTGGTTTTGTTTCCCCTACCAAGGTCTCCTTGCAACAAAACAGAGAGACTCAATTGTATTTGGATCTTCTTGAAAGACAGCTTTGAGCCCAGGAATTGAAGGACAATCCTTGGTCTCATGATTCTCTGAACAAATGACACATGTTTCTACAACTTCTGCATCCAAGGGACATTCCCTTAGAGCATGTTTCTTTCTACATTTTGGGAAAAATATGGCCAAAGCTTCAGCTTCTGCTTTCTGTTTATTTTGTATCTTAAGGGTGTCTAGTTGCTCACTAAGACTCCCTAAGATATCAGTTTTGAATTCATCAAGCATATTGCCAATATCATCCCTACTTACTGATCCAGTTGTAGGTTTGTTTTCTCTAATGAGAGAAGGATCTCTAGGCCCTTTTCCAGTTTCAGATTGTCCCCTTGAGAGATGGATACATAGCTCTGCTATATCATGAAGTGGAAGTTGAGATATATCTCCTTTTCCCATCATGTTCAAAATATCTATCCATTCATCTCTAATGGCTTTTAATAGAAGGGATTTCAAGGTTTCCTCACCTAAGTTACTCATTTTTTCTCTTTTCAGGTTGTATTGGAATCTTTCAAGTAAATCCTCCAAGTTTTCATCCTCTCTTTGCACCATTTTGAATACTTCATCCTTGTGATTGGTGGGCATACAATAGTCCAGGTATCTATCCAAAAATGTTTTTTTCATATCATTCCAAGTCCTAATGGATTGGGTGAGTAATCCCATGAACCATTTCAAAGCAGCTCCTTTCAATGTTGAAGGAAACAGTGTGAGTTTTTGAGAGTCTTCTAGGTAATCATAAGTTTGACACACGACCTCAAACTCAAATAGAAATGTTTCAGGATCCTCATTTCGTAACCCATGAAAGTTTGGGAGGACAATGGTGAAATATTTTTCATTGTTTCTCGAGAATCCTCATCAACTATAGGAAATCCGAATGAGTTATCTCCACCCCTATTTCCCCCATTGTTACCTCTACCTCCTCCATTGTTTCCTCCTCCCCCTCCTCTACCTCCACCTCTACCAAATCCGTTAACTACCTCCTCTGTCATGATAGCTTCCTCAGAGACTTCAGAGTCCTCTAGTTCCTCTACTAATGGCGAACGAGGAGGAATTTCTCCCTCTTCTTCCTCAAGTGATTCTACTTCTTCAATTACAATGTGTCTCCTTGTAGAAGGAAATAAAGGATCTTTTCCTAATTCAGATTCGATGGATGGTGTGGGATAGTCTCCTAATTCAACTACTGCCTCTTGAATTCTAGGAATCCTAAGGCTAGGAGTGTGAGTTGGAGATGATGGAGGTGTCTCTTGTCTATTCTTTGAAGTAGATGGAGTTGTGAAAATCGAACTCTTAGCTCTAGCTAAAAACCTTCCCCTAGAATCTCTTGCTCTATGCATGTCATTTTTTTATTTTTCTTCAAGTCGGGCTAATAATTCTCTTTCTGATCTTCCAGGTCACTCTAGGTGCAAGAAGAGAGCATACTCAAGAAACTATTAAACCAATAACTTTCTCTTTTCTGATCCTCCAGGTCACACTAAGTGAAAGAGGAGAGCATACTCTGAGAGGTTATCAATTTTCCTTCCTTGAATTTTTTTTTATTATTTTTTTTTAAGAAATTGGCTACCTAGTTTCACTTCCCGGGAAACGGCGCCAAAATTTTTGGTCAATTTAGTGTGTCCTAAATTGCGATTTAAAATGTCAATCCGGGTGTCGTAAACTGATGAAGTGAAGTGCACTGTATGTGCAAGATAACCGTTTTCTTAGTCTTTTGTCGTTTTTGAGTTTTTTAGATTGTTTTTGGGTTTATCTTCTGTGAATTCCCTAGCGTGAGATGACGAAATTGAAAGTTAAGTATGGATGGTAATGGTGATTTCTACAATGATTTTCCAAACTTAAAATTTCTCAAAAAGAAGGTTTCAAACTGACTGTAATGAAATCAATTCTTAAAAGGAAATAAATGTACCAAAACAGTGAACTAGTGACAATGGCCCAATATCCTTACTACTGTATGAAAAAGAAAGTAAAAACTGAACTTAAAGCAACTCAAAGAGTGAAAGCAAAGCAAACTAAATCACACTACTTCAACCCACATTCTGACCCTTCACCTTTCGACTCGCTCCAGCTATAGGAAGTAATCATAAACAAGTTGAGTAATATGATATCTAAATTGCAGGAAATTAAATTGCATAAAAGGAAACTAAGATTTAACTACTCATTCATATTTCAATTCTTGAAAATGACATAAGTAATTCAATCTCTAACTTGCAAGAAAGCAAACTAAATCATACTACAACAAGTAATATTTGGATTCCCCACTAATTGAGTCGTTGGGCTATAGAAAGGAAATCATAAACGGATGAGTAATATGATGTCTAAGTGGCAGAAAAGTAAATAAGCAAAGCAAAACTGAAAGAAATGACAATGCTGGAATTAAACTCAGTAACTGAAAATCAACAGAAATGACAAGATGATCTCATGTCAGTAGTTATCAAAAATATGTAAATTTGCCCGGGCTGCCTACAAAAAACCTGTAAGAGAAGCACTGATCAGCTAACAGTTATGAAAAAAACATAAAGGGAATATGGACAGCAATGAACATCAGAACAATGGAATATATATACAAGCAATGATTATAAAAACAGTAAATGGAAGCAAGTAAGAAACTATACAGAGATTTGGTGTACAGGGGCCCTCTGCAACCTCAGCCAGTCAATACTCAGTCACAAATCGAATTCAGGAATGTTGTCTTCTCATATATTAAATTGCAGTAATAAGACAAAGTAAAGCACAGTACAGTGGGCTTATAACAACAGTCAAAATTACATCTGAAAAGCTAACTATCTAGCGTATACCAACGCGTTATTTATAAGTGAAAATGCTGCAACTAATTCCTAGATTTTATGCTGCCAAGAGACACGTAAATCTCCACGGCCTGAGATCTAGCGTTATGGTCATCATGACAGTTGAATCCATGGAGTGGTGGCTGCTCGATTCAATTCACAGGTTCATCTACATGTGTGCCAATACCTCCGGAAATTGAGGATCGTGCCACGCAAACCTTCACGTGGGCAAAACAAGGTCGTGCCACCGCAAAACTCCTTGTTTGGCCCTTCCTTTGACCGTCGTTGACCATGACCGTTTATGAGTGATTTGGATGAAATGAGGGGATGCACTCCATGTACATGTCACTTGCAGCTTTCCCATGTGGTCGGTTTCTCCATTGGACACCTGTAACATAGCCTTTAACAAAATGGTTGCGGAAACTTGAGCTGGCTGCGCAAAGTGACAAGTTTCCGCAGCTACTTGATCAAAAATCTAAATCAAACAACAGTCATAAACATAGTTAGGAAACCATTTCATAAGCTCTTTTTAGACTAATATGCAATGATTTGACAGCTTGGTGGATGAAGTAAATGGAAAAAGAAGGCTGAAAGGGTATATAGGGAAGTGCAGGTTTGAGACTCAACACTTGTTTCAGGAGCTTGAAGAAGGAAGCGAGAGATTGTTGGAGTGAGCAAGTGAGGACATCATCAAGCAAGATAAGGGACCAAGAGGTAGGCCCTCTTAATTGATTCTAATCAAAGGAAATTTTCCATAAAATGTATCTGTTGTGGCTAGGCCCATTATCGGGCTACATGAATTCATTCGTGTCCGCACTTATAATTTTACTTCACCACAAATTGGTGACTCCGCTGGGAAGATCCCATCTTTTGTTTGCTTTGGATTTCATGATTTCGTGAGAAATTTGCTAGTTTCAAGTTTTCCCTTTGGTTCTGTTTCTTTTCTCCTGCTTACTGGCCTAAGTCTAAAATTCATAGTAGCCAATCTGGTCCCTATTTTGATTTCTTTTTTCCTTAGTTCCCTCGGACAACGCGTTTAATCCACTAATAGTCACACCGACCAGCGTGAATTGCGGAGGAACAGTTGCACCAACTAGCCTCTGGTGCTTGTTGTTAGTTAGGCAGTCGTGCCGATACGTGCAAGTGAAGATTAGGGATAGACCCCAATCTTGGCCAGTGTGTTCTTCTCTTCTGTTTTTGATCCCATGAGCCTTTTTTACTATTTTCTCCCTAATTAGGAGGCTACTTTTCATTTGGTTCTTACTTGCTTGTTGGCTTGTCATCTTGTTGTTTGATTGATTGAGTCATTGAGTGGCCAGTGACACTAGGGCATCTAGCTAATCGTCCATTCAGAAACTTGTGGACCCGTCAAGTCCAGTTGTGGGTGTGTTTTCTCCTTGCATTTGTTTTTGGTCATTTTTATGACTTTGACCTATTTTTGCACAAGTTTGAAAAAGTGTCGTTTACTGGTTTGAATGTATTTTTCCGGCATAGATTACATTTTCGATCTTGTGTTTGGTAAAGTCGGTGTTCATTGATCTAAAGGAACTTATCTTTTCATGTTTTCAACTGCTTGAAGAGCTCATAGTCTCGAAAACTTTTTCATTGAAATATTGTATGTGAAAATTTTGTTTCGTTGTTTCATGAGAAAGTATGAAATTCTAGCTTGTTGCATCATTATGATTTGCATCTCTTAAAAACTAGAATTGCATCAGCATTTGAAAAAGGAAGAGAAATTTTTTCATTTTGAAAGGACTAATAGATAAGTGCTTATCAGGAAATTAGGAATTGGAATGCATTTTTCATTAGTTTATTTTTTTGAAAAATTGTAGTGAAAGATCATTTCGTTTTCAGTTGCCTGATTGTTTGCATTTGATTGAGTAGTTTCTACCCTCTCTAGTGTAGGCATTTCATTGAATTGAAGGGGCCTTGTCCCATTTAGTTTCATTTTATGTTTTTTGAGTAGCATCGCTAAGACCTGAAAATTGAAACTTAACTCAAGATCAACTCTAAAATGAATTCAATAAACCTAAGGCGCATTTGACATTAACGATCATATCTAGAAGGTCTAGGCTAGAGACGTGTTCCGGCGTTTGTAAACCCAGCATCTGTCGTTAGCTTCGGCATTAGACAGCGCTAGTCCGGATTTGTGCTCCCCATACCGTCGAGTATATAACAGGAGACCCCACTAGGCTGCAAACCTTTTATCCTTAGGAAGCCGATTCGGTCGCCTTGCGAACGTGATACACCGAACACAGCATTCGGGGAGATTACCTGCTCGTACTTCTTGGTTCACCGGAGGTATTATACAGTTCATGGTTGCCTAGTAATTCTGTTTACCTAGATCATCCAGAGTAGTAATTTGATATTTTTTACTCGAGCTCGTTTCCAATCGAAAGTGATAAAGTCATCTTTGTTTCTTTCTCAACCCTTAAAAAATGAAATAACATCAGTCTTTCATGCGTCTTAATCATTGATTTACCATGATCCAAAACATCCTGTTAGTTTTTTTACCAAATCGTGAGTTCCCTTAAAAGGACATTTTAAAGCCTTCAAGTTATTTGTTCTATCGACTAAGACAAGGTCATCATGGTTGAACCATCTGGTTCACCCAATTCCTCTTCCTCTCCTTCGTCTAAAAGATTGTCTGAGGAGACGTTTCCTGATTTATTAGAGTCAATTGAGGACCAAAATGGTGAACTCGCAATTGTTTTGAGTGTTAAACCATTGTCATCTCATCCTCCGCCTACTTTCGATTCAGGGTCATCGACTGGTCTTGGCCCAGAATCTCCAGATAATCCCGTTTGAACTCCAAAGAACTCGCCAACCACTGACGGTCATCTTGGATTGGTTATCTATCCTCTGAACCCTATGTTTGACATTGTTGAGATTTCATCGCAGCGTCCTTATAATCTATATGATCAACCAGGTGTTCCTTTGGAACCATCCCCCAGTATATGTTTGGCCATTCGTCGTCATTTGTTTTCAGACATGGAACCCGAAGGCAATGCTCAAGTCACTTCTCCAGACGAGTCCAAAGTCTCTACTCCACACACTGTTGAGGGGGAAGAATTGTAGTTGCAATTTCCTCGAGAGGGTTTCCCTTATTCGGAGGGTATTTCCGCCAATGCCACCCGGCTATGTGTCTTTAGGGCACTTAGTTTCAGGCACACCTAGTGCCTCATCGCTCTACCATAATCATGTTTGGGCGTCAGGTGTCAGGCCTACACCAGGTCCGTTCGTCACGAACATGACTTCCCAACCAGATGTTACTTTAGTCTCGGTGCAACCCATCGTTCCGATTACTCTTGTATCATCAATCCCAGCTACACATCAATCACAACTGGTGGTTCAAAGATTGTTTCCGTGAGTTCTTTTGTCCCATTAGTCAGTGGCCAGATTGTGCCACCGCCTGGGGAGCAGAACGTGAACGTATCTATGGTGTCAGGTGCCACTAATGTGAGCGGTTCACAATCTCGCATGCTTGGTATAAACCGGCCCTCTTCTGGTATTATCTATAACCCTACTGATCCGTCTGAATCGAGCAATGTACAATATCAGCAGCCCTATGGGGCTTGTAGGAATTTACAGGGTAAGTTCCTCAGAAAGAACACCAAAAGGACACCGCTCACAACCAGATCACAGATCAATACACCAGTATTTTTGACGTGGTTAAAACCCTCAAAGAAGGAAACAGTCCACGGCCTGCGCCAACGTGGCTACTACAGGCAATTTATTAATCAAAGAATGAAAATTTACATAAGCTTCTCTCATGCACGGATTACCCGAACAATGACCCTCCATGCGCTTTAAATATAACTCATGGACCAATCGGGTGTCAAGCCACTGATCAAGTGTCGGTAATACCGAGGAGAGAGTGAACCGTCGGATCACTACATATCGTGACCGTCGGATTGTAAGTTACAAAATGTACAACGGTAAAGAAACACACTTTACCTAACTCTATACTAGACCAAGTTGAACTTAACTATTTCCTATGTGTCGGAATATCCTAACATCCCCCTTAAGAACAACTTGGGATAGGATTGAAGGATTTACAAATATGACACAATAGGAGAAGGAAGGAGGCACTAGAGCCTATCCCCCCTTAGTGACAACTTCCTGAACTCCAAGCATATATCGAAGTTTAGTGAACTTCGCCTCTGTGAGAGCCTTTGTGAAGATGTCTGCAACCTGATCATCTGTTGAACAATATTGCACTTCAAGAACATGGTCATGAATGAGCTTTCTGATGAAGTGCATGTGTAGTTCAATGTGTTTGCTGCGCTGATGCTGGACTGGATCTTTGCATAGCTGAATGGCACTTTGATTATCACACCAAAGTGTGGTTGGATGTTGCTGCTCAAAGCCAAACTCTGATAGGATTTGACGAAGCCACAAGGCTTCCTTACTAGCTTCCACGGCACCACGGTACTCTGCTTCTACTGACGAAAGAGAAATGGCAGCCTGTTTCTTACAAGACCATGTAATAGGTCCTGAACCAAGCGTGAAGACATAACTGGCAGTAGACTTCTGATCATCAGGGACTCCAGCCCAATCAGAATCAATGAAACCAACTAATAGAGGAGTTGCTTTGGCACTGTAATGAATCCCAAACTGTACTGTACCGCGAACATAACGAAGTATTCTTTTGGCTTCTTTCCAATGACTTTCACGGGGGTTTTTCATAAAACGAGCAACAAGGCCAACAACAAAGGAAAGGTCAGGACGAGTATGGGTTAAATACAAGAGTTTTCCTACAAGTTGACGATATAAGGTAGCATCAACTTCAGGAGAAGTACAAGAGACTGAAAGTTTGACTCCAGACTGAAAGGGAGAAGGGGTTGGCTTACAGTCTTCCATGTGAAAATGACGAAGAATATCACAAGCATACTTGGACTGGGAAAGGGAAATACCCTCCTTGGATTGCAAGACTTGAAGACCGAGAAAATAGTGTAAGTGTCCTAAGTCTATCATTTCAAATTTCTTTTTAAGGCTGGACTTCACATGGTTTATAAGGTTGGGACCACTACCAGTAAGAATAAGATCATCAACATAAAGAACAAGGATGATAAGAGAGCTGCACACTTTCTTGGTGTAGACAGTATTGTCAGAATAACACCTACAAAAGCTAGATTCTAAAAGAAATCTATCCATTTTGGCATACCAAGCCCGAGGAGCTTGCTTGAGACCATAAAGATATTTCTTAAATCAACATACAAGGCTGGAGTCTGTTTGGATGAATCCAATGGGTTGTTCCATATAGATTTCTTCATGCAAGTCCCCATGCAAGAAGGCAGATTTAACATCCATCTGATGGACTTCCCATTTTAAAGAGGCAGCAAGGGAAAGAACAAGGCGGATAGAGTTCATTTTGGCAACAGGGGAGAAGGTTTCAGTGTAGTCAATGCCTTCAACCTGTGAAAAGCCCTTAGCAACAAGACGAGCTTTATGTTTATCAACTTTCCCATCTGGTCCATACTTGGTTCTGTAAACCCATTTACATCTAACAAGTTTGCGTCCCTTTGGTAGAGGAACAAGATCCCATGTATCATTTGTCAACAATGAATGATATTCTTCATTCATAGCTGCTTCCTAATGTGGATGGCCTGAAGCTTCTGCAAAAGTGTCAGGATCATGATTTACTGGAGCTTGAGCCAGTAAAGAAGAGGCTCTTTCAAACTGAGAACTTGTACGTCGCTGATCTGTAGGATCACCGGCAAGATCACCTGCTGCATCCCGAGTAGCACGGACCCATCTTGGAAGTTGAGGATCCTGAGAAGGTGGGGGAGGATTTTCATCCTCACTTTCATCATCTGAAGAAGAAATGTTTTCAAAAGTAGAAGAGATAGGAAGAGGTGGCACATCCGCCGGACTAGGATCGCAGGCCGATTTATTTTCATCAAATTTTACATCTCTTCTAATGATAACATTTTTGGACTTAAATGGAATAAGTCTATAACCTTTTACATCTTCAGAATATCCAACAAAAGTAAATTTCTCACTCTTAGGTTCTAAAGATTTATGCTTTTCATCTGGAATATGCGCCCATGCTTCACTTCCAAAAACACGAAAGTGACTTACATCTGGTTTAATGGAACTCCAAGCTTCTTCTGGAGTGATATTCTTTAGAACCTTAGTAGGAGTGAGATTGATTATATAATTTGCACAATTAATTGCTTCGGCCCAAAAACTAAGACTGAGTCCTTTAGATTGCAGCATACAATTAGCCATTTCCTTTAAGGTGCGATTTTTCCTTTTAGCTACACCATTTTGTTGTGGAGTGTATGGAACAGTAAGTTGCATTTGAATTCCATTTTCGGTGCAAAAGTTGATGAATGTGTTTTTAACATATTCTCCACCATTATCAGTTCTTAGCTTAAGAATTTGATGTCCAGATTGTTTTTCAACAAAGGCTTTGAAGGCCAAAAATGTGTTAAATACTTCGCTCTTGAGTTTTAAGAATTATACCCAAGTGCGTCTGGAGAAATCATCAATGAAAGTTAAGAAATACTTGCAGCCAGAGAATGAAGCAACAGGAAGTGGACCACATAAATCACTGTGCACAAGCTGTAAAGGGGCTGAGGCGTGCCAAGAGGCACGTTTTTCAAAACTATCCCGATGATGTTTTCCGAGTACACATCCGGAACAAACACCATCTCTGCAAGATACCATAGGAAGACCTGTCACCATATTTTCTTTACATAGATGCTGAAGGGAGCGATAGTTTAAGTGACCAAATCGCTCATGCCAAAGTTTGCTCACTTCATCATTATGAGCAGCAAATACTGAGGGAAGATTTGATGACCCAAAGTTGTGAAACTTATACAACCTTGTGGAATCATCAGCAATACCAGTAGCTAGAATCTGTTTAGGATCTCTCATATCCTTGATTACAACATCATGAGGTGAAAATTCAACAATTTTACCTTCACCTGAATGAGTTATCTGATATACAGATAGAAGGTTGCAGGATAAGGTTGGAACACATAATACATCATTAAACTGACCATTGTCTAGATGAACAGTTCCAGTCCCTACAACATTAAGAGATCTATCATCACCAACATATATATTTTTGGTGTTACAATCATTTAAAGAAGAAAACATGGCTTGGTTTTTGGCCATGTGATAAGAGGCTCCAGAATCAATGAGCCACTCATGAGAATGAGAAGAAGAAGATACATTTAATGCATAACCAGACTGAGATGATTGACAGCGACATGCAGAAAGTGCCATTCCTGAAGATGAAGTTGAAGTTGAAGTTGAAGAATGCTCCACATGGATGTTATGTTTCTTCATTGCGACTTCCAAGGCTTCCATCTTCTTAAAGCATTTAGATTCTAAGTGGCCATCTCGATTACAAAAGTTACAATTTCTATCAGTCTTCTTCCATTTGTTTTTATTGGTCTTATCATTTTGTTGAAATGATCTTTCATTTTGAGGCTGAGTTTGCTTAGGACCCTTGTTTGGTTTAGGACCATTCTTTTTAGGATATGACTTCTTAGGATTCTTTGAATTTGGTTGTTGTTGGGCGGCTAACGCTTTCTTGGAAGAGTTTCCAAGATTAAGAAGACCAAGGTGTAAGATTTTTTCTTGTTCTATTATTAAAGAATCATAAAAAGAGTCAAAGGAACGGGCCTTGTAGTCTTTTCCTTGACAAATGAAAGCTTCCCTTGTAGAATGGAAGGTGGAAACAAATACAGAGTAGGCTGGTCCCAACTTAGTAAGGATGGAATAAATAAGGTTACTATCTTCTTTCTTAACCTTAACACCTTCCAAGAGATATCTAAGGGTCTTGAATTTGGACAAGAAATCTTTAATGCAAGAAAAATTATTAGGATCCAATGTAAGCAACTCGTTTTCAAGTTGATGGGCTCTAATTTCATTTTTAATCCCAAAAACTTTAGTGAGTTGTTCCAATGCTTCATGAGGAGTCTCAAGTTCTGCAATATGGAATCTAAGATCAGGAGAAATAGACATCCCTATCAAACCACGTGCTTGATCTTGTCTATTTTCCCATTTTGCAGCCTTGTCTTCATCTTTTGGTTTCTTCTCTTGGTTTGTGGCTATTCTGTAGAGACCTTTACTTCTAAGTAAATCTTCCATGTAGGCTATCCATTGGAAGTAGTTAGTGCTGTCAAGAATGACTTGGCATGGACTTTCCATTTTAAAAAAAAATTGAAGCTGAAGATGTTGAAAGTAAGTGTTCCAATGGATAGATCTCGAAAAATTAGGCTGTTTTAAAAAAAAACAGCTCTGAAAAAGGGTTCCGGATGAAGAAGTTATGGCTTTTTGAAAAAGATCTGTTGAAGTTGCCGGCAAAGTGCCGAATGTGCGGGAATGAAATAATCCGCCCCCACAAAATGGAGACTTGAACCCAAGACCTCTACTCTCTTAAAATAGCTTTGAACCAATTGATCTATACAAAAAATTTGAGAGAGAGAGAGAGAGAGGGGGGGGGCCTTGGTTTGTGTGCTTGCCTTGAGAAAACTCTTTTTCCCTCCAGATCTTAAAAATGATGCAGCTAGGGCTACCGGAAACCTTTTCGCGTGAAACGAAAGGGGTTCCTCACTGGAACAGATGCTCCGAACACAACAGAGTAGTCCTCTCGGCCCAAAAGTAGTCAGAAACAGCAGATCTAGGAAACGGCAGTCGGATGCAGTTCTACCGGCTTCAGATTTGGATCACCAACGGACGCGGCCCTCAAATAGCTCTGATTCCATGTAGGAATTTACAGGGTAAGTTCCTCGGAAAGAACACCAAAAGGACACCGCTCACAACCAGATCACAGATCAATACACCAGTATTTTTGACGTGGTTAAAACCCTCAAAGAGGGAAACAGTCCACGGCCTGCGCCAACGTGGCTACTACAGGCAATTTATTAATCAAAGAATGAAAATTTACATAAACTTCTCTCATGCATGGATTACCCGAACAATGACCCTCCATGCGCTTTAAATAGAACTCATGGACCAATCGGGTGTCAAGCCACGGATCAAGTGTCGGTAATACCGAGGAGAGAGTGAACCGTCGGATCACTACATATCATGACCGTCGGATTGTAAGTTACAAAATGTACAACGGTAAAGAAACACACTTTACCTAACTCTATACTAGACCAAGTTGAACTTAACTATTTCCTATGTGTCGGAATATCCTAACAAGGCTCAGGTCTAATACCAAAATCCTTATGTTCCATATGGTTCTCAAGGATTGGTTAATCAACCTTACACCCTCCAATATGGGCAATACATCCAACCTGGCTACAGCTAGATTCAGTTTGGTAATTTACTGGTCACTGTTCAAGTACCCTTGCAACAACAAGGATAGCCTTTACAACAACTAGGGCAGCATTTGTTACCGCAAGGGAAACCTTTGTTGCAAAAAGGGCTTTCCGCGCAACAGCAAGGGCAGAGTATCCCGTAGCAAGGTCACCTACAACAACCGCAAGGTCAATCCTTCCGACAGTTGCAACAGGCCGCAGCAGCAGATGCAATATGCTCTGCATACCTCTCAACCCATACCCTCACAAGGACAAATTTTTCAATAGCAAAACCAACCTGAGCAGTAGTAACCCTTGAGCAGAATCCTCTTGTCCAGGGTCAACGGGTTCAGTATCCTGTCGGCCAAGGGCACCAGGTACAAAACCCCTATGTCTAAGGGAAACAAGTGTATCAACCTTGTGCCCAAGGACTACAGGTCTAAAACCCTCTTATGCAGAGACAATAGGCTCAACAGCCCTATGTTCCAAGACAGCAAGTCCCATATCTGTATGTCGAAGGTCAACAGGCTCAGCAGCCTTTTAACCCATATGTTTCCTATCAGCAACCCGTTCCTAGACAATTTCAAGGTATTCAAGGTCTGAATCCTCACTTTGGTCAAGGTAATCCGCAATGGGGGCAACCTCAGATGCCATATGGCCAAAATCCCCCACTATGGGGCCAAAATCCTTACCAGCAAGGATGGGCTCCTCCTATGGGCCCGCTTATCAACCTCCCATGCCTTTTAACACTCAATTACCTTTCTTGGCTACACTTGAGTTGCCAGATGTATCGCGCCTTACAAATGATCCGATCCTTCATTCACTGTACTGGCCTTTAATGTTGTCCAAAATACTAAGTGATTGCCCAAAGTTCGATGGAAAAGCTAAAGAAGATCCTCAAGCCCATGTGATGACATATCACCTCTGGTGCTCGTTGAACTCGTACATGGACGATTCCATCCATCTTTGTCTTTTCCAACAGACCCTCACAGGTACTGCAATGAAATGGTACATCGAGCTACCTCGAAGTACTTTTCATGACTTCAATTTGTTAGCCATGGCTTTCCTCACGCATTTTCAGCTGCCGGTTCGTTATGAAACTGGCACCTATTTTCTCACATCGCTTAAGCAATACACTGCGATGCACATCTATGATCATATCAATGAAAGGAGACGTAGACGTCGCTTTATCAAGTTCGAGATAGCTGACCAGTTGCTCACTGAATGGTTTACCAAATCATTCGTAGCCCCAATTTCTCACGATATAGCTATGGGTGGATGCATCACCGAAGAGCAAGCCATCGCTCGTGTCGAGTACTTAGATTTGGTTTACTCTCAGTCTGGCACCTTATACGAGTTGTTGCCCAATGCTTCGCGGCCATCATCCGATCCCGCAGCATCAAATTCACCAGTTGTTCCTCCCGTTGATGGAGTTATTGGTTCAGTATCCTAGGCCCCTTCTAAAACTTCTTCCAAACAGAAGTCGGTCTCGAATGTTGCTCCTAATAGTTCATCTCAAAATCCTCCAGGCCTTGGTAAAACCTTAGAGATCCACATTGTCCAGTCTACCATAGCGAACAAATCCTCGAGAGGAAAAAATAAAGGCAAAGGCAAGGCTAAAGTTGATGCCCTAAAACAGGGTCCTCCCAAATCATCTACTGGCGAATCTTCACAACGCAGTCCTAAATATACCTGACTCATTTGTGAGGAGGATCACTATACTAAGGATTATCCATGACGTTCCGAAGTTAGTCGCCTGCTCAAAGGGACCCTTTCCATCCTTAAAGAGCCATTTCCATCTCAATAGACTCAGATGGTAGACCAACCCCAATCAGTTTCCTCTGGATCTCAAGTGTTCATGATGAGCATACCCATTAATGTGGCTACCCGATCGAAAGATTATCAAACTCCATCTCTGGCAGATGGGAAAGAAAAAGAAGCTGCACCTTATTCTTCTACCCTGAGTTCTGGCCCTCTGCAAATCGAGCGCCCTAACCCTGATTCCACTACGCGGCCACCCTCTCGAGGTGTGGTGCGGAAATCCTCGTATAATCCCCAACGCCTGAGCCACTTGTTAGCTCTGCTATACAACGAGGATTTTTTATGGTCAGAGACAGGCTTGGTCTGCTCGGTTCTGCTCAAAAGGATCCAAGGATGCCCCAAAAGTCTTCAAAATCCTTTTAAGGATCATTCAAAGTCAAAATCGTCGCAAGAGGAGAGCCCTTAGAAGAGCGTAAATAAACTATCAGGAGGCAAAAAACACTCTAAAACCATGAGAAAACCCACAGGCGCAGGCTTAAACAATGGTTGCACAACAGCCATTAGATATGGTCGATCAATAGCCCAGATCTCATCGGCAAATCACAATCGGCGGAGGCAAATCGACAGTATCGGCACGGACAGAAGGGGCATTGCGATTGCGATCAGCGATGCAATGTGGACCGTTGATCGCGCACGCGGATCGACGGCCCACATCGCATCGCTATATCACTATCGGAAAAAACCAAAGGAGGACTTACAGAGGGGCACAGGGCACTGCCGATCAGCGATCGCCAATGATCGGATTGGCAGATCGCATCGGCGGAGGTAAATCGGCGAAGACCATGGGGCACAGCCTTTACATGTATATGTGTGCGATGCGACGAAACCCGGACCCGATGGGTTTCTGGAATGAAATTGTTTAAATATTTGAAGTCCGGAGGGAGGCCTTTTTCATGTATTTCCCGTGTTTTTCAAGTATTTCAAGGAACAAAGGGAACAAAGGGACCAGGCCGAGTGCGACATGCGACAGCGACCTGAAGGGCAGACCCGATAAAGGAATTAATCATGTTTATGGACTTTTGAAATCCGAAAAGGACAAAGAGGAGGGGGAATTTTCAGAGTTGTTGTGCTTTCCGTTCATAACATAAAGCAATCACTATCCACGTTTTAAAGGGATTTCATAGGCCCGAAGAGCCATTCCACCACAGAGCAGAGGTCGAATTAATGACTAAGTAGTCTTGGAGCCATAACACGCGCAGCTAGCCTGCAACAGAAGTGATCCAGGTGCATTTCCTCCTCAACAACCGCATTCAAGGAATAACATGACCAAGAAGGAAAAGGACATGCCTCGAGCAGATCACAAGCATTTATCAGTTATGGAGCTTGTTTCATATTACACTCCACCTGTTCAGGAAGGACAACAGAGCATCCGAGAAGATCAAATTCATCCACTACAGCAAGCAATCGCACTCAGACTCCATCAGAGAGTTAAAGCGGTTGGTGGTCCATTATGACCCCTCCACGTTGAGAACAACAGAACATTTTTTGTAATCAAACTCTATACATACCCAAAAATACAATGGAATGGGGGTTGATGAATGTTATTTTGGTGTAAACTTCAACTTCTGGGGACTGTAACTACTATGACACCTGCAGCTTCTGATCTTCATTTTCAGCTAATACAAGCTTCTTTTGCTATTAATTGCTCACTTTCCACTTCTCCTTTGTTCCAGGCTGTGCCTACTATGCATTCATTCATTTACTGTTGATGTTTATCATTAGAGGGGCTGTCATCCCACCTCTGTGTTAGAATCTAGCATGTGTTATTTAATATGTATGTATGTTTCTGTTGTTTTAATGCCAGAGAGCTGTCATCCTGTTTGTGCATTAGGAGATAGATTTACAGACCTTTTAACTAGTTTCAGCTGGCCATTACAGGGTCCTGTGCATCTGCTAGTGTGATCAGTATTCTTCATCTTCACCTGTTCCTCAAACTGTGAGTAATTGGTGGTATAAAGCCTTGTAGTCTGGGGGTGTTCACCCATGTCTGGAGTTAAGCATAGTAGAAGTGGTTATCTGGCTTGAATATGCATCATTACTTTCATTCATCCTCCATTTTTCCAACATTTTTGTTGAGTTTGTAATGTTCTCAAGAATCTCCGATATACAACCTAGGAGAGTTTCTTGGGGATCTAACACCGCTCAGCACTACCATATTGTTGAAGATTTGGTTCAGGCACCATCAACCATGTCGGCTCTCAAGGTACTCCAAAGCTGCCCATCGCAGTGGAAATCTTTGTTGTCAACTATCAGGGACATCGATCCCACCAACTCTAATTTGATATGTTTCGATCTGGAGAACCATGTTCTGTGGCTCCCTCATCATATTGCCTTTCTTATTCAAGTAATCATTAATGAGAAGACCATCCACCACACTGTCATTGATGAAGGTGCTGCCACCTGCATCATGTCAACTGCGTGTTGGAAGGCTATTGGTTCCCGTGCACTGAACTAGTCTCCAAACACTTTGGAAGCTCTCGATGGGCGCGATTCGTGACCCTTCGGTGTCTTACCCAACCTTGCCATCACCCTAGAAGGAAAGACAGTGCAAGCCGAAGTAGAAATTGTTGACGCCAATCTCAATTATAATCTTCTACTCGGCCGAAGTTGGACTCATGACATGCATGCCGTGGCCTCCTCCTTGTTTCGTGTGATCCATTTTCCCCATCGAGGGAATATTGTCACCGTTGATCAGCTGTCTTTCTTTGCCTCTTCCTCGTCGGATGGCAACGTTCTGTACATCAAGCACTCTGGTGCTCCCTATGAGAGTGTGGGGGCAAGTCTCTTCAAAGATTCTATCTTAATGGGAATTTTTCCACTCCCACCTTCTCATGTTGCCTCTGTCAACATGGTCTCTATCAAATCTGATCCCTGGGTCATACCTACACCAGATTTGTTGATGCTTAGGGTGAAGTCATGCCGCTTAGTCCCGCCGAAGTCAATTACGTGGAAATTGTTTTAGCTTCGAACTCTGCATCCTCTGATTCTCATATGTTGAATACCTCCCTCAATATGTACTCTCAATCCCCCTGGCTTGGCACTTTGGAATCATCTGATCCCTTAGCCGAGACCTTCCTCGTCGATGAAGGTATCATGGAAATCATGTCTTGCGAGGAACCACCATGGATCGATACCCATCAGCGCTCCTCTTTCCTGCCTAACCCGGCGATCATGCCTACCGCTTTCGAAGAGTCCTCTTCTCCATTTATGCCACCAACTATTACTCATGAAGTGTGGTTGGAAGGAAATTTGGGTAATATTACCGAAACGATGTCGATTGACATTTCCATCAAACCTGGTGTCGTCATTACCATTAGTCCCTTTGCCAAATGGGGCATCGATTATATGACATGTAAACCTCGTTCGGTTGGGCGGCATGGCTATATTATCGTCGCTATGGATTATTTCACCAAATGGGTCGAAGTGATGCCTACATATTCTGAAAATGGTAAGACGACGGCTCAATTCCTTTTTAACCATGTTATTTCTAGGTTCGGCATACCCCAAGCCATTGTCAGAGACCATGGCTCCCATTTTAGAGATTACATGACGGCAGAACTGACATCTGCATTGGGCTTGCGCCACGATGGCTTGACCTTATATTACAGTCAAGCCAACGACCAAGTTGAAGCCGTGAACAAGTCAAATTGGCATCTCATGCTTTTTTCAGCTCTATGGGCCTACCGAACTTCAACCAAAGATGCCACTAGTTTCACGCCTTTCCAGCTGTTCTATGGTCTGGAAGCAACATTACCGATCGAATGTGAGATTCCTTCGCTCAAGTTAGTTGTTGAACTCCTCCCTGAAACATCACCTCAAGAGGAACACCTCTTATATTTAGAACGTCTGGACGAGACTCGCCGTCTCGTTGCCTTGGTCATCGAAGCACAAAAGAAACAAAGATAAGAAAAACCATTTGTACCATAATAGATAGGAAAATACAACATATATATATGTGAGAATGTTTGATACATCAGAACCCCAAAAAATAATATGTGTGTCTATAATAACATCGGCGGCTCACAGGCCTTGTACATCCGTGACATACAGGCCTCAAAATATGTAAGTTTTGGACCTAGGAACTACTCAGCATGGTGGTCATGATAGCATGAGACAGCTCGTGCAACACGACTCAAAAATCGGCGGATCCAATCTGAGATTCCCACTGTGTGCCTCTGGTACCGTCGGGGCATGTCTCCTATCCAAGCATACCAGATCTGGGATACCATGAGTCAACCCCTAGAGGTTCCTTGCGATCTCCTCCTCGTTATCACTCCCTTCCTGATAAGGGATGACAGCATCAATAGGACAGGGGGCGCGCAGAGCTATCGGGGACATCCTAACTGGCCGCTCTGGCCTAGCTATCGGGGACATCCTAACTGGCCGCTCTGGTCTAACATCTGCATAGACAAGTGAAATTTTATAAGCATGCATATACCAAAAACAATTAAAAAACATCAAAATCAAAAATTTGATTTTTTACCTTCGTCATCGAAGTCCTCTCCATCTGGTATGGCCATATCTAGGTCTCCACGGAAATCAGTGCCACTGTACGGCCAGTCCTCCACGACGATCTTCTATTGTTGTATCCATGAGAAGAATGTCGGTCGGTATGACATATGCTGATCCCCGGTGATCCTAGGCATCAAACGACTCCAGAGGGCCATCCACGCATTGCATGGCGCAGGAGGATCAACCTCAGTCAACTGATATTGGAACAATGGAACTCGTTTCAGGAAAAAGGTCACAAGTACTAACCTGAAACCAAATTGCTTCAAATTCCCTGCCTCGGCCTTGGACAACTAGAGCTTGATGTTCATCTTCATGGCCTTTGCCCAGTTGAATATCATAGGAGTTGTGCAGTCAATAGCATAAAGGAAATTCGACTTGTTAGTCTCATGTTCTGCCTGGGACCCCGCCACTCTGTTGATGGTCAACAGAAGCACCCTCAATGTCAAATCTCGCACACTAGAAATCTCTATCTTCCCACTCTTGGATTTCAAGGTCTCAGGAAAATATTCGGCAAGCAGGGAAGATATGCTTTCCTCGACCGGCTGTGACCCATACAAGTTCACTGGCTCACCCCTGCGAGATAGCGTAGTGATGAAGTAGATGTCTGAAGTTGTCAACTCCAGCCCCTGGTCCCCAATGACAAAAATCTCACGATTGATGTCCCAAAGGCTTATCAAGTATTGAAGCAACTTAGGTTGGGCCCGCATCCCTAGGGTAAGGAAAAATTTGTGGAGCCCGCAAGCCCTCAAAGCCTCCAAGCAATTTGGATCATTCAATGCCTGGGTGTCAACGTCTTCGAGTTCTCTTTCCTTCCAATCCACCATTTTCGGAAATTTCTCTCCCGCAAAAGCCATTTATTTAAGTCAATGATCAATTTTGACACATAAAATTCAAGTTTTAAGAGTCAGTTCTTGAGAAAAAATGGCTTTTCCCTATTCTCGACGTCGGCGCGCGTGTTTTAGAAACAATCGCACTAGTCAGCGCGGATGGTTATGCAGATTTGTTGGAAATACTAAGAGAGGGGTGAATCAATATTTCTTTTCAATTGTTAATTTTTTAGTTAAATCATTTATATTTAGAACAAATAAATAAATAACAGGAATGAATGCTTTTATTAATATAATCATTGCAATATATCAAGTACAATGTATATATATAGCTTCAGCCAGTTGCCAAGCACTAACTTGGACTTTTTGTGAGGCTCCAACCTCCAGAGCACCAACCTTGTTTTGTCAAGGTACCAACCTCGGATTTAGGAGCACCAACTCCCAGGACACCAATCCTTCCAGTTCTGAGGCACCAACCCCAAGGGCTCCAACCCTCTGCTATAAATTGTCTGGATTTGTTTGGTAATAATTCTTTGCTCCCAACCCTGCTAGACCTATGACTTACTTCTGTCCTCCTGCTTCTTCCACGTCCGCGAGACCTTCGGCGTCCTCTGTTTCTTGCAGTTTCACGAACCCCAAACTTTCCTTGTTCTCTGTTATATATGCCCTAATACCCCTGACCTTTGGCTTCCTTTTCGCTCGCTTGATCTTTCAGCTTCCTGTGCGTTCGCTCTTCATCTTCCTCTGTCTCTTCAAATTCAACAATACTCAAAGCACGCGTTCATTCAAAAGAGAGGCCGAATTACAAAAGTGTTGCATTTTAAAAACCATATTATAGATCCCACATGCCGCATCATTCCTTTAATCGCAATCGCAACTTCTAGAGGTCTTTTAAAAGTTGTTCCCATAACATACTCTGTCCTTAATCGCAATCGCAGTTTTTCAAAGGTTTGTACATAACACAGTGATTCCGCTACTGTCGATGGAGCGAATGCGATGTCATCTTAAGTAGTTGTTAATAACCCTGTCGGTTCCATAACCTTATCGCCATCAACGGTTTTCCATTGTTACATCTCTTCAAGATTTGTGATATGCAACGGATGCGATATTTCTTTAGGGCGTATTATAATGGTGCAACAAGTCTGCATACTTATATCGCAATGAGGGTTTTAATGTGACAATAGCTTTAAAAAAAATTATGATGTGGCGGATGCGATGTTGTATTACAACGTATTGTAATGGTCTCGTGGGTCCGTATATATATCGCAATCGCAGATTTCAAGTGGCATTCTTTTCTAATACATGACTTCCAATGCAGATGTGATATAACATTAAATCATGTTGTAATGGTGTAGCGGGTCCACAATAATATAATAGGTCCATGCAGTTGCGATATTACAATAGGGTGGTTTATAATGGAGCGATCGGGTCTGCCCTTATATCGGAGTCGGGGGATTCAATGTGACAAGCCTTTCATAACTTGCTATGTGGTATTCCAATAAGCTTATTTTGATAACTCAACCGGGTCCACAACTTTATCACAAACGATGATTTGTGTGACTTCACGAGTGCGGGACTTGAGTCATACTTTCCTACCCCCGCTCTTCCGACAGCTGTTGTTCCTGGTGGCTCTTTCCTCACTATGTGTTCCTCTTTGCTCCTTTTGATGAATTCTTCCTCTTTGCAGGACTTCTTGGTCATATATTACATGCGATACTCCCAATATGGCTCCTCCGATGTTAACTCCTTTGATATGTTGACTCCTCCGATATTTCATGCGATATCTTAATAAAAACAATTTCTAACAGACTCTTACTCATGGCTTGGCTTCGCTCCTTGGCTTCTTGTTCCAGTTTCTTCACGAATCTGCTCTGCTTCTCCTTGGCTTCATATCATTATTTAGTATCTAGAATATTGACATATTGACATCAATGACAATCTAGATCAACAATCTCCCCCTTTGTTATTGACGACAATATTCTTCTTCTCTCCCCCTTTGACATCAATGGCAAAGGAATGCATAAGAACTCCCCCTGTCCAACTGCTCCCCCTGTCATGCAACATCTTTATGAATCAACTTAAAGTGATGCTAAAGAAATAACCCCCATATTTTGACAAATATGTTCAAATGCTTCTCGAGGAAGAGGTTTTGTGAAAATATCAGCTATCTTCTCCTTAGTATTGATATATTCCAAGACGATGTTTTGTTAAGCTACTTGTTCACGAAGGAAATGATACTTGATGGGTATATGTTTTGGTCTTTGAGCGCATCACTAGATTTTTGCTGAGGCTGATAGCACTTGTGTTATCACAATAGATGGTGATTGGTTGATCTGTACCTATCTTGACATCTTTCAAAGCTTCCTTCATCCATAATATTTGAGTACAACAATCTATGGCAGCTATATACTCAGCTTTAGTTGTAGATAGTGATATGGATGTTTGTTTTTTGCTGAGCCAAGATACTAGACAGTCTCCCAGGAAGAATGCATTTCCACTAGTACTTTTTGATCATCGACACTTCTAGCCCAATCAACATCTGTGTATGTGGTCACAATAAGAGTTGAGCTCTTAGGTTACCAAAGACTAAAATCAGGAGTTCCTTTCAAGTATCTGAGAATTCTTTTTACAACCATCAAATGGGATTGTTTAGGGGCTGATTGAAACCTTCCCACCATTCCTACTGCTTGCATAATGTTGAGTCATAGCAGGGCTCCAATTGTTGACCTGTAATGAGTTGCATCTACCGGAGGGGAGTCATCATCTTTGCTTAATTTTCAATCTGTGGTCATAGGTGTGCTCATCGGTGCACAGTCTTCCATTCCATATCTTTTAAGCATGTCTTTAAGATATTTGGCTTGAGATATGAACATGCCTGTCATGGTTTGATATACTTGTAGTCCAAGGAAGTAAGATAACTCTCCTATCATCGACATCTCGAACTCTTTTGACATATTTTGAGCAAACTCATGGCTCATTTCATCATTATTACTAGCAAAAATCAAATCATCAACATAGACAAGTGTCACTAGTAACTTATCCTCATCCGTCTTTATGTAGATATTACTTCTTGCCACCCCTTTCTTGAAGCCTTGTTGTTGTAGATAGTGATCCAATCTTGCATACCAAGCTCTAGGAGCTTGTTTCAACCCATATAATGCCTTTTTCAACTTACAAACAAAGACTTTTCCTTCTACTAGATTAAACCCTTATGGTTGCTCCATGTAAAATTCTTCCTTGAGTTCCCCATTCAGAAATGTTGATTTTACGTCCATTTTATAGATTTTAAATCCTTTTGAGCAAGAGAATGCCAAGAAAATCCTAATAGCTTCCACACGAGCTACTGGTGCGAAGGTATCTTCAAAGTCAATTCCTTCAATTTGCGAATAACCTTTACAAACAAGCCTTGCCTTATTTCTGATGATTTGTCCATCTTCATTCATTTTGTTTTTGAACACCCACTTGGTTCCAATTATATTTTTATCCTTTGGACGAGGTACAAGCTCCCATGTCTCATTCTTATCGATTTGAGACATTTTTTCTTCCATGGCTTTTACCCAATGAGGATCCTTGCTTGAGTAAATGTTTCTGGTTCTATCATGGATAGTAGAGCAACATCATTTTTCTTTGGTGTACTTGTCATCCTTCTTCGGGTTTGCATCCCTTCATCTATATTGCCAATAATTTGCTCTTATGGATGATATTTTTGGAGAAACTTCATATTTGAAGGGGTTTGAGATGGTTCTTTTTCCTTGGGTATTTCTTTATCTTTTTCTTCTTTTTCAAGTTCTTCTTCTATGAGAGGATCAAATTTGTGTTCTTTAATTTCTTTTTCTGGAAGGTCTTCATCAATCTTCACATCAATGCTTTCCACTATTTTCCATAGTCGATTATTGTAGCACTTGTAGGCTTTGCTCCTTGTAGAATACCCAAGGAAGATCCCTTCGTCAACTCAAGAATCAAATTTTCCTAGTGAGCCATCATTTATTTTTATGAACCACTTGCTTCCAATAATCTTGAAGTATTTCACTGAGGCAGGTCTTCCTTTCCATAATTCATAGGGAGTCTTCTCATTATTTGGTCTTAATTAAGTTCGATTCAAGGTATAGACAATTGTGCCGACTGCTTCTCTCCAAAATTTTGGCTGCAAGTCAACTGCTATTAACATTGTTCTTGCCATTTCTTGAACTATTCGGTTTCTTCTTTCAACTACCCATTTTTCTTGGGTGTTCTAGTAGCAGAGAGTTCTCTTTCAATTCCATGTTCTTTACAGAATTCATCGGATTCTTTTGATGTGAATTCTCCCCCTCTGTCTGTTCTAAGACACTTAATCTTAGAGTCCTTTTCATTTTCTACAAGAGCTTTAAGATTCTTAAACTACTCAAATGTTTTTGATTTATATTTTATGAAATATACCCACATCATTCTAGTATAGTCATCAACAAATAAAGCAAAGTACCTTTCTCCTTGGAGTGTCAGAGTTCTAGTTGGTCCACATAAATCATCATGGATGATCTCCAAAGGCTTTGATGTAGAAAACTCTTTGGTCTTATGGTTGGTTCTAGTTTTCTTTCCATGTTGACATGGACCACATATTCCTTAATTTGGCTTCAATAACTTTTGGATGTCTCATACTGCATTAATCTTGATGATATTGATCAAGTTATCGAAGCTTGCATGTCCAAGTCGCTTGTGCCACAACCAACTTTCATCTGTTTGACTTAAGCAACATTTATCTTCTTGAATTTTGTTCAAAATGTAGATGTTGTCTAGTGTTCTAACCACTTTCACCAGAAGTTCCCCTGAGGAAGAGTTCCTTATTTCATAGTGTTTAGTGCTAAATACAAATTTATGTCCTTGATCACAGATTTGGCTAACACTCAGGAGATTGTGTTTGAGCCCGTTTACTAGCAGAGCATTTTGATCTTTTCCTTTTCCATTAATAAGGATAACGGTTCCTTTTCCAGCAATTTTGGCAGATCCACTTCCAAAGGATACATTTCCTTCCTTTCTATTCAATGAGACAAACTTCCTTTTGTCCCTTGTCATGTGTCTGGAGCACCCACTATCCACAAACCAATGATTTTCATCACTACGAGCACATAGAGCTAGGCCACATTTATCCGTGTTGGGATTCTCTTTTTTTTATTTTCTTCTTTTGAGGGGGAAATTTTGTTCATTGTGTCCATTATCATTACATAATGACCAAATTTGATCAAATTTGGCCAAGGGATCAAAAGAGTTGTAGGTCTTGATTTGTCCTTGCCCTTTGGGACCATATGATTTTTTTGTTTGATTCTTCAATTTTTGTGTTCCATTCTTACGGGCTATGCAATGTCTAGCTTGATGACCAAAATTTTTACAATAAAAATAATGCCCAAAAAAGATAGTTTTGTACCTGTTGTAATAGCCATGATTTGAATCAACATTCTTTCTTAGAGTTACTCCCTCTTCATTCTTTGGATTTGAGATGGGCCTTTGATGAAATAATGTTTTATACCTGTTGTAATAGCCATGATTCGAATCAACATTATTCCTTGGAGTTACTCTCTCTTCATTCTTTGGATCTGAGATGGGCCTTTGATGAAATAATCTTTCTTCCTTTGGGTTGTTGGAAAGTACGTCGCCATAGCTTTTCGCATTGTTATTAGTACTTGATAATTCTCCTTTAAAACCTATTCCAGATTTGCCATGTCGAGGTTTTTTATTATTTAGGATAGTATCAAGTATTTGAGAGCTTTCCCAACCCTTCTTGACTTGCTCCAATTCCTTCCTCAGAGATACTATTTTGGCTTCACATTCTTCACAAACTTCTTCTTTTTCTTTTAGCTTATTTTTCAAGAGGTCTTCCCTTCTTTTTGTTTCCTCATTTTCTACCTTGAGAGAGATGATTTTATTTTGTAATTTCTCATTTTCTTCAATGGCACTCATTAACAATTCATCTAAATTTCCTTCTAGCCCTGAATCATCATCATTTGTGAATTCCATGAATAAGACTTCTTGGCTTCCAGCATGGTCATTTTCTTCATCTGATTCTTCATTTCCTCCTTTGTGGTGAGGGAACTGATTAGTTGATTTCTTTTTTATGACTACAAATTCATCTTCATTAGACTCATCTTGCTTAGATAAGAAATTCTTCTTATTGAAACCTTTATTTTTGTATACCATCCTTTTAGAATTTTCCTCACCAACACTATCATGATTATGAGGACATTTTGCAACATAATGACCTATTTTTCCACATTTGAAACAAATAAGAGGGTACTTACCTTTTAGCTTAGATCCTTTCTTTAGTCTTCGTACAAATTGCACCAATTCGGATTCAACATCAGAGTCATCACTACTAGCATTCCATTCTTTCCCCTTTTTTGATTTTGAGGCCTCGAATGTTGTATCTTTGGAACTTGGGCATCATTTTCTCATCTCATAGGCAATGAAGATTACATGAAGTTCATCCATCTTGAGAATATCTAGATCCTTCATTTCTTCTATAGCACTTACTTTGGAGTCAAATCTATCTGGGAGAGATCTTAAGACCTTTTGAACAATAATGCTTTCTTCAATGTTTTCTTCCAATCCTTTAAGAGAGTTGACTACTTCAACTACTCGGAGAAAGTATGATGCAATATCTTCTCCATCATCCATTTTTAGACTTTCAAATTGCCTTCTATGAGTTTGAAGCTTAGCCTTCTTAACTTTGGAGTCCCCATCGTATAAGCTAGTTAGCTTATCCCATACTTCTTTGGCCGAGTTACAATTCATGACTTTTGTAAATTCAAAATCAGTGATTCCACTAGTGATGGAGTTTAAGGCTCTTGCATTTGCAATGTAGGCTTTCCTTTCATCTTGATCTGTTGGAAGAGTGGAAGGAGTTGAGAACTCATTTAAAACCGAATGCCAAAATTCAGGTCCAAGGGACATTAAGTAGTAGGACATTCTCTTTTTCCATAAACCAAAATTTGTGCCATCGAACAGAGGAGGTCTTCCTGACACTTCTTGATTTCTCATCATGACTAAGGATCCTTCTTCAAGCTATTAGGTTGATATGAACAAGCCCGTTCTGATACCAATTGTTGAAAATACTGAGGGGGGGTGAATCAGTGTTTCTTTTCAATTGTTAATTTTTCAGTTAAATCATTTATATTTAGAACACATAAATAAATAACATGAATGAATGCATTTATTAATATAATCTTTGTAGTAAATCAAGTACAATGTGTATATATATAGCTTCAACCAGTTGCCAAGCACCAACTTGGACTTTTTGTGAGGCTCCAACCTCCAGAGCACCAAACCTGTCTTGTCAAGGCACCAACCTTGGATTTAGGAGCACCAACTCCCAAGACACCAATCCTTCCAGTTTTGAGGCACCAATCCCAAGGGTTCCAACCCTCTGCTGTAAATTGTCTGGATCTGTTTGGTAGTAATTCTCTGCTCCCATCCCTGCTAGAACTATGACGTACTTCTGTCCTCCTGCTTCTTCCACATATGCTAAACCTTTGGCTTCCTTTGTTACTTACAGTTTCACCAACCCCAAACTTTCCTTGTTCTCTGTTATATATGCTCTGATACCCCTGACCTTTGGCTTCCTTTTCACTCGCTTGATCTTTCGGCTTCCTCTCTCTTCGAATTCACCAATACTCAAAGGACGTTTTCATTCAGAAGAGAGGCCGAATTACAAAAGTGTTGCATTTTAAAAACCATATTAGAGATCCCCACATGCCACGTCATTCCTTTAATTGCAATCGCAACTTCCAGAGGTCTTTTACAGGTCATGCCCATAACATACTCTGTCCTTAATCGCAATCGCAGTTTTTCGGAGGTTTGTACATAACACAATGATTCCACTACTGCCGATGGGGCAGATGCGATGTGATCTTAAGTAGTTGTTAATAACCCCGTCGATTCCATAACCTTATCGCCATCTCTCTTCAAGATTTGCGATATGCGACGGATGCGATATTTATTTAGGGTGTATTATAATGGTGTAGCGAGTACGCATACTTATATCGCAATCGGGGTTTTAATGTGACAATAGATTTAAAAAACTTGCGATGTGGCAGATGTGATGTTGTATTACAGTGTATTATAATGGTCCCGTGGGTCCCTATATATATTGCAATCGCAGATTTCAAGTGGCATTCCTTTTTAATACATGACTTCCAATGCGGATGTGATATAACATTAAATCATGTTGTAATGGTGTAATAGGTCCACAATAATATAACGGTTCCACAAGGATGTGATATTACAATAGTGCAGTTTATAATGGAGCGATCAGGTCCGCACTTTATATCGCAGTCGAGGGATTCAATGTGACAAGCCTTTCATAACTTGCGATGCGGTATTCCAATAAGCTTCTATTGATAACTCAACCGGGTCCACAACTTTATCACAAACAACGGTTTGAGGGAATTCACGAGTGCGGGACTTGAGTCATACTCTCCTAGCCCCGCTCTTCTGACAGTTGTTGTTCCTAGTGGCTCTTTCCTCGTTGCGTGTTCCTCTTTGCTCCTTCTGATGAATTCTTCCTCTTTGTGGGACTTCTTGGGAATATATTACATGTGATACTCCCGATATGGCTCCTCCGTTGTTAACTCCTTTGATATGTTGGCTCCTCCGATATTTCATGTGATATCTTAATAACAAGAGTTTAATAGACTCTTACTCATGTCTTGGCTTCGCTCCTTGGCTTCTTGTTCCAGTTTCTTTACGGGTCTGCTCTGCTTCTCCTTCACTTCATATCATTATTTAGTATCTATAATATTTCCATATTGACATCAATGACAATCTAGATCAACAAGATCACCCTTGGCCAGCGTGATCCCGTGCCCGGAAATCGCGCCGACCGAGGGTGAAAATGTTTCTCTAAAACCTCCCTAAAAATCCAAAAGAATGGCTAAAAACATAAATGAATGGCATCAAAATGGAGCTCAGGGCTTCAGCTATTACCTGGAACTAACAACTCGTCAATTGACCTCCCGGATCTCCCGCAATTTGCTCTGGAAAAACTAGGGCAAAAATGGGTAAAAAGTCTTCACTGCAAAGGTAAAATGGTAAATGGTAAAAATATATTTACTTTTCCCCTTTCTATTCATTTTTTCATGAAAATATCAGGTTTTGTAAATATTTTTGACCTATTTTGCCTCAAGGACTCGATAATACACTTTGCCTTACTTGTGCAGCAATAGGTGATGGATTTTCGACAATGACAATAAGTCACATTTCAGCGCTTTTCTCGACTCGTTAAACTCATATGAAAATATTGCCAAGTATTTTTTCCTTTTGACTCGTTAAAGAGAATAAAAACGGTGGGTCTGCTTTTAGCTCTTTTCCGACCCCTTAACAATGAAAAAATGGTCGAGCCCTTGTCGTTTTGAACTCGTTAATGGATGCAAAACATTGTGTGCCTAGTATAAGTTTACCCTTTTTTCGGGCTGGGAGGCACTATTTACGAAAAACGTACTCCTTGACTAAATGGTCAAGCGGTTCTCTCAAGTATTGTTTTCTACCTTTTCAGGCTCGAGAGACACAAATGTACGAAAAGGGACCATGTGGATTTTTCTTTTGCGTGTCTTTCTAAAACTCTCCAATCATGAAAAAGATACTGAGTTACACCTTTGTCAAACTCGTTAAACTATTAAACGACATTGGATTCGTCACCATGACAAACGCGAGCTTCTCCTTCCTAGGGATCGTTGAATTTACTAGGTTGGATTCATCCGAATGATGAACTTACAGTGAAAACATATTTTATCCCCTTCAAGCTTGCGATTAAAAAAAATTGGGGTACTCGCCAGAAATGGTGGGGAAAAAATTTGGAAATCTATCAGTTGTGTCAGCGACTCACTATTGAACATGACTCTTTGCTTCATGCCAAGTTGAGACATCCTCCTTTGTATCGTTGACCTTCCTGGGTTTGGGCCATTCATTTTCCCTTCCATCTGATCTCTGCCACGTCATCATGACCATCGATCCTATGGATCCAAAAGATGCCAAACTTCCAGTTGTGTCGCCAATATGTTCAAGAGTTTTCCTTTTGTAGTTATACTTACCTTTGATTCTCTGTATCATCCAAAATCATTTTTCATCCTCTCATCTCACATCGATGATGTGGGATTCATTATCTCCTTCGACACAATCGCTTTACATCGACATCAATTCATTATCTGGGAACTTGACCGAGAGACTCCCTTCCAGTACCTTAGAGCTTGCATGCCTCAATGGCAAGTTCTTCGCACTCAACAAATAGGTCACATCATTGGCTTTCGATCGAGTGATTTCGCGGATGTTCGACTTCAGTTCCTGTATTCACATCCCGTGAATTTTGCTGATAGTACCTTGAAGGCCATTGTCATTATTAGTGGTTTCCCTCACACTTGTTAACAGTTTACATCATTGACTGGTAATCAAGTGACCTTCTAGCATGTTCGACGTCAACACATCTATTCGCATGCTAGGATCTGTACTTTGATCGGGTCGTGTTGGAGCGCAAGACCCTAGACTCATATCACAAAATGTCCAGGTTGCGAAGTGGTGTGACATGGTTTAGGATGATATGCATGTCTCTATTGCAGATGGTTGGCTATGAGTAGACCATGATTTATCATATGTGATGCTTCTCATTATTGGATGGTTGCAACCATATATTGGTTTCATTATGATCCCCTTTGATGAATGGCCGCGACCATATATTGGTTTCATTATGATCCCCTCTGACGGATGGTTGCGCCCATACCTAGATCCATTTACATGATCATTCCCTGGATGTCTGTGTCCATGCCACGATTCATGTAACATTTGACAGAGATCTCAGTTTATGTATGTATTTGTACTTTCTTGCAAGTTTTCCGACGATAGACCGGTTCCCCGCACTGATTTATAAATCATTTCATCCCTCAACTCCAACTCGGCCTTTACGCTTTAGGGGGCATATGTTACACAAAATTTTGTCACTGTTCCTGTACTCCCTGTTCCTTGATCCTGGAGGACCTCTACAGTGAACCCCACATGCTTTTCCTTCATGGAGAAACTCTCATTATGTCCATCTTCATGAGCAGATCATTTCCCTTTTGCACCATTTCCCATGAAACTTCTGTTTTTCCTAGTTTACAAGGTTGACACTAATGACCTTTGTCTCCCCCGCGCCGATGTGCAGAGATTAGCACTATTCCCTGTGCCAACCGATGTGACTGAGCTGTGCTCCAGTTGCACCGACCGGTGTGACTAAGATGTGTTCTAGTCACGTCGGTCTTGTAATGGAAAGTTTTTTAAATTAGAGTCGAAGCTTCCAGCTCTAGAAGCTCCGTAACAGAATTTTGGTAAATGGTTTGGCCAGATGGGGTCGAGGATGACAGTTTGGGCTCCTTTCCCCTATAATGATGGAACTACCTCAAGGGATGTCCTTCTCCCATGATAAGAGGATCCATATCCCATTCATATTTCCTATATAAACCTCCCTTCTTCCCAAGCACAAGCTAGTTAGAGTTTTGGTTGAGTGTGAGTATACTATTTTGATTAGACAAGCAAGCTATTACTAGTTGTAGCCATCTAGTTGTGTGAGGGAGAAGCGTGTTTGGTTTGGAGTGAAGCATAAAGGGAAGAGCCTTTAAACTATTGTTGTTTGAAGCCATCATGAAGTGCTAGCAGAAGTGTGTGGGAACCTCGTCTTGTCATAGGAAGACTGCGACGTCAAGACAAATGGTTGTAATCTCTCCTTGATATTAATATATGCAATTATCAATTGATTTCCTACATGTTTTGTAACATTACATATTCGTGTCTTAATGGCTCTTGACTCATTAAGTAGGTTGAATTGTAATTTGTCTATTATTATGTTTGTGTGTCTTTGTTTTTTACTTGTTTCAGGAGCTTGAAGACAGAAGCGAGAGATTGTTGGCTTGATCAAGCGAGGACATCATCAAGCAGGATAAGAGACCAAGAGGTAGGTCCTCTTGATTGATTCTAACCTAAGGAAATATTCCATAGAATGTATCTGTTATGGCTAGACCCATTATTGGGCTAGAGGAATTCGTTTGTGTCCGCACTTATAATTTTACTTCACCACAAGTGGCCAGAAGGGTAAGGATGACGAAAATGTTGCTCTTGCAGGAAAGGGAAAATCCAAGAAAGGCTCAAGCAAAGGGTCTAAACCCAAGGGAGAAAAGAAGAATAAAGACATGAGTAAAATCAAGTGCTTCAACTATATTTAATAAGGACACTATGTCATTCAATGTTCTAATAGGAAGAAAGGTGAGAAGAAGAAGACGCAATAAACAACAACTTCAGCAGAAATTGATGAACTATCTTCAAGAATTTAGGATGAGTTCACTCTCATTGATTTTCTATCTAGCTCGAACACCACAGGTGTTCGATACATTGATAGTGGGGTTTCATGTCACATGGCAGGAGTTAGAGAGAATTTCTCCAACTATAAAGCAAAGGAGATGGGATTCTAGATGGAAATGGGAAACAAGGCCAAGGTTACTCTAGTTGGGAGAGGGACAATCACATTTCATAGGGAGTTAGGCAAGAATATCCAGATAACATATGTGTTTCACATGCCACATATGGGTATGAATCTAATTTCAATAATTTCTCTTTAGGATAAGGGGTGCGTTGACGATGCCAGACCCATCAACATTATGGGGATCTCCTAGTATGAAGTCCCAATTAGACCTCACACCATTTGGTGTAGGAGTCCCATCAGGTACGAAGGCCCGTTTGCCAATCTCTTAGAGATTTGCCTTAGCTCTTGTTGTTCAGCAAATGAGAGTGTTATGCTTGTATCTTCAAAAATCGAAGTGAGTATGTTTGGCGAGTGTGTAATGTAACTTGTGTCTAGGTTCTCTTACTGCAAAGTGGGGGAGTAAAATGAGCCTCTAAGTGAGACGTAATAGTACCACCCAAGAAGATACACATGTGAACCAAAAAGGGTTTGTCCGACATCTAGTGAAGTAGTCCACAACGGATGCGACAATCGTTAAAATTGAAGTGAAAGGGAAAACACGTACACCATCCAGCAGAGTAGTCCACACGGATGTTACGGTCGTTATAACCAGTGAACATGATAGGCCTGTCTAATGTCTTGCGAAGTAGCCCACAAGGACGGGACAACATTGATAAGCAATGCAACACATTCTTAACAATGTAAGTACTAAAACAACCAAAGTAGTTCAACTATCTTAGTAAAGATTAAGAAAACGTGCATTAAAAATGTTTAAAAATTAGTCTTACAAACATCTAAAAAACATGTGTGAAAATGTGTTGGCCTTAACAAGCTTCTGAATTAAGCAAAAGTTCCAAAACACATATGTGCACCATACATCACTAGTCCCAGTAGTGGGACACTGGAGCCACTCCTCGCTCCTCAAAGAACAGAATAAAACTCTCAAGGATATGTGGGAGGAGCCAAGGTTAAAATTCCTTGCTCATACAATGGGAGGGGTATATATAGCCAAGGGTGATGCTTAACCCTTGTGACTCTTGGACTACCCTCGTGACCGTTCAACTTCCTACGAATTTTCAACTGACATGACTCTTCAGCTTCATGTGTGCATCCATTGGACTTTCACTTTACATTACATTCGGTTACAACAAATATGGCCCATAATAGTGATGTGGCCTTGAAAACTCATAACACAACTTGACATGACATTGCTGACATGGGCTGGCTGGCTATGGTGGCAATGTCAAGTGGTTGTGCTACTAAGTGATGGATGTACTCTTGGGTGTGATTTGTCTTCTCCTCCGCATGGATTGATGCTATGGGGTCTTCAATGGTCTTGGTCTTGCAAGATGGCTACATGCATGTGTTCCTTTCACTTGCTATGTGATGGGCTTCTTTCGTCCGCCAGCTACAAGTAAGTCTTCTAGCATGTGCGCTCCTCTTTCATATTCGCTATGATCTATTAGAGTACCTATTCCTGCAATTCACTCATGACGGGATGACATCAAATCCAAAACCTCATAGTCTATCATGTTGCATTGTTTTCCATGGTCTGAGCCCGAGACGAATGACAGGCTGGGAAAATGGCCCAGTAACTGTGTACTGCGTAGTTCCAGGTGACAGAGAGGGAGAATGGTCAATGAGACTGCGCAGAGCACAATTCGGGCTTGGATGAGGAACTCCAGGGCAAAGTCTTCACTGCCAAGGAAAAATGCGTAGAGGCCACTAGAAGGCTGGGAAAATGACCTAGTAACTGTGTACTGCGTAGTTCCAGGTGACAGAGAGGGAGAATGGTCAATGAGACTGCGCAGAGCACAACACGGGCTTGGATGAGGAACTCCAGGGCAAAGTCTTCACTGTCAAGGAAAAATGCGCAGAGGCCACTAGGAGGCAAGATTGCGCAATTGAGGACACCCGTGGCAACTACAAGGTGGGACCCTGAGGGGTACCTCTACGCAGTTTCCTTATGGAAGACAAGGTAGGACAACAGAGGGACCAGAGGATAATTCTGCACAGTTTTTGAGAGTAGTGAGTCTCGGATGAGGGATGTCACTAGGAAGACACCTCTGTGCAGTTTCTAGGAGCAGTGCAGGCGTAGGTCTTTGTGCAATGCAGGGTTCCAGCAAGTAGGAAGGAGGCTTGATAAATGATCTTGCGAAGTGTACAATTTAGGTTGGCTTTGAGGAAGTTTCTGCGCAGTTCTGGGAAGGAAGACAAACTACTCACCTCTGGGATTGTGCAGTGCAACTGACTCAAAGGACAACCTCAAGCACTACGCAGTTCTAGGTAGTAGAGGAACACCACGGAGGCCTGAGATTGCGCAGTGCACCTAAATTGGGGTTCGGTGAAGTGGAGTTGTTTCATCGAAAGATTTTCCGGAAAATGGCTAAGTGTGAGAAGAAAGTGAACTTGTGATGACTTGACATTGTGATCACACACTTACCATACTTCGACAACATGACAACATTGACCACTGGGACAACATAACAAAGAATGACCCTCCGTGGGACTGTCTAGAGCTGAACTCGACAAGTGCGACACTTGGGATAAACCTTTGGACGACCATGACGACACTTCCGCGACAGTGCTTACAAATTTGTGTGTGAGTTTCGTCAATGTTCACATATCTAGGACAACCAAAACACACAAATACAAACCTTCAAAAACACCAGAACAATATCGCAAGCATGAAAAAGCAATCAACATGCTGAAAGACTACAGTTGGTTAAGCAAGAAAAAGAGTGAAAAGAATCTAAAGGAGCTCAAGGAATGAGCTCGACTGTTTGCAACCATCAAAGGAAAAACCAAGGAAGCTCCGAAATTTGAGTGCAAGCCAAAATTTTGGAGGGTGTTGCAATTGCTGCAACACTTGGCAACACATTGGTTGAATACCAACTTCTTTGTTTTGATTTGGTTTTTTAGTGTAGGGCCTTGGTCTTTCAAGGAGTATTGATTGATCGTGTAGATTACTTCAGCTTCCTCACTTACCCCATGGATAGACATGGTTTTACTTGCACCAATTCAGTTGAACATATCATAAGTTTCATCCAGATCATAGTGTTTCCAATCAGAAACGGTAGTTTGGCTCACGAGCTTAAGATTTTTAGAGTATAGTTTTTCATCTCTGGTGTTGCTCCGCTGCCAGCAGGCCTGGATAGTACCAAGATGGAGACACGCAGAAAAACAAGAATTTCTCCACTGCAGTGAGCCTGGAAAGTTCCCTAGTGGAGTTGCATGCTTCACCTCTCTACACATGAAGCATTTCTCTTCTTTCACCTTTTTTTTATTTTTTAATGAAAAATGTGCATAGGCACTTATTTATTTTTGGGGCGGAAGAGGGATCTTGACTTATTGAGAGTAGGAGAGGTTGTTCCTTTAGAGAAGCATGTAAATACGTACGATTCATGTTCTCTTGTTTAGATTTTCCCCTTCTCCGCTTCTACTAGTTGGATAAGTTGAACACACCAAAGAGGAAAACTAAGTGTAGGAAGGGGGTTTCCTAGTTTGGACACAGGTTCATGGTTTTACCAAAACTCTCCTTACAGACTGATCATATTTTCCGTCAAGAATTCATTGGCCAAAAGTTACAACCAAACACAAGAAAGATGGACACCGGACTTAGCCAAGCGTTGCAGTGTCACAAGACTCTTTGAATCTCAGCCACATACACATTTAGAATCCAGAAGGCAATGAGGTAAAACACTTATTTACATAAGAAAAAACAACAGAAAAGCAAAGTAAACAAACACAACACAACAAGCAATGAAAAGACTATGTACATAGCGCAGGGTGCGACCCTAAATCTCATTGAAAATAACATTTTGAGTCTTGGCCATTGACAGGGAGAGTGTCAATCTTCCCGTCAAGTGATTGAAGATGATACATGTGTTGTCCAAGCTTCTCGTGGATTGTGAATGGACCAATCCACAGGGATTGAAAATTCATGTGTTTTCCTTTGCCCTCGTGGGGTTTGTCCCACTTTAAGACTAAGTCACCCGCACTGAAGCTAGCACTCCCTGCAGAATTTTTGTCAAACCATATCTTGATACGGTTTTGGTGGAGTGTAAATTTTTCTTTAGCTTTCATCCTTTCTTCATGTAGCTTTTGTAGTGTGTCCATCCTACGCTGAACTAACAGACACAACTTCCCTTGGGATCCTTGGGACAACTGGAGAGCAGGTAAGTACATGTTCGGCGAGAGGATGGCTTCCTTTCCATATACCAGGAAGTAGGGGGGGGGTATTCAGAGAAGGCTTAGGTCTAACTCGGTTAGCCCATAAAGCACTCACCAGAGTGGAGTGCCAGTTTCGCCGTTCAAAGTAAATGGTGTTTTTAATGATGCAGACGAGGTTCTTATTTGTAGAGTCAGCAAGACCATTTCCCTGTGAGTAGTAATTAGAAGAATGCTTCAAAACAATACCATTTTTCAATGCAAATTCATAAATATTTAACAAAGAAAAGTGCATTCCATTGTCAAAAAACAAGTGATGTAGGAATGCCAAACCTAGATATCATGTTTTGTGGTAGGAAGCTAATGACTTCCTAATCATTCACTTGTTTCAACGAAACTGCTTCTGTTCACCGCGTGAAGTAATCTGTGGTAGTCAAAATATAGCAGTGTTGCTTTGATGAATGTGGGAAAGTCTCCCCAATGATATCCAAGCCCCACTATTGGAATGGTTCTTCCACTACAACAAGCTATAGCGGGCTTGCTGACCTTTGATTTCTATCGGCACATCTCTAATAGACTGGACATTTGCGAGCATAGGCATGTGCATCCTTGAATAATGTAGGCCAGTAGAAATTGGCCCGCATGACCTTGTGTGTGGTTTTGTTACTTGTGAAGTGTCCCCCGACTGGCCCATCATGGAGATCACGTAACACCTTTTCTGAATATTGTGCCTCCAAACACCTTAGAAAAATACCATTGTGGTGATGTCTGTAAATCACTCCATGCACCAATTGATAAGATAGATCTTTGAGTCAGAGTACCCTCTTATGTCGCATAGAAAAATGAGAGGGCATAGTGTCATGCTCCAGGTACTGGTGCATTTTTGCGTACCAAGAGGTTCCGTGTGAAGTGGGAGGGGCTCACTCAACATTATACATTTCTATTTCTTGCTCACAACTTTCTAGATCTTCTTCTTCCTCTTGCGCATGACCTGCTTCCACTGCTAGTCTGCAAAGACATGACCCTTGATGGTGTGAACTGGCTTGATGTCAAGATCGTACTCTTGCAGTCCTATCATCCAGTTTTCCCTCATTTCACACAACTCTTGCTAAACAAGTAGTGATCTAACTGTTGGGTGTGGCACAAAGATAATGCAATGGTTTTTAGTAGGTAGGGTCTAAAATGCTTCACTGTCTTGTACATTGCATATGTTGTTTGTCCATGGCGAGATAGTTGAAAATCCGAGATCACTCAATTAAGTTGAATACTACCATTAAGTTGAATACTTTGCAAAGAATCTGAGATTTTCTCCTGGAGGTTGTGCAAAGGCAACGCATAAGCCTCAAAAGGGCAATTTGATTTTGTTGAGGTGAAGCTGGTTTTCAGTTCCAGAGGCCATAAAATATTTCCAGAGTGCCAGAGAAATAGTTTCCTAGTTAGCAACAAGCAGGACGACTTGATTTGCAGTTGTTTCGAGCTGAACTGTCACGGACTACACAGGGGTGACGCAGAAGTTGCCTAGGGCAAGGTGGACGAATTTCTTTTCAAGGGCAATCAAGTATCGCGATTGCTCAGAGTGAGGGTAATTTCCCTCAAATAATTTTTCAAGTATTTTCTCTACAATATTGCCAGTTTTCGACATCTAATTTGTACTCATTATTTTTCACTATTGAATAATAATAAAAACGCACAATTTTTGCGTCGATTTTTCCGCAGTCAGTTTTTCTGGGGACATTTATCCAAAAGTAATTGTGTCAAATTTATGTGTGTGCTACCATATTTCTCAGTTTCCATTGCTATTATTTTTCATAGTTTTATTCATGAAAGTTGCAGTGTGATTTATTTAGTATTTGTTGTAGCAAATAAATTGTTAAATTAATTAACAATTAGAACAATAATTTCCAGTCGTTACAATAGGATTTCAAACTTGAAATTTTTACATGGTACCAGAGCGTGATTGATCAAACAAGGAAGCTCATAAGCGGAGGCAAAAATTCATTGTTCATAAGGAGAAGCAGGACAAATTTTTGGAGGTTGCGCAGAGCCTAAGGCTGGCAGTTCAAATTGTTGGGTAGATCAATTTTTCAATACAGATTCGCAAAAAAAAAAAAACGGCTTGCGAGATTCAGTTATTTTTGCAAGCAAAGGGAGCAACAACAACTCAAATTTTCACTGAGTAGATTCCTTGTTTGGGCGTAGAGGGTTTTCCAATAACTTGCATATGGCGAACCAGCGCCAGGTGGAAGAGAAATAACACACACCGAGGCAAAATTTTCTCTCAGGGGATCTCGAATTTTGGAGATCTAATTTTTCCAATTACAAATTAGTAGTAGCTGTGAGCAAAGTTTCTCACTTCAAAAGGGAGTGCGTCTAGCAAATCCAACAACCAAGCAAAGGGAAAGAGGGGGATTTTCGAGCAGGTTTTAGAAATGGCCACAACTAGGCTTAGAGATCAAGATAGGTTGGAGGGAGCCTCCAACTATGTCATATGGAAGGCTAGGATGTCCTTCCTTCTGGATGAATATGGCCCGAAATCCTATGTGGAGAATGTGGTAGCAGTGCCCAAGATGTTGATCAGCTCAAGGCGTACATAAAAGAAATGGTGAAGGTGAAGCAAATGGTTTTGGATGGAGTCTGAGATCATCTATTCTCACATGTGGCAAACAAAGGTACAACCAAGGAGATGTGGGATGCTCTCTCCGAATTATTTCAAAGTTCTTCCGAACAACTAAAGATGTTTCTCCAGGAGAAGCTGAGAAACTTCTGGATGTAGAAGGGTGAAGGCATAGATCTCTTCCTCACCATAATTCAGGAGCTCCGAGATCAGCTTGAGGCCGTGTGGGAAGCACCTCAACCAATAGAGCTTGTGCGATTTGTACTAAACAATGTCTCAAAGGAGTGGCAAGTCTTTGTCCGGAGTATCTTGGGCTGAGATAATTTTCTTAGATGGGACAAGTTGTGAGTTGACCTACAACAGGAGGAGTTGAGGCGAGCTTTGTTAAAAAGCACCATCAGCGGAGGTTGCAGTAAGGACATGAAGGGTGAGAAGGATGAGGAGAATGTGGCCCTTGCATCAAAGGGTCTCAATCAGGGACAATGGGAAAAGAAGAAAAATGACCTATCTAAGGTCAAGTGCTTCAAGTGTGGCAATTTTGGCCACTACAATACCCATTGTCCTCTCAAGAAGAAGAACAAGCAAGAGAAGCAAGACCAGGCGGTAACGTCCACAAAGATAGACAAGTTGTCCTCTAGGCTGGAGGAAGATTTTTCCATGTTTGCAGCTATCCCTCCAAGAGTGAGGTGGAGAGATATGGAGTTACAATCCCAGAGTTGCAAAGATTTGGGCAGGGTCTATTGACGTGTCCTCCTCATGGATCATTACCTTGCTATAGGGGCCCATAGTATTCAGTAGCAGGATGAATCAATGTCAGTGATGCAGTCAAATTCCAAAGTGACAATTGCAGACTAGTTGTAGTCAGGTACTGAGGTGCACAGATGTAGTGTTGACAACAGAGAAGGTGGCTCAGTGCAAAGTTAGTAGTATTGAAGAATCTAGGGAAAATGTAGTTTATGTGATTCTTCCTATAGCATGATAACTATTTGTGAGGTATTTTATCTTTAGCTTATTAAAACAATCTTTTCTTGATATCATCAGTGTGTGTATTTCTTACTTCATCAAATAGCTACCAAAACAAAGAGACAAGAACACACGATCCTGGCTTTCTGCCAAGGCCAAAACCTCTCCTCTTGAGAGGAAAACCCTTTAATCTCTTCTTATAGATTCTTTTATTGACGAATACCAAGACTCTTAACAAAACTGCTTAACTCAGACTTACTTCCAAGACGCTTGTCATTATCTGTTATGCTCTTAACCTGCAAAATAATACCCAGATACAGAATATGCGAAGAAAAGATACCCAAAACACAGAATATGCGAAGAAAAGATACCCAGAACACAAAATAGCAATGATTTTATTATTCAAAGAGCAATGTTCACATGCCTCTTCGAGGGGGCAACCTCCAATAGAGCAGAGCTCGATTACAAAATAAGACACGATGCTCCTCGCAGGGAGTCTCTATCCTTTATATATGACTCATACATGCAATACCACGGGCCAATACCATCTATCTAATACTACGGCCCATTTGCAACTAACTGTGGTCCCGTCATTAATTGCGGATTAACCACTTACAAATATTAATATGGGCTTTATTGACTCTTGACTATGACGTGATCCCATGACATAAATAAGGGGGTTAGGGTGGGACCCTAACATGCCCTCCCCCTTAAGACTAGCCTTGTCCTCAAGGCTGAAGCTGCGGAAACTGCTGAAGAATAGTGGTTGGTTCCCAAGTTGCATCTTCCGGAGAGGTGTCTTTCCATTTGACGAGGACTTCCTTAATCATGCGGCCACGCAGGTGCTTGTCTCGTGTGCCTAGAACCTGTTCGGGTTGAAGCCAGATTGACCCTTCTTCGTCCAATTCAGGTAGACTGGTTTGAACTCGGCAATTGTTCCCAATCACTTTCTTGAGGCACGATACATGGAAAACTGGATGGATTTTTACCGTAGGTGGCAAAGCCAACTTGTAAGCCACTTCTCCAATGCGCTGAAGTACTTGGTATGGTCCCCAGAATTTTGGAGAGAGCTATTGACAACCCTTGTCTTTGAGTGATGTTTGCTTATATGGTTGCAGCCTCAAAAAGACCTGATCCCCTTCTTGAAATTGGCGCTCTGAGCGATTTTGGTTGGCCTGTTGCTTCATGCGGTTCCGAGCTTGATGAAGATTCTCGCGAAGATGGGCGAGCATGGTTGCACGGTGTTGTAGGAGTTGATCCACTGCTTGTACTTTGGAGCACCCCTTGAGATAAGAAGTAGGGGAAGGCGGAAGTTGACCATAGACTGCTTCATAGGGAGTCATTTTGGTGGTGGCATGATAGTTGGTGTTATACCACCATTCATCCAGAGGTAACCACTGTGCCCAAAGGTGTTGCTTTTTTGAAGTGAAACACCTAAAGTAGGTTTCTAGACATTTGTTGACGGCTTCGGTTTGACCATCTGTTTGCGGATGATATGAAGTACTGAGTTTGATTTGAGTGCCTTGTATTCTGAAGAGTTCCTGCCAAAAGTTGCTGGTGAAGATCGGGTCGCGGTCAGACACTATAGAAGTGGGCATGCCATGTAATTTGAAGATCTGATCCATGAAAGATTGAGCAACCAAAGTTGGTGTAAACGGGTGGGGTAGGGCGCAGAAATGAGCATACTTCGACAGTCGGTCCACAACCACCATGATGACTGACTTGTTACCTGAATTTGGAAGACCTGTAATGAAATCCATAGAAACCTTCGTCCAAATTGATGCCGGAATGGGCAATGTTGTAATGTGCCTGGTGTGTTGACGGTTTCCCCTTTGTGGCGTTGACAGACCTCACATTCTGCTACGAAAATAAGGATGTCCTTTTTCATGCCTGTCCAAAAGATGATCTTTTGGTGCGAGCATACGTCTTCTGAAAGCTCGAATGTCCTGCAATGGGAGATGAGTGCAATTCTACCAAAATGCGACTTTTGAGGGTGGATGTTGGTGATATTACAACTTTGTCCTTGTAGCGAAGAATATCATTCTGCCACGAGTAGCCCTTGCTGGAATTAGGATCGACCTGCAATTGAGAAATGAGTTGGGAGAGCCCTGGGTGTGAAAACCATTCCCTGCGAGCCTCTTCAATCCAGTCTGGAATGGGAAGGAAAATTGCGAGCAGAGTACTTTCCTCCTCAAATTGGCGCGATAATGCATCTACTACACTATTGTCTTTCCCTTTCTTGTAAATGATCTCATAATCATATCCCAGCATTTTGGCTAAACATTTATTTTGTTGTGGGGAGGATAGGCGTTGCTCCAAAAAATATTTAAGACTGTGATGATCTGTGCGGATTTGGAAACGTCGCCCCAATAAGTAAGGTCGCTAGGTCTCGACTGCATGTAAGATGGCCATCATTTCCTTCTCGTAGGTAGATTGGCCCAGATTCCTCCCACTGAGTTGTTGGCTTGTGAAGGCCAATGGTCGCCTTTCCTGCATTAAGACCGCCCCAATACCTGTACCCGAAGCATCACATTCAATGACAAAGGATTTGGTGAAGTCAGGTAGTGCTAAGACTGGAGTGGAACACATGGCGTTTTTTAGAGCGGTAAATGCCTGTTGTGCTTCCTCATTCCAGAAGAAGGAATTTTTCTTTAGGAGTTGAGTGAGGGGCTTCGCTATGCGGCCATAGTTGCGGACAAATTTACGATAATAGCCTGTGAGACCCAAAAATCCTCTCAAGCTCTTCAAGGTCTTAGGTTGAGGCCATTCTTGCATTGCCTGGATCTTTTTGGGGTCCACCTTGACACCTTCACGCCCCACAATGTGGCCCAAATACTCAACTTCTTCCATGCCAAACGAACACTTAGACATATTGACAAATAATTTATGCTTGCGGAGCAGTTGCAAGAGTAGATCTACATGCTGAAGATGTGCCGCCCAAGTGCCACTATAGATGAGAATGTCATCGAAGAAGACAAGGACAAATTTTCTGAGATATGGTTTGAGGATGTGATTCATAAGACTTTGAAAAGTAGAAAGGGCATTACAGAGACCAAATGGCATGACCAGGAACTCATAATGGCCTTCATGAGTTCTGAAAGTCGTCATGGGAATGTCGACTTCCTTCATGCGAATTTGGTGGTAGTCGGAGCGAAGATCCAACTTAGTGAAGAATTGAGCCCCATTGAGTTCGTCAATTTATTGAGCATAGGAAATTTATCTTTGACTGTCAACTTGTTGAGGGCCCTGAAGTCAGGACACATCCGCCACTCCCCATCTTTCTTGAGGACCATGACCACTGGGGATGAATAAGGACTAATGCTGGGACGAATGACACCTGCTTCCAACAATTCCTTGATGATTTTTTCTATTTCATTCTTTTGGGTGAACGGATATCTGTATGGCCGCACATTTGGGGGTTGGGGCCCTGGAACCAAGGTGATGCTGTGATCATGTTCCCCTCGCGAGGGTGGAAGCTCATGAGGCTTGTAAAAGACCGTCCGATGGTTATTTAAAATATGCTGCATCTCAGGATGAATTGGCAGAGACATGGTTTCGATTACCTGGATGGCATTAAATTGAGCTACCACTCCATGATGGCCCTTTTTTAACAATTTTTCCATCCTATGCGAGCTGATGATAGAGGGGGCTCCCGCCTGGAGTCCACGGAAGGTATGTGTGGAGTTGTTCTGCTTAAAACTCATATATAACTCTTGGAAATCCATTGTGATTGGCCCAAGAGTGTGGAGCCATTCAGCGCCTAGGACAATGTCGCAACCCCCCATGTGTATGGCAAACATGTGGGTTTTCAACTGATAATCCCCCATTTGAAGTTTGACATTTTCACAACGGCCTTCACATTTCATTGTGCCCCCATCTGCAATTTGGACTTGGAAGTTAGAAACTGCCCGTACAAAACAATGCGTTGCTTCGGCGATTTTTTGATGGATGAAATTATGGGTACTTACACTATCAATCAAGACTACTATTGGGCGATGTTTAAGAAAACCCCTGATTTTGAGAGTTTGAGGGGAAGAAATTCCTGCCAACGCATTTAGCGAAATAACTGGTTCGTCAGATACAATCTCCTTTTGGTTGTCTTCTTCGATCGCCTCCATTTCCTCAAGTGGTGGATCTTCCTCGGTGGAGCTGTAGTCAATGGCATCTATTTGAAAAAACTTGGGCTCCTTGCATTTATGACCCGGGGAATATTTTTCATCACAGTAGTAACATAGTCCTTGCTTCCTTCTTTCAGCCATTTCCGCAGGTGACACCTTTTGAACCTTAAGTGTCTGAGTCGTGTTGGGAGCATGTGGGGGACGACCTTTAGCGGGGAAGTTGGGGCGGCTGGATTGGGCTGTTAATGCACGTTCCACCTTACGAGCTACCTGGCAAGCCTCTGTCCACGTGGGAGGGTGGTGGAGTAGAACTTGAGCTTTGATGGCTTCTTTAAGACCACTGATAAAACATTCCATGTAGAACTCATCTGTGAGACCCTTAGTGCGGAAGGCTAAGGCTTCAAAAGCGGTAATATATTCATCCACTGTACCCGTCTGTCGGAGCTTAGTGAGATGCCCCAAAAAAGAGTATTCCTGTTCAAAGCGATTTCGAAGAGCTTTGGTAAATTGGGCCCAATTCTGAAAAGCTCCATTGCAACGCTGATGCCATTCCCCCCATTGCCATCGTTCATTGTCCAAGTACATGGTCCCCACCATAAGCTTAGTCCCCTCATCTAGGATATGATTCAATTGGAAATACTGCTCCATTTGTGCTAGCCATGCGGACGTGTGAGAACCGTCAAATTTATGCATATCCAACTTGGGAGGTCGCTGACTGGGTGGTGGATGGGTGTGCCAGACGTGAGGAGAGTGGCTAAACTCACCCTCATGGTATTCATGGCCCTTATACGCCGCCTCGTGGGCGGGCTCCTTGCCCTTCGAGAGTGCTAGCTGTACCTGGAGACTTATTCCGCGAATCTCAGCTTCGATGTTGTCCATCTTAGTTTGGATGGAGGTCACAGTGTCTTCAATTTTGTCCATCCTTTCATTGGCCATCGCTTGAGCGCGAGTTTCTACCATACACCAACCTGATGAAAAATTGGGACCGCCTAAAAATTTTTTTCTAATAAATTGAATGGTACCACCTTGCTCAGCTCGTCGTCCTGATTCTGATGGGCTAGATCACCAATAAGCGCCCCTGAAGATCTCAGACTTTTTTTTTTTTTTTTTGGAAAACTCCTAACGGAGTTTTACTCCTTCTTGATCAATACTGCAGTCGCCAAATCCTCAAAATGTCAATGCTACCAAAAGTCCTGCGAAAAGTATTCCCCTGTATAGGAACCCTGCACAACAACTCCGATCTGGTGGATCTGAGAGATCTGAATGGTGGAACAACTGCTACTGCGGATCTGATGGAGCTGCGGGACTGATGTCTGCTGCTGCAGCACGTCTTTGCACACGCGGATCTGATGTGTGATCCCCGATAGAAAAAGGGACTATGGTCTAGAGGAGTGTCAGGTGCTACAGATCGCAATATACATAAGGGTCTGACAGTAGTACTCGGCCCAATGTTTCAGGGCTCTAAGGAGGATCGACCGTACCCTTAGCCGTACAACCCACTACCCTATCGTACGGGCGAGTAATCTCTCCGAGTGTTGTTCTCGGTGTACTGTAGCCACAGGATGGCCGAAGGTTTATCTATGGCGAGGTTTCAAGGGAGCCTAGGGGGCTTCCTATATACCCAGAGGGTACGTGGAAGACAATCCGTGCGCGGTTCTGTCTAATGCGCTACTACTCGAAGGGGTACCCACAGGGGTTACAAGGGAGTCCAACAGATGTGACCACCTCTTGTATTTCCTGCGTGCATGCCTTCCCAAATCCGCAGGTTTATGCACTTAGCGACAGATCCCGTGGTTTAACGACGCCGGAACACGTCTCTAGCCAAAAAAAAATTGCTAAAAATTGGAGATCCCACCGAGCCCTGGAAAGTGCTCTGATACCACTTGTTATGCTTTTAACCTGCAAAATAATACCCAGATACAGAATATGCGAAGAAAAGATACCCAGAACACAGAATAGCAATGATTTTATTATTCAAAGAGCAATGTTCACATGCCTCTTCGAGGGGGCAACCTCCAATAGAGCAGAGCTCGATTACAAAATAAGACACGATGCTCCTCGCAGGGAGTCTCTATCCTTTATATATGACTCATACATGCAATACCACAGGCCAATACCGTGGGTTTTATTAATACCATCTATCTAATACTACGGCCCATTTGCAACTAACTGTGGTCCCGTCATTAATTGCGGGTTAACCACTTACAAATATTAATATGGGCTTTATTGACTCTTGACTATGACGTGATCCCATGACATAAATAAGGGGGTTAGGGTGGGACCCTAACATTATCTCACGAATTCTGCAGTCATTGTTTTCACATACTTCTAAGTTCTTTCTCCTTCTAGTTGTCGTAGCACTAGAGAAACTCGGCCTCTAAAACCTTGACACTGATCTTGTGCCAAGTTTTGTTCTCCTTCTTCACAATGTATTCCACAATCCACTACTTTCACTTGACGAGACTGTTCTAACTTCAGTCATCTCTATCTTTGGATCACGTTATATATATATATATATATATATATATATATATATATATATATAGTCCCAAGACAGTGATTGATTCTTTACACACGATGAGACAGAGGATATCTGAATTTGTGATGGAACCCTTCTTCGTATTATTGTAATGAACAACAGAGGTTGCCTTACTTTGAAACAGAGATATATGTATTTCACCATTCTTTCATATCACTGCGTTGAACATAGAGACTCCTTTACCCGAAACTCATAATTGCCTTCATATCAATGTAATTCTTCACCGAGATACTTATAGTGGTTCATTCTTGTCCTTTTCGAGTGAGATCACTTGCATACTTATAGTGGTTCATGTGTTACCTTTGAAGGCCGACATAAGATCCTTAGTTTGGGCCGACATATTCATATGAACATTGTTCTATTCATTTTAACTGATGGAGAGAGATAGTGACAACACCTTGGACTATGAGTTCTCCTTGTGTAACATAACCTTTATAATTATATTCATAAATCCTAAAGACATCAAGAAGAAGTCTTTGACCTAGATAAAACACTTCTTACTCATGAAACCCATGATGCAAGGAATACAATAAATACATTTGTTTCTTCTTTTCATGATATCATAATTATAAGTCATTATGAAAACCAAACCTAGTTACACCTTTCTTCAACAAGTAGCAACACAAATTCTTCAGTAACCAATGCAGAGGCTAGTAGTTGGATACTTAGATGCAACACAAAAACACAGTTGATTCAATGTGTCAAATGATTCTCAGTTGCAATAGTTGCAATAGTAGCAACAACAGGTGAATGGGAGTTGCAGTGCAGATGCAAAGTTGGAAGCAACAACACAGATGCAACATCAAAGTTGCACAGTGGTTGGTGGGCAATGGCAAGCAGTCATAGTGGCCAAACATCAACAACATAACAAAGCATGATACAAAGACAGGTTGTTGTAGCAGTGGTGTTGCACTAGAACACCTTCCTCACTAAGAGGGAGTGTTACCTTTTGTAGCATCAAAAGTGTTCTAGTCTCGAAACTTTGTCAGTGGGCTAAAACACAGGAGTTCTCCATAACCCATACATCGTTTCTGGAAATTCCGCCTAGAAGTGTCTCAATTAGATTATTAGTCTATTTTTAAATATTTCCTAAGGATGTGGATAATCTAAAAACGCACACAAATCAATCCAGATATGATCTCAGCCATTGATTATTTTTTAATCTTGGTCGTTGGAGTCCCAACCAGACATTATAAGAGGTTGATGGGTATATGAAGAACACACAGTTGGGATCGATTTCTAGAGAGCAGCAACAGTTTCCAAAAGAGTTCGAGCCAAAGAAGGGAAGCAGAGACAGAGAGGGGCAAGGACAATGAAGCCAAAGGAAGATTTTCTAGATTTGGTGAGTACTTAGCAGAGAGGCCGAGATTCTCCCCTGGAGACCATGCAGAGGTAGCACGGAAGCCTCAGAAGGGAAATTCGATTTTGTTGAGGCGAAGCTAGTTTTCAGTTCCAGAGGCCGAAAAATATTTCCAAAGTGTCATAGAAACAGTTTCCCAATCAACAACAGGTAGGACGACTTGATTTGCAGTCGTTTTGTGTTGAGCGTGTAACAAGTTGCACGAGATTGACACAGAAACTGTGCAGGGCAAGGTGGACAACTTGCTTTTTAGCGACAGTCAATTGTCGGGATTGTTAGTTTTCGGCATCTAGATTGCACTCAAAATTTCTCACTATTGTATAATAATAAAAACCCTCAGTTGTTGCACCAGTTTTCCCGCATTGAATTTTTCCAGGGACATTTATCCAAATATAATTGTGTCAAATTTGTGAGTGCTAGCATTATTCTCAGTTTTCAACGCTATTATTTTTCGCAATTTTGTTTGTGAAGGTTGCAGTGTGATTTATTCAGTGTTTGTCATGGCAAATAAATTGTTAAATTAATTAACAATTAGAAGAATAAATTCTAGTTGCTGCAATTAGATTTCAAACTTGAAATTTTCACAGTTTAGCGGTACTCTTTTCTCACTCCTAGTGGGTTGTTCAATTGAGAAGGATTCCACAATGAAATTTACATTGGCTCTAAGGTGTCAAGACTTGGAGAATGTCAAGTCCCTATTTTTGTCACTCAAAAGCACTCAATCTAACATATATTAAAGGCAGCAGATCACAGTGATTTAATGCATTTCTCATATGAATTGTCAAATCTCCACTATGATCAAAGGTTAACTAAACAATTTTTCGTAGACATGGAGGTTTCCATTTCACATCTCAGTGACCGATTGGCAACTCAAAATGCAAAAACACAAAGATGTCTTAAGTTGTGCATCAACAAAAAAAAAAAGTGAATTGAAAAATTGGACTTTGACTGCACTCTGCTATATAATCTTCTCTCGAGTAAAATCAAATTCTCCTACTCTTTGGTTTCTCATCCAACATTTTCAATTGGGTTTGCGACTTTGCAATCAAGGATAACGACGTTGTTCAACAAACTCCTGCGAATATAGAAATTGGCAATGTTGAATTGGTACACCACCTACCACAAACATCAAGTATGAAGCTCAAAGTGAACACTTATTTCCCTATGCTTACTCAAATTTTGAGTATATAGACTAGTTGGATGTAAAATTAAATTAAGCAACCAAGTAGACTAGCTTGCATTTAAAATAAACAAATAAGAATATAAGTTGAAAATATGGATTCTTTTTTAAAATTCTTTCCCTCTGAAATTTCATCTCTTATTTTATCATTTTAACTATTACTTCTTTTTTTTCTTTAAAAAGCCATTTTATGTTTCAAGATCCTTGATTTTAGGAATATTTTGCAAAAATGTTTTGCAAGATAAACTTTGCTATTAAATAGATTTGTTAAAATATACAATAGTAAGAACCATAGTCATACTTATTTTATTTTGCTTATAAGGCACATTATAGACCTCAATTTCTCTAACATTTCAAGTTGCAGGCTCTAAAAGAAAAGAAAATAGCTTACAAGATAATGTTGCTATCAAATCAAGTTGTTAGAATATATGTTAATAGAATTTTAAATCAGACTTCCTAACAGCAATTTTTACCCTGTTCAGGGTGGCTGTAGCAGCTTTATAATTTAAATATACCATTTCAGTTCTCTTTGTTAAAAAAGGTTTCGACTCTATACAAGAATTTTCTTTCACCAGCTTCCTTTCATTGCACAAGAAGCATGCCATACCCCAATATAATAGTCTTACAATTGACGTAACTGGCTAACCACACTCAAATTGGAATCCTTCTGTTGATATCTATTCCACCAAAAGTCCCACAGGGCTTCCCCTTGCCCTAGCTGCAATCACAAGCATAAGTGATTCACGGCAGCCAACATGTCATGTCATTCGGGGTACTGGAAATCTGGCGAGGGAAATAACAACCTCTGCTTTCAAGTAACAAGGCTAGCTCCCGTTCACACTTGTAAGCAGTTTTGATCTACTATACATGGCTGATAAAACTAGAACCTCACTACAATCACAAGCATCTGACATTCGGATAAAGGATGAGATCAACACAATTATTCTCAAATCCTGACTAAGCTGAGCATCAATCATGAGCCTTTGAGATGAAAACATATATTCTCAAATTCAGGTTTAGCTGAGGATCAATAATTAACCTCTGACATGTAGATAAAGGATGAGATGAAAATATGCATTCTCAAATTCTGGCCAAGCTGAGGATCAATCATGAACATCGAACTCAGTTAGCAGGCCATCCATTTACCTTCTGCAAATTGAATTCGCAATTACAAGATGATAGCCCATCTTTAAAAAGATTGTCTGGTAGAAAGTAGCAATTCTACTTCAACACAAGACAATGTTAATCAACCGCAGCTAACAGACCCTACATCTTTGAAGCCAACAATGGCCCAATCAAAACAAAAGAAATATGCTCCAAGGGTTAATTTTCACTAGTTTGTAATTAGCTTCCGTTACTTGAGAATCGCTGCTTACAGAACCCATGACGAGAATAAACAAAACATATATCCAAGGATCACAAATTTTTTGAGACAGCTGCGAAATTGATGAGAAGTTAGATGTAACACCAATTTCTTCCTGTCTATGTTGTACATATTTGCAGCATTGTAGTTGTGGTTCTGTGGAGGATGACAACATGCACACCAGTAATGAATAATCAATCACATTTGATAATTTCACTGGAGAGAAGTGTGTTGTGTTGCCAATGGTCACAGTTGATATATGTTTCAATCACACTGAAAATCCCTACACAAAAGAAAATATATCCAACGAATCATATGGCCCAAGATTACATAAAATAAAGTTACAATAAACTCATCACCACCATTACACCAGTGACAGGTTCCCGATGCTGCTATATCCTGAACAGCCCTGGCTTATAGAATCAAATTGCATCAATTTCCTCAATGCATTATAAAGAGAAAAGATACTAGCACAAATTTTTCAGCTGTATAAGAAGCAAAATGTGCTAGTCCGTTAGACTGCACCATATTCATCTCTTTCAAGGTAACAACAGTAGAAACCGATTGCCCCAAAAATTATATGTCAACAAAAGCCAGGTGACAACCTTAATCTTTATAATAGCAACAAATAGTTAAAGCTCTTAAAACACCTTAGCAGGTATGGTTGACATCAGAAGTGTGCCTTTGAATCCTTCTTCTGTTTGCCCATTGTCCATTTCTTGCTCCGATAGTTCCTCTGCACATCAAACCAAGTAGATAATAAAGAATAGCTAGAAACGGATTCCATGTTCATATGATAAATATGTATGAAATTCTACATGTTCTTCATGAAAAGTTTCTGTGAATACAACATAACAGTTCGTTCACGGATTGTTAATACAACCCAATGATACTTTGGGAAGGAAATGCAGATTAGACCATTACCAGCGATGTCCCGATTTTCAAACATTTCAGTGTCTGTGACCCATAAACTATCACCAGGGAACACATTCAAGTCAGCTAAAGTAGCTGATTCTTCCGTTAGTTCCGTTGTGCCTTTGTGAAGCTTCTGATTCTCCTTCACCACCTAGCAGTAACAAATGAAATCCAGTGAAGTGCACCAAACAACATTTATGAAGAGAACATCAAATGAAATCTCTGGAAAGAATATGGAACTACATAAGCATAAATAAATACATAGGTTAAAAGAAATTTTTCCTCAGAAATTTGACTGCTCAGCAACTAACAATAAAGAAAACAAATGCGCAATATAACAAAACGGAGACAGAACAGCAGACTACCCAAACCATGAATTAAAGTGGCAAAAACACAGACGAATTACAATGCATAATCGAGGACTTGCGTTCATTTAGTACACTACAACATTTTCAGAACGTGAATATATGCAAGTTAACAAATGACATTTGCATAGGTGGCTTAACTGGAATAAAAGAACCTAAATCCACTGCTATAAAACTACTACAGAGAAAACTTGTCATCCTTAAATTTCAAGTGAAAAGCGAAAGTAAAGTATAGAATTATTGTAAACAAAGACCAATAAATCCAACTGGTCGTTTCCTGCTTATCCATCACTGCTTACTTCAGAAAGCTTTGCAGGAAAGCTTGAGACACATGCAGATGCCAACCGAAATAGTGATTTGCTCCACCTTTTTAGCCAAAGGTTAAATGTGGACTAAAACCATTTTGTAAGTGCATTGCCTGAAAAGAGTCCCCACACCACCCCCCCCCCCCCCCCCCCCCCCCCCCCCCGCCTCGCCCCGCGCACCCCCGCCCCCCCATGCTTGTCCTTTTCGTTATGTTCTTATGATCATAGAAGAGATTCTATTACTTTGTATGAAATTCATCAAAGTCCTATTGCCCAAGTATTATTCCTATTCTGGAGATGTATGCTTATTTCAGTAAAAAGTCCAGTGACATTTGATATGTAGTTTGATCTACGAAGAATACCTGATTTTGATATATGATCGGAGATGAAACTAGTTAAGTACTAGACAAAACTTCAACAGTAGACAAGTCACTGAACTTGATGGGGAAAGGAGAAATTATTCTCAAACTCTAAAATTTTAATGTCTGTAAATGTGAGGTTAAATCCCATAAATACAGAAAGGACCTCAATGAATTCCATATTATACAGTTTAATGTGGCGTTGATGTACATACAAAATTACAAATATAGACTAACAATAACACAGTATCTCATGAGATGGCTATAATACAACACGATGAGCTCACGTTGATGTTTGGAATAATTGTTATGACACAAAATGCTCATCAAGTGAGTTGTTTCTCAAGAAAATCATTTTAAGTGACTTTACAGAATATTTATCCCAATATACATGTCAGTTAATTATGGGACACAGTATCTCGTCGTTTTGTTTAAAAGAAAGGTACACACACCACTCTACTGAACATAAGAAACAAAAATACAATGGCAATGGGTTTTCTTTCTGCTATTGTGTTTCTGTTGTTTCAAGTCTATTGGTGAAATATTCCTAGTGGAAATATGCGATGATAAGCAAAGGAAACATAGCAAAAACACATAAAATTTAAACACAAGTCAGACACCATATATTGAGCCAAATACTGTGTTGTTCTGAGCCATTTTATTATAAAATCATGGGTTTACAATCTGGTGTTTGTAAAGTGTGCCCCTGGGCTTGCTCAAGGCAAGCTAGCAAAGTCCAAGTGATGAAGACAAGTCCCCCAAATGCTGTTGGCTGCTCTCTCTATGACTCTGCTCTGCACTGATCTCCCCAAAAACTGAACTGACGGCTACTAGGGCTTTCACCGGTGCTCAGAAAATTCTGGGAAATTAACCCCAGGCTCCTCCAATAACCCACAAAAACCCACGAGGGAATTGGCCAAATGTTGACCTCGGAATTTTGGCACAATTTCCCCTAGCTCCTCCAACTGCTGGGTATTTTGACCCACCTATAAATTTTGCTGCTGAGTGTCCCCAAAATGGCTGAAATCTTCAGCAAAACTCCTGCCCAAACTCCCCCACAAACCTCAGCCCAAAATTCCCTCTCCTGGAGTCCCACATGTGGCATGAAAAAGAGTTGGAAGTCATTGCTGAAACTCCTCCACACTCCCACCGCAATGCACCTGGATCGATCTAAAAATGATGGAATTCCCTCCTAGGGCTGGCACTCGAAGTCCACCGAAGCAAGGGGTGAGATTCTCGCCTGAAAATCTCTTGTGCTCAACAGCACATGCAGACTTGGCCTCCAACTCAAGCATGCTAGTCAAGCTGAAGGCTCAAATGATCAAGAATGCCCAAAATGAGTGCCGCCTCCTCTTTTGTCATTGTGCCTCCCAATTTCCCATGTGGGGCCCAGCCATCGAACTCCCCATTGTTTTCCCTCCAAGGAGTGCGTATTTCCTAGGGTGGTCGTATTTCTCCATGAGTGGTCCCCACCTTCCACCAACATTTTCGATTTTCTTCCTTTTCTCCTAAGTTGGGCCTTTCCTTAGCTCCAAAACTCAAGTGGGGCCCCATAACCCACTTTTCCTAAGTGCAAATGCAAAATAAGACAAAATTGGCAAAATTGATTTTTTCCCTTAGCAATATTGCTAAGTAGGAATATCACAGTTCTCCCCTGTAATGTCCTCTTCTAAATAATTTTGGAACAAAATTTACTTTTGTATTATGGGGCCAATTTTGGAGTAGTGGACCCCATTCGATGCTATTAGGAGATTAAAGTGGGAGAATATTGCTAAGTAGGAATATCACAATTCTCCCCTGTCATGTCCCTTCCTAAATAATTTTTGAACAAGATTTAATTTTGTATTATGGGGCCAATTTTGGAGTAGTGGACCCCATTCGATGCTATTAGGAGATTAGAGTAGGAGAAGATGTTTTGTTTTAAAGTTAAATTACAGATGGAGGCCACCCTCACTAGGGAATTATGCACTCACTAGTTCGATATGCATAGAGAGGGAGATAACTTTTGCATGGCATTGGTTAAGTGGGGACCATGATGGCGGACGAAATGGAGGGAAAATTCCTCCACGAAAACTATATAAAGAGGGCAGCTCTCTCTTATCAAATCATTCATGAGTGTATATCGATTTCTCTTGATTGCTCGAGCTGCTTAGCCAAATCACTGGCTGTTTAACACAAGTTCTTCAGGCGGAGATCTTGATGCAGGAGCATCAAATGAGATAAATTACCTTTGACCTGACCAGTCAAAATTATTTACTAAAGAGGGTTGGTCCTCTTAAATGTTCTTATTTATTATTTGTTTGTAAAAGTTATTGGAGTGCCAAATTAGGAGTAAAGTGATAGAGTTTATTAGCTTAGGTGTGTGTTAGGCCAATTAAATAGGGATTAGTTTGTTTGAGAAATTCAAATTTAGAGAGGAGCATTAAAAAAGAGAAAATTTCATTTTTTTGGAGAAGATGAAGGTAGATCAGGTCAGTAAGGACCAGAACAATTTTTCAAATTGTGACTTTTCTTTCCATAATTGATTCAGTGGAGTTTCATGGTGTATCTGATATCATCTTATGTCAAGAAATTGTTTGCTTCAATTGATGAAAAATCATTTTGTTGTAGTTTAATGGTGGAATCTTGTAGATTGATATCCAGTAAATTGTGTATCTTTGGGAATTTTGCATCCAAACGAGATTGATCTATAGATCTGCTCAGTGCTATGAGTATTTTATCCTAATTGCATGTTTTCTCAATGATAGATCTAAATAATTCTCGAATTTCTATGTTTTTTCTTGCTTGAAATCGCTCCAAGAAAACAAAAACCTTCAGTCACAGAAGGGTCACGCCTGGAACAGAAAGGTCTCGCAGGAACTGAAAGGTCACGCCATGGGTCGCGCCTGGGACAGAAAGGTCATGCAAGAGCAGATGGGTCGCGCCTGAGACAGATGGGTCACGCTAGATGACAGAAGGGTCGCACCAGCTTCCAGAAGCGTCGCTTCAGTTCAGGACTATTTTTAACCAACTTTTAGGAGCCCATTTTGAACTTTGATTGGTGGGTCAAGTAGCCACATGTGTCTACTTTCTATTGAGTCATCAAACTCGACAAAATACCCAAGGAAAGGCCTCCAAACATTGAATTTGCCAACCTCACTCAAAAGCACTATGTCTGGTAAAGAAGTTTTGAAGAACATAGTATTGGCGGGTTTTCCTACCATCATTTGGTATCAAAGCAAGGTTGAGAGTATTCTTCTCAGAACTTCAACAAATATGCCACCCAAGAGAGGCGTTGGCATAGGTCGGGGAAGACCTGTAGCCAATGCAGCACTGCTTAAAGAAATTAGACATCTTCGCACAAGAATGGAGGCAATGGAAACTGCCCAGAGGAGAGTCCCTGATAAGGGAGATGCCAGCGCTAAAGAAGAATCTTCTAAGGAAGAAGAAGGGGAAGAAAGTGAAACAACCAAAGTTCTTAAGATGTTGGAAAAAGAAAGTGGAAGACCAAAGGTAGAAATACCTCTTTATGAAGGAAACCTTAATGTGGAAGAGTTGATGGATTGGATTAGTGCATTAGATAAGTATTTTGACTATGAAGAGGTCAAAGATAAAAAGAAGGTGAAATTCGCAGCTACCAGATTGAAGGGCCATGCAGCCATCTGGTGGGATGAGCTACAAATATCCAGAGAAAGGAAGGGAAAACTCAAGATTAAGTAGTGGGATAAAATGGTGAGCAAATTGAAAGGTAAATTTATGCCCAAGGATTACCAATTAAACCTTTTCAGACAGTTACAAAACTTAAGACAGAAAGGGATGATTGTTGGAGAGTACACAGAGGAGTTTTATAAGTTGAGCATTAGATCAGGACATGTTGAAGATGACATGGAAAAAGTAGCCAGATATATCAACGGATTGAGATACGATATACAAGATGAAATCAGTCTGCTAAGTCTGAAGACAATTGAAGGTGCCTATCAAGCAACTTTGAAGGCAGAGGAGAAATTGTTGAGGAAGCAAAGTCAGAAGAACAGAGGTAAAAATCTAGCAAGAGGAAGAGGAGCTTCCAGACCAAGATTCTAGAACTCTCAGAATGAAACAGGAGGAATCAGTAATCAACCACCACAGAGAGGAGACTTTGGTAGAGGAAGATTTGGATCTTTCTAGAGGTAGAAGTCGAGGAAGGGAAATTCGGTGTTATACATGTGGAGAATTAGGACATGGGTCATAGGACTGCCCTGAAAACAAACCAACAAATCTAAGGAATGTAAATATAGCTGAGACAAAAGAAGAAAGCCCTCAGGTCACAGGAAAAGAAGAGCCACCTAAGGTGGGAGAGTCTTTATTGTTAAAAAGAGTATTGCTAAAGGCAGAAAAAGAAGCCAATGAACCAACTCAAAGGAAAAGTATGTTAGGACTATGTGCAAGTCTAAAGAGAAATGCTGCAAGGTCGTGATTGACAATGGGAGCACTGACAATCTTGTTTCTACAGAGATGGTGGAGAAATTGGGTTTGGTTAAGATGGTACACCCTACTCCCTACAAAGTCATGGTTGCAGAAAGGACATCAGCTCTTGGTCACAGAACAATGTTGGTTAGATATACAGATCGGTACATATAAAGATGTGATATTGTGTGATGTGATGTAATGCCAATGGATGTGTGCCATATATTGTTGGGGAGACCTTGGCAGTTTGATAGGAAAGTTGTTCATGATGGTAAGAAGAAAACATATACCTTAGAGAAGAAGGGGAAAAAGCATACATTATTACCTTTGAACGTTGGAGCAAGCAAAGGAACCATTGGGAAAATGTTTTGATTAACAGATGTGCCGGCTAGCCAGGGACAAACCCCAATGTGGGGAAACCCCTTGATCAATTCTTCTATAATCTTCAATAATTCAGCAGAGAGAGAGAGAGAGATAGTACAAATATACAATTCTGTAATTTTATGACAGCAACAGCAAAACCCTAACTAGCAAAGTCAAAGCTGGTCAAACAAGTCAGATTTGACCTCCAATCATCTTGGTCAATATCCCAGTCAAGTCGGCCTCCAACAGCAAGAAGAGTCAACCCAAAACAGTCTGAAATTACAGTCAAACTTCAATCAACGTTGGACAGATCTATGGTCAACCCCATGTTACTTGGGAGCGGGAGCGGGAGCGGGGAGCGGAGCGAAAACGGGAGCGGGAGCGACCATTTTCAAAAGCTCCCGGTTTGGGAGCGAATCCGGGAGCGATTTTTTAAAAATATATATATTTTTTATATTTTTTAATTTTTGATACATATATGTCAACAAAAACATGTAGAATGATGAATTAGACATAAAAAACATAAAAAAACATAGATTGATCATTGAACCATGTCACATCAATCATCTAGAAATTATAATCGTCATCAACCATGTCCACAAGTTAGTAAAATACATATTACAACTGCAACATATTGAGTCTTATAAATCATGATTCATCAAATTCAATATTAAAGTTTCAACTTCAAGCTTTCAGAATTGAAAATTCAATAACATTTATCATCATTGATCACCAAAGTTGTACTTGTAAGCTAAGTTTAACCATTACAAGAAGTAATATCGAAGATATTTCTAAGTCCTAACTTCTAACTGTTAATATGATATGAAATGTTAAAAATTTATAAAATGAAACATGAATAATGAGATGAAATGAAACAACTTTAGTCTTTCACAATGCATCATATTCATAATTCACAATCATTACCAATGAGTTATAATTGCCAAGGCCCAACTTCAATCTTCAAATTTTCATTGTCACAGTGATATAATGTTTACAAAAAATATCATTATGATATGAAAGAGTCAAGAGTCAAGGACTCAAAACTCAACAGTTATGAAAACTAAAGTCTAATAGAAACTAAAAAAGACAAGTAAACTGTAAATCTACATGTGGCCCTTGCCACGAGAGTCTCCAGGAGTATAAGCAGGTCGTGGTGGTCTTCTAGGAGTCTCCCGCACAGACCGACGACCAGAACTAGAACCTCCACGCGAGGGTGTAGATGGAGGTGGCGACAGCAAAGGAACAAGACTCGGACCTCGAGCACTGCTACTGGATGGTGGAGGCCGAGGTGGAGGTGGCATGGCTGCTGCTTCATTTTCATCCCTTACAAGTTCCTCTTCTAGTTCTTCAATATGTACAATGCCATCCTCCAAATTGTCATCCTCTGGGTGATTGTCCCAAATTTTATATGTGGGATCCTCATTAGCCCGATCACAGTAATGACTCAACAACCTCAAGTTGTAGTGCACATAAACCAAGCTTTCTGCTCGGTTTTCATTGAATCTGTTTCTTTTCACATTATGTATATAGCTGTAGGTGCTCCAACACCTCTCTGCAGAAGAAGAATTTACAACCTGTGAAAGAACTTTTTTTGCCAATTTTGGCAAAAGTCTGTGGCCGCCATATGTTTCCCACCATGTGAGAGATTCAAATTTATCTTTGTCGTCCATTGCATGGAAGTTACCATACAAACCAGTGCCACTGAAGTATCCGCCTATTTCAAGGCGCACAGCTGCACATTTCTCCCTGTCAGGTACCAACTTTTCTAATGCTTCCAAATATCCTTTAGTTACCTCTTGATCTAAATGGGGTTTGGTCCTAACCCCACCCCCTGCTGCAGGTTGGCCCAACCAAGATGTAGAGTAGTATTTTGGCGTAAGGATATACGCCAAACAATGTAGTGGAAGGTTAAGCCTATTCCACCGTTCACACACACAATCATGAATCAGTTTGTACAAGTTGGGATCTCTATTATGAACAATGTCTTTTATTTCCCCCAACATGGTATCCATTTGCTCATACACCTCGCCAATCACTGGTTTTTCTGTATCTGCAAATCGAATCATGTGATAAATTGGCTTGGTGAAATCCAATACCTGCCTCACACTTGTCCAAAACTGCCCATCAAGAGCGGCCTCCTCCACCATTTCAAAACCTGCCATGTCAGCGACATTTGTAGCCCTTTCCTTTAACACCTGTCAATGTGGACTTGATACCATGCTAGCTAATGCCTCTCTTACCTTCAAAAGGCGCCTGAAGGTGAGGTAATAGCTACCAAATCTAGTCCTCGCAATCTTCAGCAACTCCAATCTCGAGTGACTGCGGAAAAGGCCATGGGTATTGCTATGATTTGTAATAAATTTTATCATTTGTTTGCCTTTCTTGTACAAATTACCAATCCATTGGTATTGTTCATTTTTGTTTTTGACAATATCATGCAACAGAAGGTTCAATGTGTGAACCAAACATCCAGACCAAAATATGTTCGGGTATTTATCCTCAATAATTGCTCCCGCTACCTTACAATTAGGAGCATTATCAGTGATGACTTGGATGACATTGTATGGGCCAATATGCTCAATTGTTTCAAGTAATGCTTCTGCAATGTTGATGGCGGTCTTGAACTTGTCTGAGTAATCATGTGCAGCTAGAAAGATGGGACCACTAACAGACACAGCAAGAACACTTATCAATGGCTTGCCTTTTACATTTTCCCATCCATCAGATACAATGGACACCCCATGGTCAGTCCAAGAACTTGTCATTTTATTCAAAGAATGTGATATTTTTGCTTTTTCATGATCAAGGCCAACGGTTCTTGCCTTGTCATACCCAGGGCTCTTGTATCCTTTAGGGACATCATTTATGGCAGAAACCATTTCGTGCCAATAAGGTGAGCGTAGAACATTGAATGGTATCCCACATGCATAGAGAAACCTGTAAACTTTTGAATCCACATCATTCCTACACCCCTCATCAAGGAAATCTGATATGGTTCTACACCTTAAAGATGATGAACCTGTGCCTCCATGTCCATGTCCACTGCCTTGGGAGGATGCTGAAGGAGTTCTTTGTGATTGTGAGCTTGGTTCAAAGAAACCCCTTGATTTTTTTGTTCTGTATTGGCTTCCTCCTCTTCCCTTATGTATTTGGCTCTATCTGCTGTTGACACCGCTGTACAAGTTTTGATTCAGATTTGTTTCTCTCCATCCCATGGCCTTTTCCCGCAGAGGTGTCTTCTAGCACGGGTGTATGAACCTGTGTAATCAGTGTTGCAATGGGGGCAATTAAATTTAGTGGTTCCACCCCCTCTCCCTGTTTCAGCCCTGTGAACATATTTCCACAATGGAGTTTGGTCTTGTTTAGTTTTTTGAGGGTCATGTTCACCCTCCTCCAGCTCCTCCTCACTCGGGTTTTCACCCATTTGACTTTCTTTGGCTTCTTCATCCCCCTCTTCAGTTTGGGGCCCCCTCCGTTTCCTACTCTCCAGCACCATAATAACCATAAAAGGGACCAGGAAGAGGAAAATGCCAATAAATATAGCCAGGTCCATGGTGTTTGATGTTTGTAGGGTTTTGATTCTTGAATCTGCAAATTAATTTAATTTATTGGGATTAATTAATTTAATTTAAATACATGATCTTTAAACTCAAACAGCTAAATTAAATTAACTAAACTAACTACCTAACCAGCTAAACTAACTAAATTACTAAGTTACTTACCTTTGCAGGCTTGCTCCTTGCTCCTTTGCTCTTGCTCCAGCTCCAAACTCAAGCTCAATGAAGTTAGAATGAATTTTTTTTGGCCCATTGGGCTTATAAAACCAAAAAAAAATTCTAAATTTTTTTTATTTTCGGGTCCGACGGATTTTTTTTCCGCCGAACCGCTCCCGGCCCGGCCCGGCTCGACTCGAATCGCTCCCCGATCGCTCGTGGGCATTAAAAATCGCTCCGGGAGCGCCGAAGCGATCGCTCCCTATGTCGCTCCCTAACAGACCAGGGAGCGCAAATTTTTTTAAGGGAGCGCGCTCCCGCCCGGAGCGCGATTCGGGAGCAGGTTCGAGGGGGGGGGCGCTCCCCCGCAACATGGGGTCAACCTTTTCACAATCAACATTGGTCAAACCTGAGGTCAGATCACCTCGGTTTGCATGCCAAAATCTGCGGCCTGCCAAGGAGAAGCAACCACACCTAATTTGTAGTCAAAGAGGAGTCCACACTGGTCAACGCTAGTCAAAGTACCTTCCTACAGCCCTAGTCAACTCGGTCAACACAACCCTAATTAGAAATCACTTCGTCCTTCCACACGTGTGAGAGATGCTACTCCTTGTGTGTACCCAATCAAATAAGGAGAGAGAGAAGATGCGTGTTGAGATGAAGTGCAATAATGCCACAAGGTGTCTTCTATTTATATGAATCATTGAGGTTACGCTGGGGGTGTGCCACACACTCTATCTTGCTAGCCGACCTTAACAAATTGTCAAGTACATACAAATAAATTCATATATCCATAAATACATGTCAGAATCGGATGATCGTTAGATCAATCCTACACCTCTCGATGAGAGGAATCCAAGAAAAATATCAGCTGCCATAAATAAGATGACCCATAAGGAGTTTGGCCCTAGTTGCCAATTTTAAGACTCCCTCTCAACTAGGGAGAACTCCATTTGACCGTCTGTACTATCTCTGCCATCAAATGCACTGCCCTGCACAGCTCGACTTCGCTCTGCTCTACTCTTTTGAACTATGAAGAAGAAATGATCGAGGATGTATCATACCATCCTCTACTAATTCGAAGTCAATCCCAGATAAAAAAGAGTGCTCAATAGCGCTCTTGTCATACCACTTATTGATCCCAGATCAGTTCCAAACGAGAGTGAGCTATATCACTCTTATTGACCCGAAGTCAGTCCCAATTGATCCCAGACCAATGTCAATCATCCTAGCATAGGTAGTACGGTAGATACACGATGCGTCCATCGGTACTACAAACTACTACTATGGTCCCTAACCCCATTTCCCTACTCATTGGCTAAATGAGAGGTACTTCCCATGAGTCCCAAACTGCATGGGTAGGATGCCTCTACAGGGGAACCACTCATCCTGTCCATAAGTCGCCACGGGGTATCACAGGGGAAGGCTAAACCATTCACCCTATACACAGCACACCATTAGGGGCGAGTGAATCGCCCTATGGTCGCTTGTCGCTCCAAGAAGTACCCCAAGAGCCCCCCCGAGCTCCTAGAGCTCAATGCATGCATCATACAAGACCCTCATACGAGGGTCTCTCAACGACTCCAAATCGTTCTCGGAAAGTCAAGAATTTGACCTTTCCCAGGGGCTTCGTCAGAATGTCGGCGACCTGCTCATCTATACTGATTTGATGGAGCCTTATTGCTCCTCGTTGTACCATATCCCAGATAAAGTGGTACCTGATATCAATATGCTTGGAGCGATCATGAAATACAGGATTCTTGGATAATCAAATCCTACTCTGGTTGTCACAAAGGATCACATCAGTATCCAATGTATATCCAAACAACTCACTGAAGAGCTTCCGCAACCAGACAGCCTCACAAGAGGCCATACTCACAACAATGTACTCCACCTCAGCAGTGCTCAAAGCCACCAACTTCTGCTTCCTGCTCATCCAGGATATCAAGGCAGAATCCAAATAGAAACAGCAACCGGAAGTGCTCTTTCGGTCCACCACACAGCCTGCCCAATCAGCATTGGTATATCCATGTAGCCTCACATCTCTGGCAGTCTATCTCAATCCATGAGTGATTGTGCCCCGAAGATATCTCAAAAGGTTCTTAGCACCAATCCAATGTTAGCTTAGGTGTGTTAGGCCAACTAAATAGGGATTAGTTTGTTTGAGAAATTCGAATTTAGAGAGGAGCATTAAAAAAGAGAAAAAATCATTTTTTTGGATACGCTGAAGTTAGATCAAGTCAGTAAGGACCAGAACAATTTTTCTGATTGTGATTTTTCTTTTCATAATTGATTCAGTGGAGTTTCATAGTGTATCAGGTATCATCTTATGTCAAGAAATTGTTTGCTTCAATTGATGAAAAATCATTTTGTTTTAGTTTAATGGTGGAATCTTGTAGATTGATATCCAGTGAATTGTGTATCTTTGGAAATTTTGCATCCAAATGAGATTGATCTATAAATTTGCTCAGTGCTATGAGTATTTTATCCTAAGTGCATGTTTTCTCAATGATAAATCTAATGAATTCTCGAATTTCTATGTTTTTTCTTGCTTGAAATCACTCCAAGAAAACAAAAACCTTCAGTCACAGAAGGGTCATGCCGTGGGTTGCGCATGGAACAGATAGGTCGTGCAAGAAAAGAAAGGTCGCGTCGTGGATCGCACCTGAGACAAAAAGGTCGTGTAGGAGCAGATGGGTCGCGCCATGGGTCATGCCCGAGACAGATGGGTCGTGCCCGAGACAAATGGGTTGCGCCTGAGACAAATGGGTCGCGCTAGGTGACAGAAGGGTCGCACCAACTTGTAGAAGCGTCATGCCAGTTCAGGACTATTTTTAACCAACTTTTAGGAGCCCATTTCCAACTTTGATCGCTGGGGCAAGTAGCCCCGTGTGTCTACTTTCTGTTGAGTCATCAAACTTGACAAAATACCCAAGGAAAGGCCTCCAGAAATTGAATTTTTCAACCTCACTCATAAGCACTGTGTCTGGTAAAGAATTTTTTGGAGACACAAGTTTTGATGAACGAAGTATTGGCGGGTTTGCATGCCATCAAATCTCATCCTTTCTTCGAGGGACTTCGAGTGCCACCCGCCACCCTAGGAAGGTTACCTTCATTTCTTCAGGAGGAGATTCTCATTGTGGTTTCTAGCAGTAGCATTTCCTTCCAAGTAGAGCATATTTCTGGAGGACGCAGGGAGAGAGGAAGTTGAGTTGTTTATGGAGCTGAGTAGAAGAGTTTTGCTGTGGGATTTTCCGGAGGAGAGGCTAAGGAGGATTACCAGCATTTGGGGGAGTTTGAACTTTGGGGGCCAATTGGGCTTTAGGTTTGGCAGTGTGATTTTCGCACTTCCTGGGTCAACGCAGAAGCAGTGTGTGGGAGCTCATCCGGTGGGTAGAGTATCAGTCCTTGAGGCTGAGCTTTGATGTGGATGTTAGAGGAGATATTGGGAGTGGTTTTGCTTCCATTTCAGATCTTGGAGGAGGACTTTGTGGCCATTTCTCGCAGGCCATTTTGTTGTAGTTGCTTGGAGGGCATAGGCCATAGAGGAGGTCAAAATTGGGTGGTTGGAGATAGGCCAAACCTGTAATGAGTTTTTCTGGGTTTTGGCCAAGGAGTTTGTGGCTGAAATTTCAGATTTTTTTGAGCACCAAGGGCGGGGTTTCTTGCAACACCTTTCCAGCCAGTAGTTGTCGTAGCTGGGAGACAGTGCAAAGCTTTAGAAGAGTAGTTTCTTTCTAGCATTTGGGATTACTGTCGACACCTGGGTTCTGTCTAGCTTGCCCTTGAGGCAAGCCCAGGTGCTCTTTCCATACTATTGTACATTGCTCCATTACTAAATAAAATGGCTCAATTGGTTCCCATTTCTGTTGTGTATTGAGCATTTGCCGATAGTTTAAATTTTTATGTGAAATAATTGAATTGGCTTTGTGTATCACTGTTTGTTTAAGTTTGGAACATTACAGTGGTATCAGAGCTTAGATTCTAGTGCAACCATGGGGAAACTTTTCTATGAGTGAAGAAGGCCAGCAGAATATCACTTACAGAGGGCAGTGGTACCTAAGCAGAGAAAGGGAGTTGGAGATTACTCCAAACACGAAGGATCGTGGCAAGACTGCAACAGCAGAATATATGGGTGAGCCCAAGAGTAGGGAGGAGATGGCTTTCGATAGCCCCAAAAGGAGATGTTGGATGAGATCAAAATGCAGAACCGGGAGCGAAGCATTCACCAGGAGTCCGTAGTTAGAGAGACTTCTGGGGCCTCTCAACAGTTCGATCATCCTTCTTTCACGGCGCAGCGGCCATCCCCGAATGAGCCAGCTCAAGCTACTTTACCCTCTTCTATACCTTTGGCACAGGAAGAGACTAGTGGAGCTGAGGATTCATCGTCGATGGGGGATAATTTCCGGGAATGGAAATCCATGGGGACAAACTTTAGAGAGGCTCTAACCTTCAGAGACTTTTGCAAGCTCAAGCAGAACGAGAAGGGGAAAGGCTATGGTACTCAGAACTATGACGGTACTCGAACTATGAGTTGCATCACTCTATTGGGAAAATATATTTCCCTACATATGATGGCACTTCCAAGTGCACAACACATGCTTGGTGGAGAAGCTGAACACATATTTCCAGCTGAATCGAATGAACAAAGTAGAAGCATTCAAGATGGCCACATTGCACCTGGAGGGGGAGGCACACGATTGGTTGTTTCATGGTTTGTCCACTCTAGGATATGCCAGTGTGACTTCTTATGAGTTCACAAGGAGAGTAGTGAAGCGCTTTGATCGAAAGGATCTAGAGGTTCACTTCAGGGAGTTGACCCAGCTCTGGCAGACAGGGCATCCAGAGCATTTTATCTCGGATTTTTTGAGGGTCTCAGTCATGGGGCCTGATTTGTCAGATACGAGGAGAGTATACACCTTCGTGGAGGGATTGCTAGAGCCATTACAAGGACTGGTAAAGTCTTGCAAACCATCGACTCTTCTGGAGGCAGTATCTTGCACTTGAGATTTGCGGGGGGCATTCCCAAGGCTCGAGCTCCATTTCCTACACGCACTCCCTACCCTCAGAAGAGAACTTACACTCGACCACCCACAGCACAAAGAGCAACCCAAGGGCATGGCCAGTTGGATGACGAGACAAGGAGGGAACTCAGGAGGAAGAAGCTATGCTTTACATGTCAACAGCCTTGGGCACCTGGTCATCGGTGCACAATAGGCAAGGCCCATTACATCGAGGTCTTCTCAGACAATGATTAGGAGGATGATGAGGAGTTGGAGTTTGGTGGCGGAGATAGCGAGGAGACAGCAGGGAATGGACCACCACCTCAGGGAGGAGCATTCCTACGCACCAACAAGGGGATTCCTAGCTTCCTTGTGCGAGATTCCCAAATTCTTGACTTTGAGGATCAGAGGTACGGTGCAGGGGCAACATGTTTCGGTCTTGGTAAATAGTGGGGCCACCCTAAATTTTATTGATGCTCAGATGGTCCAGAGGAGGGGCATCACCACTACAGAGTTTGAGGGATTTTCAGTCCTAATACCAAGGTACAAGACTATGGGGAACTATTCAATGACGGACCACTTTTTCGTGGTGGATGTACCGGACAATAATGTGGTGCTGGGTGTCCAATGGTTGTATTCCCTTGTTCGGGTTACCACCGATTGGAAACAATTGGTGGTGGAGTTTACTAGGCCAGATGGCAAGCAGGTGGTTCTTAGGGGCATGCATTCGTACACCCTCAGACAGTTTCAGCTCATCGGATGAAGGTCGATTTGAGGCATGGAGACATAGCATGGGAAGTAGAGCTGAGGATTTCATAAGTTTGAAGACCACACCACCACATCTAGACATACAGGCAGTACTGGATAAATATCCGATAGTTTCTGGAGATATACCACCGAGGCAACCACCTGACAGAGGATTTGAGCACACTATAAAGTAGGAGCCCAGTGTGCAGGCAGTCATCACCACAGCCTATAGGCATCCCAAAAAGCCTATAAGGATGAGATCGAGAGAGCCATCCAAGAGTTGTTGGCATTGGGTCACGTCAGACCGAGTTCTATTCCGTTTGCTTCCTCAGTTGTACTGGTGAAGAAGAAGGACGAGACTCTTCGCATGTGTATTGACTACAGGGCCCTCAACAAGAAGACGTTGAACAATAGGTATCCCATTCCGCGCATTGACGAGTTGATGGACAAGCTTAGAGGGGCCAAGTACTTCTCTAAGAGTACTTCTCTAAGATAGATCTGCGATCAACGTATCATCAGATTTGGATGAGAGAGCAAGACATTCTGAAGACAACCTTTAGATGTCATTATGGGCATTTTGAGTTCCTGGTCATGCCCTTTGGGTTGAGCAATGCACCAGCTACATTTCATTCATGTATGAACCAAGTGTTTTGAGGTGAGCTGAGGAAGTTTGTACTAGTATTCTTTTATGAAATCCTAATCTACAGCAGGACATGGGAGGAGCACCTATAGCACTTGGAGTCAGACTTGTGTATATTGGAGGAGTAGCAGTTCTACGCGAAGATGTCTAAGTGTGAGATTGGGTTGACAAAGATGCTTTATTTGGGACATATCATCGGTGCAAATGGGGTCAAGGTGCATGAGGAGAAGATTTGGGCCATTCGAGATTGGTCAGAGCCTCGGGATGTGACAACATTGAGAGGGTTTTTGGGCATCTGTACTTATTATTGGAAGTTCGTAAAGGGCTTCTCACAGTTGGCAACACCCCTTACTGATCTGACTAAGAAAGGGGCCTTTGCGTGGAGCAAGGAAGCTCAGACAGCGTTTGATCGCCTCAAGGAGGTGATGAGTTGTCCGGTTCTAGCACTTCCAAATTTTTCTCAGCCTTTCACATTGGAGTGCGATGCATCAGGTGTAGGGATTGGGGTGGTCTTGTCCCAAGATGGGCACCCCATTGCTTTTGAGAGTAGGAAACTTCTAATTCATGAGATGTCATATCCCATTTACGACAAGGAGAGGTTGGCCATAATGCATGCATTAGCCAAATTTAGACAGTATTTGGTGGGGAATCGATTTCAAGTGAAGACGGACCACAACAATCTTCGCCATTTTATGGGGCAGCAGGGCCTCAATGACAAACATCAAAGATGGGTTAGTAAAGTGCAAGCCTATGATTTTCATATTGAGTATGTGCGGGGAAAGCACAATATAGTGGCGGATGCACTATCCCAGAGACCAATCAGGCTTTCACTCATGAGCATCTGTCATGACTAGAAGGTCCAGTTACTGATACAATACTCCAAGGAACCTCAAGTGTGTGATATCTTGGAGGGTAGCTATGCAGATGAGCGCTACCGGGTGATGGACGAGATCATTTATTATAAGGGACGTATATTTTTGGTTTCAAGATCACAATTGAGGGAGCGCGTCCTTTGAGCAGCTTATGATTCTCCTTTGTCCAGGCACAAGGGATTTAGGAAGATATATGTGGCAGTGAGAGAGCGCTTCACTTGGAAGGGCCTCAAGGGAGATGTATTGAGGCATGTACAGGAGTGTGAAGCTTGCCAGAGGAATAAGGGAGAGTTGACCCATCCAGCAAGATAGTTGCAGCCTCTTCCCATCCCTGAGGAGAAATGGTAGAGCATCTCTATGGACTTCATTACTGGACTTCTCTCAGTACAAGGGAAGGATTGTATTTTTGTAGTGGTCGATCAGCTGACTAAGTTTGCACACTTCTTTGCCTTACCAACACGATCTTCAGCTTCACAGATGGTGGAGTTGTTCTTTAGGGAGGTCTTTCGTCTGCACAGACTCCCAAAGACCATAATCAGTGACAGAGATAGTCGATTCATGGGTGGATTCTGGCAGGAGCTCTTCAGATTAGTCAGCAATGAGCTCAACCCGAGCACCAGCTATCATCTGCAAACTGATGGTCAGACAGAGAGGGTGAATGAGTGGTTAAAGGGCTATCTCAGGAATTATGTGACAGGGCAGCAGAGGGCTTGGATTCGATGGTTGCACTTGGGAGAGTATTGTTACAACACCACCTATCATATGTCCATTGCTATGACTCCTTTCCATGGTTTATATGGTTATGATGCTTTATCATTTGCTGATATTGTTTTTGGAGACAGCAGGGCCCCAAAGGCTAAGGATTGGATCCTGGAGAGCCAAGATATCCTCAAGGCTCTTAAGGATAACTTACAGGCAGCCCAGAACCAACAGAAGATGTATGCTGATCCGCACCGAGTAGAGAGACATTTTGAGGAGGGTGACTTGGTCTAACTTCGATTGCAGCCGTACCGATAATCCACACTCAAGCAGAAGGGGGTAGAAAAGTTGCAACCGAGATTCTTTGGGCCGTATAGAGTGAGCAGAAGAGTTGGAGAGGTGGCTTACGAGTTGGAGCTACCACCAAGGAGGAGGACTCATAACATATTTCACGTATCATTCCTCAAGAGGGTGTTGGGGCAGCAGGTTACAGCGGTCCTTGGGTTGCCTTCGCTTGATGATGAGGGACATTTGATCATAGAGCCAGAAGCCATCTTGGAAACCAGAGAGAGGAAGCTCAGAGTAGGATAATCAGAGAAAATTTGGTGCGATGGAAGAATCTACCGGATGAGGATGCCACTTGGGAGGGAGAGCACATTCTGGAGCATCCGACATTGAAGTTGCTTGGGGACAAGCAACATTTGGGAGGGGAGGACTATAATGTCCCTTCCTAAATAATTTTGGAACAAGATTTAATTTTGTATTATGGGGCCAATTTTGGAGTAGTGGAGCCCATTCGATGCTATTAGGAGATTAGACTAGGAGAAGATGTTTTGTTTTAAAGTTAAGTTACACATGGAGGCCACCCTCACTAGGGAATTATGCACTCCCTAGTTCGATATGCATAGAGAGGGAGATAACTTTTGCATGGCGTTGGTTAAGTGGGGCCCATGATGGAGGACGAAATGGAGGGAAAATTCCCCCATGAAAACTATATAAGGAGGGCAGCTCTCTCTTCTCAAATCATTCATGAGTGTATATCGATTTCTCTTGGTTGCTCGAGCTGCTTAGCCAAGTCACTAGCTGTTTAGCACGAGTTCTTCAGGCAGAGAGCTCATCCTTTCTTCGAGGGACTTCGAGTGCCACCCTAGGAAGGTTTCCTTCATTTCTTCAGGAGGAGATTCTCATTGTGGTTTCCAGCAATAACATTTCCTTCCAGGTGGTCCGTATTTCTGGAGGACGCAGGGAGAGAGGAAGTCGAGTTGTTTGTGGAGCTGAGTAGGAGAGTTTTGTTGTGGGATTTTCCGGAGGAGAGGCTAAGGAGGATTGCCAGCCTTTGGGGGAGTTTGGGGGCCGATTGGGCTTCAGGTTTGGCAGTGTGATTTTCACACTTCCTGGGCCAGCGCAGAAGCAGTGTGTGGGAGCTCATTTGGTGGGTAGAGTATCAGTCCTTGAGGCTAAGCTTTGCGTGGAGGTTAGAGTAGATATTTGGAGTGGTGTTTGCTTCCATTCCAAATATTGGAGTACTTTGTGGCCATTTCTTGCAGGTCATTTTGTTGTCGTTGCTTGGAGGGCATAGGCCATAGAGGAGGTCGAAATTGGGGGCTTGGAGATAGGCCAAACCCTTTCTGGGTTTTTCTGGGTTTTCACCAAGGTGTTTGTGGCTGAAATTTCAGAATTTTCTGAGCACCAAAGGCGAGGTTTCTTGTAGCACCTTTCCAGCCAGCAATTACCATAGCTAGGAGACAACGCAGAGCTTTAGAGGAGTAATTTCTTTCTAGCATTTGGGATTACTGTTGACACCTGGGTTCTATCTAGCTTGCCTTTGAGGCAAGCCCAAGTGCTCTTTCCATACTATTGTACATTGCTCCATTACTAAATAAAATGGCTCAATTGGTTCCCATTTTTGTTGATAGTTTAATTTTTTCTGTGCAATAATCGAATTGGCTTTGTGTATCACTGTTTGTTTAAGTTTGGAACATTACATCCCTGCCAAAATGTTGCTTGTCCTCAAGCAACTGCAATGAAGGATGCTGAAGTATCTACTCTCCCTCCCATCTACTCTCCCTCCCAAGTGGCATCCTCATCGGGTAGATTCCTCCATCTGATCAAAAACTCCTTGATGACCCTGTTCCGCAAGTGTCTCTCACGGGTGTCCAGAATAGCCTTTGGCTCCATAACTAAATGCCCCTCATCATCCATGGGTGGTAACTCTATAACTACCGTCACCCGTTGATCCAATGCCTTTTTCAGGCAAGACAAATGGAAAATGTTGTGAACTCGATTCCCCAGGGGTAGCTCCAGCTCATACGCCACCTACCCAACTCTCCTAGTGACTTTGTACGGCCCATAAAAGTGGGGCTTGAGCTTCTCAGCCCCCTTCTGTTTGAGTGTTGACTGTCTACAGAACTAAAGTCTCAAGAAGACCAAATCCCCGATCTCAAACTGCCTTTCTACTCGGCCCCTGTCTGCTTAGAGTTTTTGTTGGTTTTGTGCAGTCTATAGGTTATCTTTGAGAGCCTGCAAAATATCTTGGCTCTCCTAAATCCAATCCTTGGCCCTAGGGGCCTTGTTGTCTCCAAACATCAAATCAACAAAAGATAATGCATCATAACTGTACAAAGTTCTAAATGGGGACATACCTATGGACATGTGGTACGTTGTGTAGTAGTAGTTCTCGCCCAAATGCAACCATCGTATCCGTGCACGCTGATGACCCGTCACATAGTTGCGTAGGTAGCCCTCCAGCCATTTGTTTACGATCTCTGTATGCCCATTAGTCTGGGGCTGGTAACTAGTAGTCGGGGTGAGTTTCATGCCCACCAGTCGAAGCAACTCCTTCCAAAATCCCCCCATGAACCTGTTGTCTCGATCACTGAAAATGGTCTTCGAAAGACCATGAAGCCGAAACACCTCCCTAAAAAACAGTTCAACCACTTGTGAGGTCGAGGACAGGGTTGAAATAGCGAAAAACTGGGCAAATTTCATCAATCTGCCTACCACCACGTATATGCAGTCCTTTCCCTGCACTGTACGAAACCGGGTAATAAAATCCATCGAGATGCTCTCCCATTTCCCCTCGGGGATAGGAAGAGGTTGTAGCAACTCAACAAGGTGTGTCTGCTCAAACTTGTTCGTTTGGAAAGTATCACACTCCCGAACGTGCCTCAGAACACCATCCTTAAGGCCCCTCCATGCAAAAAGCTCCCTGATAACCTGTATGTCTTGGTAAACCCCTGATGCCTTGCTAACGGTGAGTCATGGGCAGCCTGCATGATCTTCTCCCTCAATCGGGAGCTGAGCACTAAATAAATATGGTCCCGAAAGTAAATCACCTCGTTCATCACCCTGTACCGGTCATCTATCACTGCACCATCAAGGACCTCACATGCAAATCTGAAGTGGAAACTTCTTGATAAACAGAATTATTTGTATAAATATTTTATTAAAAAGATGAACGAACAAATGATGAATGATTACAATGGGGTTCCTGGCTTATATATCGCCATGGACACCCTTTGGGGAAAGGGCATGATCTTATGATTGTGCCCTTTCATCTAATTTAACTTAAAATTAAATAATAAACCTAGACTAACTAATTTTTACACAACATTACCTTCCTCTCGAAAGAATGCTTTGTCCTCAAAGCATACGTAACGACGGATGTTGTTGACAAAATGCTTCATTCTCCCAAGAAGCTTCTTCTTCGGGTAAGTCCTTCCACTTGATCAGATATTCCCTGATAGTACAATATCAAAGCTTTCTTTCTCTAGTAGACAAAATACCTTCTGGTTCTAAAATGACTCTTCCCTCATCATCTAAGGATGGAAGCGTTGTTTGCACTGTTTGATTGTTACCTAGTGCCCTTTTAACGCAAGATACATGGAAGACATTGTGAACACGACTTGTCTCTAGAAGGCTTAAACCATACACAACTTGGCTAATCTTTTTGTTGATCTGATAAGGTCCATAAAACTTTGGTGCCAATTTGTTTCTTCCTTTCTGTTTTAAGGATAATTGTTTGTATGGTTGGAGCTTAACAAATACCCATTCTCCAACTTCAAACTCTCTTTCGGTTCTATTACGGTCTGCTTGTTGCTTCATACGATTCCTTGCATTATTCAGGTTTTCTTTTAATAATTGGACGATTTTTTGGGTTTCTTCTAGTTGATCTTTAACAGCAGGTAGATTTGTCTGGACAACTGCTAGATCCTTCCATTTCAGGGGTTCATACCCATATAGAGCTTGAAATGGCATCATTTTTGCTGATGTATGATAAGTGGAATTATACAACCACTCAGCAAGATGTAACCATTGAGCCCACTTATTTTGTTTTTCTGTAGCGTAGCAACGTAGGTAGGCCTCAAAACATTTATTGACAACCTCTGTTTGGCCATCTGTTTGAGGGTGATAAGCGGAACTCATATTTAGGTAGGTTCTTATATGGCTGAACAATTTCTTCCAGAAATTACCTTTGAACTTGGCATCTCTATCACTCACAATGACTTTCAGAAAGCCGTGTAACTTACATATATTTTTGCAAAATATTTCAGCGATTTCTTTTGCTGAGTATGATTTCTTTATTGCCATAAAGTGAGCATATTTGGTGAGTCTGTCGACTACTATGAAAATCTTGTCCTTGCCTTCAGATACCGGTAATCCTTCGATAAAGTCCATCGAGATTTCTTCCCATTTCTGATTTGGAATGTTTAAAGGGTGAAGTAATCCTGGAGTTGCAATATTTTCACTTTTATTCCTTTGACATGTGTCACATTCTGCTACATACTTCTGAATATCACGATTCATTCCCTTCCAAAAGAATGATTGACGTGCATTGTAGTAAGTCTTAAAGAATCCTACATGTCCAGCTGACGGTGAGTCATGTGATTCCTTGAGTATCTTAAACTTAAACTTGGAATTTGTATTTAGATAGATTCTTCCCTTGTATCATAGGATATCATTCTTCCACTCAAATTTTGAGTTGTTGGGAAGGTTAATGATTATTGTCGTTATTTCTGGATCCTTGGCATACTCACTTCAAATTTCGTTAAGCCACTCGGGGACAACAACCGAAATTGCAAGTAGTGTTGATTCTTCATCTTTCCTGGACAAGGCATCTGCTACTACATTGTCTTTACCTCTTTTATGTAGTATTTCCAAGTCAAAAGCGGCAATTTTTTCAATCCATTTTTGTTGTTCTTCCGAAAGTGTTTTTTGTGGAAGGAGATGTTGGACACTGTTGTGGTCTATTCGAATAGAAAACTTACTTCCCAAAAGATATTGCCTCCACTTAGCTAGTGCGTGCATGATAGCGAGCATTTCTTTGTTGTATGTGGATTTGAGGTGTTCTCTTTTGTTGAGCTTCCTACTTTCAAAAGCTATTGGATGTCCTTGTTGCATTAATACTGCACCTATACTGAATCCAGAAGCATCACACTCGATGATAAATGGTTTAGAAAAATCTGGTGTTGCTAATATGGGAGCATTAGACATAATTTCTTTTAATTTTTCAAAACACCTTCCTGCTTCCTCATCCCATAGAAACAAATTCTTCTTTAAAAGATTTGTTAGAGGTGCAGTTATATGTGCATAGTTTTTAATAAATTTTCGGTAATATCCAATCAAACCTAAGAACCCTCTTAGCTTGGATATATTAGCAGGTTTGGTCCATTCTTTTATAGCTTTGATTTTGTTAGGGTCCACCTTTATGCCTTCATGGGATATAATGTGTCCAAGGTATTCTACTTCTTCCTTTCCGAAGGTGCATTTGGATTTTTTTGCGTAAAATTGGTGTTCTTTAAGTAGTGTAAGAACTTTGTCCAAATGTTGCAAGTGCTCCTTCCAAGTTTTACTGTAAATTAGAATATCGTCAAAAAATACTAATACAAACTTTCTAAGATGTGGGCGAAATAATTCGTTCATAGTCGCTTGAAACGTTGCTGGTGCATTGGTTAATCCAAACGGCATTACTTTAAATTCATAGTGACCGTTGTGTGTTCGGAATGTCATTTTTGGTATGTCCTCTAATCTAATTCTAATTTGATAGTAGCCTGATCTTAAGTACAATTTTGAGAAATACCTTGCGCCATGTAGCTCATCCAACATTTCGTCGATAAAGGGGATTGGGAACTTGTTTTTAATTGTTATTTTGTTTAATCCCCTATAATCAATACATAGCCTGAATGACCCATCTTTCTTCCTTACCAACACCACTGGAGCAGCATAAGGACTTTTACTTTTCGAGATGATTCCACACTTTAAGAGGTCTTGGATTAATCTCTCGATTTTTGTTTTTTGGTGATGTGGATATCGGTATAGCTTAATGTTGACTGGGTCTGATCTTGCCTTGACTTCTATTGTATGCTCAATTTCCCTATTAGGCGGCATCTTCATAGGTAGGTCTTGAAAAACTTTTTCATGTTTCCTAATTTGATCTTGTATCTCTGGTGACTCTTCAATGGTCATATTTGAGAATAACATTTCTAACTGATGACATTGTACTACATAAGTGGGTGCTCCCTTTCAAATCATCTTCATCATCTGAGATGATAATACAATTTGATTTTCTGGTGCTTGGAATCTATGTAATTTGTACTTCTGACCTCCCCATTTGAATTTTGTAAATTGTACTTGGTGGTTGGCGGCATAAGTACCTAAAGTTGATAACCACTGGATACCTAAGACTACATCTACTCCTCCTAACGGTACTGTGAAAAATGAAGACTCTAAACTGAAGTCTTGAATCTGCAATTTAACCTTATGGCATTTCCCCACCTTTTCAATCTTCTTACCGTCAGCTACCATCACCTTCATGTTTGGTAAGGGAAATGAAAAAATATTGAGTCTCTTTGCCTCAGCTGCATCTAAAAAATTGTGAGTACTGCCAGAGTCGATGAGAACCACCACGTTGTTCTTCTTTATGTGTCCTTTTAACTTTAAAGTCTGAGGTTGTGATATACCTGTCATAGCTGATAATGACACTTGCGGAATACTTTTTTCATCTAATTCTGGTGAGAATTCTGGGGCATCTTCTGTTTCTTCAATGTCAGAATCTTCACTGTTTGAATCATTGGTTGCTTCACAATTATATAGGTTCTTTGGTTCTTTTCCTTTAGCACACCTATGTTTGGGGTCCCACTTCTCACCACAGCGCTTGCATTTACCCTCTTTTATCCTTTGTGTTTCTGTTATAGACATTTATGTGCCTTACAGCTCTAAGCATGAAATGTCCATAAACCAAGGGATCCTAAGTCCCTCAAAGTGTTGTTCCGACCCCTAAAGGAACAAGGTCAACAAATTACAGCTTCTCCCAGAAGTTCTCCACCAGAAACTGCTCAGAATCAGTTAAATCAGGATCGTTTCAGCTGCTCCACTAGCTAGCTGCGTTGCATAGCACCCAAGTACACTAGCTAGGTGCGTTGCAACGCACCTAAATGCACTACCAGGGTGCGTTGGGCGGGAAATGACAAATGGCAGTGACATTCCGCGAGGTGGAAAGACAATGGAAGCTTCCAGAATCTTCCCCAATGACACTTGCCTCACTGAGTTTGACCAACGATGAATAAGAGGCTCCCAGTCTCCAAGTGGAAGCAAGAACTGACAGAGAGAAGCCACTAGTCAAATCATAAGCTGACTCATATTCCTTGCATACATCTATATATGGATCCCTCATCCCAGAGATCCGGAGGCTGGAATTTTGTAAATTGCAGGGAATTGCTGTTGGTTTTGAGATAGATATCAGAGTATTGGGTGATTTATGCTTTGTTGGAGGTGAAGAGGGGATTCTTTGCTGGGAGGTTGATGCTGGATCAGGAATCATCGGTTGTAACTCCTCCTGGATCTTCTTGTTATATCAATAAAACTATTTAAGTTTCTCCTACATGCTTGTGTATCATTGATGTTTGTTACATTTGTATGTTTAGCTTAAATCTGATCCTAAGCTATTTATGAATATAAATCCATGTCTTTGTGTAGTTTTCTTCTTCTGTGATCTTACAGGAACTTGGTGAAGCTGGGCAAGTAAGGGAGCAGGTAGCTGGAAGCTGTCAAAGAGGAGAGAGACTGGATCAAAGGACTAGCGCAAGACACAGGTTGGTTCATCCTATTCCTCTTCGTTTATAGTTCATAAAGAAGAATACCAAAGTAGTTTTCTATGTTTGTTTCTAAGGTCACTGTCACACCTTAGTGGGATAGGGTCGTTCTGAATAGACACTTTTCCCGTTAACAGTTTCCACATTAGATTTTTCATCTTCACGACGATGTGGTGGAACATATCTTGTATTTTTTGCCTCCGCATACTGAGGTGTTCTTCATCTTGAATATGTTTTTTCAGATTTTGACCAAAATATTTGTTCGAATTTCTTTTCAGCTTTTTTTGCTTTTCGTCTTGCTACTTCTATTGATGCAATGTCATGCATCTCAAGTTCTACATGTAAATGGGTTTTGAGTCCCGAGACGTATGATTGAATTAGACGAGATTCTGATAACCCAAGTACTCGTGTTACTAAGGTCTCCCATTCTTGAGTGTATTCGTCCACACTTCCTTTTTGTTGCAACTTGATGAGTTTTGAAAAGAACTCTTCTTCGCTTACACCTTGGAATCTTTTAAAGAATTCATCTTTAAATTTCCTCTAGCTAATGATGTGTGTTGTCTTTTTCCACCACATATACCAGTTATATGCTTCTCCTTCCATTTTCATAGATGCATGCCTGAGCTTTTCGTCATCGTCATTGATGTCATATATCTTAAAGTATTCTTCTGCTTTATTTATCCATGCAACATTGTTTTTTTTCGTTTCCATCGAATTTAGGCATCTCAACTTTTGCCCTTCGTTGGTATGTTGCTAATGGTTGAGCGAAAAAAGGGTGTTGATTGGTAAAGGTATCCCAGAGTTGCTTGTTTGTAAACTGTTACTCACTTCTTGGTGGGGTGTCACTGATTTTTTTGGGGATTCAACTTTTTCATGAGAGTCTGTTGACTTTGTTGAATTTGATGAGATGTGTTCTTGATTCTCTTCATTTTCTTTTAGTAGTTGTTCGGGTGTACAATTCGGCCTTCTACACAGAATTTTCAGCATTGTTAATGCCTCTCTGATGTCTACTTCTGTTTGGACATGTTGATTTTCCATCTTTATTTCTATTTGATTTGTCGTATCCTGAAGATTTTTTATTTTGTCAGCGTGATTTTTAATATTGTCAGCCTGTTTTTTGATATTGTCAATGTGCCCCTCAAGCTTGATCTTGAATTCATCACTGACCTCATCGTGGTTGTTACTCATCCTATGCTCCGCGTCCAACAATTTTTTTTGGAAATCCGCCATTGTCATTGTCGACATTGAGCGAGTTTGTGGGGGCATGTATTTATCTGCCAGCGTAAATAATTTTTTTTTAATTAAATTCACGTTATATATATATATATATATATAACTTATATATAAGTTATATATATTACATAACTTAACTTAATTATAAGTTTTATATATATATATATATATTATATATTTCTAATCCGAACAGTCACGTTGATTGATGGTAACCTTTGACCGATCAAAAAAATTAATTTAGCGAATATCACCGCAGTTTTTAACGGATGGCTACGGATCGATGGATTGGTGTTAGGCAACAAGAGCAACTGGATGTATGAGTGCTGATAGCGCTATTTGCAGCAAGCAACTGTCAGCGGAACGTTTAATAAAAAATCTCAAGCGCAATTCACCGCAAAGCCACCACAATGGAGCGGAAAACAGCGTTGCGGCAGATGGTCAGCAGACGGAACAGTGGCGGTTTGACTGTGTATATGGACGCGGATAGGACGAAACGAAGCTGGCAGTGAGCACAGACGACGGACTGTACGAGGAGCGAACAAGAGCTGCAGCAGCGGCTGGCTCTGATACCAATGAAGCGGAAACTTCTTGATAAACAGAATTATTTGTATAAATATTTTATTAAAAAGATGAATTGACAGATGATGAATGAGTACAATGGGGTTCTTGGCTTATATACCGCCATGGACACCCTTTGGGGAAAGGGCATGATCTTATGATCGTGCCCTTTCGTCTAATTTAACTTAAAATTAAATAATGAACCTAGACTAACTAAATTTTACATAACAAAATCAATCCTTCGAATACAACACTAGCAACTGCGCCCTCCAATCTAGCGCAATGCTCATAAATGAGATGGTGGTCGACCTCTTGGACAACGCATTAGCGACCACATTGTGTTTACCCTCGACATACTCAATGTCAAAGTCGTATGCCTGAAGCTTGCTCACCCACTTATGTTGCCTCTCTTGCAGTTGCTTCTGCCCTAAGAAGAATTTGAGGCTATTGTGGTCTGTCTTCACTCGAAACCTGTCTCCCACCAAGTAATGCTTCAACTTGGTTAGTGCATGCATGATGGCTAGCATCTCTTTGTCGTAAATGGAGTACAACCTCTCATGAGGTAGTAGCTGCCGACTCTCGAAAGTTATCAGGTGTCCCCCCCTGCATCAAGACTACTCCTACGCCCTCCCTTGATGCATCACACTCAAGTACAAAGGGTTGTGTGAAATCTAGAAGTGCCAACACTGGGCAGTTTCTCATAACCTATTTGAGGCGCTCAAAAGCCTCATGTGCCCCATCTATCCACTTAAATGCCCCTTCTTTGTCAAATCGATGAGGGGAGCTACTAACTGAGAGAAACCCTTCACAAACTTCCTATAGTAGGTACAAATACCCACGAAACCCCTCAAATCTGTCACATTCCTGGGCACTGGCCATTCTCGGATGGCCCTGATCTTCTCCTCATGCGCTCTCACGTCATCCACCCCAATGATATGCCCCAAATAGAGCATCCTCGTCAATGCGAACTCACACTTGGACAGCTTGGCATAAAATTGTTTCTCCTCAAAAATACACAACACCGTCTCGAAGTGTTGCAAGAGCTCTTCCCAAGTCCTGCTATAGATCAAATTATCATCGAAGAACACCAACACAAATTCCTGCAACTTCCCACAAAACATATGGTTCATGCAAGACTGAAAGTGGCAAGTCTATTGGTTAGCCCGAACCGCATAACGAAGAAATCGAAGTGCCCATAGTGACACCTAAAAGTTGCCTTAGGGACATCCGGATCCTTCACTCTAATCTGGTGGTACCCCAAACACAAGTCGATCTTGGAGAAGAACTTAGCCCCTCTCAGCACATCTATTAGCTCATCTATGTGTGGGATGGGGTAGCGATTCTTCAGGGTGTTATTGTTGAGGGCCCAGTAATCTATGCACATGTGTAATGTCCTATCCTTCTTCTTCACCAGGACAACTGATGAAGCAAAAGGGCTAGAGCTAGGCCTAATATGCCCAAGTGCCAACAACTCATGAATGGCCCTATCAATCTCATCCCTGTAAGCCCTACAATGTCTGTACGAGATGGTAATCACAACCTGTACCCCCGGCTCTAACTCAATCGTGTGGTCAAATCCCCGATCAGATGGCTGCCCTGGTAGTATGTCTTTAAACACCACTGGGTACCTGTCTAAGATGGCCTGTACGTCAAGGTGTGGTGGCCTAGGCTAACCCCCAGCCTCAGAAATCCTCAACTCCACTACCCACTCAATGTCACCATGCCTCAGGTCAGCCTCCATCTTGTGTGTTGAAACAGTCTGTGGTGGGTAAGAGTGCATGCCCCTAAGGACAACCAAGTTGCCATCTGGCCCTGTAAACTCCATCTCCAACTTCCTCCAATCAGTAGTGACCCGACCAAGAGAATAGAGCCATTGGACACCCATCACCACATTGGTGTCTGGTACATCCACCACAAAGAAATGATCCATGACTGAATAGTTCCCCATAGTCACTATCAGAGTGGGAACATAGCGTTTACACTGCATGGTCTTGTCCCCCGGCACAAGGACTGAGAACCCCTCAAACTCCTTGGTCGTGATCCTTCTCCTCTACACCATCTATGCATAAATGAAGTTGTGGGTGGCCCCATTGTCCACCAAAATTGAGACGTGTTTCCCCTGCACTGTGCTTCTAATCCTCAACGTCAAAAACTTAAGTACCCCACATAAGGACGCAAGGACCCCTCCTGCTGGTGTGAAAGGGGCTCCCCCGGGTGGTGGTGGTGGTTCCCTCTCCACATGTGTCACGCTGTCATCTCCACCTGCCTCAAACTCTAGATCGTCCTCCTAGTCACTGTCAGAGTAGACCTAAATGTATGGTCCTTGCCTGTTGTGCATTTGCGACCTGATCATCAATGGCAATGTGATTTTCGACCAAGGTTTTGAAAGAACAGAACCATGAGAATACTTTCTCCTTCTTCTTCAAGAAATATATCCAAGTTTTACGAAAGAAATCATCCACAAAGATAGCATAATATAAATATCCTCCCAAAGATGTCACGGGCATCATACCAGATAGATCAAAATGAACCAATTGCAAAATGTCAGTAGTCTTGCTATCACTTGAGGGGAATGGTCCCCTTGTATGTTTTCCTTCGACTCGTCCCTAACAAACACCTTCATCTTCTACTTTAATTCGAGCATACTTGTCGCCATCTTCCTCACATCGGGTAGAGCCTTATAATGTAGATGAGCAAACCTCTGGTGCCATAATTCGGATTGAAGAGATGTATCGCAAGACATAGCTCCCAATGGGCTTCCTACAACTTGATATAGTTTATCAACCCTAAATCCAAGAGTAAATGCTTCTGTGAAATTTCTTTTTCCAAACACGTACCTTTCCATCAATGAATGCCACTTTGAATCCTTTGTCCTCCATTGTTGAGATAGATACCAAGTTCTTCTATAGATCAGGTACATATAGAACTTCTTGTAGATGAATGGCGTTATCTTGATTCAATTGAAGAGTAACATTACCAACTCCCTTCATGGAATAGGTGGCACTGTCCCCAAGAATGATTTCCAAATTTGTATCCTTTTCAATCAGATTTGAAAGAGCTTCCTTATACCCAGTGAAGTGCCTTAAGGCACCACTATCGATCAACCAATTTCCCAAGATATCTAGAGGAGAGGCAGTAGAGAGGGAAGATATAAAATAAAATTATTTTTTCCTGTTATCAACAACAGTAGATTCATCATACCTAGAGTTTCTTGATCTTTTGAGAGGTCGGCCATGTTGAAGAATCTAGGGCAATTAGGTTTAATATGATTCTTCTTTGCTTGATAACAATTTGTGAAGTACTTTTACAATTTTTTTCTTATTATTAGTGTGTGTGTTTCATCAAACTACTACCAAAAACATAAAGACAAGAACACAGATGTTGGCTCTCTGCCAGGGCCAAAACCTCTCTCTCTTAGAGAGGAAAACCCTTCAGTAAGTTTCTCTTATTGAAGCTTCTTATTGATCATTGCCAAACCCTAGACCCTTGACTAGGATGTCCTCCAAGCACAAATCAAGTCCTTCCTCTTTTCTACACTTGGTTCCCCAGCACTTAGTCTTCCTTCTCCTAGCACTTTATCCCTCTTCCTACAACTGATATTAGTCTTTCTTAGGTATCTTCTATAAGAGATATCCCTTTTTATTCTTTGGTAGATTCCTTTACATATGAAGAGCACTTTATCCTTCCTTCAACCAAGCCCCTTCTTGTGATGTAGATGCAGGTTTGATATGACAGCAGTGTATCAATGTTTCTTCGCACGTGTGAGGGGATTCCTTCAAGATTCTTGTGTGGAGGTCATCCTTTCTTCTTCGCTTGAGTGTGCTTCCTTTTCGCTTGAGTTAGAGGCCTTATAGGCCTACTTTTCTAGCCCAAGCAATGAGATATGTGTGATTGTTGTGGAGGGCTACTAAGATAGCAGAGATACCCTCTTTATCTTCGCATGTGTTACTGTGGCTTGCCCTAGAAACAATGCTCTTGAGCTCAGTTGTGTACCCTTCTTCTTCGCTGCACTTGGAGACCCTTTCTTCCCTCTTTTCTACCCTTTCCTTGTGCCTTCTCTTCACAGATTTCAGAGGTGCTTACTTTTCTTTGTAATGGAGTAGACAGCCTCTATATATAGAGGATTATCCCACTTTTAGGCCGACTTGAAGGTCGATTAGAAGACTACAGGCCGACTAGACATTTATAATTCAGATTGCTTCATTTTAGGTGGCGTTTCATGGAGGAGACTTGTTGACTTTGCTTGGAGGTATTCTCTTGACTCTAATATATAAACATACATGGTGTAACATGCCCTTAAGGTCTTCAACATTTTCTTGACTATTTGACTCACCTATAGCACTTTAACATGTGCTAGACCTATTTGAATGAGCAAGAAACTCATTGACATATATTATAAAAATATTTTTTTTTCCTTGAATAAATACAAATATCAAAAGTACATTTATGAAGACCGAACCTAGTTACATTTCCTTCAACATACCATTTCCATGTTGAGTAGCGGGAGCATTCCTTTTTCCTTTTTGTTGAATCTGTCATTCCTTTGATTGTTGTTGCCCCTTAAATTATTGTGGATGTGGTTGTCATCATCATGAGGTGTATCCCTTCTATTAGGACACTCCCTAGCATAGTGGCCCAACCTGTTACAAATGAAGTATCTTCCCTTCCTTCCATCTTTGAATCCCAGTCTTCCTTGACATTACTTCTTTGAACCTCCATTGTTCTTCTTTTTAGCATGAGCGGAGAATGCAGTAGGTTCATTCCTATTTGAAGGCATGTCTATCTCCATCATCCTATCTTCTTCTTGAGTGCATCTAATCAACAATTCATAAAAACTTGGAATCCTGTCATTGTTGAAGATACTAGTGTTGAACACATGCCATTCACGAGGGACTCCTCCAAGGGAAATGAGAGCAAGCTCCCTATCAGCAATAACTTCTCCAATTGAAAGAAGATCATTTTTTATCTTGGTAATCCTCATGAAGTAGGATTGGATATCTTCACCTCTTCCCTTCTTTACGTCCTTCAACTTGATTTTGAGAAAGAGGATTTCGTTTGCATTTCTAACCTTGAACATGCCAACCAACCTGTCATACATCTCCTTAGATGTGTTCAAATCAAAGATGTATGCAACCAAATGCTTGTTAATAGAATCCCTGATGATATTCTTTGCTTTGACTTCACCTTTCTTGTACTTTGTCTTAGTGGCAATCGGTGCATTTGAAGGAGGTTGAATGATCTTTCCCTACACATAGTCCATAACATCCTGCTCTTCCAAAGTCAAATCAAGAGACATCTTCCATGCATGATAATAAGACTTATCATTGAGCTTGTCATCGGGCTTGAAGTAAGATGTGGAGGCCAATGACTCTTGACCTTGTCTAACAAATCTAAGCAATTGCTCTTCTCAGTGAATTCTCTTTTCACTCTTGCTTGGGCTTTGTCTTCACCTCAGCTCTGATACCATGTTAATTTTAGATAACAATGGTATGTTCTATGCCTAAGATCAATTTACTTCAATTTTCCTTATTAGCCCAGTATGAATTTCCAAATTGGCAATCACATTAACATGACAGTAAAGGAAGATAGAACATAAATAAAAAGTGAAAGACAAGACAAGACATGACAAGGACACAATATTTGGCGGATGCTGGGGAAGCACCCCAATGTGGGGAAACCCTCTGATCAAGTCTTCTTATTATTCTTCAAAAGTTTAGCAGAGAGGGAGAGTACAATATACAAAATTCACTGGCCCAATTACAGTCAAATCTATCCAGTCAAACTGCAGTCAACAAGATGCCCTAACCAGAAAGTCAACGCTGGTCAACTTAGCAGAAACCTTCCTCCAAATCAGCTCGGTCAAACCCAATCAACTATGCCTCCAAGGATAGTCCAAATCAGTCAAACTTAGTCAACGCAAGGTCAAACCTACGGTCAACGCTAGTCAAACAACACAAAATGCCTCGATTTCTGTGCCCAAAAATGCAGCCTGCTCAAATAGAATTTCTCCAAGAAAAATCACAGTCAAACAAGGTCAATTGTTGCCCAGTCAACGCTAATCAAACTTCCTACAACTTGGTCAACGCTAGAAATAGAAAATCGCAGTCAACCCTTCACACGGTGGAGGAGAAGAAGGTTGTCCTGAAGTTGTACGACCCAATCAGATGAGGAGAGAGAGATATGTGTCAGAATGAATGATGTCCAAATGAGGTAGATGCACCTTCTATTTATATGCAACATTGAGGATGAAAAGATATGTCTTTTGGGCTTTTGAGTCTACATTAGTTTGCTGGTTGACCTTAACGATTTGTCCATAAATGAAATAAATTCATAATTCCATTTGTACATGTGAAAAAGAGATGATCTTTAGATCAATCCTACACCTCTCGAAAAGAGGAATCCAATAAAAATATTGGATTCATCATATGAGTTGTCCAAGGTGGAGTTTGGCCCTAGTTGCCATCTCAATGCTGCTACAATTCATCCTACATTTAATGCAATGCTTTCTACCATCATTGTTGTCTTAAAAATAAACTTAAGTGTATGAGAGACCATTAATAGTAGAGGTCTTTCACTTCTTCTTTGATTTCTTCTCTTTCGGTTCTTCTACTTCTTCTTTCACATGGGCTTCACTTCTTTATTTCCTTTTCTTGTTGCCCTTCTTGAGCTTAGGACAATTCCTCTTGTAGTGCCCATATTCATTACATTCATAACATTGAATTTTAGACATGTCAACTTTCTTATGAAATCTCTTTCATGGCTCAAACATCCCAAACTTTCCTTTCTTCCTTGACATAGCTACAAATGCTTGAGACTGCTCATTAGATTCAACATCATTCTTTGCTTTTAATCTGGTTTCTTCAATCTTACATAATGCCAAGAGATCATTGAATGGTGTAGCTTCCTTCTTCACATAGATGCTTGATACAAAGTTGCCCCATTCATTCGATAGTGCATTGAGTACACAGGTGATCATTTTTGGATCTGACATTGTTTCTCCTAGCTCTTGTAGTTGATCTTTAATTTGAGTTACTGTCATGAGATATGAAGCTACCCCTTCTTCTTTTGACACTTTCATTTTGTATAATTCGGTTCTTAAGGATATTATTTCCCTAGTTGTACTTATAGAGTATATCTCTACCAATTTGTCATAGATATCTTTTGATGTCTTCAATTTTGCTACAAAGGGAATGAGAGAATCCTTGATAGATTCAATGAGGATTCTTTGAGCCCTTATTTCTCCTTTCATATATTTTGATAATGCTTGAGATTGTTCTTGAGGAGGCTTTGTGATGGAGCCCTTGATATAATCAAAAACTTCATTTTCTGTGAGAATCAAATCTATTCTTTTCTTCCATGCAAGGTAGTTTGATGTCCCAACAAGTTTATTGTTCTCCTTGCAGAAAGTAGTCATTTGATTTGTAGATTGAGACATAAATATAAAGTACTTACTTGACAAATGAAGATGCCTCCTTGAAGATGATGTCTTCCACTAGAGTGTGAGATTTAGAATGAGGGAGGGATGATCTTCCTTCTTCAAAATGACAATGCTTCTTCTTCAAGATGAGAGATGTTCTTCTTCCTTCAAAAATGCTTGAGGTATGCAATTTTCTTCAATATGAGGAAGATCACTTTGATTCCTTTGATGATGAACTACTTCTTCTTGTTTTCTATGCATGATGACGTGGAATGTAGGAGACTTCCCAAGATGCTTCAAATGTGTAAAGTCCTCCTTTCTTTGAGATGGTGATAGCGTCCTTAAGGTCTTCTTTTATTCTTTCAAAGAGTTCTTCCTTTAAGATGATAGGGTCTTTGTGATGTGATGACTTGATCTTCTTAATGCTCTTCCTCTTATATTCGACCCTTATGTATCCTTTTTCACTTGAGTAATCTTCAAGTTGCCTTTCCTTGTCACCTTAGCTCTGATACCATGTTGAGAAATCAAGGGCAGCTAGAATAAGGGTGTTTTCTCTAAACTTGATAAGTGCTTGTGATGTTCTTTTACTTTAACTTGATGCACTTGTAATTTGCTTCTTCTTACCTTGATTATTATGATGTTCCTATCATCAAACAACTACCAAGACATGAAGATCAATAAAACAAATGGACACAAGATGTAGGCTACTAGTTAGGGCCAAAACCTCTCCTAGAGAGGAAAACCCACAAGAAATTCCTCTCTTCTTATAGAATCTTCAAATGACGAATTATAAGATCTTTTAGACCCAAGACTAAGACTGCTCCAAGACCAAGTCAACCTTCTGTAGATGAGCTTCTCTTTCGTGAAGTCAACCCAAGTCAAATTTGCACAACATCGACCCCTGCAACAAATTCCGGCCTCTACTGCAAGTATACAACTTTTCGGCCCTCCTACAACTGCTGCAACTTCACACGTGTGGGAGAAAGAGACTATTTTATTGCTCCCTACCTCTTCGCTTCACTTGCTTCTTTCTTCCAGACAAATAGACATCAAAACTTGCTTCTTTTCACTAAATTTTCGGCTTTTCTTAGAGATCTGAGATTGTGTCCTTGTAGTTGCAGAAACCCAATCTTCTCCTTCGCAAGTGTGAGAGATAGAGAGTAAAATTCAAATTTTTGGCCTTCTTTCTTTCTTCTAGATCTTCGCCTGTCCTTGTTGAAGAATGTAACTAGGTTTGGTATTCATAATTGTACTCAAGTCATAATGAAATATATTTATCAAAAGAAAGCAAAAAGAAATTTTATTATTAACTAAATTGAATTGTTAAAGCATGGGTTTCATGCCTGGGTCAATTGTCATAGGTCAAGCCTCCATTTTAGGCTTTTAGTATTTGTAAGTCAAAGTCAAAGTCTATTTTGTTATGTCAAAATCTTCCTCCATCAAGTCTCCTCGTAGTCAGCCTTCAAATTAACAATCAACAAGTTGGCTTCACTAAATAAACTCATGTCAGCTCATTTATAGTGGGAAGCAACTATACATAGGAGTATAGACTTCGCTCAACAAGAAGGACTGTGATAAGTTTGGAGCATCTCAGAGATGAGTTCGATGATCACAGAGGAAGGCAATTCGGATAGAAGGAATATATGACTACAAGCCAAGATAATCAAGCTACCACAAGACCAAAGTTTGGGCTATATTTACAGGACCAAAGCACTAGACTAGTACTACAGGACCGAGCACTGCGTTATAATATGTATGCCACCATTACAAGATCAAAGCATAGTATCATATGAAGGATGCCACCACAGGGTTGAAACAGATCTGGAATGTCTCAGATCAAAGTATGGTTAGGATCTCGGGACCGAAGCATGAAGAAGACGACTACATAGGCTGCTACAGGAATGAAGTATGATAGGACTACCACATAACTGAAGTATGAAATGGCAAGGTTGACTTGATGGATGGAAGTAGCCTTTGGTCTAGTTTACGAGAGTCTTGGTCATCTCAGTTTTGTTTTGAATCTATTGAAGGAAGAATTCTTGACTAGGTTTTCCCCTACGTAGGGGCTTTGCCCTGGTTGCATGCCTACATCTCATGTCCTCCTCTGTCTATTGTTTGGCATTAGTCTTGATGATTAGAATAAGATAAATTGAAAGAAGAAAATAATAATGAAACACCATAAGATAATGTCATAATAAGAGAAATCAATTAATTGTCACCCTATTGGATTTCTCAATAGTCCATCCTTTTCCTTCTTTTGTTTATCGAACTTCCTTTGATGATCTGCTTCAAATGAGGTCGAATGTCTCTTACATATATGCTTTTCTTGGAGCTCGAATAGTCCTAAACAGGGTCGACTTGGTCTTGGAGGGAGACTTTGACACATTTTGACTAAAAATAAATTCTTTGACTTGATCCTAGATGCCCAATAGGGTATTCGACATATGACAATAACTCTTTTGACTTCTAGACTCTATGACAAAATCTAGAAGCACAAAATGGGTGCTTTGACCTAGAAAAATTTAAACTTGAGCATGACACCCATGCTTTATAAAATGACAACAATAATTTTCTTTCTCTTTTACATCAAATACATAAAATCAATAGTTCATAAAATATTATGAAGACCGAACCTAGTTACACATTTCAACAACATCAATGTTGACAATGATAAAGAGAACAAGAAAAATTAGGGTTTCTTCGCTTTTGATATAAATCATAATTTTGGATACCATTGATCATATTTTTCAATACCATTTATGGGGAATGGTAGTGGGCTAATTTTAGTGGTTAATGAAGAACATGGAAAATTAGGGTTTTTACATTTTGTTTTTTTAGCAAGAAACCTAGGCCAACCTTATGGCAATGAAGATTGGCTTTGATTTTCAAACTATTTTACGCAATTCAATATTTTGTGATCCATTGTATTTTTAGCAAAGAATATTTGTACCCTAATCTATTTCCAACATATGATTTTCCATAATCATATCCTTTCACATGACCTCTAAGAAACAAGACACATCCAACATGCATCCTATATCTGTATCCCACATGTCGAACACGTGTCCAACATGTGCCCTAAACATGTCCCAATGTCTCCACAAAAAAGACCCCCAAAACTTCATATAATATCATTTTCACTTTCATCTTTTTTACTTTCAGTAGAAGGGAAAAGGCTCTCACCATCTATCATTATGGTAAAAAAAGCACAATTTGTACTCTCCTCCCCTCGGGTTCAATTCCTAGAAAGGGACATGTTGACTTGTTGTAACTTGTGATAAGGCTAGAGGGTAGACAAACCTTCGATAGAGGTTCACACCCTCGCAATGCCTCAAGCCACCTTAACCCTTGCTAAGTCATAAGTTTCCTGCTACATGATGGCTTATTGGATGTTGGAAGTAGCCTAGAGGTTATAGTGGTAGTTGTTGACCCTGTCACCTACACCTACCTACAAGTCAGTGAGAAAATCCTTCAACCCCACAAGGTGTGGTTGGTGGCAGGGAACTCGAAGAAGGGGTTGTCACACTAATCCCGACTCTCTCCATTTGAGATATCTCCTAGGTTAGCTAAGGGGGGTGGTCCCTAATGATGTTAAGTTAAAAGATGTGAGTTTCCAGGAGAGTGTTATAGTGAAAATGGATTACTTTTAAGGATTTATGAGCAAATATGAAGTGAGCAACTTGAAATAACAATGTCAATCATTAATATGATTTTAAAAAACCATAAAACCAGTGCCTTATAAGGAATTTGCTCAACAATTTAAAAATATATTTTCTCAAAGTAAATTGCAATACTCTCAAAAGACAAAACAAAGTAACCCTGAAATGTAAATAAGAATTGTTAGCACAAGATATGAAAGATACAAAATGCTTTTGAGATAATCAACTTTATAAATCAAAACATGTGAAACATATCTTGCCAAAACCAAAAAATTAGTAATTAACTTGGAAATGTAAAAGAAAGGAAGTGCTAAACCAAGACATCAATATGCAATTAGACTTGAAACATGAAAAGAAAACACGTGTTTGAAATGTGATTACATATTTGCTTTTGGAATAGAATTTGCATATGAAAACTCAAACCATCAAGAGACAAGTAAAGTGAATGTAATGGAAAGTGCTCTTAATTAATTTTATTAATTAGCTCTACAACAAGATTACAATTTAACTCGCCCAATGATATGGATCTCACAGTGAGGAGTCAATAGAGAAGTAGTGGATCCCTAAGATGTCTACTTCAACCAACTTATGTTGGAGGTAAAATTTTAATGAGACTTGGAGCCTTCCTACACTAAAATGCCTAGATGAAATACAAATTGTGTTAATTGCCCAAATTAAAGTAATTATAGATGCAAATGCTTCAAAGAGATTGATTTGCAATGCTTGAAAATGAAATAGTGTTCAACATAAGTTGCAATTATAACTTCAATTGGAGGAATAAAATTAGCTTACCTGTGTTGCATGTGTTTCATCAATGAATTAAAATGGTACAAGTAATTTGCTTGATAGTAAAATTTCTTTCAAATAGACAATGACAATAAATTGCTCCAATATTCAAGATAACAATGTAGCATAAAATTGAAACATGTATTCAAGTGGTCATGAAACAATTTACGAAGGTAAATGGAAATGAATCAAAGTTTGTTAAGAATATAAAATGCTTGCATGTAAAGGATGAATTGCCCGAAGTAAACTATAAGCTTGTAGCTTCAAGCAACAATGAGATAGAGAATGCAAAGCTCAAATGAAATTGTAACAAACTTTAACTTAATGAAATGTGATAGTGAGGTTGTGTTAATTCCGAATTAATGTGATAGTATGAAAGCTTAAACCATGCAAATGTCAATCAACCCAAGACAAGCCTCCCTCTATATGGGGAGATAGGATACTATGGGAGAAATCCCAAGCCCCCACAAGAAAATTAGATCTTTTATTAATATTACAAAGAGAAGAGGGTTCTTCAAAGTCCTCAACTAAACTTCAAGGAGAGTCCTCACAATAATTGCTTGAAACTTGGACACTAGACCTCCTTTCTTGAGAAAGTAGTGACAAGATCTCACAAAACTTATGCAAGGGAAACAAGGTGTGAGTTTCCTCCAAATGCCCACGGCTTAAAGAGGAAAATGGGCAGCCCTCTAGTGAACTTGACTTGGCCTAAGCCTCAAAAGGGATCACAACGTCCTTTGAAATCGAACCCCCAATACTTGCAAAGGTCCTACAAACACTTGTTAGATGTTGCCGGAAGCAGTGTTGCACGAAGCGCCCCCCCCCCCCTTCCAAGCCCCGAAGCGCGTCCCGTACGTAAACGCCTAGGAAGCTTGGCCGGAAGCGGCGCTTCCGAATTCAGAAGCGTCGCTTCGGCTTTTTTAGCCACTTCCTGGAAATTTGGAAGCGCTGTACGGAAGCGCCGCTTCCTGGAAATTTGGAAGCGTTGTACGGAAGCGCCGCTTCCGAAGCACGCTTCGTACGGCGCTTCGAGCGTCGGAAGCGTGGCGCTTCTTGTACGCTTCCAGAAAAGCTTCCGGAAAAGCGTTTAGAAAATCGTTTTTTTTTCAATTTTCTTTTTAATTTTAGGTGAGTTTGTTTGTTGGGGGTGGGTCCACCTTGGGTTAGGGTGACGAATGAAGGCAAAAAAAATATAAATATAGCAGATGCTCCCTCCTGGTAATGTTAAATTCTTAAAGTAAAAGTGACATTCTCTTTTATTTTTCATTTTCATCCTTTTACTTAAATTTTTAACATTACCATGAAATGACTAAGGATGTTTGAGAGTGGTTCCAGCCTCATTGGACTTCATATGGAGAAAATAGAATTCCATATCCTATTCAAAATTCAGCAGACTTAACAGTTTTCAGGAATTCAGGATCAATGGGATTGTGGCATTTCATTAGATTATATCAAGTATGAAGGTATGCGATTAGCATTTAATCAAGAGCACCAAGCCCTATATGTACCCTAGTGTTGGTGGTGTTAATTGTTGAACTCCTTTGCCACGCCAATGTTGCACGAAGCGGGAGCGAAGCGGAAGCGCGAAGCGGAAGCGCGAAGCGGAAGCGCGGAGCGCGGAAGCGTCATTTTCCAAAAATCTAGGGAGCGAAGCGTCCGCGGAAGCGTCTGCTATATATATATATATTTTTATATATTTTTTTGCATTTATACTCAAAACAAACATCCCAAATACCAAATTAATTGTAGAAGACATGAAAACATGCATATTTTTGCATAAATCAAGATAGATATGGCATCCATGATTCCATTGTAGTTACTAGTATGTACAACAATCATCTATATTCTAGCTATTACAAACATACATCAAATTTTTAAGCACATTATAAAACATAAAACATTTAAGCATATTATAAAACATAAAACATAGAGCATATTATGATTTATCTAGCAAGTGAGCAACTGTCAACATTTGTCATGTCCAAAATTCAAATAATAATGTTTACAAAATATGTCGCTTGGTCACCGCCAAGCCAAAAAGGTTCAAAATTCAAATTCACAAGTCTACAAGTCTAATGAGTAATCTATGACAAAAAGAAGTAGATTGTGAATATATCTACTAATCTCTCCTCCTTCCACCACGAATAGAACGTGATGGCGGGCCTCCACGTGGTGGCAATGAAGAAGATGGTCCCTGTGTAAGTCGTGGCACTGGAACTGATGAAGAAGAACCCCCTGCCGTTGGTGTTGAACCATGGAACCTAGAAACCAAGGGACCAGATGGGGGTGGGGGTGGTGGCATATCAACACCCGTGTCATCATCCTAGAATCGCTCAAAAAATTCATGCAAAAAAAAAAACACTAGTTAACAAAAAAATTAAAAACATGAATTAGAGAAATGCTTTATAAGGGAAATTTAGAAAATTCATACCACAATGGACATACCTGGATAAGAGAATCCTCTAATTGCTCTAGTCGCAACACTCCATCCTCCAAATTGGGCTCCTCTGGATTCTTGTCCCAAATCAACAAGTCTTTATTAGACTTTGCATCTTCACAGTAATGGGACAACAATCGCAAGTTGTAATGAACATAAACCAAGCTCTCTGCCCGGTCTAAATTCAACCTGTTCCTTTTAACACTGTGGATGAAAGAATAAGAGCTCCAACACCTCTCTGCAGAAGAAGTGTTTACCACCTGTGATAGCACCCGCAATGCCAAACTCTGTAGAAGTGGAGTAGGCCCTCCATGCATGTTCCACCACTCAAGAGCAGAAAAATGCTCTCGATCTTGAATTGCATGCATGCTCGAAAATGGACCAGTGTTGCTCGTATAGTTGCTCACCTGTCTCCGTACCAATGCAGCCTCCTCCTCATCAGGGATTAATCTACTCAATGCAGCCATATATTTTTCGTGAACCTCTTTATCTTGGTGTGGTTTTCTCCTGACTCCCCCCCCAGGTGCTGGTTTTGAAAGCCATGATGGATGATAGTATTTAGGTGTCAAAACATATGCTAATGCATGCAATGGAACATTTAGCATATCCCATCGTTTTTCCACCTCTTCACGAATATAATTGTACAAGGTGGTATCTCTAGGCTCAACAATGTCTTTAATCTGCCCCAACATGCTATCCATTTGCTCATACACCTCCCCAATTACTGGTCGATCTGAATCTGCAAACTTGATCATGTAATAAATTGGTTTGGTGAATTGCAAAACATATTTAACCTTTGACCAAAAGTAACTGTCAAGAACAGTGTCCTTGACTTCATTAGCACCATCTGTACTGACGTTAATTTCATCCCATGTTTCAGCACACACCAGATTAGTTAAAGCTTGTCTCACCCTCACTAGCCGCCTAAAGGTGAGGTAATAACTAGCAAATCTTGTCTTTGCAATTTTAAGCAATTGCAACTTGGAGTAAGTGCCATAGAAGTAGTTTACCCTTGTATGCCCTGTGATGAATTTAATGAGCTGCTTCCCTTTCCTGTAAACCTCAGCAATCCACCCACAATCTTTGTGTTTCACAATATCATGCATCAAAAGGTTCAATGTGTGAACCAGGCACCCAGACCAAAAGATGTGTGGATGAGTACGCTCAATAATTTTTCCTGCTAACTTACAATTTGCTGCATTATCTGTGATCACTTGAACCACATTATTCGGACCAACATCTTTGATTGATTTCAATAGGAGATCTGCAATGTTTGGTGCAGTTGCACTGATGGAGGAGGAGTCATGAGATGCAATAAATACTGCACCACTAGAAGAAACACCAAGAACATTTATCAAATGTTGGTTTCTAATATTTGTCCACCCATCTGATACAATGGATACCCCAAAATCCACCCACTCATGTGTAAAACGTGTCAAAGCTCTTTGAACCTTAGCTTTTTCTCTTTCTAATAACACTGTTCTAGCTTTCTCATAGTTGGGGGCCTTGTATCCTTTTGGGGCTTCATTGATGGCCTTTACCATTTCATGCCAATAGGGAGAGCGAAGCACATTGAATGGTACACCGCAAGCACAAAGAAAACGGACTATCTTTCCATCCACATCATCCCTCCCAGCAACATTAAGGAAATCCCCTATTGTTTTTCTACCTCCAGAGGTTGCAAAAGTACCATGAGGAGATGGGCAACTACCAAATTTAGAGGTTGCACTTGATTCAGAATGAGTTTTTTGTTTCTTGTTTTTTCGTTGTGCAGCCATCTCTAATTTGATGTATTTTTGTCTTTGTTCACTTGAAATGTTTGGGCAAATGGTTACCCCCACAGAACCCTTTTTTTCATCACTGTCTAGCACCCCACAAAGATGCCTCCTCAGACGGGTATATGAACCCGTATATGGTTTTCCTCCATGACAACCATGAGGGCACATCCATTTGTAAGATCCACCACCCTTTCCCCCTTCAAGTTTGGTCACATAGTTCCACAAGGGATTTGATGTACCTTTCCCATCTTGTGCTTCAGTGTCCTCTTCAAGTTCATCCCCTTCCTCTTCAAACCCTTCCTCCTCATCATACATTGGGTCACTACTATTAGGACCAAGTTCATCCCCTTCCTCTTCCCCTCTATTCCTCACCCTTGCCATCATTAAAACCAAGAGTGGAATGATACATAGAAGCCAAAAGAACACCATCTTGGAATATGGATATAGGTGGTGGACAACCTGTAAATAAAGGAGCAAGTAGAAACAATGGGAAAGAGTAGGAGAGGGAGGAGAAAAATACAATTTTTTTTTCAAAAAAACAAGGGAGTTTGGGGTTTGAACTTACCTCTTTAGCTCTTGTAGATGAAGTCCTCCAAGCTCTTGCTCCAAGCTCCTCCTCCTTCTCCTAGCTCCTCCTTCTTCACTCCTCCAAGCTCTCCTCTCTTCTCCTCTCCTTTCCTCTCTTCTCTTCTCCTCTCCTCTCTTCTCTTCTCCAACTCTCATAAACTCAAAGTGAGAAAATGAGAAGAGAATGGGGGCTTTATTCTTTTCTAAAGTCACCCTAAACTCACCCTAAACTCACCTAACCCACCCCCTCATGCTAGTTAAGTTAAATTTTAAAACAAATTAAAAAAAAAAAAGTAAAAATGCGCTGCCCGCGGGGTTGCGTCCGGGTTGCGCCTGGGTGGCGTGCGGGTGGCGTGTGTTCCGGGCAGGTTGCGTGGCGCCACCCCGTGCCCGAAGCGTCTGCCGATCCGCGATTCCGGGGGGCCGCAACATGAATGGGCAGGAATCGTTTTTTTTGCCCGGAATCGCGCCACCTCCAAATGTGAATCGCGCTTCCAGTGGGGATTCCGGATTGATTCGCTCCGATCCGCGATTCTGCCTTTGGATCCGGGGGGGGCGATTCCTGCAACCCTGTGCCACGCGGCATGCCCTTAGCAAAAAATTACCTTTCAATCAAGTCAAAATCATCGATCAAACATGTTAAGCTTTTTCTACCATATTTTAAGTCTTGAATTAGGTAGTTTGATCAAAATTGGGAATGTTGACTAATATCCCTAGACAATTGAGGTAGAGGCAAAGGCTAGACAAGAGGAGAAGAATCTAGATTCTGGATCATTAATGTACAATGGATGTTATATCTATCTTGATTTATGCAAAAATATGCATGTTTTCATGTCTTCTACAATTAATTTGGTATTTGAGATGTTTGTTTTGAGTATAAATGCAAAAAAAATATAAATATATATATATAGCAGACGCTTCCGCGGACGCTTCGCTTCCTAGATTTTTGGAAAATGACGCTTCGGCGTCCCCGCTTCCAAAAAACGCTTCCGCTTCGTGCAAGATTGGCGGGAAGTTTCTCTTCAAAATCTGCCACACAAGAGTTAGCAAACAATCCAAACAACAGTTGCAAAATAAGTTAAGTATTAATGGAAAAATCAGCAAGATAAAATGTATATGTACAATTATAATTTGCAAAAGGATAAGCTAAAGATTGAGAGTAAACTCTCGTCTTTGCTTAGCCATCTTCAAGCACTTAGATAGCAAATAAAAGAAATGAAGTACAATGTTTTTTAAAAGAGAATTAAATTTAGAATTTCTCGGCTTGTGTACAAGCTATGTGCCGAAATCCCTGCAAAATCACTTTGTAAGATAAGACTATGAAAATTCAAAGAACAAATGAGAGCTCCTTTAAGAATGTATCAAGAGTGGGTTGGTCTCTCCAAAGACTTCCCCTCACGCTTGATTCTGTAATCCCAATGAGATGTTCCCTCTACAAAACTTCAATCAAGAATTAGTTCCATATAGATTTAGCAATAAACAATGATAAGAAACTCTAGAGATTTATTTAAAACCAACTAGAGCATTCTATACCTAGAGCATACTTCTAAATCAAATGTCAATGCAAGATAACTCTATATTAACAAATATACAAGAGCATATGGAAGTATATTAGATCAAAGCATGAGTAAAAGGAATTATATCAATGCTCAACAATTCATCACACTTGAAAAGGAGGAACACCTCATGAATGAAACCGAAAGTCTTTACTGATATTTCTGGAACTGTATAAGGCAACAACGCTTCCGCAACCACAATAGCTAGTAACAATCTAATTACAATGTGAGAGCCCATGGCTCTATTATATAGAGAGTTGGGAGCAAATCCCAATGAAGAATGACAATGACAAATGGCATTGGAGCCAATCCCAACGTAGAAGTAATTAAACAAGTGACATGAGGTGACAATCCCAAAGAGAAATTCGAATTTGTTGAAAGGAGCTTCAATTCCAAGTGTAAAAATCAAATTCTGGTAAGTGGACATCATTTTCTTCTTCCCTTATGTGTCAAATTCGAATTTTATGGTGGAATGACAAGTGTATATGGGTGGTAACCCATGCGGGGACAATTTCCCACAAAAATCTCCACCAAATATTCTCTCAAATCCTCCCAAATGTGCATTAACTTCACAAATTCGAATTTCCAAGCAGTTTTTTCATTTAATGCCAGAAATTCGATTTTATTTGAGCACGTCATTTCCTTGATTTTAGGAGTCCACGTCGCCTTGGGACTTCACTTTAACTCCCCCATAATTTTCCACCTCATTTCTACAACATTTAGCATGTGTGGATATTTATTTTTCTCCATTTATTTAATTTTTGGCTTAATTAATTGCCAGATTCCCCACTAAACCTAGGAAAATTGGGTTTTGAGAGTCAAAAACACATTATTAACCCCTCAAACTGTGTTAGAGTAGAAATTTGAGAGTGAGAGGTGTAATTTTGATTACTCATACCCCATACAACTTCTCTAGACTACACTTATTACAATTTAAATACAATTTTATTTGCAATTTTTGACCTGCGGGAAATCTAAAAAATTAAAAAATGACTACCTAGACCTAACCAAATTCCACGAATTTTTTTGTGTGATCTAGTATGGTAATATACATCGAATCTAGACACTAAGATGTGTCAGGGGCTCAACCTTCAAACTGTCACCCCGGCTTTGGGGTAAAACGTGAGTGAAAAAACCCAGAAAATTATCCGCCTCTGAAAAAGAAGAGATAATTAACCAGATAAAAAAACACTCCAAGGTGTACTCGTTTGTTGAACGAGTCCCAACATCCTAGGCGTGTTACAGACTTAAAACCAGTGTTCCACGGGGACTCGCCCCCCCCCCGCAGGGGTCTAGTTTCCTAGCTCCCCTGCGCTTCGGGGACTTGAGGACGAGAAGGGGTCGTTTCCCCACGCTCCCAAAAACAGGGTACGCAAGGGGACATGCCAAGGGGTCGTTTCCTTGTGCTGAGGGATCGTTTCCGAAAAGGGGGTCGTGAGGGGTCGAGGGGGGACGTGGGGGGTCGAGGGGCTCGATTTTTTTAAATAAACTTTTGTAACTTGTTTATAATCAAAATTTAACATTAGTTTTAAAACTTTAAGATTTCAATTCGTTTTTTAATAAATTTAATTCATTATTCGCCCTGGCCCCTCACTCCATTCACAAGACGTCAAACCCGCCGAGCAGCACTCCTTCAACACACGTGGTGCTTGGGCAGATCACATAGATCTAGCCCAAGATGACCCGATTGGTTGGTGGAGGATGCATGGGCATGGTGCTCCAAAGCTCAAAGATCTAGCTATGCGTTTGTTGTCTCAGATTGTTAGTTCCTCTGCAGCAGAGAGGAATTGGTCCACATATAGCTTCATCCACTCTATCAAGAGGAACAAGCTTACCTCTAAAAGAGTGGAGAAGTTAATTGCTATGCATAGTGCCTTACGTCTTGAGCATAGGAAGACACCTGAGTATTTGAAGGGACCAACAACATGATGGGATGTTGAGCCAGAGGATGATGCACAGGTAGATATGGAGGAGAGACTTGATGAGAGACAAATGGGGTTGGTTGGTGTGCCACTTAGCATGTTTGAGAATGCTAATGATTCAAATTCAGATGGTGATATGGTTGATCCTGATTTATTCATGTAGCAACTGGATGTAGAGACTAGTGGGGCATTACCTTGAGGCTTGAGCAAAATTATGCTCGTTTATCTTTTGATATGTTGATGTTCTTATGTTATTCTGAATCTATAAAATTTTGACTCTTGATGTATTAGACTTGACTTTTATAATTTTATGTCAATATTCATTTTTCAGTATTCAATGTTCATAGTAGGAAGTGGAACATCAATATGGTATAAACTTTAATCATATTGTATGATGTATGATTATAAATTAGAATTTTAAATTTATATGATATCAGATAATGATATTCATATCAATGATCATACTTTGCAACTTTTCAATTCAAACCCAATTGTCATAGTGGACTCAATTTATAAATTATATTTTACATTTATAAGTTTTTAAGACCTTGATGTCCCCCCACGTTTCCTAAAAATTGGTGGGGATCTTTTGCATAGGCTGCTCCCGTGTATCCTCGCTCCCTTTCCCCCTCATCCCGGTACCTTGGTGGAACATTACTTAAAACTCATCATTACTAGTATCACTTATTACAATTCCCCATAAGGTGTGGAATCTGGGTACAAGAAAGATGATGAGAAGATAGAAGTAGAGTTTAAAAACTCTGTTGACTGACGATATCTGATGGCACAAGTATCCTCTAGATCATCCTTTGGCATAGAGTCTTCATGTAATCATCAGGTGCCACTCTAGTGGTCAACAGTAGTCAATCGGCTTTAAACATGAGCCTCGTTCATGTAATCCCAATGAGTTAATGGTTCCTCTACAACTAAAAAAATGATGATTTTCCCTTCATTTTTTCACTTTCAGTGAAAAGGAAAAGGTTTAACTATCCATCATTATGCAAGGAAAGGGTTAAATCTAGATTCAAAGGGATTCCAAGTGTTTGGAAGGTAGATTAGCAAACCAGATTTGTTATTTCTCCAACACCAAAAATTTTCTTTCTTCATTCCATAGAAATCATGGCTTAATCAACAAGAGTAATTGCCAAAGGTCAAAGGAAAGAGAGGAATGTCAATGCAAGTGTTGCCCCTCCCCCCCCCAATCCTTCAATACCACCATCTCTATTAGTGCCCCATCAACTGCAAATGGAGTTGCAGGTGCAACTTCTAGTGTTGCAAATAACCCAATTGTAGCAAAATAGCAAGTTCTAGAAAAAACATCCATTGTGCCAATATGTAACAAGAAAACAAAGGCCCAAGGAAAAGCTTGGTGGGGAAGGAAATATTATTTGAACATGTAATTACTACAATATTTAATATAAGCACCTACTATGGAGTTAAGGGCCATTTGTTGTGCCTTCCCTTAGACTTGGGGGATCAAAAAAGGTGAACGCTACCCAACAAAAAGAGAAATAACAAGAGGATGATATTGGCTTGGAGAAGATGGCACTAGCAAGTAGGAAACACAAAAATGAGGGTCCTCTTTTATTCTTGAGGAAACCATATGGGAGATTTGGGAGTCAGCTTGCAATTCAGCCATGAAGAAAGATGGCCAACTCAAAATATTAATCCAATGGACAAGATTTTTTAGCAAGAAAAGAGAGAGGAGGTTGATCTTACCATTAGGTTCCATTAATATCTCAATTTCACTGCATTTAATGTTGCATGTCTCCTTTGTTTATTGAAATGTATTGACCTTTAGTTGAGCAAGCTCCAACCACATATTGCACTACCTCCTAGTTTAAAGAAGCTTAGAACCGTGTTGTTTGCTACGACAAAGGAGGTGGATAAAATCCTAGAGCCTATTAAATCATGATGGCCCTCATCTATTGTTAGTATTGTTTCTAATGGATTAACAGATGTAGCATGCAATCCACTCATCAATTTCATGGTGTCTTCCATGAAAGGTCTAGACTTCCTAAAAGTAGTGAATGCTCTTGGTCAATGCAAGTATGCATAATCTATGGGTGAGTATGCATCCACTACTTTCAGAAAACCGGCACGCTGGCAGGATGCACTGCTCTGATACCACTGTAATATCCCAAACACGAAATTTCGCAAAATTTTCAACAAAATTCTTCACTAAGAAATTTCATACATCCAACATAAGATTTCCATGTAAAATATAACAAATAAAGTGTTGCAACTCAATAATATGATGGACAAAAATAATCTCAGCTTTATTATAATAGATAAATTAGGGTTACATGCAGATACAACCAATATAGCTGAGATGAAAAATTGGCCTCAAGAATCTGCTCCAATGTTGCACTGGCCCTCCAAAACTGAACTCAAATGCAACTGCTAAGCTCTTTCATGAATTTTGGATGAATTCACCAAGGCAAGTGTTGGGTGCTCACCCGATCTCACTGAATCACTCGAGGGTTTCTGTCCTAGAGCTACTGCTAAAGCTGGGAACTCCTCGTTCTCCAAACCTCTCCACAAGAAAGAAAACTCAACTCCAAGATGTTCCCAAATGATCTCCTCCTCTTTTATAGATTTGATGGACCCCTCTAGAAGCCTTTATTCTACTATTATTTTAATCACTTGATACTTTTTCCCTCGTTTTATTTTAATTAAAATACCTTTTAAATTTGGGAAAATGGTAAATCAGCCACCATCTCACCTCAAGCCACTGAAAGTCACTTCTTACTATCCCATCCTATAGGTCTTCTTATTCCAGTTCCAACAAGCTATTACGCTGACGTATTCCATCAAATATTCCTCCTGAAATGCCACCTCAACTACAATTAATTAAGTCAAGCCCATTAATAACCTTGTTTTACGAAAGTTGTTGAAATGCAATAGAACAAAATGCAAGTTGTGCGAATGATGGAATATGCCAAGTGAATGCCATCGGATCCCATAAAAACTCCTCAAAACTCCCTCGAGACCCCTGATGATATAATCCTGCTCCCATGACCTGGCCATCTCGTGCCCTGGAAATCCACCCTGACTATACTATAGAGGAAAATAAAAACGGGGATATGACATGATCCTTTGTGCTCTCACTTCTCCCTTCTTGTATTTTGCTAACTCTTGAGTCTTCTCTTTGAACTTTGCTTTCTCTGCTTCACTTGATTCATTTGTAAGTTTCTTGACTATTCCTCAAACTAAATCCAAAACTTTATTCTTCTGGAGGATGAGATCTATCCTCTTTTTCCATGCCCTATAGTTGGAGGCTCCTTCTAGTTTGTTCTCCCTTCATTCAATTAGACATAGTTCTTGTAGATAGTAGGATTATCCCCTTATATGATCCCTTTAATGATCTTCCTTAAATCTCCTTTTTCCCTTCAATGGATATTCAGGCTGCCTTTGTCTTCTTCTTCACCTTAACTTTGATTCCATGTTGGAAAATTGGAAAGGCAGAAATATTTTCTCTCGTTGATAATTACTTGTGATTTCTTTGAGTCATTTTTCTTATGTTTGTCTTTTATCTTAGTTCATCAAGCAATTACCAAAACCAAAACACAAATATCAAGGACACTAGATGTAGGCGCACAGCCAGGGCAAAACCCCTATATAGCGGAAAACCCAGTCAATGGCTCTTCCTTCAGTAATTAAAATGAGATAGACCAAGACCCTAGACCAACAGACCTTCCTCCTCCACCAAGTCAGCCTTCCAAGATGATTTAGTAGTCTCTTCTTATCCAGCAGCTTCAACCGAACAACAACCCAGAAATTTTGGCTCCCCAGCAACAGAACTTCGATCCAGCTTTAGGATTGCAATTTTGATCTAGCAATTTCAATAGCTTAAGCCTAGTAGTTTCACAATTTCGACCTTGATGCAGCTTCACAGCTTCAACCTTAATGCAGCAACTTCACAGCTTCGACCTTGATGCAATAGCTTCACAGCTTCAACCTTGATCCAGCTGCAGAATTTCGTTGCATATGAGAGAGAGAGAGACCCAAAAACTTTGATTTCAACTTTCTTCTTGAACTTCACACTTTTTCTGCTTCCCAGCTACTGCAATTTGAACTTGTGTGAGATGTCCTCCAAATGAGTTGAGTTGTTGCTTATATATAGTCATCTTAGGTGATCGAATTCTTCTAATGAGGCCGACTTGTCCTTCCTTGAGGCCGACTTGTCCTTCCTTGAGGCCAACTTGGCGGAGGAGGCCTAATTGACCCAATTTACATTAAAATAATTTTATTCTTGACAAATAACTCCCAAGAAGGGTTATTTACATTGTGACATGGACAAGGACACTTAACATAAACCCTAGTAGTCTCCAATGGAGACTTTGACCTAAGCATGAAACCCATGCTTTAATAAGCCAATTTATTTAATAATAAAATTTCTTTTTCTTTCTTTGACAAATACATTTCAAATATAATTATGAAGACCAACACTAGTTACATTCTTCAACACACTGCGCGTACCCATTTTTGGGGAACCACACGCCCTTTTACAAGGTACCGAGTACTTGTCACAAAGAAAGAACCCATTTTTAATTTTCAAAGTATCGGGTTCTCCGTACCCAAACCAGGTTCGAACCAATTTATTTAATAATAAAATTTCTTTTTCTTTCTTTGACAAATACATTTCAAATATAATTATGAAGACCGACACTAGTTACATTCTTCAACACACTCCCCATACCCATTTTTGGGGAACCACACACTCTTTTACGAGGTACCGAGTACTTGTCACAAAGAAAGAACCCATTTTTAATTTTCAAAGTATCGGGTTCTCCGTACCCAAACCGGGTTCGAACCAATTTATTTAATAATAAAATTTCTTTTTCTTTCTTTGACAAATACATTTCAAATATAATTATGAAGACCGACACTACCTACATTCTTTGACACACTCCGTATACCCATTTTCGGGGAACCACACACTCTTTTACGGGGTACCGAGTACCTGTCACAAAGAAAGAACCCATTTTTAATTTTCAAAGTATCGGATTCTCCATACCCAAACCAGGTTCGAAAGGGTGCGTTTGAGAAGAACCAGAACCGATTTCTGGTGCTTAGGTGCACAAATCGAGTACGGGTACGAGAACCCCACCCTTGGGTTTGGATTCCCCTACTTCACATACAGAAATCAATTCACAATAAATATTAGCTAGGTTTGTTGGAAATTCAATTCAAAATAAATTGCATGGAACAAGGAAAGAGGTATGAATTTCTAAAATGGAAACATGATGGAAAGGTGACCTCTCAAAATTTTGGAAAGGGGGAAACATAATGTATATAGAAACACAAATATATATATATAGCACATCAAATTGGAACTTTGAAAAAAAGCATTACACATAAATGAACAAACACATCTAAATGATGAACAATGATCCATCATTGCTTATATTGGAATCCTCATCACTATTATCACCCTCTACCTCCTCATGTAGCCTTTTCCTCCCCCTCGATCCTCTAGAAACATACAGTCAACACAATTCCAATTTTGTGAAACTGCCTGATCCAAGCCTTAAAATATGGTAGAAAAAACTTAACATGCCTAATCAATAATTTTGGCATGAACGAAGGGTACATTTTTTCTATAAGACAAAGGATTTCAATAATCAGCACCACCAGCATAGGTTTACATAAAGAGTTTGGTGCTTTTGATTAAATGCCAGTCTCATACCCTCATAACATGATAAAATCCAATGAAAATGCTGCAATCCTGCCAGTCCTGAAAACTGTTAAGCCTGCTGAATTTCAAATGAGATATGAAGTTCTACCTTCCCATCTGAAGTCTGATGAGAATTGGGTACATTTTTGCTATAAAGCCATGACAAACGATTTCAATCAATCAGCACCACCAGCATAGGGTTACATAAAGAGTTTCGTGCTTTTGATTAAATGTCAGTCTCATACCCTCATACAAGATAAAATCCAATGAAAACGCTGCAATCCTGCCAATCCTGAAAACTATTAAGTCTGCTGAATTTCAAAGGAGATATGAAAATCTACCTTCCCCATATGAAGTCTGATGAGATTGGAACCTCTCAAACATGCTGAAACAATTAATGATAATGTTAAAAATTTAAGTAAAAGGATAGTTAAGAGTTTAATATTATCATTAATATCCAGCATTTTTGGTCAAACCCACTCAAAAATTAAGCAAAAAAAATTAGACAAACCACTTTGGAAAACCGTTCTATTGATGGTACAGCCCTAAAATGTGTTTCTGGCCATACAAAATGTGTTTCCAACATGTGGACACATTTGTATGGCCAGAAACATGTTTCAGGGCCATACATAATATTATCATTAATATCCAGCATTTTTGGTCAAACCCACTCAAAAATTAAGCAAAAAAAATTAGACAAACCACTTTGGAAAACCGCTCTATTGATGGTACAGCCCTAAAATGTGTTTCTGGCCATACAAAATGTGTTTCCAACATGTGGACACATTTGTATGGCCAGAAACATGTTTCAGGGCCATACACATGTTTCTCTGTCTCTGTACAGACATGTGCATGGTACTGCCCTGTACTGCACGTATCCTGCTACTTAGTTAGACACAAAATATTAGCAGGGTTTCATAGATTTTTAATATCTCTTAAAGAGAATTAATAGGGTATGTTCCCAAATATTTTTGTATCAAACCTTCTAGGACATAGCTATATTTTTCAATCAACATAAATCTCGTACCATGTTACTAGGATTTTTTATGCACGTTTCAAATAATATATAACATCATGAGTTTTGGTTGGTGATGCTCACATATTAACCCGTAAATAAAAATCTTTATGTGATGTTTGCAACTTTTAAAATGGCCATTACAAGTTTGTTACACAATGTCTTTGCCATCTAATCATTTTTTCCTGACAATAGTGCTGAGTACTGTCCACACGCTGCTGGAACTATAAAATATGGATTTAATGCAAATTTGATTGTTCAGCATATGCCATGGCTCTCATCCATAGACCTCACAAAATACAATGATGAATTTATTTGCAGCACCAGAAACTGTGCACAAACAAGACTTCTAGTATACTGGCGGCTTCTTTATTTCCTAAGAATTAATACAAGTGCAGACTTTAACAAATGGTTTGCTTCCAACTGACAACCATCAACCTTCTATGTTATAGTCATTTTACAGATAAATTTTTTATCTATCCTTAACTTCCACTCTTCATGGCATTTACGGACTTCTAAATTTCAGTAGTAGCTAAAACTCAGTACAGGGGAAACCAGTCAAAGTTCACTTACTCCAAAGGACTCCCAAATCATCATCTTCAACTGATAGATAGATGTGCATCCAGAAACCTTCAAGTTAATTAAGCTACCACTTGTTGATGCCTTTCGAGAGCGTTTTGAAGTACGTCGCTCAGCATCAGACACCGTGCCAGACGCAGCCAGAATAGACCTAGGAGGCTCTTTCCCTCGGACAAGATAAACGCGAATTTCCTCATTACTATATTCCAATTTACGCATCAATTCAGAGCTCTCTCTTTCCTCTATACATTCTTCACAAATCTGCTCAAACACAAAAGGCAAGTAAAATTAAGGTCAATGTCAGCTTCATCATAAACATACTTTCTGCCTCTCAACACACCATAATGACTTTGGTATTCAAGTATAACCAATAAAACCATTTTCTCTACCATGAAAGATACTGTCAAACTCACCTCTGGCTGCGTTCTCAGGGTAGGGATTCTGTGGATCTTACACTCTGAATCATCACCATTTAAGTCCTCATCAGTGATTGGCACTTCCTTGCAGTTTCCAGAAATATCACTCATTTCAGCAGATTTCAATTCAATCACAGCACTAATGCCTTTACTTTTAGGCACATTCCATTCTTCGCAGAAAAGCTCCCAGTCCTCCTGTGTAATAATTGTCAAAACGTCGACCTGCACATAAATGACAATAGCTTAGGAAAACTTTCCATAAAAAAGAAACAAACCAGGAAACTTTCATGCCTGCCAAGAGTTTTAAGATCAGTGTGGTGCTGAGTCCACTATTCTCTTTGTGGCCCCCTTTTATCATCAGAAACCTGTTTTTGGCGTCCAGTTCATCCAATTCCTATTTCTTGACAGGATGTCCAATTTCCATATTTCAAGAAACAACCAATGTTTCTGGTTAGTCCTTTCCCAGGCTTCTAGGCTGTGAGAAACAGTTAACAGAAATGACCCTAGTTCAAGTTTCCAATATTATAATTTAAATCACAGTCGCCATTTTGCTATTAATGTGAATAGGGCATCTGGTGGTTTCTATGCCATGACAAGTGAAACAGATGGTGTGAAAAATAGTGGTTATATCTAAGGTCATTCCTGCCAACAATTATATGAGGGACCAAACAATGTATAATCCCTGGCATATATTATAGCCTCACTCCACAACCATCTTGCAATTTCGCTGTTCAGAAACATCCATAGACCAGGTAGCTAACAATACCTAAGATTGTGAACCTTCATTTATTTAACTTAATAGCTAAAATTTTGTTCTTTACTAAGGCTCCACATATCTAGGCCATACCAGGGCAATAAATAATCAAATATGAACAATTCAAATTCAAATGATAGTTTGCATGTCAGCAAAATCCTCATTCTAGACATGAAAAAACAAAAAATCCCTGTATGGTATTGACAATTCACATATACAGGTGTCATGATTTTGCAAATTTCGCTTAATCTTGTTCACTATAATCCCAGCATATGTAGTGTGAGAAAGTGCAAAAAAGATTACGTTATAAACATCATAAGAATATCATACATCAAATACTCAGAAGTTGCTATAACTCCTATAGTACTGAACATCCTTCACTTCAAACAGTTAAACCTCACAAAACTCATACTAGAAGGTAAAAGCACAGTTGAGATTTATTCCACCATAATCTGCAAGAAAAATTCATGGCAAACAAAAGCTCTGACTCGTGAGAGGTGTCATGCAAAGAAAAGAGGAACCTTTTTTTGTTTTCCTGCTGCAGATGAATGCAAAAGTAAAACGTCATTGGCATGATGCATTATATATTCACCTTCTAATTTCCATGGAAAATTAACAGATGTTCGCTGGTGTCACATACCTACACACAGATAACCTAGGCAACATTTTATGATTCATTTTTTTGTCATTGTTCTTCTTCATAAAAGATATGGAGTTACTTAATCTACTTACATTTGTAGTCTTCTGCACAAATTCACCTCGCTTTCTGACAAGATCAGGAGGCCTATAAAGCAATCGAAAATGCTGTCCAAAAAAGTACAAAGCCATCAGTTAGTTGACCAAATAAATCAAGAAAAGTACTAATTATCTCATTATGTAGCTAACTGCTTATGCTACGCTACAATCTTATAAGCAATCTTGTACATAAGGATTCATTATGTAGCCTATAATAGGCCACCATAAAAGTTGCAAATCATACTCTAATCATAAGTAAAATAGTGTACTTTTGAATGTCCTAAACTCTAACACAGCCTTGCAGATATGTTTACGAAGACTGATTCATTTTAAGCAACAAAAATCACCAATAAATACACAAAAGAAATAACATGACTTGATGATGAACAACATTAACCATATAAGTAAATAGTTTACTTCTCTTTCTATTTCACTCTGGCAATACAGATAAGCACATAGTTTATAATAACCAGTGTTGCATTATCGTGATCTTATCAGAATTATCGCGATAATATCGCCAAAACCAACCTCGGCGATAATATCGGCAGTAATTATCGCAATAATTTTCCTTTCGAAATTATCATGATAATTTCATTTATCGCGATAATTTAGGTAATTATTGTGATAATTTTGAAATTATCGCCCTGTTTTTGTCAACTTCAACATATTTCCATTTTTTCTTTTAGCCCTAATCTTTTAAAAGTGAGTTAGGGCACTGAGCTGTGAGGATACTCTGACTAATTCCATCAAGCAAACAAGGGGAAATCTATTCTTTCATTTCCCATGGTTCGTAGTTAATGGTAATATTAAATTCTTAAAGTCACTTTTACTTAATTTTTAATGTTACCATTAATTGAGTTGGGATCTATGAGAGTGGTTCCGACCTCAATGGATTTCATACGGAGAAAGTAGTGTTGAAATTTGGTACCGGAGGACAGGTGGTTCCCTTAGGCTTTGATCTTTGGCCTAGGGAAAAGTGTCCAAAAGAATTTAATTTTTCTCCTAAAGTGACTTTATAATTTTATAAAGTTAAATCTAATTTAAAAGTGACTTTAAGTGATAAAGTTATTAAGTCTAATTTTAAAGTGACTTTTATAAAGTCAATGAAAAATTAGAAAGGAAAAGTGACTTTGGAAATAAATGACTAAGTGGGTCTTTATTAAAGTGGGGTGAATTAAAAAATAGAAAGTGAGATTTAAATGAGCATTTAATCTCAACCATTGATCTAAATCTATTTCAGCCATTGGATTTAGAGATCACCCAAAAGTCACTTGGATCACCCAAAAGTCACTTGGAGTTATATTAAAGGAGGAAAAGATCATTCATTCTTCCATGAGCAGATTGGGAGAAGGAGAGCAAGAGAGCAAGAGAGATTTCTGAGCAGGGAGGAGAAGGAGACAGCAGCTTGGCACACATTCCAAGGCAGCAGTTGAGCAGATTTGTACAACTGATTCAGCACATAGTGAAAGGCAGATTTTTGCACAAAAATCGAGGAGCAGTTTGCTGATTTTTCTGCACACAAAACGGAGGTCGTACAGCATTTATTGCTGTCCTGTTTGCTGTAATTTCCAGATTGCTGTGAGGCACGGGAAAGGAGATAAGTTGTAAATTTGCTTGCTGATTTTTTGCTGAATAATTCTCACTGTAAAAAGACAATTTTCAGAAATAAAGAAGAGCTCTCAAACTGGTTTTCCCCAAGAGTTGTAGGGGGTTTTTCCAGGGTCAAGTTGACCAAAAAAATCAGTGTTTTAATGTGTTTTAATGGCTGTTTTTAATTGCTGATTTTTAATTCTGCAATTTCCAGCATTCTGAAAAATTTCCAGAATTTGTGTTTTCAACAATATTTATTTTTTTCAGTCTGTTAAATGTATGGTTATGGGAATGGGCATTTAACTACATGGGAGAAATAAGGTGAAACCGAAAACCGGGGTGGGAAAATAGAAATTTCTACATGGTATCAGAGCTTGAGTGCTGAAGCGCAGTTTGGGACAGCAAAAGGAAAAATTACAGTTGCTAATTTTTCACTCAGAAAATTCCAGCAAGCTGATTTTTTCATAAACAGCAGTTTTATCTTTACTAAAGCAGTGCTATTTTTCAGTTTTAGGACAGCAGGATGTCATTGGGATTGAGGGTGGAGGATAGGCTGCATGGGCATATAAATTACAGCGTTTGGAAGGAGAGAATGCAGAGTATCTTTGAGGAGGCAGAAGTCTGGGATATCATGGTGCATACCGCACAGAACCCTGTTGTTGTGCCCACTGATGTTACTCAGTTGGCTGAGTATAAAAAGAAGAACAATAAGGGTAAGAGGCTGATTCTAGACGGAATCAAAGACCATTGCATTCCTCATGTGAGAGGAAAGAGCAATGCCCATGAGATGTGGACAGCATTGTCCAATCTCTTCCAGAGTACCAATGAGAACCGGAAGATGGTCCTGAAGGAGAAGCTGAAGAACATTAAGATGGGGAATGATAGTGCAGCTGGATATCTCACAAAGATTACCAATGTGAGAGATGAGTTGGCAACGATTGGAGAGGCCATTCCATCCACTGAGTTGGTGCATATTGCAGTGAATGGCCTCCCCCGTTCATGGTTGAACTTTGCTGATGGGGTTTGTGCACGTGAGACCCTTCCCACATGGGAGAGGTTTTGGGATGATTGTATTCAGACAGAGATCAGGAAAGGACAGCTTGGGGCAGCCAAGCCAGTTGAGCAGGATGAGGACGTAGCACTGATGGCAGGAGGCAAGAAAGGCAAAGGGAAGAAGCAGGCTTCCACAAGCGGTGGTGGGGGCAAAGGCAAAGGTAAAGGTAAACAGGGTAACTCACAGAAGGACTATTCCAAGGTGAAGTGTTGGAATTGTCAAAAGATGGGACACTATGCAGTTGTGTGTCCGGAGAAGAAGAAGAAGAAGGGGAAGAACCAGGACGTGGCAGCTTCAGCAGAGATTGAGGACTTTGCTGGTCGTTTTGACCGAGAGTTTGCGTTCACTACGTGTGAGTCCTCTAGTACAGGATCACCTGCCACACAGGTTGAGAGGGAGCATGCTTTTCCCTCGATTAGCGGAGCATCTTCAGGTATCTGGTATGTGGACAGTGGGGCTTCACGTCACATGACAGGAGTCCCGGAGTACTTCTCAGAGCTTTCAGAGAGTGGCATTGATATTGAGGTAGTACTCGGTGATGACAGAGTTGTTAGAGCAGTCGGGGTCGAGACAGTGACATTTCAGAGGGAGTCCAAACCTCCCTTGAAGGTGTCAGAGGTTCTTTATGTGACAGGGATGAGGAAGAACCTGATATCCGTCTCAGCTTTGGAGGACAGAGGATATGAGGTACTGTTCAGGGGAGGACAGGTGTTGATGTATCCCAGGGGCACTCCAGCTGATTCAGCTAGAGTGATAGGTGTACGCCATGCAAAGGTGTACAAGTTTGCATTTCAGCCCCTTTTGGCATTGAGCAGTAGTACCGACAGCAGAGCTAGCAGTTCTGAGCTGTGTGATATTTGGCACCGCAGGATGGGACATATGTATCATGGAGCCTTGAGGACATTGCGGGAGATCACTACAGGTGTGCCAGATTTCAGTACTGATCACTTTGATACTTGCAGAAGTTGTGCGATGGGCAAGTTTGCCAAATCCCCTTTTCCCAGCAGTGACAGCAGAGCGACGGGGATACTTGATTTGATTCATTCCGATGTGAGCGGTCGGATGTCTCATGTTTCCTTGAGTGGATATGAGTACTATGTCTTATTCATTGATGATCACTCCAGGAGGACCTGGATTTATTTCTTGAAGACCAAGAGTGAGGTCTTCAAGCGGTTTCAGGAGTTCAGAGCTCTTGTGGAGACTCAGACAGGTCGAAAGATCAAGTCCCTGAGGTCGGACAATGGAGGAGAGTATACCCTTGGAGAGTTTGTTGATTATTGTGCGGAGGCAGGTATTAGGAGGGAGTTCACTGTTCCTTACAACCCCCAGCAGAACGGGGTTGCGGAGAGGAAGAACAGATCCATCATAGGGGCTGCCAAAGCCATGATATATGATCAGGGGTTGCCATTGTTCTTGTGGGCAGAGGCCTGCAACACAGCTGTTTACTTGCAGAACAGGAGTCTGCATCGTGCCTTGGGGCACATGACTCCGGAGGAGGCCTTCTCTGGGAAGAAGCCTGATCTTGGTCATCTTCATATCTTTGGATGTATTACATACTCCTATATACCCAAGGAGAAGAGGACCAAACTAGAGCCCACCGCAGAGAAGGGTATCTTTGTGGGCTACAGTGAGACCTCAAAGGCCTTTCGGATTTACATTCCTGCACAGAGGAGAGTTGTTGTCAGACGGGATGTGAAGTTCGAGGAGGACAGGGCCTTTAGGAGGTCACGGGAGTTAGAGTATCTGGATCAGCCAGACCCTCAGCAGCAGTTGAGTCAGTCGCAAGGATCTAGTGGGCAGGGATCAGGAGGATCCGGAGGTACATCTATGAGGATGGCAGGTCCATCAGTGAGCAGTGGCTCGCCGAGCCAGAGGGGTGGTGCTCCGGGCAGCATGCAGAGCAGTTCACAGAGCAGTTCACTAGGGAGTCCACTGCTGGACAGTTCACACGGTACCTCAACTTCTACAGGTTCAGGTGCAGGCAGGAGGACAGCAGACAGACAGTCAGGAGTTCAGGCTACTGATGGTGATGAGGAGGAGGAGTTTCATTCTCCTATGGGAGAAGCATGCTCAGGGAAGAGGAAGCCCAAGTGGCTTCAGGACACCTTGAGAGATGCCACATCTGTTGCTGAGCCGAAGAGGCCGGTCAGAGAGAGTAGACCACCTGAGAGGTTCTGTAGCTATATGGCGATGGTTACCAGCATCCTTGACTCTGAGCCTTCTATCTATGAGGAGGCAGCTAGCCAGCAGGTCTGGAGAGAGGCCATGCAGGAGGAGTATTCTTCTATCATGAAGAATGATGTTTGGGAGGTGGTGCCGAGGCCTGAGGGCAAATCCGTGGTTACTTCCAGATGGCTTTACAAGGTAAAGCATGCTGCAGATGGCAGCATTGAGAAATTCAAAGCGAGGTTTGTGGCTAGAGGGTTCTCCCAGGTAGAGGGAGTTGATTATGAGGAGACCTTCGCTCCCGTGGCTCGATATATTTCGATCCGCTCCATTATATCGATAGCAGCAGAGATGGGTTGGAAGATCCACCAGATGGATGTGAAGACCGCATTTCTCAATGGCTTCATACAGGAGGAGGTGTACATTGAGCAGCCACAGGGCTTTGAGGTGCATGGGAAGGAGTCCCATGTGTGCAGATTGAAGAAGGCCCTTTATGGCCTGAAGCAAGCTCCCAGAGCTTGGTACTCCAAGATAGATGCATACTTGCAGGGGATGGGTTTCACAAAGAGTGAGGCAGATCCGAACCTTTACTTTATTGTGATTGGTGAGGAGCCTCTCATTCTGGTGCTGTATGTGGATGACTTGATCATTACAGGTGCAGAGAGACTCATAGAGCACTGCAAGAGAGATCTTGCGGCGGAGTTTGAGATGAAGGGCATCGGCTTGATGCATTACTTTTTGGGTTTGGAGGTGTGGCAGGAGGAGGGGCATTTCTTCCTGGGGCAGGGGAAGTATATTGTGGACATCCTTAGCAGATTCCACATGGAGGATTGTAGAGCCATGTCGACACCGATGATCACCAACTGGAAGAAGCTTCATGCTTCGGATTCCGAGTTGGTGGATCCCACATTGTACAGGCAGCTGATTGGTTCCTTGATGTATTTGGTCAACACTAGACCAGATATCTGTTTTGCAGTCAACACGATGAGTCAGTTTATGTGTGAGCCTAGGAAGGTTCACTGGGTGGCTGCAAAACACATTTTGCGGTACTTGCAGGGGACAGTGGATTATGGTCTGGACTACAGGCAGGGAGATGGAGTGAGATTGGCAGGATACACTGATTCTGATTGGGCAGGTTGTGCTTCTGATAGGAAGAGCACTTCAGGTGTTGTTTTGGGTTGGGTTCAGCAGTAGTGTCATGGTTCAGCCGGAAGCAGCAGTCAGTAGCACTGAGTTCAGCGGAAGCAGAGTATATGGCAGCCAGTCTAGCTAGTTGTGAGGCTATCTGGCTTCGCAAGATGTTGTTTGGCTTATTTGGTCAGCCGTTGAGACCTTCAGTGATTTACTGTGATAATCAGAGTTGCATTAAACTCACGGAGAATCCAGTATTTCATGACAGGTCAAAGCATATCGGGATCAGATATCATTTCATCAGAGACTATGTTCAGAAGGGAGCTGTGAAGCTTGAGTATATTTCCACTGATGAGCAGGTTGCAGATATCCTTACCAAAGCCTTACCACGGGGCAAGCATGTCTACTTCAGAGACAAGATGGGTGTGGTGAGGAACACCTTCCTCGGTAAGAGGGAGTGTTGAAATTTGGTACCGGAGGACAGGTGGTTCCCTTAGGCTTTGATCTTTGGCCTAGGGAAAAGTGTCCAAAAGAATTTAATTTTTCTCCTAAAGTGACTTTATAATTTTATAAAGTTAAATCTAATTTAAAAGTGACTTTAAGTGATAAAGTTATTAAGTCTAATTTTAAAGTGACTTTTATAAAGTCAATGAAAAATTAGAAATGAAAAGTGACTTTGGAAATAAATGACTAAGTGGGTCTTTATTAAAGTGGGGTGAATTAAAAAATAGAAAGTGAGATTTAAATGAGCATTTAATCTCAACCATTGATCTAAATCTATTTCAGCCATTGGATTTAGAGATCACCCAAAAGTCACTTGGATCACCCAAAAGTAACTTGGAGTTATATTAAAGGAGGAAAAGGAGGAAAAGATCATTCATTCTTTCATGAGTAGATTGGGAGAAGGAGAGCAAGAGAGCAAGAGAGATTTCTGAGCAGGGAGGAGAAGGAGACAGCAGCTTGGCACACATTCCAAGGCAGCAGTTGAGCAGATTTGTACAGCTGATTCAGCACATAGTGAAAGGCAGATTTTTGCACAAAAATCGAGGAGCAGTTTGCTGATTTTTCTGCACACAAAACGGAGGTCGTACAGCATTTATTACTGTCCTGTTTGCTGTAATTTCCATATTGCTGTGAGGCACGGGAAAGGAGATAAGTTGTAAATTTGCTTGCTGATTTTTTGCTGAATAATTCTCACTGTAAAAAGACAATTTTCAGAAATAAAGAAGAGCTCTCAAACTGGTTTTCCCCAAGAGCTGTAGGGGGTTTTTCCAGGGTCAAGTTGACCAAAAATATCAGTGTTTTAATGTGTTTTAATCGCTGTTTTTAATTGCTGATTTTTAATTCTGCAATTTCCAGCATTCTGAAAAATTTCCAGAATTTGTGTTTTCAGCAATATTTATTTTTTTCAGTCTGTTAAATGTATGGTTATGGGAATGGGCATTTAACTACATGGGAGAAATAAGGAGAAACTGAAAACCGGGGTGGGAAAACAGAAATTTCTACAAGTAGAATTTTAGATGCCACTCAAAATCCAACAAACTTAACAGTTTTTAGGATTTTAGGATTGGCGGGATTGCAACATTTCTAAAACATCCTGTGATGTACAAGGGTATGGAACTAACATTTATTCAAGATCGTCAAGCCCTCTATGTATCTCGATGTTGGTAGAATTGACTGTTGAGCTCCTCCTGACCCTAATAAAAATGTACACTTCACTCAATTATTCATGACCCTAGTTAAAATGTACACTTCACTCAAGCAAAATCATTGATTAGGATAGTAAGCCTTTTCTATCTTATTTTAATGCTCAGAGGGTGATCTTGATGAGGAGGAAACAAGGGAAATCCATTGTTTCAATTGCTATGATTCAATCTTATGACATACATTTATTTTTTGTTTTGATATTCTTTTGTATCATTCTATTAGATCTTATGACTCAGGACAAATATCATACTTCAATATCGATGTTTGGTGCATCACTTGACATCTTATATATCAATTTTCTTTTCATATTTATGTACAAAAGTGTTTATTTGCTGTTGATGTTGTTTTAATAATTTAAAAATTGAGAAAAAATTATTATTTTTGTAATTATATTTAAATTTTCCTATATTTTTCCCCGATATTGCTGATAATTTATTTTTTGGACATCTGGAGATAAATTGCCGAAAACAATAAATGTAACATTGGTTATAAATGAGCTCAATCACAAAGTAAGATTTATGAGTATGACTAATCAACAAACAAAATATATATATAAACAATCCTCCCTGCATCCTATTATGAAATAAAACAAGGAAACGGATTATCCTACCCATAGAGTGATCTCAAACAATTATATAAGATTGCAAACAAACAAACCACATGCAGGTTACGTTCTGTTTCAACAAAGGTGAAGATCTCTCATTCGATAAACTAACAAAGGACACAGAAAATCAAAAGAATAAACTTCACAACATTCACAAAAAACATTATTCCATTACAAGCCGAGAATAACATGACAAATAAAGGTAAGTTCCAGCAGTAACTAGCAACCAGGGTCTTAATTCTCCCTAAACTTCCTAGATCTACCAAATCCTTGACAATGAGACTGTTTAAAAGGAAAATATCAACTATCCCATCGGCAGATATACTTTGAATACAAGACAATTCCACCCTAAGTGTTTATGTATCAAATCTACCCTGAATAATATAGTCAGGTTAAAACTATTCACGTAATCTCACATGGAGAAATCTCCCTTGAAAATCCAGGAGGCAAGCAGACAAAAAGAAAGTTTCCTGCAATATAACTGCTTTAATATTGTTTGGAATCACGATTGTCGTTGGACCAAAACCCGCAGGTCTTAGTCAACGATCACATTGCCAAAGATAATGATCCACAAGAGGCGGTTAGTCCATGTCGTGAAACACACAAGGAGCGTTGGTTTATCCAATGTCCAATAATCTCCCCCACAACGTGAGTCGGGTGTGTATTGAACTCGTGACCTACACTCTGATACCACTTGTTGGGGATCATGATTGCGACCAAAACCCGGAAGTCTTAGACAACGATCGCGCATCGCCAAAGATAAGGATCCACGAGAGGTGGTTAGTCCATGTCGCGAAACACACGGGGAGCGTTGGTTTATCCAATGTCCAACAAATATTCTGAATAAAAGTCATACTAAAACACCCATATGCTATATACCTGGGCACAGATAATACTAGTAAGTGCAGTAAAGAAACAACTACTTCCACACATGTAAAAATCTAACTGGATGTATTTTTAAAGGAAGAAAATGTGAAAATGTAAAACCCAAAAACATGAAGAAAACGCCAAACACAAAAGGCATTCATGATACAGTTAATCATCATAAATTGGTGTGCGGCTTCATGTCAAATGGGACAAAAACTTCTTGAAAAAAGATACAATATGAATCATCAATCCAAAACCAAGCTTTTGTTGATGGTTAGCATACGTGGTCCACAAAAATTAAGGCAGATGACTGGCCAACTTCAAGCCACACATTCTAGAAAAAAGTTCATTTTCCATCATCCTTTTCATGTGGAAGTTTATAGGTGTTATTTGCAATTTTGTTCATTACGCAGAAATGAACTATCGTAGCACAAAGAAAAGAAGAAATCCATGTTCACACTATTACCACAAAATCTTTCATCCACGAAAGTGTAAAAGTCCCAATCACCTAGGTGAAGACTTGTGCAAGTAAGAGGATGGTCATTGTCACCTCACCAACTCTCGTATGCGCTTTAGGCTAGGGAAAATAGAATCCTAACCAACGGGGTTTCCCTATGGGTTTCTAGGCTCACTTCATTTAATATGGAGTGGGAGTAAAAGAGAGCTTTACAACTTTAAACAAAAAGGAAAAGATGGATTTTGATTTATGGTTTGGCGATGGTGGATAGAAGGGAATGACCAGTGCTTTATTCGTTTGGGTTATGGAGTCGTGCATGCAAATTAAGAGCGCGTAGTAAACAAACAATATTTTGTTTGATGCTAAAGAAGAAATATATTTGTGGTTTCTTGCGTGAAACACTCCATGTTGTACAACTTGACATCGATCCTACAAACCATTGAAGCGTCGCGCTGGTGTTTCTTTGTTGATTCCCAATGGCGACAGGCCCGTGACGGGCCCTTCCCTTAGGTGATAAGGTTGTTGCCTTCTGTGCCCTGATATCGAAGCTTAATTCCATTCCTAGGCCAAAGGAGAAGCATCCTAAATTTGTTAAGAAAGCGGAGAATATACCTACGGTAGTGCTTCCCTTGGGCTTCCGAAAGACTACCGTATCCTTCATTGATCGTTCCTTGATCAGAAAGTTCATGGGCATATGGCCCTCGCCCAAATTTGTAGAACAGTGGGTTGATAAATCATGGAAGCCCATGATTTATGGTAACCTAGGGGTATTTGCAATTGGAAACAGCTTTTTTGTTTTTCTCTTTGAATGCAAGGGGGATAAAGACATTGCTTTTAGGAATGGACTGTATCTTTTTGGCACAAGAGGAATGTACCTAAATGCCTGGTCTCTGGACTTCAATCTGAATGAGGATATTCCCACAGCAAAATCAGTCTCGGTTAAGCTCCCTCAGCTACCCTTGTCCAGCTGGAGCGACGAATGCTTGAAAGCAAATGGAAATGGAGTAGGAAGGTATCTAGACCGAGCAGAGCCAACGGGTCAACAACTTGCAAGAGCCAAAATCTAGGTAGAAATGGACTTGGATAAAGGCCTCCCTGCTAAGATACTTCTGCCTCAAGGAGAATGGAAACATATTCAACCCTTGGATTACGGGCACTTTGCTTGTGACTGTAAGAAATCCCAGGTTGGAAACGGGAACAGAGCGACTTCAACACAAGATGTCCAATGGCACACTCAAAAGAGAGGATCTAGTAGAGGGAAAAGCGAAGTCCGTTGAGTATGTTGTCATTGTTGTCAAAGCAGGTACAGGTGTCGTAGGTGCAAATAGGTGTCGGATGTAGAGTGAGTGTAGATATCAGCATTAATGTCAGGGTTTGGGGGGCATTGATGTGATGGTGTCCAACTTGATGATGTGGTAATGAAACCCTAGCTCTAGGGTTTAGTCTTCCTAGACGATGGACACGCCCCGCAATCGTTGAGGATTTTCACGATGTAGACCAATTAGTTTGTCTTGGAGACTCTTGTCATCGAATTCTCCTCGTTATGTTGATTCTGATGGTATGTGAAGCGTCCCATGGGCCTTCACGGTTTGGGAGAAATGCTCAGTCAAAGTTGAAGACCTAATCTATGGACCAAAACCCCAAAGAATTGTTGATGTGGCAGCATTCAATTGATTGTGCGATGATGACGCACCAAGAGTGATGACATGGCAATGGCTGAGTAGAGATAGGGTTTTTATCCTTAATTAAATTAAATGATGTTTATAGAATGGTTATGAAAGGTGTCAATTTTTATTAAATATGTAGAAAAGGTTTATCAATTCGTGGTACCAAAGTCAAAGGAAAAATTAAATTAAAAAGAGGGCATAAAGATTAGTTTAATCTTATGGACGTGGTGTTGAAAAATGTAACTAGGTTCGGTCTTCATAATGACATGTGTAATCATGATTTTATGTAATTGATGAAAAGAAGAAAATAAAATTATTTGTAATGCTTGACTCATGGGTTTCATGCTCAAGGAATTTTATTTATAGCTAAAGCTCCCATTGTGAGCTTTTAGGGTTGGGTCATTAAGTCATAAAGTCTATTGAGTCAATGCCAAAGATTAAAGACCCATTTGGGCATATTATACATTGTAAAAAGTGAAGTTAATTTTGCCGCGAACCCTCCAGGACCTTTTCACAAGGTATACCTCATGTCAGCCTTCAAAAGAGATGAAGATGTTTCTAGTATGGAAAGTCTGCCTACCCATTAGCGCAAGTCAGCTTATTTCTATAAGAAAATCACTATATATTGAAGGATCTCAACCTCTATTAGGACAACACTCGACTAAGCATAAGACGAGAGAGATGGAAGAGCGAAGATCATAAGAAAGGAAGCTAATCAACAAAAGAAAGAAGGAGAAGCATGTTCGAGTTATTTCTGATCTGTTTTGAGCTAATAAACCTCACACGTGCGAAGGAAATTGGTGTCATCTACTGCAGAAAAGGGCCGAGGCTAGCAAAGTTATCCTAGAAGTCGAATCAAGGGAGAAGTCATAGTATTAATCAAGCCGAATTACAAAAGGAAGTCTTTCCATCCAAGCGAAGGGAAAACAAGGTACAAAAGTTGGTCAACATCCATCACACGTGCTGCAACTAGGGTTTCTGTAGAGGCCAAAGGTTGCAAGTCTGATCCAAGAAACCGAAATCCAAAGGATAGTCAAGGAGGGGAAAGCAAGCAGTTTGACCATCGTTGACTCAAGGAAGAAGAATCAAATCAAGGAAGCCTTGTGACTTGGTCTTGGAGAGGTTGTTGTGTCAAGGGTCTTGGTCTTGGTCTTGGTATTCGTCACTTGAAGTTTCTATAAGAAGAAGAATTCGTTTGGGTTTTCCTCTCAAGTTGGAGAGGTTTTGGCCCTGGTTGATCGTCTACATTTTGTGTCTCTTGTCTCCTTATTGTTTATGCTTTGGTAGCTGTGTGCTGCAGAAGCACACTATAATAATATAAGTTATCATTACAAGAGAAATCACAAGCATTCACAAGCAGCTATAATTACAAGAGAAATCACAAGCATTCACAAGCAGTTATGATTACAAGAGAAATCACCTAATCCTAATGCTGGTTGGGATGTTCAAAGTAAACAATGCAAAACAAATTCTCTTTCTCAATAACAAGTTGAAAGATATCAAGATGGATAGAGGAGAAGCCATCCAATCCTACTTCATGAGGATTACCGAGATCAAGAATGATCTCATATCTATTGGTGAAGTCACCAATGATAGAGAACTCTCACTTAGTGCACTTGGAGGCCTTACAAGAGATTGGGATGTGTTTAACACGACCATCCTCAACAATGACAAGTTTCCGAGATTTGATGAACTATTGGCCATATGCACTCAAGAAGAAATAAGGATGATGGAAAGAGACAAGCCCTCAAAATGGAAACAATCCTACTGCCTTCTCCACTCATTCTAAGAGAGGAACAATGTTGGTCCAAGGAATCAAAGATAAGGGTTCAAGCCGGAATTCAAAGAAGGAAGGAAAGGAAGGTGCTTTAATTGCAACAGGTTTGGCCACTTCGCTAGAGAGTGTCCTCACAAGAAGGATACTCCAAGAGATGATGACAACAATAACAACAACTTCAAGGGCAATGGCAATCAAAGGAACAACAGGTTCAATAACAAAGGAAAGAGGAATGCTCCCGCTGCTGGAAATGGTCGTCCTCCCAAGAAGTCGAGAAACTCCAGGTACGAAGAAGTTAATGTTGTAAAGCAAAAAGAATTTTATCTTATTTCTGCCCTCTCCACCGCCTCTCCTCCGGATACATTGGATCATTGGTTGATTGATAGTGGTGCCTCAAGGCACTTCACTAGGTACAAAGAAGCTCTCTCAAACTTGGTTGAAAAGAAGACGAATATGGAGATTATACTTGGGGATAATGCCACTTATCCCGTGAAAGGAATTGGAACTGTTACTCTTCACTTAAATCAAGGTCAAACTCTTCATTTGCAAGAAGTGCTATATGTACCTGATTTGAAAAAGAACTTGGTTTCTATTTCTATGATGGAAGACAAAGGTTTCAAGGTGACATTCATTTATGGGAAGGTTCATGTTTGGAAAAGGAACCCAAGAGATGCTTTCACTCTTAGATTCAGGATTGAAGGTCTCTATCAAGTTGGAGGAAATACGTTGGGAGCAATGACTTGTGATACTTCTCTTCAATTCGAATTATGGCACCGGAGATTTTCCCACCTCCATTTCAAAGCCTTGCCCAATGTAAGGAAGATGGTCACAGGGATGCCTGAATTCAACTTAAATCGTGAAGGTGTTTGTCAGGGAAGTGAAGCTGGAAAACATACAAGGGAACCATTCGCCTCAAGTGAAACTCAAACCACCGATATTCTTCAATTGGTCCATTCTAATCTATCAAGTATGTTGCCCGTGACATCTTTGGGTGGATATTTGTACTATGCTATTTTTGTGGATGACTTCTCCCACAAAACGTGGATCTATTTCTTAAAGAAGAAGGATGAAGTAGTCAAATGGTTCTGCTCTTTCAAAGCCTTGGTCGAGAACCAAACAAGGAAGAAGATCAAAATATTGAGGACCGATAATGAGACTGAATATGAGTCAAATGAATTCAAAGACTATTGTAGAGAAGCTGGCATTAAGAGAGAGACCACTACTTCATATACTCCTGAACAAAATGGTGTTGTCGAAAGGAATAATCGTACTATCATAGAAGCCACCCATGCCATGCTACATGATCAAGGTTTTTTGAAGTTCTTATGGGGAGAAATTGCCAACACCGTTGTGTATGTCCAAAACAGATGCCCACATCAAGCTTTGAACTTCAAGACAACCGAAGAAGTTTTCACCAGTAAGAAACCTGATGTTTCACATTTTAGAATTTTTGGTTGTCCCGTATATTTTCATGTGTCGAAAGAGAAAAGAAACAAACTAGATGCATCTGGGAAGAAAGGAACGTTTGTGGGCTATAGTGAAACTTTGAAGGCATATAGAATTTATGTGGATGGTCAAAGGGAACTAGAATTAAGTCATGATGTCACTTTCGATGAAGATTATGCTCTTAGGAAGGTCTGAGATCTTCCTATTCCTAGGAAGGACAATGATGATGCTAACGCAGAAAAGCAGAATGAACCTCCGTCTGATGAACCAATGCCCGGCGTGGAAGGTCTAATGGGTCCCATTGATCCACCTCCTAGTGAGCCCTCTACTTCAAGAAAAAGACCTTTCTAGCTCAAAGATACTTTTGAAGATGCTGAGAAACATATTACACTGAGGGGGACATTTCATGAAAGCAAGAAGCCGAATAGACACCAAGGGTACTTAGCTACCATGAGTACCATTGTACAATATGAGCCTTGTACATTCGAAGATGTCGTGAAGCAACAAGATTGGAAGGATGCGATGGATGAGGAGTATGAGTCGATCATGAAGAATGATGTCTGAGATGTGGTTCCTAAACGCAAGGACAAGTTTGTGGTCACTTCGAAATGGCTTTACAAGATCAAACATGGAGCTGAAGGGAGTGATGAGAAATTCAAGGCCAGATTTGTAGCTCGAGGCTTCTCTCATAAGGAAGGAGCAGACTATGATGAGATATTTGCATCGGTTGCCTGATATACCACCATCCGTTCGATCGTAGCCCTTGTTGCCTCACAGGGATGGAACCTACACCAGATGGATGTCAAAACTGCCTTCTTGCATGGTTCGCTTAAGGAGGATTTCTATGTGGAACAACCCAAGGGGTTCGAAGTTGAATATCACGAGACACATGTATGCAAGTTGAAGAAAGCCCTCTATGGGTTGAAGCAAGCCACAAGGGCTTGGTATGAGAGGATTGATAGTTATCTTATGAAGTTGGGATTTACAAGTAGCGATGTTGACCCAAACCTATACTTCAAGGTTGAAAAGGACAGATCTCTCATTCTCGTCCTTTATGTGGATGATCTCTTTCTGACAGGTGATGACCCTCTCATTCATCAATGCAAGAGGGAGTTGGCTTCCGATTTCGAGATGAAGGACCTAGAACTGATGCATTATTTCCTAGGGTTGGAGGTCTCGCATAAGCCAAGTGAGATTTTCCTTTCTCAAGGGAAATACATTGTGAAGCTACTTAAGAGATATGGGATGGTCGACTACAAGTCCGTGACTACTCCAATAGAACTCAACTTTAAGAAGCTATGTGGAAGTGCTACTGGGCCCAGATTAGTGAACCCTTCCGAGTATTGTCAACTTGTGGGGGCCCTGATGTTTTTGGTCAACTCCCATCCTGGGATATGCTTCGTTGTGAACACATTGAATCAATATATGGTCGAGCCTCATCGCATCCATTGGATTGCTGCCAAGAATCACTTGAGATATCTCCGAGGCACAATCCACTATGGACTAGGATACACTGTCAGGAATTTAAGGTTACATGGATATACAAATGCTGACTAGGCTAGCAGTGCGGTGGATCGTAAGAGCACGTCTGGGTGTTGCTTCTCTCTGGGGTCTACTTCTATATATTCAATGAGCAAGTTGCAGACATTATGACACAGCCTTTGGGGAAGGTCAAATTCTTAACCTTCAAGAGAGACTTGGAGTCATGGAACGACCCTCCTATGAGGGTCACGTAAGAGTTGGACATAGAGCTTTGGAGCTCTTGGGGAGCGTGGGGTACTTCTTGGAGCTATGAGCGACCATAGGATGCATGGTTCATCTCCCCCTAATGATGCGTTGGATACAGGGTGAGTGGTTCACCTTCCCCTGTGATACCCCATTATGGTTGGCATGTGTATAGGGTGAGTGGTTCACCTTCCCCTACAATTGACATATGCATAGGATGAGTGATTCACCTTCTCCTATGGCATATGAGCAGGATGAGTGGTTAATCTTCTCCTATTGATACCTGGCACACATCCTACCCAGAGTCTGGGACTCATGGGAAGTACCTCTCATCTAACCAATGAGTTGGGAAAGGATGGTTAGGGTACATAGCACTACCGATGGAGTCTGGACGCATCTTGTACTACTGTACTCCTTATGACTAGGATTCATGGTGTTCAACAACTCGATCTAGGATCAAGGACTGGCTTTTTCCAGTGGAGAGTGATATGATCTTATGACTCACTCTCGATCACTTCTTCTTCATTATTTCTTCATTGTTCAGCAAAGTCGAGCAAAGCAGTACAGGGCAGTGATGGCAGGGATGGTACAGGATGACAAGTTGGCATGATGATGGATTGGCAGGTGGAATTTTCCCTAGTTGAGAGGGAGTGTTAAAATTGGCAACTAGGGTCAACTTCCACCTTAGGACAGCCCATATTATGGAGATGATTATTGCATTGGATTCCTCTTTTCGAGAGGTACAATTTTGATATAAATATCATCTCATTCTGACAAGCAGAATGGAATTTTGAATTTATTCTTTCTCATGCACAAATTGTCAAGGTCGGCCTCAGTCAAATGTAGGCTCATGAATCCCAATGGATGTGTCTCTTCACCCTCAACGAAGTGTATAAATAGAAGTGACCCTTCTCTCATTTGGACATCATTCATCTCATCACATCTTCTTCTCTCACCTCTCTTGATTGGTTCGTACAATTTGGAGGCTCTCTACTTCACATGTGCGGAAGAAGGCAGATTTCTGGACTGGTTTTGGAGGCCGAAAATTTCAAGGATTAGGACATGCGTTGACCAGCATTGACTTGGAGTATTTGACCAGCGTTGACTTCTGTTTTGTGGGCAGAATTTCGATTTCTGCAGGCCGCATTCTTTGGCATGAATTTCGAGGTGATTGGGGACTGTTTGACCGAGTTGACTACTGCATTGACTTTTGGCATGAATTACAGCGGATTTTGACTAGATTTTGACTGATGTGAACTCGACTTGGCCAAAATAAGCCTCAAAAGGGCTCACGACATCCTTGGAAATCGAACCCCCAACACTTGCCAAAGGCCCTGCAAACACTTATTAGATGTTGCGGGAAGTTGCTCTTCAAAATCTGCCACACAAAAGTTAGCAAACAATCCAAACAATGGCTGCAAAATAAGTTAAGTATTAATGGAAAAATCAGCAAGATAAAATGTATATGTACAATTATAATTTACAAAAGGATAAGCTAAAGAGTGAGAGTAGACTCTCGTCTTTGCTTAGCCATCTTCAAGCTCTTAGATAGAAAATAAAAGAAATGAAGTACAATGTTTTTTTTAAAAGAGATTTAAATTTAGAATTTCTCGGCTTGTGTACAAGCTATGTGTCGAAATCCCTGCAAAACCACTTTGTAAGATAAGACTATGAAGGTTCAAAGAACAAATGAAAGCTCCTTTAAAAATGTATCAAGAGTGGGTTGGTCTCTCTAAAGACTTCCCCTCACGCTTGCTCCTTTAAAAATGTATCAAGAGTGGGTTGGTCTCTCCAAAGACTTCCCCTCACGCTTGATTCTATAATCCCAACAAAATGTTCCCTCTACAAAACTTCAATCAAAAATTAGTTCCATATAGATTTAACAATAAACAATGATAAGAAAATCTAGAGATTTATTTAAAATTAACTAGAGCATTATATACCTAGAGCATACTTCTAAATTAAACGTCAATGCAAGATAGCTCTATATTAACAAATCTACAAGAGCATATGGAAGCAAATTAAATCAAAGCATGAGTAAAAGGAATTATACCAATGCTCAACAATTCATCGCACTCGAAAAGGAGGAACACTTCATGAATGAAACCCCCAAGTCTTTATTGATATTTTTGAAAGTGTTCAAGGCAGCAACACTTTCGCAAGCACAATAGCTAGTAACAATCTGATCCAATGTGAGAGCCCATGGCTCTATTATATAGAGAGTGGGGAGCAAATCCCAATGAAGAATGACAATGACAAATGGCATTAGAGCCAATCTCAATGTAGAAGTGATTAAACAAGTGGCATGAGGTAACAATCCCAAAGAGAAATTCGAATTTGTTGAACAGAGCTCCAATGCCAAGTGTAAAAATCGAATTTTAGCAAGTGGACATCATTTTCTTCTTCCCTTATATGCCAAATTCGAATTTTATGGTGGAATGATAAATGCATATGGGTGGTAACCCATGTGGGGACAATTTCCCACAAAAATCTCCACCAAATATTCTCCCAAATCCTCCAAAATGTGCATTAACTTCACAAATTCGAATTTCCAAACAGCGTTTTCATTTAATGCCAGAAATTAGATTTTATTTGAGCACATGTCCTTTCTTTGATTTTAGGAGTCCACATCACCTTGGGACTTCACTTTAACTGCCCCGTAATTTTCCACCTCATTTCCACAACATTTAGCATGTGTGGATATTTATTTTTCTCCATTTATTTAATTTATGGCTTAATTAATTGTCAGATTTCCCACTAAACTTAAGAAAAGTGGGTTTTGAGGGTCCAAAACACATTATTAACCCCTCAAAGTGTGTCATAGTAGAAAGTTGAGGGTGAGAGGTCTAATTTTGATTACTCATACTCCATAAAACTTCTCTATACTACACTTATTACAATTTAAATACAATTTTATTTGCAATTTTTGACCTGCGGGAAATCTAAAAAACTAAAAAATGGTTGTCTAAACCTAACCAAATTTCAGGAAATTTTTTGTGTGATCTAATATCGTAATATACATCAACTCTAGACACTAAGATCTGTCAGGGGCTCAACCTTCAAACCGTCACCCCGGGTTTGGGGTAAAGCATGAGTGGAAAAACCTAGAAAATTATCCGCCTCTGCAAAAGAAGGGATAATTAACCAGATAAAAAAAACAGTCCAAAGTGTACTCATTTGTTGATCGAGTCCCAACATCCTAGGCCTGTTACATACTCAAAATTCATCATTACTAGTATCACTTATTACAATTCCCCGTAGGGTGTGGAATCTGGGTACAAAAAAGATGATGAGAAGATAGAATTAGAGTTAAAAAACACTGTTGACTGACGATATCTCATGGTACAAGTGTCCTCTGGATTATCTTTGGGCACGGAGTCTTCAGGTGCCACTCCAGTGGTTAACAGTGAGCATGAGTTGGTGAAACCAAGCAATAGGAAGCTACAAGTTCATGCATGGAGCTTGTGAGAAAACGAGAACGAGCCCAGGTGAGGCTTGTGGGAGTTTGAAGAAGGACGAGTTGCTTGGGTTAGGAAGCAGGAATCAATGTGCAAGCAAGAGTGTTTCAGTTTAGTGTAAACAGAGAGAACATGGTTCTCTAATGAAACTTTATTGTATTGTAAAAATTCCATTGTTAAACCTTCTTCAATAGAATTCTCAATAACAAGCAAACGGTTTTCCCAGTTGGGTTCCCTAAACAATTCTGTGTTGTTGAATTGTGTAATTGTGCTTTTATTTTTGTTCCTATTCCGCTGCAAATTTGAAGTAGAGAAATTCTGTGTTTTAGTGAAAAGAAACTAGTTTTCAGTTTTCAGATTGTTCACCATAGCAGATCAGAATTTCGTGGATTTTCTACATTTTAAAGATAAATTCAAAAAACTGATATGTTTTTTGTCTTCAAAGCACAAAAAACACAAAAGAAAAGGGAGAAAAAAAAAGACTACTCCTAGCAGATGCATAAACACCCCCACAAAAACAAAACAGCAACTTATCTCCAGCCATTATTTTGGTTTTGTAGTGCCCATATTATCCATAATTGACTCACAAGCCATGGAGGCTGCTGAAATTTAGGCATCAAAGGGTAACAGCGAAGATTTGATATCAGCAGCCTGACTATTGAGGAAAATTTGCAGGTGTCAAGTTTCAGTCTTCAAACCAAGGAGATTATCCATCTAATACCAGGTTCTTGTAAAACAACTCCTTGGCATTTTTAAGGTGTTTTCATTTTCGGCAGCAAAATTTTTTTCGTTTTTACATTTTTCCCCACAGTAATATATTCTTGGGAAAATAACTTAAAATGGAGAAAAACCAACAAACGATTCAAAGAGAGACCACCACAGCCACAAGAAACTCCAAATTCAAAGAATTTCAATCCTTAAAATCCTCATTGCTGCTAGTTAAAAAAAAGTCCCCAAAAACAACAAGAAAAGCAGAGGTTGGTTCCAGGATTATATTGGTAATAGATTTAACCAAACTTGCAGGTGTAACCATACCAGCATATAGCATCATCTTTGGACATACCTAAAGAGGGATGAAGGCATGCGCCGTGTCAATCCCACATGAGGTTAACAAAACTTCTGAAAAATACTTTATCGATAAGGAAAATTCGAGTTATCTAAATTATAAATATATTATGTCATATTAACACATTATGGAATCCAAGAACAATGACCACAAAACTTCTAACAGTCAAAGAATTTAATAAAACATACTAGATCGTAGTTAAAATAAAACAGTTACAGACACTCTTAACACACTTGTTCATTCCATCTAACAATGACATTGGTAAGATCTGCATGGGTTGTTGAAGGACTGCCCCAATTCTTAGGAAAATTCATAGCTAAAGTTGCATAAATTCTCACGCATGAATGTAAAAAAAAAAGTATTAGTGGAATTATTCAGGGGCACCAAGCATGAGATTCAAATGACCACAAATCAAGATGGTATGTCAATAAAAGTTGGTGTTTAACAAGACTGATCACTTCAATGAAAATACCTTTCTGCACAAAATAGATTCCATACAATGCTCCAAATTTTGTGGCTCTTCTGTTGTAGAAGCATTCCTGCCACTTACTGTCAAGTAAGCTTTCCATTTTGCAATCCAGAATGAAGGCACCAAATAATATCTAACTTCGGGTACCACAGCAATGCTTTTACCGGAAGATAACAGTTCATGTCTTTGCCGTTGTTCCATCTTGGTTGCCCTAAAACATGCAGAATAGGTGAGATTACAAAATCCAATTGTCACATTAAAAGAGCTAATGTATCTCACAAACCCTCCCAAAACCAGAGAACCTTTTATTTATTCCAGAGCAAGCTGCAGAAATGGCTCTATTTACCTCAGATGGTCTTGTAAATTGGCTGCCTGTGTTAATTCCATCTCACAAACTTCACAAGTCTCTGAATCCGATGGAAAGGGGGTATAGCCTACAGGATTATTAGGTTCAATTTGCAATGCATTTTCATGAAAATAATTCCAGATATTCTCAGGCAACAACTGCCGCTTGGCACCAGTTGCCTGTTCTGGCAGAAGGCCTCCATGAGGACATTTAAGGGAAGCTGTTGGACCAGCATCACCATCACAAGGTGCATCCACAATTTTTCGCCGCAACCATTGCATCAACCTAAGTAACAGGATCAAAGAGATGAGTTATAAGCATCACTTGAACACATCAAAACTGCCAGGCACAAACAGCCATAACAGATTTACACGAACTTCAATCATTTTTCAAGGAGAAACTGATTCTCATGTACTGCCTGAAATTTCTGATTTTGAATTTAGGAAGCAAGAACAATGTTGATCCCTCATATAAATATCAAACAAAAAAACGTCCTAGATAAGTGGAATATTACTCAGAAATTGAGTGTGAAAATCGAAGAAACAAATACAATTTAACACAATGTTAAAAGTAAGCCATTGTCTATCAAGGAAAATAGCATATGAAAAAAAACAAAAGCTTACCATGTTCTAGAAACATAATACTGATTCCCATCTAAATAACGTCCTGCAAGCACAGCTTCCACCGCATCTTTCATAGATAACCTTTTATCTCGGTAACTATTAGCTGAAACTGCCATTTTGGCCTCGTCCTTAATACAGTCAGCACAATATTCATTTTCCGACAACTCTGAACCCCCACCATACTGTGTAAACAAAACAAAGTTAACCAGAAATAAATATTCATACAAAATGTAAAACTCAAGCATGATAGATGGTTGTAAAGTGTTTTATAGGACTAAAACAAACAAGTGACTCGGTCATGATGCAATCACTAAAGGAATAAGCAATTACATGTAATGAAAGATAGCTTTTGGAAGAACCAATTTCAAAAAGATGGCGCTTTGTGTCTTTTCATTTAATTATGAAGCATGTGAAGCAAAAAGAACAACCTCGAGCACATTTAGAGTTTAGCAGCGAGAATTCCTAAGAGATATTTGATATTACAGCTCTCATGTTATTATGAAAGGATGCATGTTTATAACTTTATTGCCTGTGCATTTACCCTAATTCAAAGTTAAGGCAAGCAAAAATTTTGTTTCAATTTTCATGCTAATCACTGTCTCAGATCAACACAATGCAAACAGATTTTCTTTATTTCTTATGATTGACTTTTGACCTATGGAAAACCCCTTGGATTACAACTCAGAAATCACAACACATCAAGAGCCAATAATAATAATGATATAACTTTAAACCAATGAAACCGGATTCGTCCAAAACAGGCCACGTGTCCGAATCCCACGAATCCGACACGATTCGATGGGAATTCGAATCCTAAAATGGGACACCACATGTCCTAACAAGACACCATCGAATCCCGGTCGTGTCCCGTTAGGACACTTCGTGTCCTGATTTTTGGATTTGAATCTCAAAAAAGTGAGGGTTTATGAGGTTTGTGAGGGTTTATGAGGGAGGGTTTATGAGGTTTGTGAGGGTTTATGAGGGTTTATGCAGATTTGAATTTTGTATGTACTATGCATGCTATAATGTTACTAACTTACTTTGTAAACGGTAAAACTAACATCTAGATGAAGATCTATGTTTGAAATCAATGAATTTGTATCATTAATGAGAATTTGTGTAAGAAATATCTAATTATATATATACATATATATATTTAATAAATAATATATAACAAATCCTACATATCATGTTTTGGGGGGTCAACATGTTCGAATCCGACACTCGAATCCCCGTATCCTACGAATCCCGAATCCCCGTGTCAGGTGACTTAGCTTTAAACTTTAAATTCATTGTCTACCCAGACACCAAATTGACGTATGACACCCCCTTGTTTGTGGGACCCCCTATGCACAGCAATTCAACTACTTAGCCTATTGAAGTGTATATATCCTACCCCCATGCTGACTCAAGCCTCTGTCCTCCAACAAAGAAACACATGTTGAAGCCTCAACTCAATTTAGATTTCTAAAACTAGGATTTAATGGAATCTACAAATGCATTAAAGAAGGCCTGGTGTTGTACTATATCGGAATATCCTAGAATATGTGTTGCTTGGATTAAGTGTACTCTTAAGAGGCTTCCAAAAGGCATGCACTAATATTTTAATTTATTACAAATCTGACTCAACAACATGAAACCCACCGTACACCACTATCATCATTAGACTCCTCATTGACTTCTAACATTTCAGAAAACCATTTGAATATTGATTTATTTGTAATTTTGCTCGTCAAGCAGTCTTTCAAAGTCAACTTACTTTGTGAAATCTTATTATATCATCAACTATCACAATGGCAAATTAGAAGCAAGAAGCCCAAACTGTCTTCCAACTGGTTTGTCAATGACTTGCGCATGTTAGCTGGGAGCTGAAGACATGCGTTAATCTATGACTTTGAATCAAGACTAAATCACATGAAGAGCTTTGCTCAAATTAGAAACAAGAAGCCCAAACTGCCTTCCAACTGGTTTGTCAATGACTTGTACAAGTTAGCTGGGAGCTCAACGCAGACATTAATCTAAGACTATGAATCAAGGCTGAATCATAGGCAGTGTAGAGAAAGGAGATCATCACTCCTATCATAGTCAATTAAAACTGGTGTAATGGAATATATCTGAAACACACAATCAGTAAACTATTTGGAAATTAAACATAGAAGGAAGAGAAACTGACAGCTGGCGTCAGTTGTGCTTTTCGACAACTTCTACTGCAACTAAATAGTCTTCTATTTTCTACAAGGAACATTTGCTATTAAGTTGCTTGTACTCATCATTATATATAGATTGAAACACTCTCTATAGATTTGTTCGTCTCAGGATACTTTTCTCTGGTATATTGTATTTAATTTCATTGAATACACACCTTTAGTGCCTCATCCTGTTCTCAACAAAAGTGCCTCCCACCATGTTCCCCTCTCAGCCCTAAGATGGCATTATATGCTGCAATTATTGCAGATTGTTGGTCTCATTGTTCATCCAAACTAAAGTAGTAGGGCTCACATAGCCTTCAGATCCCCTTTGGCCAATTCAGGATGCTCTCTAATCAATTATGAGTCAAAATTGAATACCATAAACTGTGGGAAATTGAATACCATAAACCGTGGGAGGATAGGATCTCCCGACATAGTTCCTGGTATGAGATCGAGACGGATGAACTTTTCATATTTAAATGACCTATCTACCATGAGATCTTGGGAAAACTTTATTTGTCTATAAAGAGAATTTGGGGGATCCCTTACTACCATCTTTTGTTATCAAGAGCAAAGGTGTTTTCCCCTGTATCCACAAGGCTATTACTTATAGAATGTGGACTTTGTAGGAACTCTCCAGCTCTACAAGATTGATCATCACCTCATGTCTCAGCACTTGGAGGCATCAACCACCTAATAGACATTGTAGCCATAGATTCAGCCAATGGTAGATCAGAGCCAGTTCTCCACCACACAGGAGACCACAAGACGACCTTGGATCGTTGCTCCCTGCAACCCCATCATAGAGGAACAACTACCACTCCTCATACAGATCACAAGGACAATTGCCCACATCTACTTTTCTTTCCTCATCGAGAGAACCATCCTCCATGGATGTTAAAGAATTGTGCCAAGGAGTTCCCAACATCCTCCTAGGATAGCACATTCAAGCTATCTTAACCAAAGACACTATTCAATGGGAATTATCAAGCATAGTTTTAAAACTCAGACTCGGATTCAGAACCGGCGGAGAGTCGACTCGACTTGTTATCGACTCGGCCTAGTTGATTTCAATGACTCGATCTTTGTAAAAAATACATTAAATATTTATTTTATTTATGAAAAAACATATTTTTAAAGATTTTCATTCATGTTTGCAAACTCAAAGCATTAGAATATAGAGAAGACAACATATGATCAAAGTATGCTCATGTATATATCTACCATATCAAAATGGCATCCAATGCACCGTCCAATACATGTAATATATAGAGATCAGAACAAAAACACATAACCAAGGAGCCTCTAAATGGCCTCTACAACAAAACATCACTAGTCACTATTGCCAGAGAAGCGAACATCCTCTGGCTCAGGCTCTGAATCGGATTCAGAAAGGGAAACCCATGGCTCATCCTCTTCATCAAGATCTCCAACTGCAACTGTAGAAGTAGTAGCACAAGTAGTAGTAAGAAAACCAACTCCAACTCTGCACAAACACCTCACAAATGCTCACACAAATGCAATGAAATAGTTGTGAAGAAATGTGAGGGTGTAATGACCCATCTCTAATATAGGGAGCACAAGAATATCAGCATGCATACAAGGCATACATATGATAGCTACGCATGCATGTATCGCATGTATTGCACTAGTATACGTATTAACTAATTATGAAAAGTCCAAGTATAGGGTATTGAAGTAATAATTGAAGTATTGAATAAATCCCAAACTCTCGAGAATACAATGAATATATATTGTGAGGTACTTGTTATATATACCACCATCACAATATAACTAATATATTGCTCAAAGAAAAGTAAATACAATATATATATATATATATATATATATATATATATATATATATATATATATATATATATAGTGTTGCGAAAATCGCGATATTATCGCGATAACAATAAAAAATTGTAATTTTTCAAAATGCCGATATTATCGCCCGATTACTACGCAGTTTTTTTTTCCAAAAAATCAGTGAAAAAATCGCGCTAACTTCAAAAAATCGCGATAATTTCGAAGTTATCGCGATTCGATGGGAAGTTATTGTGGGGGTTGCGGACAGCACGTTTTTAAAAGGGAAAACACGTTTTTTTTTGTCATTTTGAACAGACAGCGATGTGGATTGAGAGTTGAGGAGGAGAGGAACCCTGGAAGGCGTCTACTAGGGCAGAGGATGAAGAAGCTTGGAGATTTTAGCATCCCAAGCAAGAGAACTTCGTCTTTGGATCAAATTTCTCCGGTAAACTGTGGTTTCTAAGTATAGGCACCAAATTTGGCCATTTTGTTTTGGTTTTTTTTCTTGTTTTTGCTTGGGTTTCTATAGCACGTTGTTTACCAAAGATTTTTGAATGGATTTGATGATGTTTTTTTTTCATTTTTGTTACATAAAGTGGAGAGAGTTCATTTTGGATTGAATTGAGGTTTTCTTGTTTGTTAAATAGTCAAAAATTCAATGTGTTGTGTCATGTATATAATCTTTTTTTATTTTTGTAACTTGCAATTCTTATTGTGACATAGGTTCAACTTCAAAGTTCAAACTTCATCTTACATTAAAACTCAAGAGTTCAATTGAAGTGACCAAAGTTCTTTCTATAAATTAATTACTCCAGAAGATTTGGAATATAAAGATATCCATGAGGATATAAATATTATATATTAAAATGTATGAAGAATGATTGATTTACAAAGAGAACGAGAGGCTTGCTTATATATCAAGCAAGTGTCTCTTCATGGAGAGTCATGTCTTATTTAGACATGCCTCTTCAACCTAACTACTAATTATTATTAACTAATCATTATTACAATTATCCTCGTTACTTATATTTATATTATTTATATATATTTTATTCGTAACATTGCCTTCTTCCTCAAAAAGCGTGGTCCTCAAAGCTTGTCGATGAAAAAGGCTTGATCTCTTTTTCGGCTTCAAATGACCTTCTCTCTCGGAACAATCATCTTCGTCGATACAAGCTGATATGATCTTCTAAGTGACAAAAAAAATTGTCGCACTAAAAAGGGATCAGACCATCCTAGATTAATTTTCTGTAGAATATTTCGATTACTGGGCTTTTGTAACAATTTGTCAGCATAAAACGGGATTGATTTTACGTCATTATTCTCTAAAACATCAATTTGTTGTCTCTGGTCTGAATGGTCCCGATAGGTACCTTGGTTGAGTTGTCTACTCTCATGATTTGGATGTCGATATGGGACTTTACTTTCCCCTATTAGGTGTGTGGAAATTTTTTGATTTACTTTAAAGGTTGATGTTGTTGAGTTCATTACCAAACCTTCACTTGGGGTGTTTATCATCTGAACTGCAACATCCAAGCGTGCGTTTTCTTCAACTTGCTTGTCTTCTTCCTGAGTTGTGACATTCACTGGATCGGTATCCGTTGTTTTGTCATCAACTTGAACTGTTACGACTGCGGATTTTGATACTTCTTCTTGAGTAAAATGTTCCAACTTGTCTTTTAATGCTTTCTTATCATCCTTAAGTTTCTTAATTTGCGTTAGTAATTTTTCACTATGGTTTTTAAGTCAAGAAACTTCTTCATTTTTGTCAAAAGTGATTTTGTCAATTTCATTTTGCATATTTTGTAATACTTTTTTACCTTCTTGAGAAATTACTTTTGAAATATCTGATATATCTTCTGGCGTTACTGAATTTGGTTTCAGTGTAACATCTTGGAGTGTTATTTTCTTCTTCTTGTAAGCATAGTTTTAGAACTCCGACTCCGACTCGGCCGAGGATCGACTCCGACTCCGACTCCGAAACGGTAATGACTCGGCCGGCTCGATTTCAATGACTCGATCGTTGTAAAAACTACATTAAATATTTTTTTTTTTTTATAAAAAAACATAATTTTAAAGATTTTAAACATAATTTTAGAGATTTTCATTCATGTTTCCAAACACACAGCATTATAATATAGATGGAAGACAACATATGATCAAAGTAGGCTCATGAACCAATCCATTATATCAAAATGGTACCCAATGGCAATACATAGTCAACTGTCATACATGATCAAAGACTCAAAACAAAAAACACATAACCAAGGAGGCTAGAAATGGCCTCTACAACAAAAGTAAACTGTGACCAGACTCCAGTACTAGTACTACAGCTACTGGCTAGTAGCTACTGCCAGAGGAGCCAAGATCATGTCGATCAATCTCTGGATCATCATCAGAGTCAGACAGGGGGTCCATGGCTCCTCATCATCATCATCATCTCCAACTGCAGCTGTAGAAGTGGTACCACTAGCAGGTTGTGCAACTGCAGCAGATGCAAGCTGAGATAGGGTAGATATGCGGTTGCGCTTCTGTCGTGGCTGAGCAGAGGAAGCACCTACAACTGGAGTCCTTGCTGGCTATGAGACTGAGGATGGTGGATTGGGATCTGCATTCAACTGAACAGCATGTTCAAGTCAAATTGATGTCTCGATATCTAAATCTAAATCAAGATCCTCATCAAGATCAAACTCTGCTGGACGACTCTCCACTACCCAATCTGATGTTGGATCAATGTCTTCCAACACAATGGGATCTGAATCAGGTCTTTTGTTCAGCAAATGGTTTCGTCTGAGCCGAAGGTTGTATTGGACATAAACTAGAACATTTAACCGTTTTTTATCCAAACGGTTTCTCTTCTTTGTGTTACTTGGGAGCGGGAGCGAAAATGGGAGCGGGAGCGACATTTTCATAAGCTCCTGGTTTGGGAGCGAATCCCAGAGGAGTTCGACAACCAATGTCACTAACATCAAGGTACATAGAGGGATTGGTGCTCTTGATTAAATACGAGTTCCATACCCTAATACATGACAAAATTCAATGGAAACATTGCAATCCTCCAATCCTGAAATCCTGAAAAACTGATAAGTCTGTTGGATTTTGAATGAAATCTAAAATTCTACTTTCTCCATATGAAATCCAATGAGGTCGAAACCACTCTCAAACATCCTGAGTCATTTCATGGTAATGTTAAAAATTTAAGTAAAAGGATGAAAATGAAGATTAAGGAGAATGTCACTTTTACTTTAAGAATTTAACATTACCATGAAATTTGAATAGCATATCAATAGTAGAGAGCATTTGAGTGTGTTAAATAGGGTTTGGGAGGGGGAATGGACCCCAAATGACATTTAGCAAATTCATATAACACCTTGGAGTCCAAACCAATCAGAAATCACCTTAAAAATCCATTAAAAAAATATTAAATTGTTGTTTAACGTGTTCTGGGCCGGCTTTTTGTGACTCGGCCGAGTCATAACAGAAACGGCCGAGTTGGCTGAGTCATGGTTGACTCGGCCAAACGTACCGTTTCAAAGGCCGAGTCATGGCTGAGGGTATCGGCTCGGATCAACTCGGCCGTTTCGGTATCGAAACGGCCGTTTTTTAAAACAATGCTTGTAAGAAAATGTTAGAAACTTTTTCTTCGTATTTAAGATGACAAATCCTACCGTTTCCATCCAGGGTGATCCCAAAATAATGTCACCTTGATTGTTCCATAGGGTTTGAACTAAGAATTGCGATACAAATGTATAATCTTCAATGTTTAACTGTAAATTGGCTATGTCATATATGTTATTGTGAAAAAAAGTCTAATTTTTCAGTTATATTTGACTCCAGGATCACTAATTGGTTTGCGATTTTAGGTGTTATATAATTTGCATCTTCTGCGAGAGAAATAGAAATAATAACATCTTTTCTTGCGAGATTTCCTTTAATGTTAAATAGCACTTTACCGTCTTTGGGTAAGGTTTCTGGATTCTTTTAGTGTTCATTTCTGTATTAGACTCCATTTTTCTTCTTGAATAATAAATATTTTTTCCTTCTTCTTTTAATATATATTCTCTTTTGTACATTTTTCTTTCAAAAAATAATTTAATTAATTATTATTTCTTAATTAAATTATATAATCAAACTAATTGAGTTATATAAATCAATTAATTAATTTATGAATATATAATTATATCGTATAATATATAGTCGTATATATATTATAATAGTTCGATGTAGTGCATTATTATCGTTATAGTCATTATAGTCTATCACACGTTATAATTGTATTTGATTATAATCATATGGTTATCGTAATATGATAATGTGTTCCACTTTCAAAAGGTGTGACGTATCACACCAGTATAATACACCGGTGTAACGTCTTTTCGGCAGGAAAAAATCAATGGAGAATGTTGTCAGTGTATTATAATTAATTCAATCAGACCGCGACAATAGGACAAATGACACAAGGACCCGGCCCGAAGTGTGTCCGCCTGCTAATGAACGACAATGTGCACGTGATAATCGACAGTGTGAAAGTGATGATCGACAATGTGCAAGTGATGGTGTAGCAGGCATATGGGATCGAGTAATCGTCGAGTTTCGTGGTAAGTTCAATTTCTGTTGTGTTCGCTTTGGTTGGTGGTTGATGACAGGTTTACGGTGGAAATACACAGCGGACGATGTTGTGATGACAGGCAGTCGGACATTGTGCAGCTCAGGACAGATCGTGGTCGATGAGAAGGTGATGACGGGGGCAATCGAAGCCAGCGGACAATGGTGGTTGTATAGCGGACCGTAACACAATGGTAGCAAGAAGGCAGACGGGGAGTAGTAGCAACGGACGAGGTTGCGGGGGTAGAGAAGCAGCAGCAGTTGAATTTGTGCGGGTTTCCAGTCGTGGACGTTGTGTGGGTCGTCGAGTTTTTAATATGTATTTTTTTGTTATAAATTTCTTTTTTGATATAATATATATATTTTTTACCACAATTTTTCTGTGCATTTGTTGTCGTGATGACTAGGCTGCAGTTTGGCAGTGACGACGATGCAATTGTTGCGAGGGTAGGCATGTGAAATAGGCGACACAAGTATATTTTTTTATTTTTTTAATAGCCAAGAACCTGGCGAATCCAGTGGAATGGATAATCTCCAATGTGTAGCAAAACGCTTCAAGTATGACAACAATAAGGTTGATGACGATTGATGGCCAAGGGCCGGTGACCGGAGAACGAGCTTCGTGCAGCAGTGAAGCAGCCAAAGGGTCATCTGCTCTGATACTAAATGAAGCGAACAAAGTTCCTTCTATAAATTAATTACTCCAGAAGACTTGGAATATAAAGATATCCATGAGGATACAAATATTATATATTAAATGTATGAATAAGAATAAGAATGATTGATTTACAATGAGAACGAGAGGCTTGTCTTATTTAGACATGCCTCTTCAACCTAACTACTAATTATTATTAACTAGTCATTATTACAATTATCCTTGTTACTTATATTTATATTATGTATATATATTTTATTCGTAACATCAACCAAGTTACAAACATGCCAAAGAAATTGGACCCTTTGTGGGAATTTGGTGAACCTGATGGAGTATTTGATAGATTGAACTTGTCTTGCAAGTTGTGTGGGAAGCATATGTCAGGGGGGTTTATAGATTGAAGTATCACCTTGCACAAATCCTTGGACATGATGTAGGGCCTTGCGAAAATACAAATGCGGAAATCATCCGAAGAGCCATGAGATCATTGGAAGAATTAGAGCAAGAGAGAGTGGCCAAAGCAAAAGTGAAAAAGCAACTAGCAGGGAAGGCTCGGGTGAATATGGAAGTGGCACGGGTTCTACTTCAACATCAATATCTACAACCAACCCTGTAGCTGTCTCATCAGCTTTTGTTCCTAGAACCACGGCTGGTTCACAACCATCTATCACTTCAATGCTTAAGAAAAACGAGAAAGAACAAGCTGACCAGTTGTTGTTGGGCAAGTTTCTCCTTTGGAGTGTTATTCCTTTCAGCGTTGCAAGGAATAATTCATTTTTCCAGCCTGTTGTTGATGTTATTGCAACTGCTGGCCCAGGGTACAAAATCTCTTCTTATGCTGACTTTAGAGGCCGCATTCTTGAAGATGAAAAGGTTGACTGTACCAAAAGATTGGAGGATTTTAGGGCATCATGGGCACAAACAAGTTGCACTGTGATGTCAGATGGTTAAACCGACCAAAAGGGGAGAACCCTTATAAACTTCTCGGTCAGTTGTCCCAAGGGGACAATGTTTATGAAATCTACTGATGCATCTTCACATATCAAAGATGCAAAAACTTTATGTGATTTGTTGGATGTCTTTATTTTGGAGGTGGGTGCAGAACATGTTGTCCAAGTCATAACGGACAATGCTGCAAATTATGTTGTTGTTGGCAGCATGCTTATGGAGAGGCATCCTACTTTATTTTGGACACCTTATGATGCACATTGTATTGATTTGATGTTGGAGGATATAAGAAAAATTTCTTTTGTCAAAGATATTGTTGACTCATCAAAAAACATTACAAAATTTATATATAATCATACATCTGTGCTTAGCTTGATGAGAAAATTCACCAACAACAAGGAGTTGGTGCACTCCGCCATTACACGATTTGCCACCAGTTTCATATCTCTTCAATCCCTCTTGAATTTTGTGTAGGATGTGAAGAGAATGTTTCTTTTAGATCAATGACATGATTTGATAGTGAGCCGCAAACCAGAGGGAGAGACCATATGCAGATTAGTTTCATACCAGCAAGACTTCTGGGCGGGACTGCAGGAGGTGTGCACTGTTACTGAACCTTTGTTAAAGGTTCTTCGATTAGTTGATGGTGAGAAGCCCGCAATGGGCTATTTGTATGAGGCCATGGACAGGGCCAAAGAATCCATTTGGGCCTGCTATGATGATAAGGAGATGAGGGGTTTCAAAAACAACTCATCCTATGGGAAGTGATTGATGAACAATGGAACAACACACTCTATCGTTCCATTCATGTTGCAGGGATCTACCTAAACCCCACATTTTCTTACCCATGTGTGTTTGTATTTCATGCCGAGATCATGGATGGATTCTTAACTTGTGTTCAGAACATGGCGTGATCTCCAGCAGAACGTGCAGAAATCTCCAAAGAAATGGAGATATACAGGATGACAGGTGGCACATTTGGCTTTGAGATGGTTGTGACTGATAAGACAACTAAAATGCCAAGTATTTTTTAGTTTGTTTCAAACAATGTTTTCAAAATCGGCCGACTCGGAATCGACTCAGCCGAGTTGGTCGAACCCAGAGTCCAAAATTATGACTCGGCCTTGGAAACGGTTCGGTCGGCCGGGTTAATACCGAGCCGGCCGAGTTGTCTAGCAACTCGACCGGCTCGGTATTAACCCGGCTGGCTCGGCCGAACCCGCAATAAATCAGCCGAGTTAGAAACAGTGGCCCAAAAACCTGTAAATCAACAAAAAAAAAAAAAAAAATTGTTTTTTTGGGGACCTAATTTTGATTTGTCTATTTTGTCTTCGGGGTCCATTCCCCTCTCCTAAACCCTATTTAACCCACCCAACCCCTCTCATTTCCTCATAGCCAGCTCATGCGTTTGAGTGAGAATTTCAGTGAGAGTTTGTGAGTTGTTGAGTTTGTTTTTACAGCGGCAGTGAGGAGTCTTGGGCAAGCATTGTAGCTGGAGTGAGGAGCTTTGTGGGAAGCCATTTGGAGCAGCATTTGCCATTGAGGAGTTGGTTTCTTGGAGCAACCTTGAGGAGGCAATTTGTGCCTGGAGGTATTTTTTTCAATTGTAAAAATCTGTTTTTTCTTATTAAATTTTATGTGCAAATCTGGAAATTGAAAAGAGTTTTTTTTGTGAAAGAAATGAACATTGAATCAACGCTTTTTTTGTTTTCATTTTCATATTTTTTGCTTTCAATTACAAGTCAAAAAATGGCACTTAGAGTGAAAGATGATGCTTGGACATATGTTGAAATTGGTGATAGTCAAATGCATTGCAAATTTTGCCATAGGAAAATTAAGGAAGGTCCTGGGGGCATTAATAGGTTGAAACAACACTTGTCGGGGATTAGATGCCAAATTACTCCATGTACCTCACCAGAAATTGAAGAGATTAGGAAGGATTTGTTAGCCAGCTTTGAGAAGTTTAAAGAAGATAAGGCTAGGCAAAAGAGTTAGAGGCTGAAATTGGGAGGAAGAGGAATATACAAAAAGCGCTGCCTACCAACCCCCATTTTGATTTTGAGGTTTCTTCCTCTATCTTTTGTATTGATGCATCCAACCCCTTCCGATATGTTCCTCCTTCTTGAGTCTATTCAAGAAAAGGGAAAGGGTAAAATAAAAAAGGATGATATGAATATCAAAAGTTATTTCACTCCCTCCTCTCCATCAGATGCACGTGGTCCTCAAGCTAGTAGAAGTCATATGCAGCCCACTTTAGATGACGATTGGAAGAAAGAATTGAGAGAGACTGCTTGTGATTACATAGCTAGATGGTGGTATGATGTTGATATCCCCTTCAATGCTTCCCGTTCACCATATTATGAACCTATGTTTGATGCCATACATGTTGCTGGAAAAGGCTTCAAAGGCCCTAAGATGCATGAGCTAAGGGGGTATCGTTTGCAGAAAGAAATTTCCTCCATTAATGAGTATTTGAAAGACTTCAAGGACTCATGGGCAAGAACACGATGTACCATAATGTCAGATGGATGGACTGATCAAAGAAACTGTACCATCATAAACTTTCTTATCTTCTGCCCACAAGGAACCATGTTTCTAATATCAGTGGATGCATCTGACAAGGTAAAAGATGGGCAATTAATGTTTCAACTATTGGATGAGGTTGTTGAGTAGGTGGGGGTGGCTAATGTTGTTCAAGTCATCACAGATAATGCCTCTAACTATGTTCTTGTTGGTAAACTATTAGAAGAAAACACAGAACCATCTTTTGGACCCCATGTACTGCACATTGAATAGACCTCATGCTTGAAGGATATTGGCAAATTAGATTGGGTCAAAAACACTGTAGATCATGCCAAAAGCATAACAAAATTTATCTACAATCATTCATGGATTTTGAGCCTGATGAGGAAACACACAAGGGGCAGGGATATTATTAGGCTTGCCATCACTAGGTTTGCTACTCATTTTTTGACATTGCAATTTATGCTTTCACAACATAGAAACTTGCAAAAGATTTTCTCCAGTGAAGAATGGAGTCAAAGCCAGTGGTCTCACAAACTGGAAGGCAAAGAATTGAAAAAGAAAGTTAATGAAGAAATGTTTTCGAGAAAGGCAACAGAGATTGTGAAGTTTGCTAAGCCACTGGTTAAGGTGTTATAGTTGGTGGATGGGGAAAGATTGGGTATGGGATTCATTTATGAGGCTATGGATCAAGCAAAGGAGCCAATAAAGAGGGCATACAAGAATAAAGTGGCTAAGTATGGGCCCATTTTGGCAATCATTGATGAAAAATGGAACAATCAACTCCATTGCCATATACATGCAATTGGGTGTTTTTTGAACCCATGGTATCATTATAAAGCTAAGGCGACAGGAGCTTTGACGGGGGAGGTTAAAGATGGATTGATTGATTGCATTGATAGCATGATCCCATTGGAGTGTGATCAACTGGAGATACACTGACAAGTCATAACCTTCAGCACTGCCTCAAGTACCTTTGGGAAGAACCTAGCAAAGATTGCAAGGGAAGCAGATGAATCAGGTAAACAAAAGTTTCAATTTTTAAATTCTTAATACTTATTTTGTTAAATCGTTTATAATTTGAAAGTTGGATATAATTTGTAACTTTTTTGAGCTAACTCATTACATTCCTATGTTTTTTGTAGCACAATGGTGGGAGGCTTTTGGCAGCCATTGTCCTTAATTGCAAAATTTTGTTATTCGTATTTTGAGTCAAACTTGCAATGCTACTGTGTGTGAGCGCAAATGGTCTATCTTTGAGAGGATTCACACAAAGAAGAGAAACCGTTTGGATCAAAAATGGTTAAATGATCTAGTATATGTCCAATAAAACCTCAGGCTCAGGCGCAACCAATTGTTGAACAAAAGACCTGATTCAAATCCCATTGTGTTGGAAGACAGTGATCCAACATCAAATTGGGTAGTGGAGAGTCATCTAGCAGAGTTTGCTTCTGATGAGGATATGGATTATGAATTATAGATGATAGCATCACTCGAACATAATGTTCAGTTGGATGCAAATCCTGATCCACTTGTACCAGCCTCAGCCTCAAATCCAGCAAGTCCTTTAGTTGCAGGCGCTTTCTCTGTTCAGCCACAACAGAAGCGCATATCTCGTCTATCTCAACTTGAAGTTGCTGCACAGCCTGCTAGTGCTACCACTTCTACAATTGCAGTTGGAGATGATGATGAGGACGAGCCATGGGACCCCCTGTCTGACTCTGATCCAGAGATTGATCCACATGATCTCGGCTCCTCTAGCAGTAGCCAATAGTACTGGTCACAGTTTACTTTTGTTGTAGAGGCCATTTTTGCCTCCTTGGTTATGTGTTTTTGTTTTGATCTCTATATCATGATCATGTATGTATTGGACCGTGCATTGGGTTCCTTTTTGATATAATGAATATATTCATGAGCCTACTTTGATCATATGTTGTCTTCTATCTATATTCTAATGCTGTGTGTTTGGAAACATGAATGAAAATCTTTAAAATTATATTCTTTTATAATAAAAAATAAATATTTAATGTATTTTTTACAACAACTGAATCACTGAAATCGAACCGACCGAGTCGATACCGAGTCGGAGTCCAAGTCGGAGTTTTAAAACATTGGTTTCAAATTTCATTGTCTCTTCAAGTTCATAACTTCATACTTTGCTTCAACTTTCAAATTTCATTTTTTTCTTATGTTTATTTTATTTGTAATTTTGTTGTAGATGCATGGTGGAGAATCTATGGTGCCAGAATACCCCATCTGCAAAAGCTTGCCATTCGCATCCTCAGCCAAACATGTAGCTCCTCAGGATACGAGCGCAACTGGAGTGTATTTGAAAAGATACACGACAAGAAGCGCAACAGGTTAAACTTAAAACTTAAAATATTGCAAATTACCAATTAATTTTTTGAATTCATTAAACAATAATTTTTTTATAACTATTATTTTATGATCTTTGTACAGGTTGGAGTCCCATCGACTTAATGACATGGTCTACGTCTACTTGTTATGATGATACAAATGACACGACCTCCTTTCTATATATAGCAATCTAAGGGGTCATAATATAATCAAAGCCGACATAACAATAATAATGTAAGGGCACAATAATAACAATAGTGGGCTTCTATGGGGCACAATAATAACCATATGGGGACTACATGGGCACAACAATATAATAAGGGGGTTGTACTAATAACAATAAGGGGTTACACTAGTAGTATAGGGACCTAACAGTACTACAATCTTCGATTGTGGGTGAGGCAACTTGAAAGGATACCTGATATGGAGGCCATCTCATTGGATGGGATTGAGACCACTGCTACTTGGAGGGTTGAAGCTGAGAGGCCTCTCATGGAGTCTGTCGATGATTGGTTAGAGCAGGAGGTAGTGGAAGGTGTAGAGGAGGAGGAGGACGAGGAGGAGGAGCAACAGGAGGAGGTGACACCACCTACCTGGGCTACCGCTGCCACCAGTAGAAGACGTGGTCTACCTCCTCTAGCTCCTACTACTTCAGGTTCTAGAGCACAGCAAAGTCCACTACCAACTCCATCGGCATCTACATCTAGAGGGAAAGGGAAAGCTATTGCATTTTCTCGCAAGAGGGGCAGAGAAAATCAGTAATATTAGACTTTAGTTATTTGGTTCATTTCATTGTATATGACATTATGACTCATGATATGAGATACATTATTATTTTTTTGTTGATATTTTGAGGCTGAGTTGGCACTCAGTAATCAGGTCTTACTATTTAGGACATGATTCACTGTTATGAGTGATGTAGCACTAGAAATGATATTACACATATTATATATTAGTTCTTTTATCATATTTATCTGTCAATGTATTTATTTTATGTTGTAGATGCTTTAGATATTAAAAAAATTGAAGAAAAAAAAAATGAATATTTTTGTATTTTATGATTTTTTCCCGATTATTTCCCTATTTTTACAATTTTTCGGATTTTTCCCCGATTTTTTCTCTCGCCGATATTATCCCGATAACTATTTTCGCAACATACATACATAGATATCTCTCTCTCTCTCTCTCTCTCTCTCTCTCTCTCTCTCTCTATATATATATATATATATATATATAACTAGGAGGAATTATATATTAACTGAAAAGAAATATGATATATAGTATATCAACTTAAAAAGGGAACTAAACAAGTATGATCATTAGAACGTATGACAATATCACTTTAATAATTAATTGTTTAACAACAAAAGATATATAAAATAAATTTACAAGATATAATGCAACAAACTTTACTTAGAACATAAGTCCATAAAATAGAATTGAAGTAAAGTTGACTTTTTTATATAAAATAAAAGATTTAAGATTTCGTTACCTCATAAATAAAGTAAACATATAACTATCCCATATGACATTATTAAAAGGTGACCGCCTCTCTCCAAACTCTTTGAGATCTCTGGTAACCGACTACACATGAGGAAAAACCATATTTTATTTTGGGAGGGCAGTGAAATTTTGGATATATATTGAGGAGGAAGTGATGGGTGTTTATAGTGGTTACGTCCATACACTGGAGTCGACGTGTACTTATGAACCGACACGTCCTTTTTCAAGTCAACGTGACATCCATTTATATATTTAATCCATTTTGGAGCCGACATAAGATTTATTTGTTGTTTTGCTTGTATATTTCAATGAGCTTGCTTCTGTGTGACTGATCTTGGTCTTGGAGGGCTATCATCAATGACTCACTGTGATCATCACCGAGACTTTATGTTCTCTGCTACAGGAATACCTTCGAGATTCATATGCGAGATCAGGTTGTCTTTAATGTCAAGGTCATCATGAATATTAGGACCAAGCTGAGAGCGTATCTAGCCTAGACCTTAGTTCATTGCTGCATCCATCAAATGAGGTCACTCTGCTCCATTTAGCCGAGGTTGTGACCGCACCTAAAACCCCAAGCGAGGTGCAATCAAACCCTACCTGTGGCTCTGCTCCTCCATACGAAATTTCAGAGCAATCCAAAATTTTTCCTTAATATTTTTCGCTGACCCTAGATGGGTATTTATAGTGGTTATGTCCATACATTGGAGCCGACTTGTACTTATGAACCAACATGTCATTTTTCAAGCCGACGTGACATACATTTATATATTTACGTCATTTTGGAGCCGACATAAGATTTCTTTGTTTTTTTGCTTGCAGATTTCAGTGAGCTTGCTTCTAAGTCATTGATCTTGGTCTTGGAGGGTTGTTACACAACTTTGAAGACTTGTACATGTTTACATAAACTCATGAAGAACTTTCATCACATGACATGATTCTTTGACAAATAAATCAAATCCTAAAGACAGAAAGAAGAAGTCTTTCACCTAGTGACACTTTTGCTCATGAAACCCATGTAGCAAGATTACAAAAATAATTTATTTCCTTTTATTACATTAATTACAAAGATCATGTCATTATGAAGACCAAACCTAGTTACACTTTCCTCAACACTCCCTCTTAACTAGGGAGGTATTCATAATGGTACTTGGTCATTCTCAATCAGAAGAATTTCTCATAAGAAGAATCGGATTTGCAATCCATCTATTATAGCATCATTTCAACCAACATTGTTTCCATTTAGCAAGGCCTTGACTAACAGCTCTATCTTTCACTTTAGATCAGAGCACACAATGTTGGCGAGATCAATCACTGATAGACACGCATCATCATTGTCTCTCTTAGGGTCATACTCACCCAGGTGTTCTCCAAGTATGACCTACTAGGACTATTCTCATCTTGGGTTCCCAACCCTCAAGAAAATCGGTCTTCTTGCCCACTCTTGTCTTGGATGCCCTAGCACATCCTCAAAGAGTGTCGGATGCCAGATGATTACACAATCCTCCATTCTTTCTTCCAAACTAAAGACGGGAATGTCGTCTAACTCTCCCTCTTAATCAGGGACGAGTTCCAAGTTTCTTTTTTTTCTCAAAAACTTGCTCGAGTTCCTTTGCTTGTAGGAACTTCTCAGAGCTCCCTCTTACCCAAGGACTCTATCATCAGTGCTTTATAGGGTCTTCTAGTTGACTGACGATCCAAGACTTCGATGTCATCAATTTCTTCACATGTAGGGTTCAACCATCCATCACTTTCCTCCGTCATGCCATTCCTTCTTTTCCCGGAAACTATCCTCCTTGGATTTACATCCGAGGCTTCCTTTATAAGCTCATCTGTCTTCACTTTCCTTCAACAGTGATTTCTCTGGATCACAAGGTACATAGTTGTGACATCCTTCACAACTCTCCTTTCTTGGATCCTGTACACATACCCAGACTTTTCCAAGAGGTCAAACACCAAAAACAAATTACATATTACCTTTTGGTGATGGCCTTCTTCCAGTGACATCTTCTTGTAGGTATCAATTATCCTGCATACATGTTGACACATCTCCCAACTATATCTATTGCCAAGGGTCCTCATCCTTTCAGACTTCCATCAAAATCTTTACATCTTTTCGGGAGATTTCCTGGTCAAGTCTTCATGATCTTCTGGATGTTGAATGCCTTTATCAAGGTTGCATACTTCACGATCTCTACGTCCTCACATCTTTCATTCCCAAGAGCTCTCAGAGTTCTTCTATGGTCATCAACTACCTCATACAACATTATGAGGACATATTATGTTAATCTCATCTAGTTTGACTTATATCTTTCAGCATCCTTTCAGAGGAGGAGATCCTTTCCCCTTTTGATCATGCTTGATCCATTTTACCTGCAACAATATATCATGACATTACAATATCATATGCAAATACAAATACAATCATACATACCTCATTTCTCCTTTAGGTATCTTTCAGCAGCTTCCTTAATTGAACAAATCTTCAATCCCTTGATCTGCTTCATCATGTCATTAGTCCTTTGTCTCATGATTTCCATAAGTTGGAAATCCTGATGAAACATTTGCTGCCTTCCCGGACTAGGAGATCCTCTGCTAAATTTTCTATCAAAGATCCTTCAAGATCTAGTATGTCCCCATTTGTCAAATGCTTCCTTTGACATGGATGACTTCTTCCCTTCTTTTAATGTACAACGAGATTCCCAAGAGTTATGTTCTTCATGGTTCCATACGAGCTCTTGCTTCCTGTTGAACTTTCTAAGTTTACTTAGTTAGAAACCCTCCATGCACTTTATTTGATTTAATCCTACCTACTTGTTATTTTCCTTAACAAGTCATTTACAATGTAAATACTGAAAATAAACACTAGTGCATGCTCAACATATTACAGATTGGCAACTAAAAGAAACAGAAACAAACACACCATATGACACCAATATTTTTGGACTAATCTCCCCAGAAAAACCCAATGTGGGAAAATCAGTGCAATTGTTTGAGGGTTTTCTTATTAAGCAATATCTGAGTACAAACTGGGTGCCGAAACTGGCCTACCCAAGAGAGAATTTCCTTAGCAATAATACCTCTCTGTTTCTGACAAATCTACTGGCTGAAACCCCAAATAATCCTTCCGGCAGCTACTCAGCACCAATCTGCCCCAGAAACACCAGTGTCTGCCCAATCTGCACTGCGTCAGCCTCTCCTAGCCCAGCATTGGCCCTGCGTCAGCATATCTTGGCCTACGTCAACCCCAGGAGGCCTTGCGTCAGCTCTCTGACCTCTTCGTCAACTCTTTGAGCCTCTGTGTCAGCTATGTTGGCCTCTTTGGTGTTTTGTGTGGCACTTAGCTGCCCCTGCGTGGCCCTACGTGAGCACTGGTTGCTCCTGCATCACTCTCTCTAGTTGCTCTGTTGCTCTCCCGACACTATCTCTGCCTCTCTGTCTCTTTGTAATCAATGCCCCTCAGTTGCTCTCTGATCATTGATTCTATCTCTCTTAGCAAACCCCGCTCTAGAGAATAGAATGACTGATCACTCTAGTGTATTCTCCAAGTGACCCTCAGCCTCCTCTTATACTTTTCTTGTTGACATATCAACGACTAAGATTAGATCTGGCATGATCCTTGTCTTTTGGACCATTCTAACACAGATTCATATTAATACACATTAATATTTTATTTTCCCTAAATCTACTATTCTAACACAGATTCATATTAATACACATTAATATTTTATTTTCCCTAAGTCTACTATTCTAACACAGATTCATATTAATACACATTAATATTTTATTTTCCCTAAGTTTAGACTTAAGGACTCCATTAAAAATATTAATTATTTTAATATCTCCTTATCTGTTTAGAATCTGCCCAAACCCTTTCTGGGTATTGGAGATCTCATGTGCGCCAACCTCTCCACCAAATTTTGTGGCTAGAGAAAATCCGATGCCACCCGAAATCAACACTCCCTCTTAGCGAGGACTGTGCTTTAGCAACACTCCTTACTGAGTATTACTCTGATCATCTAGCATCGACACCTGTGTTGATGCTAGGCCTTCCTGCCCAACATCCTCTGCACTGCTACCCATGGTTCTACCACTACCACTGTTGCATCTGTACGACAGCTCCCTCTGCATCCGTGTTGTTCCTGGTCCTTTCTCCCAGCACTACATCCGCACTACACCTCCTCTCATCATGTTGCATTGTGCTGCTCACTGCTGCTCTGCGACTCAGTTACTGACAAGTAAGTAATTGATCTCCCAATCTGACCTCCCTGTTGGGCTAGAGACACCCACTTATGTTGAAGCTCCCTCTGCTGCTAACAAGCGCTCCCTCTCTGACCTCTGCACTGCTGCAACAACTCCCTGCATCTCACATCGTTGCACACCTCTCTGTGACATCTTGCACTAGTGCAACACTCGTGTGCCTCTCGCACTGCTGTAGCATGCTAACCTCAAGTTGTCTCGGGACTCCTGCACTGTAGCTCTCTCTGTCGCTTCATCTGCATCCGTCTCTACCCGACTCAGTCAGTCCTGCTACTCCTCTTCGGGGCTCCCGTAGCAAGGTCTAATCCAAGAGGCTGGGTACCTCGAGGATCCTACCCCTCATCCCCTGTAGTCCTCCTGACTACAGCTCGATGTCTCCCCACTTCTTCTCAAGTGGTGCGTGTGCACTCATGGCATAGTCATTGCCTGTCAAAACTTCCTTCTCTGCCCGTGCTGGCGCTGCCTTAGTCTCAGAAGACTCTCCCTTACTCTTCTTCCTTGGACATTGGGTCGCATAATGACCCAGCTCCCCACATTGGAAGCACTTGATCTTGGAGAGATCTTTCTTCTTCCGCTTCTCCTGCTTTCCCTCAGATGCTAGGGCCACGTCTTCCTCCTCATACTTGATTTGATCCCTTTGTTGTTGTTACCCGTCTTCGACTGCCATCTGATCTCTTTTTGGCGAAGAGCTGCCCACATCTTGTCCCAAAGTGGGAGAGTCCCTCTGCTCAGTATACTCTGGACAAATACCTCCCAGTCTTCTGAGACATCATTCAGGGTTGTCCTCACCATGAGCTCCCGATCCAGTGTCACCTTTATAGCAGTCAACTGATCTCGGATCTCATTCAGTCCTCCGAGGAAGGTGTTAATCGGTTCTCCCTTCTTCATCTGGTACGACCTCAACTAATTCTCAAGTAGCATTCTTCTCTACACAGAAGTATGTGGGTACAACTTCTTGAGAGCCTCCCACACCTCAAATGTCGTTTCCTTCTCGGCTATTTGTGGTACTACATGATCCTTGACCCCGTCAAGGATGATGCTCTTGGCCCTCGACATCGCCTCCTCGTACTGGTCATTATCATTGGGGTCCACTGGGATAGCTATTACCTTCAAGGCAAAATTCTTGACACGATTCCTGTCAAGTACAGATAAGATTTTGGCCTTCCAGACTGCGAAGTTCAACGCTTCGTCCAGTCTATCTTGGTCTCTTACTCCGTGTAGTGCCATCATGCTCCTCTACTTCCCTCCTGGAAGTTCTCTATTCGACTCCTCTGAGTCTCTACTTCTCGTCTGGAAGTTCTCTTCTGGACTCCCTCTGAGTCCTGATTTCCCTCCTGGAAATCCTTCTGCCACTGTCGAGATGCCCCCTACTCTGATCGTCTTGTGCAACCGCACCACTGATCTGGGTTCCTCGGCTAGAAACCCTCGGTAGCAACTCCTCTGGCCTTGCTCTGTCAGGTATTGTTCTGACTACAGTACCTCACCAGCTCCACTCTACAATATTCTCGCAGCCTTCTAAAACCCAGCAACTTCTTATCTGTGGACTGCGTCAACCCCTCTCTGCCTCACACTGGCTCTGCGTCAACTCGGATGGGTCTACGTTAGCCTTGGGAGGCCATGCGTCAACCCTTTAGCCTTCTGCGTCAGCAACGTTGGCCTCTCTTGGGCTCTGCGCAACTCTTGGCTGCCTCTGTATGGCCCTAGCTGGCTCTGCATCACACTCCTTGGCTTCCACGCTGCTAGAAAAAGCTTTTGTCACCTCGGGACAGCGGTTTTCTGCTGTTATTGCTCCGCTCAGCTAATGCCCTTTAGTCCTCCTATGATCTGCAATCACGCTCTGATATCATGTTGAAGTTTCTAAGTTTACTTACTTAGAAACCCTCCATGCACTTTATCTGATTTATTCCTACCTACTTGTTATTTTCCTTAACAAGTTATTTACAATGTAAATATTGAAAACAAACACTAGTGCATGCTCAACATATTACAGAGCAACAGCTAAAAGAAACAGAAACAAACACACCATATGACACCATTATTTTTGGACTAATAAATGTGGGAAAACCGATGTCGTTATCTGAGGGCTTTATTATTAAGCAATATCAGAGTACAATCTGGGTGCCAAAACTGGCCTACCAAACAGAGAATTTCCTTAGCAGTAATACCTCTATGTTTCTGACAAATCTACTGGTTGAAACCCCGGATAATCCTTCTGGCAACTACTCAACACCAATATGCCCCAGAAACCCCAGCGTCTGCCCAATCTGGATTGTGTCAGCCTCTCCTAGCATATCTTGGTCTGCGTCAGCCCCAGGAGGCCCTATGTCAGCTCTCTGAGCCTCTGCATCAGCTACGCTAGCCTCTCTGGTGTTCTGCACAACACTTAGTTGCCCCTACGTGGCCCTACATGAGCACTGGTTGCTCTTGCGTCACTCTCTCTAGCTACTCTGCTGCTCTCCAGACACTATCTCTGCCTCTCTGTCTCTTTGTACTCAATTCCCCTTAGCTGCTTTCCGATCACTAATTCTATCTCTTAGCAAACCCCACTCTAGAGAATAGAATGATTGTTCACTCTGGTGTATTCTCCAAGTGACCCTCAAGCCTCCTCTTATACTTTTCCTGTTGACATATCAACGGCCAAGATTAAGTCCCTAATCAATGGCTAAGATTAGATCTGGCTTGATCCTTGTCTTTTGGACCAATCCAAAACAGACTCATATTAATACACATTAATATTTTATTTTCCCTAGGTTTAAGCTTAGGGAAACCATTAAAAATATTAATTATTTTAATATCTCCTAATCTGTTTAGAATCTGCCCAAACCCTTTCTGGGTATTGGAGATCTCATGTGCCCCAACCTCTCCACCAAATTTTGTGGCTAGAGCACATCCGATGCTACCCGAAATCAACACTTCCATGATGCCACGATGCATCTTCTTACGATGTTCATATCTGCAGGCACTTCTGATAGGATCCTTTTGAGAGGGACACCATCTCATTCATAATGGAGATCCATTATTCCCTCTTTCTCTGATCTTTCTTCAGCTACCTCCACCCTTTCAGCGATATGAGTCCTATCAACTTGTCTTTCTCTATCTGACATAGAGACCATCTAACTGTTGATCGAGGTGACTTTCTTGTTCATAGACATTTGCCACTTTGCTTATCGATGATGATTATTTATTCATCATTTTCCCGTATCTCTCAATTGAAATCTCATGAAGATATTTCTTCATTCTTTGGCACCATTTTGTACTTCATTTCAAGGAGTATATCCTATATCATTTCATGTACCCTTCTTGTGTCTCCTTTCTTACTTCATAGAACCTTAACAGTTCTTATGACTTTAAAGGAGACCTTGATGTGTTGACTTCACTTCATCATAAGCAATGTTGCATTAATCATTATCGGGATATTATCGGCGAGGGGGCAAAATCGTAATATACAAAAATATTCATCTTTTTTCAATTTTTTTAATATCTAAAGCATCTACAACATAAAATAAATACATTGACACATAAATATGATAAAAGAACTAATATATAAGATGTGTAATATCATTTCTAGTGTTACATCACACATAACAGTGAATCATGTCCTGAATAGTAAGTCCTGACGCCTGAGTCCCAAGTTAGCCTCAAAATATTAACAAAAAATATAATAATCTATCTCATATCATGAGCCATAATGTCATATACAATGAAATGAACCAAATAACTAAAGTCTAATACTATTGATTTCCTCTGCCCCTCTAGATGTAGATGTTGGTGGAGTTGGCAGTGGACTCTACTGTGCTCTAGAAGCTGAAGAACTAGGAGCTACAGGTGGTAGACCATGTCCTCTACTGGTGATAGGGGTAGCTTGGGTAGGTTGTGTCACCTCCTCCTCCTTAGGAAAAAATCGCCGATTAAAAAAAAAATAATAATAATAATAATTGTATTTATTGGGCGATAATATCGTTGATTTTATGATTCTGTCAATCCTACTGCAAGACCGTTTGATGACCTGTCTAACCCATAGATCTTCTTGCAATGATGAAGTCATTAAACCAAACTTGAATATAAAGTAAAAGATACTTACTTGATATGTGAAGATGAGATCTTCACCCTAATCATGTTGGCAGTTGATAAGGTAGATGCATTGATGCTACCTCTAGATAGGATCCTTGCTGAAGCTTATCTTCAAGCTTTCAAAATAATTGACTTGAACATCTGATCCTTGCATCATCGACTTGAGGTTGTTGGCCATGATGTATAGAGACTTATTAGATAGAGTTATTATGGATGTGTCAACGAACACTTTCATTCTTCATCGAGTTTTGTCCATACAACTTGTGACTGAAGAGTAGTGAGACCCATTACTATGTTGTATGTGATCTGATTTTGTATGTCCTTGAACATCAGGCTTTTGACAATCCGAGTTGTCAAGACTATAGAAGTAAGACAAAGATCATTGTGGCATAGATCAAAATTGTGAAAGTCACCAAAGTCATTGCCATGAATGCTTCATCCTTTGACTGTTGTCCTTCAAACCCTTTGTTGTAGATTTGATGATGTAGACTGCTTCTTGAATCTAGGTCTTGTTCTTTGATTGTAGATCCTTCATCTAGATTGATGCCTTGACCTATGAATGTCTCTTTTCTGCCCCTTTCCTTGACTGTTGAACCAATCGCTCTGATACCATGTTGAAGAATCTAGGGCATGCATAGTTAAGATGATTCTTCGATACATGATAACAATTTGTGAAGTGTTAATACAATTTTATCTTAGCTTGATGTTTACTTCATTATTACCATGTGTAAGTTAACTTCATCAAACTGCTATAAAAAAAAAAAGACAAGAACACAAATGTTTGGCTTTCTGATAGGGCCAAAACCTATCCCTTTCGAAGAGGAAAACCCATGCATAAATTCTTCTTATAGAGATTCCATTGACAAATACCAGGACCATGACCGTTGACACACTCTGCGGGCCAAAACCTCTCCCTTTCAGAGAGGAAAACCCATGCGTAAATTCTTCTTATAGAGATTCCATTGACGAATACCAGGACCATGACCGTTGACATGCTCTGCCTCACCAAGACCAAGATATCAATCCTTCTTTCAATCGCTGCTGAGATCATCCTCATTGTTGCACCATTGAGACCATCATTACTGCATCACTGGAAAAAAAAAAATCATTGTTGTTATTATACTATATCAACGAGGTCTTCATTGAAGTCTTCATCATGATGACTATGCATTATATCTTTATCATCATTGTATACTTGCTGAGGCATTGATTATTATTATTGCTTCTCATCATGATGTCGAGACTACTACAAAGACATCATTCCTTCATTGTCAGTGTGTTGGAGCCTTAGTAATGCTTCTTCTTATTATACATTGACTGCACTACTACTTCACCTTAGACCGTGACAGTGATTGTGTCTTATTATGAGATAATCAAATACATACAGGTCCAAGTCTTCACTGGGATATGTTCAAGATCATGTCACTGTTATGTTGAAACTTCGTGTAGAATTCGAAGATCCATAAAGGATGATCATTGTGCTTCCTATCATTGAGATATGCACTACCGAGGACGAGAACACTTCCATCCATATCACAGTGATCATCACCGAGACTTCATGATGTCTGCTACAGGAATACCTTCGAGATTCATATGCAAGATCAGGTTGTCTTTAATGTCGAGGTCATCATGAAGATTAGGACTAAGTTGAGAGCGTATCTAGCCCAGACCTTAGTTCATTGTTGCGTCCATCAAATGAGGTCATTTTGCTCCATTTAGCCGAGGTTATGACTGCACCTAAAACCCCAAGCGAGGTGCAGTCAAACCCTAACTGCGGCTCTGCTCCTCCATACGAAATTTCAGAGCAATCCATCCATTAGAGACGACATGTACTTATGAACCGACATGTCCTTTTTCAAGCCGACGTGACATCCATTTATATATTTAATTCATTTTGGAGCTGACATAAGATTTCTTTGTTGTTTTGCTTACAGATTTCGGTGAGTCATTGATCTTGATCTTGGAGGGTTGTTACACAACATTGAAGACTTGTATATATTTACATAAGCTCATGAAGAGCTTTCATCACATGACATGACTCTTTGACAAATAAATCAAATCCTAAAGACATCAAGAAGAAGTCTTTCACCTAGTGACACTTCTTGCTCATGAAACCCATGTAGCAAGATTACAAAAATAATTTATTTCCTTTTATTACATCAATTACAAAGATCCTGACATTGTGAAGACCGAACCTAGTTACACTTTTTTCAACAAGTCCCTCATTGTCGGAATGTGGGAAACATGAGGGACGCACCCCCCACCCTAAGGGACTCGTCCTTGTAGAATACTGGTAATAACTTGCATGATTTTCTTAGCGATGTTATCAATGCCATCATAAAACTCCCCCATGAAAGGTGTGTCAATGTTTGGCTATCAAGAAGCCTAAATGCACATAATGTACTTGAGCAAGAAATCTATTTTGCTCCACCAATCCTCATCAATCAACAAACCACGCACCATAGTCGCCCTCTCTATACTTTATAGTCTCTACTCCCCCCAAGTGACACCAACCACCATACTGGTTAATGCAAATTTGACCTAAACAAGGTGGTGTAGCATAATAAAGCCTAAGGCATATCTTCTCTCAACAATTTTGGGCGGCTCCTATTTGGAGGATTCTTGTTACACTACTGAGACTAGTGGTAGTTGTTGATCAATTTTATGATCTACCTAGCCTACCCTATGAGCTTATTAATCCATGTAATTTTAGCCACGATCTCTTCAAAAATCAAATTTAAATTATGGACACCACAAAAAATCCAAAAAATTATCATGTTCATGGGTTTGCAAACAAGTGCATTATTTCTGATAACTTGCACAACATTGGTTGGGACTACCTGCAGCAATGAAATTACCATCTTTACCTCACACAGAGAACCTTTAGCTTTCAAGAACATTGTTCCTTTTTGGTAATGCCACAATGACATTGATCAATGGCCTATGCCTTGTATCAGCGCATTCATATGAATCATGGAAGTCCCCAAGCTACTGTAGGAGCTATGAATTGGTCTTAAAAGTCTCACTATCTTGAGCAAATTTGTTCAAACTTTTTTATGGTTAAGCCTCTTAATACCTTGAGAGGCTATATTAATTGCCCCCATTAAACTGTGTATAGGGGGACCGAACCACTTTAAAGGGGATACCACAAGCATAGATGGGCCCTTGCCACTCTTGTCTCGAGTTCTTCCCTCACATGATTATTGAGCATTTTCACCAACTTGCTAACTTGGACAATGGTTGAAGGTTTTGATGACTCCATTCAACCTGTGATGCCATCCTCTTCATTGTTACATGGACAATCGTTGGTTCACTCAAGGATGTTGGGAAGAGGGAAGCGAGAGTCGTAGCTATGATTTTTAGAAGCTTCCGGGTCAGGAGCATTTTGTTGAGAAATCTAGGTCATGAACAGTTACACAATTTCTTTGCTTGATTGTGATATACTTTTACTTCTTAGCTTATAGTATTTTCTTCATTATGTTATTATTGTGTTCTTTTCACCAAGACAATTACCAATGCACAATAAAAGACAAGTGACGCAGTATGTAGGCTTGTCAGCGAGGGCCAAAACCTCTCACCTCTTGAGAGGAAAACCCAATCAAAATTCTTCTTCTAGATCTTTAACTGATGAATACCAACACCATGACAAAGACCCAAGAACCTTGTCACTAACCTTGATACTCAGCCTCTTCCCTTTCTCGACTTTCTTCTTGATCTTGAACTGCTCTCTTCGACTTCCTATAGAGAAACTTGGTCTCTATGATCTTACTGGCTTCTTCTAGAGAATCTCGGTCTCTAGATTTCTTTCTCGGTTACCCAGAACAAGTACCCCAGAAGAAACCTTTCTTCGCTGCCCCAGAAGAATCTTTCCTTCGCTATCCCAGAAAAAACTTTACTTCCTTGACCCAAAAGAATCCTCCTTCGCTTGCCTAGAAGAAACCCTCTTATACTATCTTCACACTTCTCTTTGTATCCCCTTCTTCGCACTACTTCTTTTCTTCTTCTTCGCACTTTTGCTTGACCAAAAGCTTGTCGAGTTGCTTGCCTCTAAGTGAGGTCGAGTGTAGCTATATATACACTTCATCTCATGTCCTTTAGGCCGACATGATCATAAGTAGTCAGGTCGACTTCTTCTAGCATGTTCTTCCATCATTGTAGGCTGACTTGAAGAGGATAAGTGACAAGGTCTTGGAGGATACTTTGCATAGAAAATATTGACCTTGTACAAAGTGTAACATGACTTCATTACATGACAATGACTCTATCATTTTATGACTAGATGACAAATAGTTCCTAGAGGCTCTCAATGGGAGTCTTGACTCAAAAATAAAATCTCTTGCTCATGAAACCAATGAAGCAAGCAATACAATAAATTTATTTTTCTTCTTTACATCTCATTACAAAAAATCATAACTACATCTCATTATGAAGACCGAACCTAGTTACACTTTTCAATACATTTTTGGGAGTGTTTTTTATATAATATATATTTTTATATATTTTGATGCATATATGTCAACAAAAGCATGTAGAATGATGAATTAGTTATAAAAAGCATAAAAACATGGATTAAACCATATAACATCAATCATCTAGTAGTTATAATCTTCATCAACCACAGGTCCACAAGTTACAACATCTCGATTCTCATCAATCTTAAAGTTTCAAAGTTTCAAAATTCAATATATAACATTTGTCATCACTAAAGTTGTACTTGTAACCATTACCAAACTATAACAAAGAATATCAAACATGAAATGAAACATTTCACGAAGCATCATATTCATAATTCATTACCAATGAGTTATAATTGCCAACTTCAAACTTCAAACTTAAATTGTCATATATTGTTTACAAAAAATACCATAATAAATATGAAAGAGTCAATAGCTGTCAAAAGTACAGGAAAATGTTGATTTGGGGTAGCATCAGATGTGCTCTAGCCACGAAAATTGGTGGAAAGGCTAAGGCACATGAGATATTAAACACCCAGAAAGGGTTTGGGCAGATTCTAAACAGTTTGGGAGATATTAAAATAATTAATATTTTAAAGGAGTACCTAAGTCTAAACTTAGGGAAAATAAAATATTAATGTGAATTAATATAAAAATGTGTTAGAATGGTCCAAAAGTCATGGATCAAGCCAGATCTAATCTTAGCCGTTGACTAGGGACTTAATCTCGGCCGTTGATTTGTCAACAAGAAAAGTATAAGAGGAGGATTGAGGGTCACTTGGAGAATACACCAAAAGATCAAGTTTTCGACTTTCTGGGGCTAGTTTTGCCGGGAAAGTTGACAGAGTGATTAGAGTTGCAGTTGAGGGGCAGTGAATACAGAAGAAGAGAAGCAGAGATAGTGCCGGGAGGATTAGCGCAGCAATCGGGAAAGCTGACGTAGAGGGTAGAAGCCGGAACTGTCGGGAACAGCCGAAACTGCCGAGAACTGTCGAGAAAGTTGACGTAGAGGGCAGAAGCCGGAACTGTCGGGAACTACCAGAACAGCTGAGAAAGCTAACGCAGAGGGCAGAATCCGGAACTGTCGGGAACTACCGGAACAGCCAGGAAAGCTGACGCAGAGGGCAGAAGCCAGAACTGTCGGGAACTGCCGGAATAGCCAGGAAAGCTGACGCAGAGGGCAAAAGTCGAAACTGTCGGGAACAACCGGAACTACCAGAACAATCGGGAAAGATGATGTAGAGGACAAAAGCCGAAACTGTCGGGAACAACCGGAACTATCGGAACAGTCGAGAAAGTTGACGCAGAGGGCAGAAGCCGGAACTGCCTGGAAACGACGGAACTGCCAAGAACTGCCAGTACTGCCGGGAAAGCTGACGCAGAGGGCGGAAGAGGTTGACGCAGTCCCTAGAGGCTGACGTTGGGGTTTTTCGTGGGGAAGACTGGAGCCGAGGAGCTGCCGGACTGTTTATCCGAGGTTTCAGCCAGAAAATATGTCTCAGATTGAGAGGTGCTACTGCCGAGATTTTTCTTTGTTGGGTGAGCCGGATTTGGCACCCAGATTGTATTTTGAAACTGCTTAATAAATCAAACCCTCAGATAGTTGCACTGGTTTTCCCGCATTGGGTTTTTCTGGGGACATTAGTCCAAAAAATAATGGTGTCATTTGTGTGCTCATTTTTGCTTCCTTCAGTTGATGATTTGTAATGTGTTGAGCATGTACTTGTGTTTATTTTCAGTATTTACTTTGTAAATAACTTGTTAATTAATCAGAACAAGTAGGAAGGAATAAATCAGAAAGTACATGAAGGGTTTCTAATAATTAGACTTAGAAATTCCAACATGGTATCAGAGCGTGGTTGCAAATCACAGGAGAACTTAGGACATCAGCAGAGCAGAACAGCGGCAGTTGAAAATAGCTATCCCGATTGACAGAAGTTGTTCCTAGCAGCAAAGCGGCAAGAGAGGGGTGACGCAGTGCCTGTGTCATCAAGTTCGAGCCAAGAAGAGGTTGCGCAGAAGCTAAGGGAGGGAAAGACAGACTCACGTAGAGCCATGCAAAGCTCAGGAGGGCTAACGCAGTTGGTTGAGGAAGGTAGTTTACCGATGTCGGGACTGCGCAGAGCCTAAGAGTTGTCACCTTCAGGCTATTGGGGTTTAAGAGGCTGTGGGTAAGTTGCAAAGTGGAGTTGGTGGGGTACTGTTGTCAAAACAGTGCCTAACAGGGCAATGCCAAGGAGGAGGGAGTTGTTACTGATGGTTTCTAGCCGAGAAATCCGGATCAGTGGTGCGACTGCACATACGATCAAAGTGGGGGGTATCTCGACATGGGCATAAGGATTTCCAAGAGGGAAATCGGGACTCTAAGGGAATAGTGAAGAGAACTTCCAAATAGGAAGTAGGGAGAATCAGCAAGAGTCGAACCGTGAACTTCCAAACAGGAAGTAGAGTGACTCAGCATGAGTCGAACCGAGAACTTCCAGACGAGAAGTAGAGAGACTCAGCATGAGTCGAACCAAGAACTTCCAGACGAGAAGTAGAGAGACTCAGCAGGAGTCGAACCGAGAACTTCCAAGCGGGAAGTAGAGAGACTCGGATGAGTCGACAGAGGAGACAGATGATGACTGTGCCATGAGTGCTCACACACCATTTGAGCGAAATTGGGGAGTCATCGAGCTGTAGTCAGACGGACTACAGGCAATGAGGGGCAGGATCCTCGAGGTACCCAGCCTCTTGGATTACACCTTGCTACGGGAGCCCCGATGAGTAGCAGCAGTATTGGCAGATGTCAGTAGAGACGAATGAGGCTGGAGCGACGGAGGGAGCTACAGTGCAGGATTCCCAGAACAGCGTGAGGCAGCAATGCGAGAAGCACGGGAGTGTTGCACCAGTGCAAGATGGCACAGAGAGGTGTGCAACGGTGCGAGATGCATGGAGTAGTTGCAACAGCGCAGAGGTCAGAGAGGGAGCACTTGTCAGCGACAGAGGGAGTTTTCAGCTTCATGGGTGTCTCTAGCCTGACAATGATGTCGAAGTTGGGAGATCAGTTATTTACTTCCCGGTAACTGAATTACAGTGCAGCAATTAGCATTGGCAGTGCTATGGGCAGCACGATGCAGCAAGATGAGAGGGAGTTGTCGTACAGATGCAGTAGTGGCAGTGGCAGGGCCATGGGTAGTAGTACAAGATGCAGCAGTGCAGATGATAGGCAACAGGGCTAGCTAAGAGGGAGTATTGCTAGAGCACAGTCCTCGCTAAGAGGGAGTGTTGATTTGTGGTAGCATCGAATGTGCTCTAGCCACGAAAATTGGTGGAGATGCTAAGGCACATGAGATATCCAATACCCAGAAAGGGTTTGGGCAGACTCTAAACAATTTGGGAGATATTAAAATAATTAATATTTTAATGGAGTCCCTAAGTGAAAATAAAGTATTAATGTGAATTAATATAAAAATCTGTTAGAATGGTCCAAAAGTCATGCATCAAGCCAGATCTAATATTAGTCGTTGATTAGGGACTTAATCTCGGCCATTGATTTGTCAACGAGAAAAGTATAAGAGGAGGCTTGAGGGTCACTTGGAGAATACACCAAGAGATCAAGATTTCGACTTTCTGGGACTGCGTTTGCTGAGAAAGTTGAGAGAGTGATCAGAGTTGCAGCTAAGGGCAGTGAATACAGAAGCAGAGAGGCAGAGATAGTACCGGGAGGATCACCGCAGCAGCCCAGAAAGTTGACGTAGAGGGCAGCAGTCGAAACTGTCGGAAACAGCCGAAATTGTTGGGAACAGCCGGAACTCTCGGGAACTCTCGGGAAAGCTGACGCAGAGGGTAGAAGCCAGAACTGTCAAGAACTGCTGGAACATCCGGGAAAGCTGACGTAGAGGGCAGAAGCCGGAACTGTCGAGAACTACCAAAACAACCAAGAAAGTTGACGCAGAGGGCAGAAGTCGGAACTGTTGGGAACTGCCAAAACAGCTGGGAAAGCTGACACAGAGAGCAGAAGCCAAAACTGTCGGGAACAGCTAGAACTGCTGGGAACTGCCAGAACAGCCGGGAAAGTTGACGCAAAGGGCAGAACCCGAAACTGTCGGGAACAGCCGGAACTGCAGAGAACTACCGGGAAAGTTGACGTAGAGGGCAGAAACCGGAACTGTCGGGAACGCTGACGCAATCCCTAGAGGTTGACGTGGGAGTTTTTCGTGGGGCAGATTGGAGCTAAGGAGCTGTCGGAGTGTTTACCTGGGGTTTCAGCCGGAACATCTCTCTCAAATTGAGAGGTACTAATGCCGAGATTCTTGTTTGTTGGGTGAGCCGAATTTGGCACCCAGATTGTATTATGAAATTGTTTAATAAATCAAACCCTCAAATAGCTACACTGGTTTTCCCGCATTGGGTTTTTCCAAGGACATTAGTCCAAAAAATAACGATGTCATTTGTGTGCTTGTCTCTGTTTCCTTCGGTTGATGATCTGTAATGTGTAGAGCATGTACTTGTGTTTATTTTCAATATTTACTTTGTAAATAACTTGTTAATTAATCAGAACAAGTAGGAAGGAATAAATCAGAAAGTGCATAAAGGGTTTCTAACAGTTAGACTTAGAAATTCCAACAGAAACTAGAAAATACAAGTAAATCTATTATCTACTAAAATTTCTTCTTGCCACGAGAAACTTCTAATTTCTTTTCTTGTGATCTACGAACAATGGGAGTCTCCTCCCGCATAGTCTGACGACCACATCTAGAACCAAAAGGCACATGACCTCCAAACATGTTGCAGATGGAGGTGGCGGCAAAGTTGGTGCAATTGAACACTATTAGTGGAGGAGGGTGGCATTGTTGTTGATGTTGTTTTTGCCACTTCATCCCCATCTTCCAAAAGTTCTACTTCTAATTGTTCAAAATGTAAGGCTCCATGCTTGAGATTATCCTACTCCGGCTTATTGTCCCAAGTGATATATGCTCTATCAAATCATGTTCACTCACAATAATGTGTCAATAACCTCAAGTTGTATTGTACATAAACCAAGCTTCCTGGCTGGTTTTCATTGAGGCGGTTTGTTTTGACATTGTGGATGAAGCTATAGGTGCTCCAAAACCTCTTTGCAGAAGAAGCATTAACCACTTGTGAAAGCACCTTAACTGCCAATTTTTCCAAAGGTCCCCTGAAGCCATACATGTTCCACCATTGTTCCACCATTGAATAGGATCCAATCTATCTCTACCATCAATTGCATGCAAAGAACCAAACATTCCAGTTTGACTGGAGTATTTGCTTAATTTTCCATGCAATTTACCACACTCCTCCCTATCAGGGACCAACTTGTCTAATGTTAACATATATCCATTTTGCACCTCTGGATCTGTATGGAGTTTTTTCCTAACCCTACCCCCAGGTGTGGGTTTGGCCATCCATGATGGATAGTAGCATTTTGGCGTAAGGACATACGCCAAGGCATGGAGTGGAACATTAATATTATCCCACCATTTGACCACATGTTTGTGAATATGATCATACAAGATGGCCTCTTTTGGCTAAACAATACCTTTGAATTGCCCTAGCATGTTATCCATCTGCTCATACACCTCCCCAATCACTGACACATATGTATCTACAAAATGAATCATGTTATACATGGGCTTGGTGAACTGCAAAACATACTTCACACTTGCCCAAAATTGACCATGTTATAAATGGGCATGGTGAACGTTAGTTTTTGGTAGCATCAGAAGTACTCTAGCCTTGAAAATTGGTGGAGAGGCTAAGGCACATGAGTTCTAAAGAACCCAGAAACCGTTTGGTGAAATTCCACCCATATTGTATTTTATTAAAATAATTAATATTTTTAATGGAGTTCCTAAGTCTAAACTTAGAAAAATTAAAATATTAATAGGTATTAATCAAAATATGGGTGAGAATGATCTAGAAGGGAGATCAAGTCATGCTTTAATCTTAGTCGTTGATTAGAGACTTAATATCGGCCATTGAAGACTCAACAGGAAAAGTATAAAATGGAGGGATGGGGTCCATTTGGAAATACAAAGAGAGATTGAGGAAATCGATTTTATGAGGTGAGATGTTCTCAGGAGGAAAATCGATTGGGGAAATCTTGCAGCTAAGGAGCAGAGAGAATCCGGGGGAAGGACTTTCCGAAAATACAGAACAAAGAGGTGGAGAGAGCTTGCAGAGAAGCAGCGCAGTAGCCAGGAGAGCTGATGTTGGGCCAATCTAGGCCAACGTAGTCCTGACGCAGAGCCAGAAGGGCTAGCGCAGCGCAGAAAAGTTGTCTGTCACGCAAAATCCAGCACTGTCAAAACTGTCGAAACTGCCGGGAACAGTCGAAACAGCCGAGAGAGTTGACGCAGAGGGCAAAGAAGGTGACGCAGAGCCAGCACAAAATAGCCGAGGTTAGCCAGTGTCGTGCCAAATCAGCCGGAATTCTATCGGGTAAAGTGAGGTAAAACTCACTCAAATTTCCAGCGAGTATTTTCTCTGTAAAGGATTGCTAGATGAGCATCCTAGATTGTATTCAAATATTGACTGCAAATAATAAGAATCCTCAAATCTGTTGCACCAGTTTTCCCACATTGGGCTTTTCCGGGGACGACTGTCCAGAAACAAGTGTGTCAGTGTGATTGTTCATATGTTGATGTTTCTCTTGTCGTTTAATTTTCAGTTCTAGTTTGTGAAGTCCGCAACTGAATTTATTTTGGTACTTACTGAAGTATTGGTAAATAACTTAACATAAATAAGTAGAAGAAATAAATCAATTATTGCAACAAATTTTCAAATGGTATCAGAGCAAGGTTTAGGCAATATGGAAGCAAAGAAAAAGGGCATGGAGAACAGTAGGGATCCAAATATTTCCGAATTAGCTTCCAGGCTGGACAAGGAGTTTTCTTGCCTATCAAGTTTTGCATCAACTGAGGACTAGTACATTGATAGCGGGGCTTCAGCTCATATGACTAGAGAATGAGAATATTTATCGAGCTATCAGAAGGAACAGATGAACTTTCAAATCACAATGGGTAATAGGACAAAGTGCACCCCAGTAGGAAAAGGAACTATTATATTCCAGACAGCAACAGGAGATAGTCTTCGGGACACGAATGTACTACATGTGCCTGGTATGGGATATGATGAATACTTCATTGATAATAGAGTATATGTCAAGCATCCAAGGTGGAAAAAGAGGGCCTAGATTGGAACTCGAAGCAACAAATTATACAAGTTGCAACTCGAGTCTCCTATGGCACTGATAAGCAGTAATGTCGATGGAGAAGAAGAATTAAATGAGTTGTGGCATAAGAGGATAGGACACTTACATCATGGGGTATTATGGATGCTCAAGGAAACAATTATGGGGGTTCCAGTGCTTACTACCAAGCATGATGATACATACAGAGCTTGCGTGCAAGGTAAGTACGCCAAAGCATCATATTCCAGAACCAATAATAGAGCTAAGAGTGTATTGGGGTTAATACAATCAGAGATTTGCAGTTTGATGTCTGCAAGGGCCATCAGTGACGCTGAGTATTTTGTCACATTCATAGATGACAATTCCAAGAAAACTTGGACCTATTTTTTGAGAACCAAGGATGACGTCTTTGATCGGTTTAAAGAGTTTAAGGCTCTAGTGGAAAGCCTAACAGAAAGGAAGATCAAAATATTGCAGTCAAACAATGGCGGAGAATACAGAGATAAGAACTTCACTGATTTCTGTGCGAGAGAGGGGATCTGAAGAGAATGGACAACACCCTATAACCTAGAGCAGAATGGAGTCGCAGAAAGGAAGAACAGAAATATTGTTAGAGCAACAAAGGCGATGTTATATGATCAAAATCTACCCAAGCATTTATGGGCAGAAGCCTGCAGCACAGCTGTACACATTCAGAACAGGACTCCTCACAAGGCTTTAGGAAAGAAGACACTAGAGGGAGTTTTCATAGGAAAGAAGCTAGAAGTCACCTCAAGATATTCGAAAGTGTAGCTTATTGTTATATTCCATAAGAGAAGCAGAGCAAGTTAGAGCAGACTGTCGAAGTTGGGTATCTAGTAGGTTACAACAAGACTTCAAAGGTGTATCGAACCTACATTCCGAGCAGCAGAAAGATTGCAGTAAGGTGGAATGCAAAGTTCATGGAAGATAGAGCTTTCAGGAAATCTCATGAGATGCCATTTGAAGAACAGGATGAGGATGCTCCTCTAGTCCAACAACAAGGATTAGATCTGGCTGGAAGACAAGCATCTAGTTCAAGCACGGTAACTAGTACTAGCATCTCCTCAAGAGAAGAGGAGCCAGGAGTGTCACAGCAGGTACAGGAAGAGGAACATACGGAACCTCCCACCACCAATGGAAGAACTAGCCAAGAAGTACGACAACTCTAAGGGACGCAAAGGAATTCGTTGCAACTCTTAGAGCCAAGAAAAGGCAGCATAGACAACCTGACAGGTACCAAGTATTGGTAGCTCAGGTCGAAGAACCCTCTAGTTTTCAAGAAGTCGTACAACACCAGGTATGGGTGGATGCCATGGTAGAAGAGTATAGTTCTATCATGACAAATGATGTCTGGGAAATTGTACCAAGACCAGAGAACAAATTACTTGTAAGTTCGATGTGGATCTACAAGATCAAGTATGTTGCAGATGGCAGCGTAGATAAGTACAAGGCTAGGTTTGTCGCAAAAGGATATATGCAAAAGGAAGGAATAGACTATGAGGAATCCTTTGCCCTAGTAGCTCGATATATCTCTACCAGATCCATTATATCCCTTGCAGCACAGATGGGATGGGAGATTCAACAAATGGATGTCAAGACAGTGTTCTTGAATGGGGTGATAGAAGAAGAAGTATATATTGAACAGCCAGAAGGTTTCGAAACACATGAAAAGAGAACTCATGTGTGCAGGTTGAAGAAAGCCTTGTACAGGCTAAAACAAGCACCCAGAGCTTGGTATGGTTGAATTGACAGCTACTTACAGCAGTTTGGATTCATCAAGAGCGATGCCAATCCCAATCTTTATTATCTTTTGGTATAAGGGGAGCCGTTGATTCTGGTATTGTATGTGGATGATCTATTTTTGACAGGATCATCCATACTCATAGAGGATTGTAAGAAGAACCTGGAAACTGAGTTTGATATGAAGTATTTGGGGCTAATATATTCTTTTCTGGGATTGGAAGTTTGGCAGCACAATGGTGAGATCTTCCTTGGCCAAGGAAGATATGCATCAGAAATTCTGAAAAGATTCAGAATGCAGGATTGTCGACCTATAGCTATGCCTATGATTACCAATTGGAAGAAAATAGATTCTTTGGGAGACACAGAAGTGGACCCCACCTTATACACACAACTCATTGGGTCACTTATGTATCTGGTCAACACCAGGCCAGACATGTGTTATGTTCTCAACACCCTTAGTCAGTTCATGGTGGAACCAAAAAGGGTGCAGTGGCCAGCAACAAAGCACATTGTAAGGTATGTGCGTTTGGATTAAGGTACACCAAGGGCAATGATAATGAATTGAGTAGATTCGTTGATGCAGATTGGGCAGGAAGTTAGGTAGACAAGAAAAGTACCACTGGGTATTGCTTCAGTATTGGCCCTGAGATGACCTCCTGGTGCAGTAAGAAGCAGAAGTTTGTAGTTCTGAGCTCTGTTGAAGCTAAGTATATGGCAGCTAACAAAGCAACATGTGAAGCTATATGGCTCAGGAAATTGCTTGTAAATCTATTCAGGAGAAGGATGGAAGCGACAAGAATCTTCTGTGATAATCAGAGTTGTATCAAGCTCTCTGAAAATCCAGTATTTCATGATCGCTCCAAACACATCGATATTCAGTGTCACTTTATCAAGGACTGTGTTCAGCGTGGAGCAATACAATTGGAGTACACTCCCACAGGAAACCAAGTAGCAGACATACTCACCAAAGCGCTAGGAATAGCCAAGTTTGTTCAATTTCGAGAACAAATGGGTATGTTGGAAAATCCTTTTCAATAGAATGATGCAACGTTTGAGAGAGAGTTGTAGTACAGACGCAACAGTGGCAGTGGCAGTGGCAGTGTCATGGGCAGCAGCACAATAGCAGCAGTAGCACAGTGTTGGTGGAAGCAGCAGTGCAGAAAGGAGATGCTTTAGAAACAGAGCAGCATGAAGGTGGACATTGTTGCTAGAGCACTTTCCTCGCTAAGAGGGAATGTTAGTTTTTGGTAGCATCAAAAGTGCTCTAGCCTTGAAAATTGGTGGAGAGGCTAAGGCACATGAGTTCTAAATAACCCAGAAAAATTTTGGTAAAATTCCACCCGGATTGTATTTTATTAAGATAATTAATATTTTTAATGGAATTCCTAAGTCTAAACTTAGGGAAATTAAAATATTAATAGGTATTAATCAAAATATGGGTGAGAATGATCTAGAAGGCGGATCAAGTCATGTTTTAATCTTAGCCATTGATTAGAGACTTAATTTCGATCGTTGAAGACTCAACAGAAAAAGTATAAAATGGAGGCTTGGGGTTCATTTGGAAATACACTTAAAGATTGAGGAAATCGATTTTCTAAGGTGAGAAGTTCTCAGGAGGAAAATCAATTGGGGAGATCTTGCAGCTGAGGAGCAAAGAGAATCCGGGAGAAGGACCTTCTAGAAAATACAAAACAAAGAAGCGGAGAGAGATGGCAGAGAGGCAGCGCAGTAGCTGGGAGCGCTGACGCGGGCCAGTCTAGGCCCACGTAGTCCTAAACGCAAATCCAGAAGAGCCAACACAGAGCATAAAAGCTCCCTGTCACGCAGAATTTGGAACTACCGGAACTGCAAAGAATTGTCGGAACTGTCGGAACTGTCGGAAGATTGTATTCAGATATTTACCGCCAATAATAAGAATCCTTAGATCTGTTGCACTGATTTTCCCATATTAGGTTTTTTCGAGAACGATTGTCCAAAAAACAAGTTTATCAATGTGATTGTTCACATGCTGATGTTTCTCTTGCCATTTAATTTTCAGTTCTAGTTTGTGAAGTCTGCAACTGAATTTATTTTGGTATTTACTAAAGTATTTGTAAATAACTTATCATAAATAAGTAGGAGAAATAAATCAATTATTGCAGCAAATTTTCACAGTGAACTGCAAAACATACTTCACACTTGCCCAAAATTGACCATCAAGAACATTGTCCTCCACCTCTTGAAAATATTCCCTGTCACATGCGGTTGAAGCTCTGTCATTTAATGCTTGCCATGATTCACTTGATACCATGCTAGTCAATGCCTCTCTTACCTTCAAAAGGCATCTGAAGGTGAGGTAATAACTAGCAAATCTAGTCTTTGCAATCTTTAACAGCTCCAACCTTGAGTGACTACTAAAAGGGCCATGGGCATTGCTGTGATTGGTAATAAATCTTATCATGTACTTGCCTTTCTTGAACAATGAACCAATTCATTTGTCTTCAGGTTCCTTTATCTCAATAATGTCATGCATCAAAAGGTTCATTGTGTGAACCAAACACCCAGACCAAAATATTATTAAATTATGTAATAATGGTCAATAATAAATTAGACTTAGGCATTTAACTTTATGTTATAATTTTGCTTTATGTCTTATTGATCAATCCCACATTCATAAAGTGGATTGACTCAATGTTAAAGTAACCTATATAAGAAAGTGTTTGCTCTCTTATTAAGTACACTGAATACAAAGAACTCTTTCGAGTTATTTCTTGGCTTTCTCTATGCTCGTGTTTTCTTATAATGTATCAGAGAGAGGTTATCGAGCCACGGAATTGTGAGAGCGTGAAGATTCGAGGATATACTACCAGCAATGAAGGATCGACGGATCGCCATCGTAGCACAGTGGAGTACCAAAAGCTTTTCAGGTCAATCGAGAGATTTTTAGGTTTTAAAACCAGTAGTACAGAATTGTATGGAACAGCAGTCAATTCTTGTGCTATTATCTTTTATGCCATTTTCCAGCCGCCAAAACCAGCCATCAAACAGTTGTTGTACAGCCATCAAACAGCCACCAAGCAGTCGTACGGTCTGTAATTTTTTAAACTGCTTGCTGTAATTTCTGCAATTTCTCCCAAATTGTGACAAATCAGATTGTTTTATAGCTGACTAGATCTGCTTGTAACTGATTTGTGGACCAGATTTGCAGATCTGGTGTTTTTAGTGGCTAATCTATTATTTTTCAACGTTTTTGGGGTGCTTTTGATCAGTTTGGTGGGAGATTTCCCAATTTTGACTTGCAGAGATGGCTTCATTGAACAATATCATGTTGGAAAACAGCCAGAGGTTCTCTGGCAAGAACTACAACACACGGAAACAACGGATGCTCGCAATGTTTGAGTATCGTTGCTTGGATGAGGTGGCTCTAGGAAAAACTACCCAACCCACCGTTGCGGGTAAAGATTAAGACAAGTTTGATGGCTATGACAAAGAGGCCATGATGCTTAACAAATTGTCAATTACTGATGAGATGCTTCCTGAAGTTCAAACAGGGAAAATTTCAACTGCAGTTTGGACGCATTCGAAATATCTTCATGAGACATCTGACAAAGGGCAAGCATTCTTTCTGAGGAACATTTTGTTCTCGATCACGATGAGTGAAGGTGTTGCATTGCAGGATCACTTGCTCAAGATAAAGGACAACCGAGATCAGTTGCTAGCCATTGGTCGGAAGATGGAGGAAGAGGACCTGGTGGTTATCACGCTAAAAAGCTTACCACGAGCCTATGAGCATTTCATTGAAACCCTCAACATTACTACTACGAATGTTGACCTGAAGTTCGAAGAGATTTGTACTAAACTCTTACAACAGGACAGATGGAAGAAACAGATTGGCAGCAGCACTAAGACAGAGGGTCATGAGCAGGGCTTTGCAGCTAATTACAAAAGCAAAGGAAACAGTACCAAGAAGAAAGGCCAACAAAGCGAGGGGGATGGTCCCAGGGACAGAAGACCATCACTTGTCATTATTGTGGCAAGACAAGCCATGTGAAGAAATACTGTAGGAAAAGGTTGGCTGACCAGAAATCCAACCAGGGAGGGCCTCAGCCAAAGGCTCATGTTGCAGAGCACATCGAGGAGAAGGAATCAGCCTTTTATGCCTTCATAGCCACAACCCAAGCATACTAGTCTATGTTGCCAGGAAACGTGGGTGCGGGGACAGGGACGGGAATGGGGACGGGGACGGCATTTTTGGAAACAGGGTGCGTGGGTTCATCGGGTAATATAATAATATTAAATTTTAATAATTATATTTTATAAATTATAAATTTATAATTAATAATATATATGAAATTTCAATTTGTATATTTTTTCAACTTTAAACAAGAAAACTTTAATGATAATCATTTAAACATGCACATCATTGAACATTCAACATTGACATTGAAATTTCAAAATTTATCACCAAAAAACTGTTCTTTTGAATCTTTTCCGTGTAACCATGACACTGTGACAGCTATGTGAGAGAGCTCAAGGCTACTACTAAAACTGAAAATTCAAAATACATACTAGGATAAATGCTAGACTCAGCTATTTTGGTGAAACTTGGGACAGATTTTGTCACACACAGGCTTTAACATAACTATGCAGCTTAGGTTCATTTGCAAGGATGCCTATCAATGAATCAGTCTGTGGTCGTACAGACCCTTCCTCCTACACAGCCAAGGAGTGTTAGCATTTCTGCCTCCTGCTCTAAGTTCAAGACAGCTTCTCTCCTTATTGAAATTGCTCATTTTGGCTGGAGCTTGAGCTTGTAACTTTGCTTTGAATGTTTAGTCTCTCCCATATAAAAACACAATTTTTTCATAGGAGATTCTTCTCAACCTGATAGTGGTCTAGAATTTTCTTGATGTCTAATCATCCATCTGCCCCATGCATGGTGTGCTCTGTAGTAAAGCAATCCCAAAAACAGTGGCAGCCTTACCCTTCCACAAAACACGCTTATCAGTCTTTGTTTCCCAATAAAATGCACAACAGCCATCTGATGGCTTGAGGGATAGTTTGTCTTTGAGTGCGAAGCTCTGCCTGAATATTAATTATCTGAACATAAAACATCTTCGCAGCTTTTAGAGATTACTTGGTGTACAAGTCTGTAGATACCATATATGATTTAGGCATATTTTCCTAGTTTTAATCTTAACATGATGTTATTAGAATGCTGTGAGAAATTGGCAGATTTTGATACTTAAATTAGCCATTGTCCAAAATAGCCTTTCGCCATTTAACAGCATCAGCTGATTACAGCTTATGGTTGGTCTCAATCCTACTTTCTATTTGATTGAAAATGTCTGAACCTGTATGTGTGCATTTACAGTTTATAATTTGATGGTTATTTGGCTCAGGAATGAATGTTTCATTCCAAATTGATTTACAAGAATTCTTAAAAAACAAGACTTTTAAAAAACTTAAAAAACAGGGTGTGGGTACCCGTGCAACACAGGTTTTGATGGTAAGAACCGTGGAAGAATGTTTCATTCCAAATTGATTTATAAGAATTGATTTAGAGTTTTTTATGTTTTGTTATAAGTTTTACCTTTGTTATAAGTTATTTTTTAAATTTCAATAAAAAAAAATTATTTGAAAATTAAATTTTTAATATAGTTTTTTTTATGAAGAACCCAAAGAACCCGAAGAACCCAAAGAACCCAACCCGAAGAACCCGAAGAACCCAAGAACCCAAGCACCCGAAGAACCCAAAAACCCAAGAACCCGTTAAAGGAAAAGAACCCAATTTTTTTTTGAAGAACCCGGTTCTTCTGGGTTCGTCTGGGAAGAACCCGTACCCGAATCTGGTACTTGGGTGCGAGAACCCGGGACGGGTTCGAGAACCCCACCCCCGGGTGCGGGTACCCGTGCAACACAGATACTAGTCCAAATCAACTGCCTGGTATATTGATTCTAGAGCATCCTGACATTTCACCAACAGACAAGAGTGGTACATAGAGTTCGGGGCATGTTCATCCAAGGATTCAGTAATCTTTGGTGGTGGGGCCGAGTATAAGGTTGTTGGTAAAGGACATATTCAGCTTTCCTTTGGATAAAAAGCATTACTCTTTCTCAATGTCTACTATGTGTCAGGTATGGAACTCAATCTGCTATCAGTTTGTCAGATTATGCGACATTGTCCAAATATAGATATCAACTTTAGCAATCATAAATGCTATATAGTTGATAGGAACACCAAGAAGACTGTTGCTCTTGGTGTAGAAGATCATGGTTTGTTCAGGTTGGTAGACATTGGTCAGGTAAAAGAACATGCATTGGCAGCCAAATCTGCATCAGATATTGGTACACTATGGCATCTGAGGTATGGGCACCTCAATATGACTTATCTCTCTCAGTTGGCTCGAGAGAAACTAGTCGATGGACTTCCGGATATATCACTGAAGATCCAGGGAGTTTGCGAAGCTTGCCAAGTTGGCAAGCAACATCGATCACCATTTGATGAAGGACAGGCTTGGAGAGCACAAAGGGTCCTTCAGCTGGTTCATGCGGACATTTGTGGACCAATGAACATGGCATCAATCACCGGTGCCAGGTATTTTCTACTGTTTGTTGATGATTTTAGTAGAAAAATGTGGGTGTATTTTCTCAAATTAAAATCTGAAGTGTTTAATGAATTTCAAAAGTTCATAGCATTAGTAGAAAAAGAGTCAGGTTGTCACATAACCACTCTTAGGTCTGATAATGGTGAAGAATTTTGTTCCAAAGAATTCCAAAACTTTTGTACTAAGCATGGCATAAAAAGACAATACACCACACCTTACACTCCACAACAGAATGCAGTAGTTGAAAGAAGAAACCGCACCATCACAGAGATGGCCAGATGTATGTTGCAGAATAGGTATGTTCCACACAGTTTTTGGGTTGAAGCAGTATTCACAGCAGTGTACCTGCTGAATAGATCTCCAACAATGTCGATAAAGAAGAAGACACCGAAGGAAGCATGGTCTGGTAGAAAGCCTAAAGTGATTCATCTGAAAGTCTTTGGATCTACTGTGTATACTTGGATTCCAGCTCAGAAAAGAACCAAGTTAGATCCAAAGAGCAAGAAGGCTTACAGGTTGATTGATCCAGCCACTCATCAGGTGATCCTCAGCAGAGATATTGTTGTTGATGAAGATATTGGACCTTTCCAATCTTCTTTTGAGTCTCGAATTACCAAACACCCAGAAGTACCAACCGATTTAAGTATCAGGCTTCAGGCAACGCCACCTAAAGGGGGGGAAGATGAGACTCATAGTTCGGTGATTTCTACTCCTGACAGTCTGATTCGACAGTCAGATGATATTCCTACAGGAAGCCCAAGTCATGGTGGCAATACTGATTTGGGTGGGGTAGATCCCAAGACAAGACCAAAATGGTGGCACAACACCATTGGTGATGTTCAGATAGGAGAAATGATCGAGGGACGATCATCCAGAGGAAAGAGCATTCAACAACCATCTATGGTTAACTTTGCTCTTATGGCTAACCTACAGGAAATCTATGAGCCACAACACTTTGAGGAGGCAAAAGGAAGACCTGAATGGGAGAAAGCCATGGCATCTGAACATGAGAGTTTGATGAAAAATCAGACTTGGGATCTCACATCTCTTCCACCAGGGAAGAAACCCATAGGCTACAAATGGGTCTACAAGGTCAAGTACAAAGCAGATGGTACACTTGACAAACACAAAGCACGATTGGTTGCAAAAGGATTCTCTCAGCGAGAAGGCATCGACTATGAGGAAACCTTTGCTCCCACAGCAAAGATGAGCACCATTCGTCTTGTTCTACCCATGGCAGCACAGTTTGGCTGGAAAATCCATCAAATGGATGTGAAAAGTGCCTTCCTCAACAGAGATTTGCAAGAAGAAGTCTACATGCAACAACCACAGGGGTTTCAGGTTTCAAGAAAGGAGCGTTTGGTCTGTCGACTGAAGAAGGCTCTATATGGCTTGAAGCAGGCACCTCGATCATGGTACATTAAGATTGACAGATACAGATATTTGGATGAACAGGGTTTCCAGCGGTGTCCTTCAAATTCCAGCATGTATGTCAAAAGATTTGGTAATGATATCATCCTTCTGGTTATATATGTAGATGATATCATTGTCACAGGTAGTGAAGAAAAGGCTATAGAACAGATAAAAAATAATATAAGAAAAGCTTTTGACATGACTGATCTAGGCCTCCTGCACTACTGTTTAGGTGTAGAAGTCTGGCAAATAGGTAGCAGCATCTTCATATCACAATCAAAATATGCTAGAGGTTTGTTGGATAGATTCAAAATGACAGATTGCAAAATCTCATCTACACCTATGGAGAAAGGGTTGAAACTTTTAGCCTAGACGGACTCTAAGGAAGTTAATGAGTCCATATACAGGCAACTAGTGGGGAGCTTGATATATCTTACAGCCACTAGACCTGACTTATGTTTTGTTGTGAGCTACATTTCCAGGTTCATGACAGTGCCAAAAGTAGAACACTGGACCGCAGCAAAACGAGTTATGAGATATGTGAAAGCGACACTTGACTTTGGCATGTTGTATAATAGAAGCAAAGGATCTAGGTTGAGTGGATATACAAATTCAGATTGGGCAAGTTATGTTGATGAGAGAAAATCCACTTTTGGATGTCTTCGACCTTAGCATAGGTGCAGTCAGATGGACCAGCAAGAAACAGCATGCAGTAGCCCTTTCCTCAACAGAAGCAAAATATTGAGGAGCAATGAAAGGAGCATGTGAGGTAGTTTGGCTTAGGAGGATGCTTTCAGATATGCATATGCAACAAACCGAGCCCACACCCTCTTCTGCGACAATGAAGGGGTGATGAAACTTGCCAAAAATCCAGTCTTCCACGAGTGATCAAAACATATTGATATACACTGCCATTTCATCAGACAACTTGTAGAAGATGGATCAATTCAGTTGCAGTACTGTCCCACAGAAGATCAAACTGCAAACATTCTTACCAAGCCTTTGGGTCCTGAAAATATGTAAAGTTTGGGATAAGCTTGGTGTAGTTAGTAAATTGACCATTAAGGGAGGGTATTAAATTATGTAATAATGGTCAATAACAAATTAGACTTAGGCATTTAACTTTATGTTATATGTTTGCTTTATGTCTTATTGATCAATCCCACATTCATTAAGTGGATTGACTCAATGTTAATGTAACCTATATAAGAAAGTGTTTCCTCTCTTATTAAGTACACCGAATACAAATAACTCTTTCGAGTTATCTCTTGGCTTTCTCTATGCTCGTGTTTTCTTTATAAATATGTTGGTGTATCTATCCTCAATGATTGCTCCCACTGCCTTACAATTAGAAGCATTATCAGTAATGACTTGGATGACATTGTATGGCCCAATCCTTTCAACTGTTTGAATTAGTGGTTCTGCAATGTTGATGTTAGTCTTGAACTTATCTAAGTAGTCATGAGATAAAAGGAAGATTGCACCAATAGCAGACACACAAAGAACAATTATCAATGTCTTGCCTTTTACATTTGTCCAACCATCAAATACAATGGATACCCCATATTCATTCCAAGCATTTGTGAATTTACCCAAAGCATTTTTTATTTTGGCTTTTTCCCGATCAAGTCCCACAATTCTAGCTTTGTCATACCCAGGGCTCTTGTATCCTTTAGGGGCATCATTGATGGTGGCAACCATTTCATGCCAATAAGGTGAGCAAAGAACATTGAATGGTATGCCACATGCAAAGAGAAACCAAAAAAAATTTGCATCCACATCATCCCTACAGCCTCAATCGAGGAGTTCTAATAATGTTCTACATCGTAGAGGGATGTTTGTGCCTGTGGCTGCGAATCCACTAACATGGGTGGGATGTTAATGGAGTTATTGCACTATGTGTGTTAATGGTGTCATGTTCACCCTTTGATCTTTTTGATTTGCATTGTGTTTCCTCCTCTTCCCCTATATATTTGGCTCTCTGTTGTGTTGGCACATTTGCAAAGGTGTTGATTCCTATTTTCTTATTTCCATCCCATGGCCTTTTCCCACATAGATGCTTTTTGCACAGGTATATGAACCTATGTAAGTAGATTTGCATCGGGGGCATACAAATTTAGTGGTTCCACCGCCATTCCCTCATCCAAGCCTTGTAATGTATTTCCACAAGGGTGTTTGGTCTACCTTGGCTTTCTTTCCATCATCTTCACTCCCAGTATCCTCCTCTCCTCCAAGATATCCTAATCCACCACTACCCACGTCTTCATCATCTTCATCACTTCTTTTGTTTCCCAACACCATCATCATAGCAAAAAAAGGAACCGACAAGATAAGGCTAAGCCATATATCTATCATGTTTTTTGAAGCTTGAGATTCTTGCCTGCAATAATATGAGGAATGGGAAAGAGTAGGAGAAGAGAACATCTAAACTTTAGATTCATTCAACATATAAAAAACAGAAATGTTACATGGATAAAAAAGAATGGGATTAGACCCTACCTCTTTGGCTCTCAAATGGTGGTGGCAGCGTTCTATCTCCAAAGTTCTCACAAATGGCAACCTTCAATCTCCCTTGCAAGCTCCCACAATCTCCTTCAATCTCCCACAAGCTCCTCAAGGCTTGAACCCTTTCAATCTCTCTCACACTCATAAAATGATGTTATTTGGGAGGGGAGGCGGCCTTTTAATTTTTTTGGCCCCTCCCATTTCCCTCAAAAAAAAATCCCCCTTTCTTGGTTGCACACAAGCGTCAAAGGGAAAGAGCAATTTCTTTTTGAGCGGGAGCGATCACTCTTGTATAGTTCCGCGTCATTAAAATCACTCCAAGAGCGACAAGAAGTTTTACGGGAGCAATCACTCCCAAATCGCTCCCAGAAAAACTAGGGAGCGCATTTTTTTTCAAGAGCAATTTGGGAGTGCACTCCTTGAGTCGCTCCATGAGCGCTTTCGTTCAAAGTGTGCTTCGAGAGCAAGTGCGAGCGGGGGGGGGTGCACTCCCTTGCTGCAAGCAACCAATATTGCTTCTTTGCTCTTTCAACTTTTCAACCTCCAGATGCTCTTTCTCAAATTTGATTTTATCTCATCACTTCTAGCATGTGCACAAACATCAACACCCGCTACCCCTTCATGCAAAATATGAGCCTTCACTCTTATGTAAGAGCCCTGGTAGATATTTCCATTACTACATAAATTACACCTCCATTCACATGAACACCCACAACCCCCTATGTTTGAGCTTGGTAACTTCCCAACAACATAGTATTCATGTTGCTTGTTTGGATGAGCATGTCAAGGGACATGAGAAATAGCACTATGAGAAGCCATGAATGCTGCAAATACAGTAAAGAAATTTTGAGGGGGGGCACCCCCTTGCTGCAAGCAACCAATATTGCTTCTTTCCTCTTTCAACTTTTCAACCTCCAGATTCTCTTTCTCAAATTTGATTTTACCTCATCACTTCTAGCATGTGCACAAACATCAACACCCGCTACCCCTTCATGCAAAATATGAGCCTTCACTCTTATGTAAGAGCCCTGGTAGATATTTCCATTACTACATAAATTACACCTCCATTCACATGAACACCCACAACCCCCTATGTTTGAGCTTGGTAACTTCCCAACAACATAGTATTCAAGTTGCTTGTTTGGATGAGCATGTCAAGGGACATGGGAAATAGCACTATGAGAAGCCATGAATGCTGCAAATACAGTAAAGAAATTTGCTCACCAATGATAAGGCGACCCACAACTATCCTCTTGCTAGATATACACCAAAGGTTGTTCCCAAGACTCCAAAACACAAGTAAAATTCTTGGAGCCAATGTAAGAAACTTTTCTTGTTGAAGAAACTCTGAGGAATGAGTCAAATGGAGTGCTTTATTTTCAATAAAAGAGAGGTTGCTGATGTTTCTAGAGATTTCAAGCATTTTTGTTTAGAAACCAATCAAATATCTTCATTAATGATTAATTAAGTGTTTTTAGGCTCCCTTTGGATCCCAAGCCCCTTCTAGGAACTTGAGTGGGCCGGCAACCTTCCAAAAATATCCACCAAAACTTCATACAAACTCACCATAACTACCTGAAAACAACCACCTACACATTGTACAATGCTTCCAAATTGCTAAACTTTATACAGTATGGCTAAGAACATTTCAAACCATTTTGTATATGTTTCAATGTTTCCAAGCTTTTTAGGTACTGGAGCACTCCTAGGTGGGTAATTCTTGCAAAAGAGACACAAAGAACGTCATTGTTAATCAACTCAATAGTCCTTGTACATATTTACATATCAACTAAAACATGGATGATAGTACAAACACAACAGCATTGTCATCACTAGTCATGAGAAAATTATTCGAGTGGGGGTTTGTAACTAGGAAGGACAACAAAAGAACATTCACTTTTGAGAACGCAGAGAATGGTATTGTTCTCTTAGTCAACTCAAGAGTCCTTGTCTATATTTGCACATCATCAACTCAGATGCAGATATAAGTACAAACACAATGACATCTTCACTAGTCATGATAACTCTATTCTCAAGGGGCCATCTTTATAAGCAAAGAGGTCCTACGTGCACAAAGATTGGGAAACACAACTACTAACCCAACTAATTAGGACTTCTTAATGAGGATATCCTAATGGTGTTTGCATAATGATGACCTAGTGACTTAACTCCCGACCCACAAAGCAATAAAGTGACATATCCCTCTAACCCAACATATGGACTACCATGTATAAGTAAATTTTCAATTAGTAGGTCGATGATAGTTAGGGCTTAGATTAGTATTGTTGGACAAATTAGCGTATATACAGAAAATTATACTCATCAATACAGTTCAGCTTTTCATGCAACCCCGATAATATTTTGGAGCAATGGCCCTCCACTATAATTCTTTATATTTGGTATATTCAGTATAATTTGACTGTAGATCATGTTGAAGCGTTCCCATTTGTATCAGACCATTGTTGTTCCCCTTCCATTCAATTAAGAAGTACCAACACTTCCTGCAACTATAATTTCTATAAGTAGATCCAATATCAATGTGACTGGAATCTTCATCTAGTTGAAGCACGAGGTAGAGGTTTTGCCTCTAAAGCAGTCCAAAATAAGAGTTAAAAACAATAGGTAATCTTCCATCATGCATAACTTTTATTCTGCAAATCCAAATCCAACACCTTAAAAGTTGTAAACGTAGCTGCACGATTGCTCCAACTTCATGGTTATGATTACTTGCCAGTAAAGTCAAAAGTAGACACAATCAGGTAACTGAAATGTATAAACAACATACCTTAGAAAACAGTCTAACCCAAGCACTAGCAGATATCCTTTTCATCAAAGATAACCTCGTAGGAGGCACTTTTCCATGCTCACATTGAAGATTTGTATTGTCAATAGAGCTGCAAACATTTTTTGTCAGAAAGATGCAACCACATCAAAGAATTGGAAAACAAACCCAAATCTATTATATTGTACATCTGTAAAACAAATAAGGAAGCACATCAATAAATGACGAAACTATGTCAACTTTCTCAAAAATATATTTTCATCTTAAACAGAATTTACCATCCACACAAGGAAACAAAAGAAGCAAGTTCAATTACAAAAGCTAGTTCCATGGACTTCTATATTCTATTGTGACCTTTACTTTGGACGGGGATGACAAAAAGGCAAAGGAAAAGCCAGAAGGCAGCACATCAGCGCAAGATTATGCATAATATGCCTACGCCAACCACAAGACAGCAGATCTAACTTGGTTATTGAGTATGTTTTAAGGACCTAATGAAAAGACAGATACCAATAAAAATCAAATGGTTGCCCACTCCCAGAATGGAAGCCTACAGTTAATGTAAGACACAAAAACAGCCTTTCTAAATCCTAGAGACCGGCATAATTGTGGAGCCTAAAATTGTGAGTTATCTAACAAATTTGGCACCATCCCAATAATAGACATACTGTATTGAATATTCTCCATTGAAAAAATTGGCAGCACAGTAATAGTTGGTGTCGCTTCTTGCTAATTCATAACATTCAACATGGCGATGTTAAAACATGAAAACAATTTAATGAACCTGTATAAAAAGCCAAATAAATTGGAAACACAATGAAAATGATCAAGCCTAGTCCAAAAGACAAAAGGAAAATCAATCTCAAGTACCATACATATAGAGTCCAGACTATCTTCACCTATTAAAAATCACTGAAAAGTTGTTTCCATATTGCACAAAAAAGATTCAGTAAACCATGCCCCACACTAAATTGCAAATGTAAGCATACTGAGGTTAAATATTCTTTAGATAAATATATAGAACAAGAACACAAAACAAACTCGAAAAAAGATGGCAATAATCAATATGACTGTCAAAAATACCCAGTGGAGCAGTCTGCACATACACTCGGAGTTATAAAACAATATCCACATGAATAACTATAAAACAGGCAAATGTTGTAAAGCCAGGCCCTCAATCTTGGCCATGCCTCTTGTAATAAAGCTGGAGATAAATCCTTAAAAAATTTAAGGGAAGAAATGAACTATTAAACAAAAATAAATTGTTGAAACATGTAACTAGGTTCAGTCCTCATGATGACATATGTAATCATGATTTTATCTAAGTGTTATAAAGAGAAAAATAAAATTATTATTATTCTTGAGGAATGGGTTTCATGCTCAAGGGAAAAAAAAATTAGGTCAAACACCCATTGAGTGCTTCTAGGGCTTGTCATTTATTCTACAAGTCAATTGAGTCATTGTCATATATGAAATACCCATTTGGGCATGTTACCTCTTGTAAAGAAAATTTATGTAAAGTCAAAAATGTCAAATAGACCCTCCAAGACCATGTCAGCATCAAAAGAACAACTCGGCCTTCTTGAGTCAACAAGTCGGCCTAAAGGAAGCAATTCGACCGAGAAAGAAGCCTATATATAAGAAGACTTCGACCTCATTTGAAGATCATCCAATCAACTCTCAAGAAGTTTGATCTAAGAAGAGGAGGACGAAAAAGGAAGTTGAATATCTACCAAAGACGGAGAAGAAGAAAGCGAAGGTTTTGGGATAGATTTTGGGCTAAGATTCTTTACACGTGAGAGACTTGGGATAGACTTGCAGCAGAAAGACTGAAATTGCAGCTACCTTAGGAAACCGAAATTTGGTGTGAAAATACTAAGATTGTTGGTCGGGTACTCAAGAAGAAGAAGGCTATCCAAGCAAAGAAGGAAAGGAATCTAATTCATCTCACACATGCAATCTAGGGTTTTTGCAGAAGAAATTGGTGGGGGTCAAAGTTGTTGAAGAATCTATTAGGGGTTGAAATCGCAGAAGCAGTGGGACATTGAAGTTGCAGAAATAGTTCGGGTCAAGGAAAGCTCGTCAAGGAGGAAGGATTGACTTGGTCTTGGAGGGGATTTTTGCTGAAGAGGGGATTTTTGCTGAAGAATGTAACTAGTGTCGGTCTTCATAATTATATTTGAGTCATGATGTATTATATTTATCAAAAGAAAGAAAAAGAAATTTTATTATTAAATAAATTGACTTATTAAAGCATGGGTTTCATGCTTGGGTCAATTGTTTTTAGGTCATAGCCTCCATTGCAGGCTTCTAGGGTTTATGTCAAGTGTCCTTGTCCATGTCATATTGTAAAGAATCCTTCTTGGGATTTATTTGTCAAAGAAGAAATTTATTTTATTGTATTTTAGGTCTTCTAGGCCTCCTCCACCAAGTCGGCCTCAAGGAAGGACAAGTTGGCCTCAACAAGGGAATTCGACCTCACAAGAAGCCTATATATTGGAGCAACTCGACCTCATTTGTCACTCATCTCACACAAGTTCGAATTGCAATAGTTGGGAGCAAAAAAAGTGTAAAGTTCAAGAAGGAAGCTGGAATCGAAGTTTTTGGGTCTCTCTCTCTCTCTCATGTGCAACGAAATTCTGAAGCTGCATCGAAGTTACGAAACTGCATTGAAGTTGTGAAGCTGCATCGAAGCTTTGAAGTTATGAAGCTGCATCAAGGTCGAAGTTGTGAAGCTGCATCAAGGTCTAAGTTATCAAGGTCGAAGTTGTGAAGTTGCTAGACTGGAGCTATTGAAGTTGCTAGATCGAAAATGTAGTCCAAAAGTTGGGTCAAAGTTCTGAAGTTGGGGTTCGAAATTCTAGGTTAAAGCTGCCTTTGAGAAGTTGGCACTTGGTAACTTTGGAATAAATCATCTATCAAAAGGAAGAGCTTACTTGGTGGAGGAGGAGGGTCTTTTGATCTAAGGTCTTGGTCTATCTCATTTGAGTTACTGAAGGAAGAGTTCTTGGCTAGGTTTTCCCCTATTTAGGGGTTTTACCCAATGTTTTTAAAACCGGTCAGCCAGTCGGAACTGGTAACCGATCAAACCGGCCAGCCAGTCGAAACCGGTAACCGGTCAAACTGGCCGGCCAGTTGAAACCGATAACTGGTCAAACCGGCCGACCAGTCCAAACCAGCTAAAAAACCCGGTCAGCCACCCCATTTTGCCAATTTTGAGCCCTAACCGACCGGTTTAGGACGGAACCAGCCAGTCGGTACCGGTAACCAGTCAAACCGGCCAGTCAGCAAGGCCACCGGTCCAAACTGGCTAAAAAACCCGGTCATCCACCCCATTTCGCCAATTTTGAGCCCTAACAGGCCAGTTTCGTCCTAAACCGGTTGGTTAATTGCAATGTTTCACCAAGGTTCCGGGACGAGGGGGCGAGGGAGCGAGGGGGCGCGGGAGCGGCCTATGCAAAAGCTCCCTACCATTTTTTAGGAAACGTGGGGGAGCGTCAGGTCTTAAAAATTTATAAATATAAAATATAATTTATTAATTGAATCCACTATGACAATTTGGTTTGAATTGAAAAGCTGCAAAGCATGATCATTGATATGAATATCATTTGACATTATCCAAATTTATAATATCATATAAAATAATAAATTTAAAATTCTAATTCAGCTTGGTCAAATTCTAATTTAGATTTTGGTCAGACAGAGGGAGAGCTTCAGCTTGATAAGGTAGCCACTGAATTCTGTGAAAAGGTAAATGAACAGATCAGGAACACTGCATTGGCAGTAGAAGGGGCAACTACAATGGGTTGTCCAGCTGTATTGGATCCAACAACTAGAAAGTTTGTTATATTATATATAATATAGACAGTACACCATATGTTGAAAGAAGAGTTTTAGTTCCAGGAGAGATGAGAAGATCACATGAAAGAGTTTCTGACAGTTTACTATCAAATGACATTGACTGCAGGATGACCATCCGCGAACCAACTTGGGTGACCAACAATGGCATGGATAATTTGTCTACCTTATTAGAGCAATGCCATGCAGTTCAAACTTCAAACTAGCAGTATATTTCAGGGGTGAAAATAATTTTCAGACCTGAGAATTCAAGCTGAGCAACTGTGCTCTGTGTAAATTTTGTAACTGTATAAATTCATATATAACGACAATTCTTGAGATTTCTTGCTGCCCATAGTATTTTGTCATGCTTGCAGTAAACACATGTTAGTCTATAGTCCACCCAATTATTTCCCACATGACATAGGTGCTGCTTCCATAGTTTGTATGTCAAATGTCATGCAAATTAAAAACACAAACTAAATGTCTCATATTCTTTGCCTGTCACTCCAATTATCTCCCCACTGTAATCCAGCCATCACTTAAGAAAAAAAGGAGAAGTTTTAAAAGGAAAATTCACGTATGTGCTATATGGTCCAGCAAATTTCCATGATATTGACCCTTTAAAATAACGCTTGTTGAAACCATGAGACAGCACAAGACGTTATCCCCATACAGAACATGAGTAGCTTTGTACCACTTTAGGTCTATTAAATCATAAACTATAAGCAAGGCCATTTTTTTGGGAGCGTGGGGAAACGTCCCCTCAGGGAAGGGAAACATTTCCCTGGCACGTCCCCCTAAGTTTCCTCCATTTTGGGAGCGTGGGGAAACGTCCCCTACTCGTCCCCAAGTCCCCGGGCGCGAGGGAGCGAGGAAACTAGACCCCTAGGAGGGGGGGCGAGTCCCCGTGGAACACTGGTTAATTGCCAAGGCCGTGAAGGACCCACGCAGCTATTTATCCAAGGTGGTTAGGGTGTTTTGGAGGGGTATGTAAGGATCCTTTCCTTCCAAAAACACCCTCTCCAAACCTTTAAGAGGCCCTTCTCCCTCTCATTTGTCTCACACGTCTCATTTGGAGTATTTGTGAGTTTGATTGGGAACTTGGAGAGTGTTGAGTTTTTGCTGGAGTAGTGGAACAACAGAGAGTTTAAGCTAAGTAGTAGTCATCATGCCTCCAAAAGCCAAAGATACTACATGGGCTCATTGTGATGCGATTGATGGCAAAATGACATGCAAATATTGCCAAAAATCCATTGAAGGAAGGGGTATTAATAGGTTCAAGCAACACTTGGCTGGGATAGGAGGCCGTGTAAAGCCATGCGGAGCACCAAATGAAGTAATAGGGCATATTAGGGCAGAATAACTTCAGAAGTTTGAGACTCAAGTCACTGAACCAATAGAGAAGTTTGAGACTGCAAAGTTTGGGAGTCGAGACCCAACCAACTGAGTTTGATAATGATGACTCATGAGAAGTTTCAAGTGATAATGTTAATCGCTATTATCATATATGTAGACTTGAGTCTTGTAGTAGGCCACTGGCCCCATAGTTTGTAGGCTTTTTTTTGCACTCTAAAGGCCATTTAGAGCCTCATTGCTTATGTATTTTGTCGATGATATGTATTGCAGTCGGTGCCATTTTGATATATTCACCTTTACATGGTATATAAATGAGCAAACTTTGCATATTTTGTCTCTATTGGCTCAGAATCAGGGTTTTAAATCTTTAAAATAGTTTCGTTTCATTAAAAATTAATTATATAATGTATTTTTCTAAAACCGGTTCATTTAGACCTAACCAGTCCCGGTTTGACCAGTTCCAGTGGGTAACCAAGTTCATTAGGTGGACCGGTACTTTCATCGGTTCCGGTTTTTAAAACATTGGTTTTACCCTAGTTGTGCGCCTACATCTAGTGTCCTTGATCTTCATGTTTTGGTTTTGGTTTTGGTAATTGCTTGATGAACTAAGATAAAAGGACATAAAAAAGATAATAATAACTCAAAGAAATCACACATAATTATCAACAAGAGAAAATATTTTTGCCCTTCAGATTTTCCAACATGGTATCAGAGCTAAGGTGAAGAATAAGGAAAAAGGCAGCCTGAAGACCTATTGAAGAAAAGAAGATTGAAGGAAGGTCATCAAGGAAAAGGACTATATAAGAAGAATATACTATCTACAAAAACTATGTCTAACTCAATGAAGGGAGAAAACAAACTAGAAGGAGCCTCCAACTACAGGGCCTGGAAAAAGAGGATAGATCTCATCCTCGAAAAAAACAAAGTTTTGGATCTTGTTCTAGGAAATATCAAGAAGCCTACAGTTAATTTTAGATAAAAATGGTATGTTTTATGCTTAGCACAATTTACTTCAATGTTCCTTTAGTAGCCCAATAACAATTTCCAATAATTTCCAATAGCAATCACATTAACTATTAATCACATTGACAATAAATGTAGATACAACATAGAAACAAATGCAGAAGACAAGCCACGACAAGAGGACACCGTATGTGGCGGATGCCAGGACAAACCCCAATGTGGGGAAAACCCTTTGATCAAATCTCCCTATTATTATTCAATAGTTCAACAAAGAGAGAGAGTACAAAAGTCAAATAGACTAGCCCAATACAAAGTCAAATCAACCCTGTCAATTTCTGCAGTCAACCTTCAACCCTAACCAGAAAGTCAACGTTGGTCAAAACAACTGCAAAACACCTCCATTGAAGCTCGGTCAAAGGCAGTCCAATTCGCCCTTCAGCAAAGGTCAAAGTCAACCCAAAATAGTCCCATCAACTCTAGTCAAACTCAGGAAAACAGCAGTCAGCTCTATGGTCAAACAAGACTACAGTCAATGCAGGTCAAACAGCCCCAAAATCCTCGATTTCTATGCCAGATGATGTGGCCTAGAGAAACTGGAATTCTGCCCTCAAAATTGCAGTCAAATTCGGTCAAAACAACCTCAGTCAATGTTGGTCAATGCTGGACAAACAATCTGAAATTCAGTTTTGTTTTAGCCCAGAAGTTTTGACCTCCTAGCCGCATGTGTGAGACAAAGAGAGAGAATATGCCCAAGCTATACGAACCAACCTGATCAAGAGAGAGAAGGATGTATGAGTGAATGATGTCCAAATGAGGTGTGAGGTCTTTTCTATTCATACACTTCGTTGTGGGTGAAGGGACACATCCATTGGGCTTCTTAAGCCTACATTAAGCTGATATCGGCCTGAACAATTTGCACATGTGAGGGAATAAATTCAAAATCACACTTTTGCTTGTCCGAATGAGATGATCTTTATATCAAACTTGGACCTCTCGAAAAGAGGAATCCAAATTGTGGCATGCTTCTTTATAAGGATATCTAGAATCAAAGATGAACTTCAAGCAATAGATGAAATTGTACCAGAAAAGGAGCTCGTAACTTCTGCTCTTCTAGGTCTACCAAAATCTTAGAGTGCATTTGCATCCAGAATCAACAGTTGGAAGGATACTCCAACATTTGAACAAATGTGGAATGCATGCAGTCAAGAAGAATCCAGAATATCGTTAGTAAACAACAAGGAGGATGAAGATGAGAACATCTCAAATGCTTATTCTGTTCATCACAAGAAAAAGGGAATCTTATCCGACTTAGCCTTATGTTTAAGTTTTGAATTGTTTTCCTTTATGTTTTGATCTCTAGAAATTGTAGGTCTAACATGTCTTGTTAGAACACCTTTTATCTTCATAAGTTGCAGGTTTCCCTCAAGTTTGGATTAAGAGGGAGCCTCCACCATTTTACCAAAAAATAAGTATTTTGTACTTTGTTCGTCATAGCTTCATGTTTGATTTCCTTCTCACATCAAGATTTGCTTGCGTTATATTCTAATAACTTTATATGGTTTCCATGGTAGGAAAGATGACAGAATACACAATGGTTATGAAGGAGACTTCAAAGGACAAATTTGAAGCATGGAAGTAGTTCTATTGCAAAGGAAGTCCCTCAAGAATTGATGTCCTACAAGGTTTGTTAAGGAACAACTCGAGGTATGTCTTAGACTATAAGCTTTGTTATAAAGTTCTCTTCATACAAAATGTGTGATCATTCTTCCTTTTAAATTTGTTTTACATTACTGACATCGTTATGTCTAGTGTTTTGAATCGTAAAGATTCTTGTTAGGGTAGTTAACCATTAGATTGAATCTACCCTCATTCTATTATCATTCTTGCGGAACCCTAAAAAGGTTCATTGTAAAACCCTAACCTAAGGGTATGTCGATCCTAATATTGAAACCCTAGTCTACTTAGGGTTGTTGATGAAGTCTAGAATTCATATTCTTTCGATGTTTTGGTATTGCTATAGAAACCCTAGCCTTTTACGGTTTGAAGTTAATGTCTAAGTATTGAAACCCTAGATCTTTAGGGTTTGGTAAATTAGAGTTTATAAGCAAAACCCTTGTGCTAGCTAAAATGAGGTCCTAGGAATGAATCTCTAGGTGTATGATCGAAATCCTAGCCGAGAGAAAATTTGTTTTATTTTTAACCCTGATGCTTGTGTCTTGGGTTTACCTAGTAGACATTGATGAGAAATGTTAGTACATGAATATGTGAGTATGCTAACCTAATTATTGATGCTCATGTTTGTGAACTCTAGGGTTTGTAACAAATCCCTAGTAGAGTTTGATATTCTGGGATATGAAGATATTGTTTCCAATATGATGATTAAATCTAGGGTTTGCAACAAACCCTAGTAGAGTCTAAAATGTATAGTAGAATTGTTATTTAATTGAATTACTAATATCTAAGAATTTCTCTAAGATGGAATCTAGGGTTTGCAATGGATCATAGTAGAATCTGCCATATATCTCTGAAAATAATATTGAGGCCTTAGACAGAATGAGATTGATTTCTTGATTAAGTTGCTTTATGTTGTAGCCTAGGGTTTGCAACAAAACCCTAGCAAGAAGTTGAAGTTTAGAAGTATGTGTCTCTTGTTGATTATGAACCTAACTAAATCTAGGTATTTGATGTCTAAAGTCTAATGCTTCCAATATTGAATTGACATGATTTTGATATAGTTAACTTCATGGTTTTGTAAATGGTTGTACTTGTTTAAGTTGTGCAAGTACATAATCTTCAAGATGTTGGAGATATTCGTAAGTAAAGTTGACTTGATAATATTGGTAAACATGATAAAGAATGAAGATGATCAAGATGACCTTGATGTTGTAAAAAGGAATGAAGCCATGATAGGTTCTTTGATGTTGATCTCCCCAAATTAAGAGGGAGGGCATATTATGATAGTCATGATGGATACCATGAAGAAGAAATTGGAGAATGAATGAAAGTACTACAATGTATTGAGGATGTCTTGGTGTTGTTGAAGAAATAAAAGAAGAAAAGCTTTTGACTAGTTGCATATTAATAACTTGATATATGTTGCATCAAGTTGATTGAAGACCCCGAAGGTTTGTGTTTACTTGTATGTATATTTGAAAGTTTATTACTAATTAGGGTTTGTGCTTGTCTCTCCATAAATAGGTTGAACACTCTAGGAGCATGCTTGGACAAATGGATATATCTAGTTTATTAGGGAGAGATGAAGCATCTAATGGCAGATGCTTGGGAGGACATTTCGTCGGCCTATGTGTGTTTGATGTCTAGATCCCGAAGAGGGAGGGTGGCATTGGTCTTGTAGCTCTGACCATGGGTTGATGGTTAGTAAGTCTGATGGTACCTAGACTGCCTGAAAGCTTTAGTCCATCTTAGTCCCACCTGGATAGATTACCCTGGTCAGGAATCTAGTCTGTAGCACTAAGTGTGTTGAACTCTTCGTAGTTCATTTTGGAGATCTTCCATGTACCTCTATAGATATAGGTAATTATGAATACCTCCCTAGTTAAGAGGGAAGGTTGAAGAATGTAACTAGTGTCGTTCTTCATAATTGTATTTGAGTCATTTATTATATTTATCAAAAGAAAGAAAAAGAAATTTTATTATTAAATAAATTGACTTATTAAAGCATGGGTTTCATGCTTGGGTCAATTGGTTTTAGGTCATAACCTCCATTGCGGGCTTCTAGGGTTTATGTCAAGAGTCCTTGTCCATGTCATATTGTAAAGATTCCTTCTTGGGATTTATTTGTCAAAGAAGAAATTATTTTTATTGTAGTTTAGGTCTTCTAGGCCTCCTCCACTGTAATCTTCCTAAGTAGGAATACAAGTGATATGCAAGCATACAATCGGTTTAGCAAATGTAAAAACGAAATAGATACTAAGAACCCATGGAAAAGCTGGAAATAATGAACTGTTAAGCCATTTTATTACTTCTAGAAGAGAAAAATACAATAGTAAATAGAATGGTGCACTTGGGCTTGTCTTAATCAACAAGCATGTCCAAACCCGGGTGAGCAATAGCTTAACTAATGGATACTACAACTGCTGCACCAATTTGCATTGCGCTACCCAGAAAACTACTCTTCTACTAACTTTCGAATGGCTAGAAACACCACTTCCTGTGCTCAGAAAATTATGAGATTTAGGCTCCTAACTCCTTGGCCTAAACCCAAAATAACCCACGAAGGAATTTAGTTGGTTCAAACTACTGAAATTCAACCCCCAAGGAGCCCAACTTCAACTGCAACTGCAAAACTCAGCCTGTTGGATTCTGACTCCAAAACCTCCTGGAAAATCTCCAAAAGTGTTGGGTTGATTGTTCCTACAAATCCCCTGACTTTCCGAATGAGTTTCCGGGCTGTAGCTCTTGCCCCTAAGTCCCACGAAACAATTGGACTGGCCCTCTGCACTGTCTCCCAGGCCTGGATTCAAATTGTTGGACTAGCCCTCTGCGCTGTCTCCCAAGCCTGGAATTTGAACTGTTGCGTTACTAGCTCTTTTGGCTCCAAAACTCTCAAGGAATGTTGGCCTAATGTTGCTCTTTTGATTCCTTGGCTCTCCCGGCAAATGACTGATCTGTTGTGGTTCAAACTCCTCCTGCATATTCTCCTGGTGGCCCAGGAATATGCATTTCCTGTGTGGCTGAATGGTATTTTTGTAACAAACTCTTGAATCTCCTAAAAATGTTGACAGAACTACCTTCCTAGGGCGGGCACTCAAGGTCCCACGAAGGTAAGGTTGAATCTCCCGCTTGAGAGATTCGTGGCTAAACAACCAGTTGACTCCGCTAAGCAGCAGAGCGAACAACCAAGTAAATTCGATTTGCAAGGTGAATCAATCCTGCAAATGACAGCTTCCTCCTTTTATCTTCGTGGGCCTTCCTTGCCTCATACGGGACCCTCCATTCAGCACTTCGAATTCCTTCCAAGTTGTTCGAATGGCCCAGTTTGAATTCCCACGTGGGTGGCCACCAACTTCCAGTAGCAACCAAATTAAGTCGAAATTTCTCCTAAGTCCCTAAGTCAAAATGTTGGGTTCTTTTCCTTAGCCAAAATTGTGCAAAAATGTGTAGAGACACCCTGTTACAAATGTGTTTGAGAAGGGACATGACAGTCCTCCCCTTCCAGATGTTGCTTACCCTCATGCAACCTTAGAGCTGGGTGCTCCAAAATATGCTCACCCTCCCAGGTGGCATCCTCATTCGGCAAGTTCTTCCAGCGTACCAAGAACTCCCTGATGGTCCTGCTCCTTAGCTTCCTCTTCCTCCTCTCCAAGATGGTCTTAGGCTCCAAAACCAAGTGGCCCACATCATCTAGTGGGGGTAACTCTGCTGCTACTATACCCTATTGCCCCAGCACCCTTTTAAGGCATGAGACATGAAATACATTGTGAATCCTGCTCCCCGGAGGCAGCTCCAGCTCATAGGCCACCTCCCCAACTCGTCTGATCACCCGGTATGGCCCATAGAAACGAGGTTGTAGCTTCTCGGCCCCCTTCTGCTTCAATGTGGACTGCCTGTATGGTTGTAGCCAGAGGTACACCAAGTCCCCCTCCTCGAAATGTCTCTTTGTTCGGTGTCGGTCTGCGTACACCTTTTGTTGGCTTTGTGTTGTCACCAAGTTATCCTTGAGAGCCTTGAGGTTGTCATGGCTCTCTTGGAGCCAATCTTTGGTCTTTGCGGCCCGACTATCTCCAAAAACAACATCAGCAAAAGATAATGCATCATATCCATACAAAGCACGGAAAGGAGTCATACCAATGGAGATGTGGTGGGTGGGGTTGTAGCAGTACTCGCCCAAATGCAGCCACTGAATCCAAGCCCTCTATTGTCCTATCACGTAGTTCCTCAAATACCTGTCTAGCCATTGATTAACTCTCTCTGTCTGGCCATCTATCTAGGGGTGGTAGCTCGTGCTAGGAGTGAGCTCGGTCCCGACAAATCTGAAAAGCTCCTACTAAAAACCTCCCATGAACTTGTTGTCACTATCATTCACAATGTTCTTATGAAGCCCGTGCAACCGAAGATCTCCCTAAAGAACAACTCTGCAACCTGTGCAATCATGTACCTGATGGGGATGGCGAATAAGTGGGCATGTTTGGTCAATCGATCGACTGCTACATAAATGCAGTCCTTGCCCTGCACTGTGGTGAGCCTTGTGATGAAATCCATAGATATATTTTTCCATTTCCCCCTCGGGATGGGAAGCAACTATAGCAATCCTACAGGGTGAATCAGCTCCCGCTTGTTCCGCTAACATGCCTCACACTCATGTACGTGCTTCAGCACGTCCCCCTTGAGGCCCTTCCATGTGAATCTCTCTCTGACTACCATATATGTGTTCTAAAACCCCTGGTGCCTGGATAATGGCGAGTCATGTGCTGCCTGGAGCACTCTCTCCCTCAATTGCGAGTTGGGCACCAAGAAAATGTGCCCAATTGTAATAGATGACCTCATCCATCACTCAATAGCGCTCATCTGCGTGGTACACTCTAAGATATCGCATGCCCTCCTGTCCTTGGAGTACTCCACCAGTAGCTGAGCCTTCCAATCATGGCAGATGCTCATGAGTGATAGACCATCTGGTCTTCGAGATAGAGCATCGGCCACCACATTGTGCTTTCCCCGCACATACTCTATATTGAAGTCATAAGCCTGCACTTGCTGACCCATCTCTGGTGCCTGTCATTGAGCCCCTGCTGCCCATGAGGTGACGAAGACTTTTGTGATCAGTGTTCACCCAAAACCTATTGCCTACCAAGTACTATCGAATTTTGGCAAATGCATGCATGATGGCCAGTATGACCGTCGTGGTAGGAGCATCCGACTCTCGAAAGCAATGGGATGCCCATCGTGTGTGCATCACACTCCACAATGACGGGTTGGGAAAAATCTGGAAGTGCCAAGACCGGGCAACTACTCATCACCTCCTTGAGGCGATCAAAGGCTACCTGTGCTCCATCAGTGCATGCAAAAGCCCCTCTCTTGTGACAGGGTGTTGCCAGCTGTGAAAACCCTTTGACAAACTTCCTGTAGCAGTGTTTTAAAAACCGTTTTTAAAAACCGGTTACCGGTCTAACCGACCGGTTAGCAAGCCTGCCGGTCTAAACCGGCCAAAAAACCCGGTTTGAATGCTGACTTCTCCATTTTTGTGCCCTAACCGGTGAAAACCGGCCAGTTTAGGACGGAACCGGCCGGTTTGTAACAAACCGGCCGGTTTTGTCCTAAACCGGCCGGTTTTAGGCACAACCACCATAAAGTTAAAAAAGCATGTTTTTGACTGTGTTTGAGGGGTTTTGGGGGGCGACTAAGGGTGTTTCAACCCTAACAATGTTGGCAATTAATGGTAATGTTAAATTCTTAAAGTAAAAGTGACATTTCCTTTAATTTTCATTTTCATCCTTTTACTTAAATTTTTAACATTACCATGAAATGACTCAGGATGTTTGAGAGTGGTTTCGACCTCATTGGATTTCATATGGAGAAACTAGAATTTTAGATTTCACTCAAAATTCAGCAGACTTAATGGTTTTCAGGATTTCATGGTTTGGGGGTAAACAATAAATGCAATTAGAGCTCCAAATGATGAGAAAAATTGTTGATCTAGATCCCATTGTGTTGGACGATATTGATCCAACATCAGAATGGGTGGAGGAGACTGAAGAACCTGTGTTTGAGGCTGAATTTGATATCGACATGGCTTTGGCGGGGGATGAAGCAGATTATGTGGTGGCATCAGAACCAGGATCAATAGCGGCATCAAGGAAAGGCAAAGAACCAATGGAAGGCACTAGTCATCCAGGTCGACAAACTCGTGCTTCCATTAGGTCCACTTCTATTGTCATTGGTGGCATTGATACTGAGGTTGCAGATCAGGCTGAGGCATCCTCAGACTCTGAACCAGATGATGTCTATGTAGCTCCTGATGATGATCTTGTGTCTAGTAGTGGTAATGAACTTGATGATTGATCATGTGTATACTGTAGACTTGTAGTAGGCCAATGGCCTCATAGCTTGCAGCATTGTTTTTGGACTTTATAGGCCATTTAGAGCCTCATTTCTTATGTATTTTGCTATTTTGTTGATGATATGTATTGCACTCGGTGCCATTTTGATGTATTCACCTTTACATGGTATATAAATGAGCAAAATTTGCATATTTTGTCTCTATTGGCTTGGAATCATGGTTTTACATCTTAAAAATAGTTTTGTTTCATTAAAAATTAATTATTTAATGTATTTTTTTAAAACCGGTTCGTTTAGACCAAACCAGTCCTGGTTAGACCGGTTCCGGTCGGTAAACCGGTTCATTAGGTGGACCGGTCCGGTCACCGGTTCCGGTTTTAAAAACATTGTCCTGTAGTAGGTGCAAATGCCCTGGTACCGTCCAGTCTCGGATGGCCCATATCTTCTCTGCATGGACCTTCACCCCATCAGCACCGATGATATGCCCTAAGTAGAGCATCTATGTCAAGCCAAACTCGCACTTAGATAGTTTGGCATAAAACTGTTGCTCCTCCAGAATACGTAGCACCTCCTCCAAGTGTTGACGATGCTCCTCCCACGTTCGGCTATAAATCAAAATATCATCGAAGAAAACCAACACAAAGCTCCTCAACTATCCCCAAAGACATGGTTCATGCATGACGAGAAAGTGGTCGAAGCATTGGTCAACCCAAATGGCATGACCAGGAACTCGAAGTACCCATACTGACACCGAAAAGTTGTTTTAGGGATGTCCTAATCCCTCACCCTGATCTGGGGGTACCCCGAATGCAGATCGATCTTAGAGAAGTACTACGCTCCTCTAAGTTCATCCATCAACTCATCTATGCGGGGAATGGGGTACCTGTTCTTCAATGTCTTCCAGTTGAGGGCCCGGTAGTCAATGCACATTTGTAAGGTCCCATCCTTCTTCTTCACCAGTAATACTAAAGAAGCGAAGGGACTAGAACTTGGCCTGATATGGCCCAATGCCAACAGCTCCTAAATGGCCCTCTTTATCTCATCCTTATAAGCCTTGGGATGCCTATTAGGGATAGTGATCATCGCCCACACACCTGGCTCCAACTCAATAGTGTGCTCGAATCCCCTGTCTAGCGGCTGCCTTGGTGGAATGTCCCCAAACACCACTATGTATCTGTCCAACAAGGGTTGAATGTCTGGTGGTGGTGGTTGGGCCTACCCCCCAACCTCTGAAATCCTCAGCTCCACTGCCCACGCAATGTCCTCATGTCGCAGATCTGCCTCCATCCTATGGGCCAAGACTATCTGAGGTGGATAGGAATACATGCCTCTGAGAATTATGGGTTTGCCATCCAACCCAGTAAAGTCCATCTCTAGTTTCTTCCAATCTATAGAGATTCGCCCAAGGGAGTACAACCACCGGACACCCATCACCACGTTGGTGTCTAGCACATCGACCACAAAGAAGTGGTCTGTCATCGAGTAGTTCCCCATAACTACTGTCAAAGCAGGCACATACAAAGTGCATTGCATGGTACAGTCACCTGGTAGCAGGACTGAAAAGCCCTCAAATTCAATCGTGGTGAGGCCCCTCCTTTGAACCAACTGGGCATCTACGAAGTTGTGGGTAGCCCCACTATCAACTAGGACTGACACCCATTGCCCCTATATGGTGCCTCTGATCCTCAATGTCAAGAATTTGGGGACCCTGCATAAGGAAGCAAGGACTTCCCCGAATGGAGCAAAGGATGCCCCTCCCTGTGGAGGTGGAGGTGGTGCCCCCTATCTGTCGGACTCTCACCATCTCCCACACCACACTCTTGCTCCATCTCTTCCTCCTGGTCACTGTCTGAAAAGACCTCAATATAGTGTGCTTTGTCGGTAGTGCACAGATGCCCTGGTGCCCAAGGCTCTCTGCATGTGAAGCACAACTTCCTCCTCCTGAGGTCCTTTCGTGTGTCATCATCTAGTTGCCCCCTCCCCTATGTAGTCCTCTGAGGTGGAGGTCTAGTCTCATGCCCCTTCTGTGGGAATGGGGTCCATGCACGAAAAGGCACTCTAGTCTTGGGGATGGCCCCCTCTAGATATTTGGTGCACAACACTGCCTCTTGCAGCGTTGGAGGTCTACGTGACTTCACCAGTGCACACAAGGGCTCAAGTAAGCCCTTAATGAAGGTGTATGCCCTCCGAGCCTCTGATAGATCCGGAACCATCACTGACACTCGCTGAAACTCTAAGATGTACTGCTCCGAGTTGCTTGTCTAGCACAGTTGGGTCAGCTCCCTGAAATGGGCCTCCGAATTTCTCTAGTCAAAACGTTCCACCAACCTCCTAGTAAAATCCTCATAAGAAGACACATTGGCATGCCCTAGGGCGGCCAAGCCATGAAACCACCAGTCATGGGCTTCCCCCTCCATGTGCAGCGTGGCCATCTTAATGTCTTCCTGTTTTGTCATCCGGTTGTGCTGGAAGTAGGTGTCCATCTTCTCAGCCCAAGCCCTAACAGTGCACTTTGGTGTTGCGACAATACCCCCTAGTCTAAGAGTGAAATCACTCAGATTTCACCGTAGAGCTTCAATGGAGAATGAGATTTGCAAGAAAAACTGAGGTATCCAAGTTCTATCTGTTGATTTTAAAAGTTATTTGGTATTTTCTATATTCCCTTTGCAGGTGGAGGAAATGCCTGAAACTTGAGCCCTGGGAAACGAATTCCATGACCAAATAGAGGTTGAGTTTGTGGTTTATAGTGGTTGTTCATTTCATGGCAGCAGATAGAGGGCATCAGTAGCTCAATTCACATCTTCTGAAAGGCAACTCGAACACCCAATCACAACTATCCCTTATTTTATTGCATGGACGAGTTCCCTGGTTGCTTGGGACTGCATATTGATTGTGAAACTGAGGATAATGGTTGTGGAGCATACTCAGAAGCTTAAACAGGCCTATCAATTAAATTCTGGGCTGCATATTATTTAGAGGAGAGAGCATATGCGCTGTAGGAGGTAATACAAAGCTACAGGCAGGCCATGTCACATGTTTGGGGCATCAAATCATTTCTCAAGAGGTTGCATCTCCCTTCTGAGCATAGCCATGAATTTTGGAGCATTATAGAGACAATCAAAGGATTATTCCTCACTATTGTAACCTCATTTAGGAGATTGTGTACCATCTCAAGGCATAGTTGAAGAGGATTTCTGATGTCAAAGACCCTTGTGCAAGGGCTGTCAACAATTGCCAGAATTACTCTGAAACTGAGAGAAGTTCTGTAGCAGCAGTTTGTGCAAGGATGTGTATGGACCAAGACTAGAGACCAAATTGAGTTGAATATCAGCCCATCTTGCTTGTTGATTGAATGTGGAAGATGTTGGTGCAATTTACATATGACTGGAATGAGTTTTAGAGTGAATATCACTGTTGGACTGCTACATTACCAGGTTCCTCTAGTCCATTGTTTTTCCAATTGTATTTGCACAGTAATGAAATAAAGGGACAGTTATGGCTATTTTCGTTGTGATAAAATCAATGTACCAGAATTTATAGATTTCTGAGCTGTCATAAAAAATATAGATGTGTTTTGGTAGAATTGTGGGTTCATATGAAGTAGAAAACACATTGTCCATCAAACAAAATTAAAAGACACATATTTACTAAAAAAAACTCAAAAATTTGTGGTCAATTGGGTAGTTTCCTTGTTTGGAATCTTACAGTGTCAGAAATATGAGACCAACTACAAGAGTTGGGGGAAATAATGTCCGACAAAAAAATGACCACTGTGGTGCTCAATGCACTACTTGATGAATGGGGCAACTTCCTATCAAGCATCTATGGAAAGAAGGAAGCCACCCCATTTAATGAACTTTGGTCATTGTGTAATATTGAAGAAACCAGGTTAAAAGCAAAGAGTGATGTTGGACCAAATAAACAAGTTCATGCATTTGCTGCCATGTCTAGGAGAAAAGGAAAGTTTGGTAAATTTGGTCCTCAAAAAAAAAGAAGATCGATATGTCAAATATATAATGTTATGGTTGTCAGGATGTAATGTTCCCAGATTTTGTGAGTGGAAAATAATACAACTCGAGTGGGCCTAATGGTTAAGAGCATGTGTTTCCTCCTAAGAGGTCGCAGGTTCAAAACCAGAGGGGGGTAGACTCGGTAGAGTATGTATGCCTTCGTAGATTTAGCAGTCAAATCACTGCGTAGAGGTGGGTCCCTTGTCCCACACACAAACAAGGGGGCCTCATAGACCAATTTGGTGTCTAGCTTGGCCGTGACCTTAAAAATGGATAATAATAATTATTTTATTGGTAAACGGTGGAAAATTAATATTTTATTGAGAAATGAGGCAAATCATTATTTTATTCAAACTGGTGGCAAAAGTCTCCTAGTGGAAATTGGGCCCTGCCAATAAAATGGGAAAAAGGATCTAGAAGCTAGAGGGAGGCTCCATGTAGAATTATAAAACGGGGAGGAACTCAATGGTGTTGATTTTTGTAGCATCGAATGTGTTCTAGCCATGAAATTTTGTGGAGAGGCTAGAATACATGTATTCTCCAAAACCCAGAATCGTTTCTGGAAATTCCGCCTAGAGACGGCATAATTAAAATAATTAATTTTTTTAATGGTTCCTAAGTCTAAACTTAGGAAATTTGGTTAATTAGAGGGTATTAATTAAGCCATGGTGAGAATCTTCTAGAAGAAGACATGGATTGATTTCATGTTAATCTTAGCCATCAATTATGTTTTAATCTTGGTCGTTGGTGCTCCAATAGAAGATTATAAGAAGTCATCGATGGGTAGATGGAGAACACACCAAGGCAGATACTCGGTTGCTCAAGTAGATAGATTTTCTCAGCGACTAAAGTTCGGCAAGAGAAAATCGAGTCAGAGTGTGAGTTGCAGGTGGGAGAGAGAGGGCATCAACATAGTCTGAGCGTGCAAGACAAATCTGGAAAGGGCAACACAGAGGAGGGACGTAGATGATCAGCAAAAAGGGTTGACGCAGGGCCTACATAGTCACTACGCAAAGGGTGACGCAGAAAGGCCAGCGAAAGGGCAAGAGGTCCTCTTCGGGGTCAGAAAAATGTTGTGGAGTGTGAGAAATTCACCAGTAAATTTCTCTGAGTGATTCTTCCTCTATTTTGTCTATTTGTGTCTTGTACAGAAATTATTGCTGAAGATTAATAAAAGAAACCCTCATCCTCTGCACTGGTCCTCCCACATTGGGTTTTTCCGGGAAGAATTGTCCAAAAATACTTGTGTCACAGTGTTTATATATGTGCTAGTATTTTCCTTGTATTTACTTTCCGCATAATTTTTGTGAATGCTGCAGTGTATGTATTTTGTTATTTGCCGTAGAAAACTGCAAATAATTTGTTTAAGTAATTTAACAAATAGAATAAATATTATCAATTACTGCAGTGGGATTCGGGATCACCGAATTTTCACAAATGGCAAGGTATTCTATTTCCTATCTATTGAAAAATTGAAAGGAGCTCAAGTGAGTTCAAGAGTTGCAAGAGAAACCCAAGCTAATTTTGGTGGACTTCAAGTGCCACCCTAGTTAGCTATTTCGGGAAGATTATCTCAGATCTTCCATTGGTGCTCAATTGGTTTGGTTGATTGATACGAATTTGAAAATCTGATCATAATATGTTGCAGGAGGTGTTCAACATTATAATTTGTATTTGCAGGTCTATCTCTTCAAAACCAAGGGCAGAGTGCAATAATTTTTCAGGAGATTGAATACAAGATTAGAGATGCAATTGCTTAAGTGTTTCATTGTCATTCCAGTGTCATATCTTCCACGTGGCCGAGTTAATGTTTTTAGGGTGCACACACAGCTACATTCACAGGGCTCTTTCAGCAATTAAATCTAGATCAACGGGCTGGATTTATACCCATAACTCAGCCAAACATATCAAGGTTTATTCATAAATTTTGGCATCAAAAGGGCAATCTGAATGTCATGTCCCTTCTCAAACACATTTGTAACTGGGTGTTGCTACACAATTTTGCAAAATTTTGGCTAAGGAAGAGGACCCATATTTTTCGACTTAAGGACTTAGGAGGCAATTCGACTTAATTTGGTTGCTAGTGGAATGTGGGGGCCACCCACATGGGAATTTGAATTGGCCCATTCGAATAGCTTAGAGGGAAAGTCAAATAGGTGGATAGAGGGGCCCACATGAGGCAAGGGAGGGCCAAGGAGTTATAAGGAGGGAGCATCTCTCATTTTGGGATTCATTCATACATCTTGCAAACAAAATCACTTGACTATTCACTCTGTTGTTTAGCTGAGTCAACTGGTTGTTTAGCCACAAATCTCTCAAGCGGGAGATTCAACCTCTACTTCAGGGGACCATCCGTGCCCGCCCTAGAGAGGTGGTTCTACGAGGATTTCAAGAGTTCGGGGGCAGTGACATAGCACCACCAACCAGCGCAGAGCAAGGAGTGTGTATTTCTAGGCAACCAGGAAACACACAGAGGGATATTGAGCCAAGCAGAAATCTGATTGCTTGTCCAGGAGTTGACGAGCTGAGGTAGCAGCATTAGACCAGCGTTCTTGTTGGGTTTTACAAACAACTTGCCAGCTAAGCCACACAGCAGATTTTCGTGGTACTTGGGAGCAATTGATTTGGGCCAAGAGATCATCCAGGGAGTCAGGGATTGGATAGCACAGGTGAACTCAGCATTTTGGAGAATTTTTCAGGTGGATTTACAGGTAGCTTCCAGCAAGTCGAAATTGGCAGCTAGCGCTGAGGTGAGGCTCCAAGGGGGTCGAAAATCAAAAGTCTAAACCAGCCAAAATCCTTTCTGGGTTTTCTAGGTTTTTGACAAGGATCCCAAATATAAAGTTTCATAATTTTCTGAGCACCGAAGGTGGGGTTTGAAGTCGTATATTTGCAGCAGACATTGTAGAATTGTTGGGGATTCAATAGTGCCTTTGGGGGTCAATTTTGAAAGTACAAATCAGGCCAAACAATTTCTGGATTTTTGTGGGTTTTTGCCAAGGAGTCTGAGGTTAAAAGCATATAAATTTCTACGCAGTTTCAGGGAACCTCCTAGCCATTCGAACTTCAGCAAAGCAGTAATTTACTAATTTCTAAGCAATGCAATGCAGATTGGTGCAGCAGTTGAGCAGCCTTCAGCTCAGCCATTTTCCTACCTGGGTTTGGTCCTGCTTGTCTTTTCAGACGAGCCTAGGTGCACCATTCCATCATTTATTGTATTTGACTTGAAGAAATATAATAAAATGGCTAAGAAGTTCTCCATTTCCAGCGTTTATATGGTGTTTGCTGAATATTTCGTCTTTGTAATTTGTTGCATGTATTATTTGTTTGTTATCGCTTGTATTCCTATTAAGGATCATTACACTGAATTCAAGCAAATTTATTATCTTTGGAGTAGGGTTTTAACCAGAGAAAGGGTGACTGAATTTTCTAAGTATTACCAAAACTTTGTACCACAAAGAGGGTCTATTTACCTTGCGTATTTAAGGCTAACTTTGATCAAGAATTAAGAGGTCGCATTCACTTTCAAGGGACTGATATTCTAGCATTGGATCTCAAAGATGAAGTCAACCTCAGATGCGATGAATTCCCCTTATTCCACTGAGTTCGCAGAGGTTGAATTTCCCAGACTTATTGGCTGAGAGAAGAAGGTTGAATAACTTTTTTTCAGTGGTTTGATTCTCTGGTGGTTGTCATCTTTGTTAGTTTTAGGTATGTTCTATGCTTAGAGCAATTTATTTCAATTTTCACAGTTAGCTCAATAGCTTTTCCAGATTAGCAATCACATCAGCATAATAGTAAATTGCAGATAGAACATAAACATAAAACGCAAAAGATAAGCCAAGACAAGAGGACACAAGATGTGGCGCTAGCCAGGGACAAACCCCAATGTGGGGAACCCTTGATCAATTCTTCTTATATGTTCTTCAATGGTTCAACACAGAGAGAGAGATAGTACATATACAACAGAAGTCAACACTTTGACTTATCCAAATAAGAGCATCAATTATCTCTAAGAAGATGATACATGAGGTAGCTGAACTCAGTTGGAGACATGATGCTTCAACTGATTCTCCAAGGTGACTCCATCACCATGTTGCACCTATCATTGTGTTGCACCTTATAATCATGCTACACCTCACTGTGTTGCACCATGTTGCACCCATCATCACTATGTTGCATCTCATCATGCTTCACTAATCATGATTGTACCCATCACTGTACTGCTACACTATGCTGAGATCTTCATTTCACTATGTTGCAATACCTCATCATCCTGGTGATGCAATACATTCGTGCTGCTGCTATATATCCAACATTACCATGTTACCCATTGCTACACCAATGTCCAGCAACACTGATCTACATGATGTTGTACTATCACTACTATTGTGTGCAGTACGTTGCACTGTACATCATGCTATGCATTGCTACTCCTATGTGCACTATGTTGCACTGTACAACATGTACTCATTTTTTCTCCTATGTGCATTATGTTGCACTGTAAGAGTACAACTGCTGTTATGATTGTGTTCTGGTTAGGGCATCACTGTGGCCCACGTCAATCCTAAAACATACCCATACAGTCCCTTAAATAATTGCAATACCTCATCATCCTGGTGATGCAATACATTCGTGCTGCTGCTATATATCCAACATTACCATGTTACCCATTGCTACACCAATGTCCAGCAACACTGATCTACATGATGTTGTACTATCACTACTATTGTGTGCAGTACGTTGCACTGTACATCATGCTATGCATTGCTACTCCTATGTGCACTATGTTGCACTGTACAACATGTACTCATTTTTTCTCCTATGTGCATTATGTTGCACTGTAAGAGTACAACTGCTGTTATGACTGTGTTCTGGTTAGGGCATCACTGTGGCCCACGTCAATCCTAAAACATACCCATACAGTCCCTTAAATAATTGCGGCTTCCTCCACAAGTATCCTCTACCTCCATGTTGCTAATCTGAGCACTTTAATACCCTCAAACAGTCCTATGCATGCCCTGATTTGGGGTGTTAAGGCATGCGGCTTAACACAGTGACTTGTTGTCACCTACATCCAACCAAAACAAAGTTTCCTTGCCTCCTATTGTTGCCCAACAGAGATGCGTCTAGCCCTCTCCCACTCGGACTCCATGCAAGAGTATTTTGCCTTTCAACCAATGCCTAGAAGGCTCCACGTTGCCTCCTCTTCCAAGCTGAAGTTGCCCTAGTCTTGCGACCCAAAATAGAACGCCCTTGCTCCCTAGACCGAGTTTCTATAATGCTCCAAGGAGCTGTTGCGTTGCACTATAGGATTAGGGTTGTCTTCTTCACAACATGACAGTGTCTTCCTTGACAGCATATAGGATTAGAGTTGACTATGTCTTCCTTGATTTAGGTCATGCGTAGAGCAGCTAGGGCATCATCTAGGATTGCATTTAGAGCATCGTCTAGGACAGTTTTTTCCCATTAGAGATTCTTCTTTCCACTAAAACCCAAAACAAGTGGAGAAGAAGAAATCTCAAGAGAGTTGTGTACAAATGACTTGCAGGGCACTTCTATTTATACCAAAACGTGGAGCACAAGTGGGGGGAGTTTAGTTGTTGGCCGTCCTTGACAAATTGTCCCATAACACAAATAAATTCATATCTCCATGAATACTTATCGGAATCGAATGATCTTTAGATCAATCCTACACCTCTCGATGAGAGGGATCCAAGAAAAATATCAGCTGCCATAAATAAGATGACCCATATGGAGTTTGGCCCTAGTTGCCAATTTTAACACTCACTCTTAACTAGGGAGAACTCCATCCGCTAATCCATCTGCTAGACTGTACTATCTCTGCCATCAGTGCCCTACACTGCTCTGCTCTTCCCTGCTCTACTGAACCATGAAGAAGAAGAATTGATCGAGAATGTCTCATACCATTCTCTATTGACCCAAAGTCAGTTCCATATGAAGAGAGTGTGTCATATCACTCTTATTGATCCCAGACCAATTCTAAAAGAGAGTGAGTTATATCACTCTTACTGACCCGAAGTCAGTTTCATTGATCCCAGATCAATATCAAAAGAGAGTGTCTCAAACCACTCATACTGATCCCAGATCAGTTCCAAGAGAGTGAAATGTATCACTCTTACTGACCCGAAGTCAATTCCAATTGATCCTAGATCAATGTCGGTCATCCTAGTATAGAGAGTATAGTAGATACACAATGCGTCCATCGATACTACTATGGTCCCTATCCTCATTTCCCTGCTCATTGGCCAAAGGAGAGGTACTTCCCATGAGTCCCAGACTACATGGGTAGGATGCCTTGACAGGAGAACCACTCATCCTGCCCACAAGTCGCCACAGGGTATCATAGGGGAAGGTTGAACCATTCACCCTATACACAGCGCACCACTAGGGGAGGGTGAGTCGCTCTATGGTCGCTTGTTGCTCCAAGAAGTACTCGAAGCCGCCTGAAGCTCCCAGAGCTCAATGCATGCATCATACAGGACCCTCATAAGAGGGTCTCTCAACGACTCCAAGTCGTTCTGGAAAGTCACAAATTTGACCTTTCCTTGGGGCTTCGACAGAATGTCTGCGACCTGCACATCAATCCCAATGCGATGGAGCCTTCTTGTTCATCGATGTACCATATCCCAAATAAAGTGGTACCTGATGTCTATATCCTTGGAGTGATCATAACACAAGGGATTCCTCAACAGTTGAATCCCCCTCTGGTTGTCACAAAAAATCATGGTGGTATCCATCATGTGTCAAACAGCTCACTGAAGAGCTTCCTCAACCAAGCAGCTTCACACAAGGTCATACTCGTAGCTATGTATTTGGTCTCAGCGGTGCTTAAAGCATCGACTTCTACTCCCTGCTCATCCAGGATATCGAAGCAAAACCCAAAGAGAAACAGCACTCAGAAGTGCTCTTGCGATCCTCCACACTTCCTGCCTAGTCAGCATTCGAATAATTATGTAGCTTCACATTTCTGGCAGTGGATCTCAATCCATGAGAGATTGTGCCCTGAAGATATCTCAGAAGATTCTTGGCACCAATCCAGTGAGGCTCAACCATATATGAACTCAACATGCAGACACATAACTTCTGAAAGTTAAGATCCATCGAGGTAGTCACGAGCTTGCAATTTGCCATTCCAAATCTGGTATCCAACTCCCTCTTACTTTTGCAAATGAGAGGGTTTGCACCTGTCAGGAAGAGGTCATCCTCATAAGTTGCCAGTATGAGAGGTCTATCATCCACAACCTTCATGCAAAGGTTTGGATCGGCTTCACTGCCAGTGAATCTCAGCTTCATCAGACAGCTATCAATCCTCTCATATCAAGCCCGAGGTGTTAGCTCTAAATCATAGAGATCTTTCTTCAACCTACATACATGAGATTCCTGATCATGAATCTCAAATCCATCGAGTTGTTCCAAACCTGTGGACCTACTACATGAGGGGAATTGTCCCCTTGTAAGATTTTCCTTCAGTACATCTCGGACATGTACCTTCAAGTTTTTCTTGAATTCAGGCATCCCCGTCACCATCTGACTCACATCCGGTAGGGCCCCATAATAAGCATATCTCTGATGCTATAGATGAGATGTGTCATGGTCCCAAATGGACTTCCTACAACTTGATACAAATTGCCAACCCTGAACCCATGAGTAAAAGCATCTTTGAAAATTCTATTTTCAAACACGTACCTTTCCATCAATGAATGCCACCTTGAAACCTTTGATTTCCATTGTCAAAATGGACACCTGGTTCTTCTTGTGATCAGGTACATAAAAGAGATTCTTGTAAATGAATCGAGTTATCCTCATTCAATTGAAGGGTAACATTCCCTACACCCTTTTCGGGATTGCTCCAAGTATAATCACATGATTATTTCCATCTCTACCAAAATTAGAGTGAGCACCCTTCTATCTGATGAAGTGCTTTGAAGCACTATAATCAATAAGCCAGATTCCCAAAGAGTCTGGAGGAGAAGTAGTGGAGAGGACCAATATAAGATAATACTCCTTTAGCTTTTCAAAAACAACATTTGATTCTTCATAGCTGGAGTTCCTTGATTTATTGAACAGTCGGCCATTTCCTTAATGATCTACATTCCTTTTTCCTTTGCCATTGTACCTGGCATTCCTTCGATCATTGAAGATGCCCCTAGAATGATTATTATCATCATCAAGTGATGTGTCCCTTCTATTTGGACACTTCCTCGCATAATGGCCAAACTTATCGCAAGCAAGGCATCTGCCTTTCCTTCCATCCTTAGATCGGGACTTCCCATTGAAGTGATCTTTAGGTAGGCCATCAAAAGCTTCCGCTACGTCATTCTGATAATATTCTCTGCTTCGACTTCACCCTTGGTGAATTTGAAGAGGGATGAGGAATCCATTGAGCCTTTTGTCCTTTCCCAACTGTCTTCGGTGATGGCTCTTTCACTCTTGCTTGGGCTTTAGTCTTCACCTCACCTCTAATGCCATGTTAGTTTTAGGTATGTTCTATGCTTAGAGCAATTTATTTCAATTTTCACAATTAGCTCAATATATTTTCCAGATTAGTAATCACATCAGCATAATAGTAAATTGCAGATAGAACATAAACATAAATCGCAGAAGACAAGCCAAGACAAGAGGACACAAGATGTGGCACTACCCAGGGACAAACCCCAATGCAGGGAAGCCCTTGATCAATTCTTCTTATATGTTCTTCAGTGGTTCAGCAGAGAGAAAGAGAGAGTACATATACAACAAAGGTCAACACTTTGACTTATCTAAATAAGAGCATCGATCATCTCTAAGAAGATGATACATGAGGTAGCTGAACTCAGTTGAAGACATGCTGCTTCAACTAATTCTCCAAGGTGACTCCATCACCATTTTGCACCTATCATTGTGTTGCACCTTATCATCATGTTGCACCTCAATGTACTGCAACATGCTGCACCCATCATCACTATGTTGCATCTCATCATGCTTCACTAATCACGACTGTACCCATCACTGTACTACTGCACTATGCTGAGCTCTTCATTGCACTATGTTGCACCCAAATGCATGCTGCAATACCTCATCATCCTAGTGAGGCAATACATTCTTGCTGCTGCTATATGTCCATCATTACCATGCTGTCCCATTGCTGCACCAATGTCCAGCAACACTGATCTACACCATGTTGTACTATACTACTACTGAGTGCACTATGCTGCACTATACATCATGTTATGGATTGCTGCTCCTATGTGCACTATGCTGCATTGTACATGTACTCATTGCTGCTCCTATGTGCACTATGCTGCACTGTAAGAGTACAACGGCTGTTATGACTGTGTTCTGGTTAGGGCATCACTGTGGTCCACGTCAGTCCTAAAACATACCCATACAGTCCCTTAAACAGCTGCGGCTTCCTCCACAAGTACCCTCCGCCTCCACGCTGCTGATCTGTGCACTTTAATACCCTCAAACAGTACTACACATGCCCTGATTTGGGGTGTTAAGGCCTGCGGCTTACCACAGTGACTTGCTGTCACCTACAGCCAACCAAAACAAAGTTTCCTTGCCTCCTATTGCTGCCCCACAGATATGCGTCTAGCCCTCCCCCACTCGGCTTCCATGCAAGAGTATTTTGTCCTTCAACCAATGCCTAGAAGGCTCTACGCTGCCTCCTCTTCCAAGATGAAGTTGCCCTAGTCCTGCAACCCAAAACAGAATGCCCTTGTTCCCTAGACCAAGTTTCTATAATCCTCCAAGGAGCTCTTGCATTGCACTATAGGATTAGGGCTGTCTTCTTCACAATATGAGAGTGTCTTCCTTGACAGCGTATAGGATTAGGGCTGACTGCATCTTCCTTGATTTAGGTCGTGTAGAGCTGCTAGGGCATAATCTAGGACAGCGTTTAGAGCATCTTCTAGGACAGCGTTTTCCCCTTAGAGATTCTTCTTTCCACTAAAACCCAAAACAAGTGGAGAAGAAGAAATCTCAAGAGAGTTGTGTATACAAATGACTTGCAAGGCACTTGTATTTATACCAAAACATGGAGCACAAGTGGGGGCAGTTTAGTTGCTGGCTGACCTTGACGAATTGTTCCATAATACAACTAAATTCATATCTCCATGAATACTTATCCGGAATCGGATGATCTTTAGATCAATCCTACACCTCTCGATGAGAGGGATCCAAGAAAAATATCAGCTGCCATAAATAAGATGACCCATATGGAGTTTGGCCCCCGCATTCACTTTCAAGGGACTGATATTCTAGCATTGGGTCTCAGAGATGGAGTCAACCTCAGATGCGATGAATTTCCCTTATTCCACAGAGTTTGCAGAGGTTGAATTTCCCAGACTTAATGGCTGAAATATTGGCAGAGAGAAGAAGGTTGAATAACTTTTTTTCAGTGGTTTGATTCTCTGGTGGTTGTCATCTTCCATAGTTCAGATTTTCCAAAAGAGTGGTCAAGTTTCTAGCTGTAACTTGCTTGATGCGCTGAAATACATTGCTGGTACAGACTTGCTTTAAATGCTCATTTGGCTGTGTATACACCAGGTTCCTATGATCACTGTGCTCTCATTTCTTTATTGTTTAAGTCTATGAAATGGCAGTGGGCTGTTAAAGGACTGCTGTGTAATTTTCTGAACCATGTTTTATTTAATGAGAAATGATGACTTGTGGATGCCATTATAATTGTTAAAGTTGATGGTGCTTGCTGAACTTAATATAAATGTCAAACTTATGTTTTGAAGTGCCCTCAGAAACATATATCTCAGCATTACTTCTTGTTGTAATAGAACCAAAGTAAATTACACCTACAGCATCACCCCAACGAACTGTTTGACAAAGTCTTCACTGGGAAAAACCATACGAACTCAGAAAATACAGTGGGCATTTGGGGTTTTTTCCTAACGGGAACATTACTGTGCTTGAGAAGATTTATATGGTTGAACATATTATCGTTATAGCTTAGTTCATGTTTTGGTATCTACAATAATTTTTCCATTGGGAATATTACAGAATATGGGCATTTCAAGAGAGATTATCCGAAACCCAAAAGCAACAAAAAGAAAAGGAAAGAAAGAAATGAAGCCCATGTCACTGAAGATGTGGAAACCTGAGAAGTAGAAATCAAAGAAAGAGGAAGTGAAAGATCTCTACTATGACTGAGATAATCTCCTTCACTTAGTTCTTTTCAGTTTTGTAAAAGATAGCTATCATGGTAGAAAGCATTGTAAATATGATAGGATGCATCATATTAGGAAATGGCATCATATTGGAAGCATATGATTCAAGCAAGAGCTCATGACATCATTATAAAAGCTTGAAAGATAGCTGAATGAGAAGTCTACATGGATGTGGCAGTCATCATAGAAAGGAAATAGCTCTTGGTAATCTCATTAAAAGCATGTGTAGCATACATGGTTGGAAGAAAGTCATCTAGCATATAAAAATAAATCACCATACGTCATCATCATTAGGAAGGAGCATTTGCAGAATGAGGATAATTAAGATCCTTCATTAGTATCTTCATTAGAAGGTTCACCTCTCTTGGAAGAAGCGAGTGTCTCGCTGAGAATTCCACCTTATATGGATTCATTGTTTAGAAGAATGATGGTATGAAGACAAAGGAATGCAGCATGTCAAAATGATTGAAGAACCTTCAAGCAAGGAAAGGAAGTTGCCAAAAGTCGTCTATATGACCAAAAAGAGAAAAGAGGTATGTATAAGTTTGATAAATTTAAGTCATTGCATTATATAGTTGCAGACAGCACGGGTGAATGTTGTACCTTATGAGCATGATCGAAGAAAAGGGATCTCTATCTTTGGAAAGATGCATGAAGGCATGGTTCACATATTGACAAGATGAAATCAACATAATCTGAGGTGGTTGACAAAAAATGAAGGAACAATGGATGGAAGTTCCTAGGGAGCAATATGTGAAGAAAGAAAGAAGAGATTGTGAAAGATGCAACTATAGCCATATAAGAAAAGAAAAGAAATCAGCATCTAATGACTAGAAGAATTGGCTATGACATCTCCATAGAGAAGGTATGAAGGCCCTGATAAGGTCTGTAAAAGAAGGAAACCCTTAACATTGAAAGTCTTGGAGATCAGAGATGTGTTTATGAATATGCAAGATGTTGATGTTGCAAGCAAGCAGATGTCTTGATGAAAGGCCATCATAAAAGGTAAACTCTAATTTGATGTTCATTTTGATTTTTAAACAACATATGGCTGGGTTGAAACAGAACTACCAAAAGAATGTTGTAGATGTCACCTAAAACCGAGAATGGATGGAAGATCCTGAAAGTAACATGACTTGGAAAAGGTAGTTGGATGAAGAAAAAGCCAGATGTAGACTAGAAAATCATTTTCCGATGAAAATAAGGATGACATGACTAATATGGTTCGTGAAAGAAAGTGATGGATGGTCGATGCCCTACTAAGAGAAACCTAGAAGATGAAGGCTCCATAATAATGAAGATAAAATTGATGGCATCGAAAAGAGGAGCTCTACAAGCAGTTGACGGTACCATGATCTCCACCAAAGAGCATAAAGTTGTTGTTGGAAACAAGTCCCTAGTAAGGAGGGAGCTTGGAATCAAGTCCCTAGTTAAGAGGGAGCTTGGACAAGTCCCTGGATAAGAGGGAGTTTGGGAATACTCATTTATAGGAATGAGTACATCTTCCCTAGTTGAGGGGGATAGATAGACACGTCATTATTGTCTTCATATGAAGAAAGAATGGAGGATTGAGTAAGCATCTAAGACTGATTTTGATACTCTTTGAGGATGAGGTAGGGCATCCAAGATAAGAGTAGTCAAAGAGGAAATTCCTTGAGGATGTGTTAATCCAAGAAGGAATTGCCCTAAAAAGACATACCTTGTGAACACCCGGGTAAGGTATGTGCCTTGAGAGGCAATGATGGTGGTGTCTACCAGTCATTGGCCTTGCCAGCATTGTACTCTAATCTTGTGGAGAGATAGAGTTGTTAGTCAAGGCCTTGCTATGTGTCAATGTTGGTTGTTATGATAAGATGCCCTGGCATAAGCTAAGGAAGTATCTTATGAGATGGCTTACCAAGACTCTTCTTATGAGAATTCTTAAGTTTGATAATGTCCAAGTACCTTGTATGGATTATGAATACCTCCCTAGTTAAGAGGGAGTGTTGAAATATGTAACTAGGTTTGGTTTTCATAATGACATATGTAATCATGATTTTATGTATTTGTTGTAAAGAGAAAAATAAATTTATTATTGTTATTCTTGAGGCATGGGTTTCATGCTCAAGGGAAATTTATTTTTAGGTCAAGCACCCACTGAGTGCTTCTAGCGCTTGTCATTGAGTCTACAAGTCAACTGAGTCATTGTCATGTATGAAAGACTCATTTGGGCATGGTACATCTTGTAAAGAACATTTATGTAAAGTAAAAAATGTCAAATAGACCCTCCAAGACCCTGTTATCATCAAAAGAACAAGTTGGTCTTTATGAGTGTTGATTTGGGGTAGCATCGGATGTGCTCTAGCCACGAAAATTTGTGGAGAGGCTAAAGTGCATGGGATCTCCAATACCCAGAAATGGTTTGGGCGAATTCTAAACAGTTTGGGAGATATTAAAATAATTAATATTTTTAATGGAGTCCCTAAGTCTAAACTTACGGAAAATAAAATATTAATGTGAATTAATATAAAACTGTGTTAGGGTCCAAAAGTCATGGATCAAACCAGATTTAATCTTAGCCGTTGATTAGGGACTTAATCTCAGTCGTTGAATTGTCAACGAGAAAAGTATAAGAGGAGGCTTGAGGGTCCATTGGAGAACACACCAAGTTGATCAAGAATTCGATTTTTTGGGGTTGGGCTTAATGAGGAAATCGAAGGAGTGATCATAGTTGTAGCTGAGGGGCAATGAATATAGAAGCAGAGAGGCACAGATAGTACCGAGAGGATCAGCGCAAAAGCCGGGAGAGAGGGACGCAGTGCCAGCTAGAGGTTCGCGCAGAGCCAGCTAGGGCTCACGCAGAGGCAACTAGGAGCTGCGCAGTGCCTCAGAAAGCCAGTGTGGGTGACGCAGAGGCTCTAAGGGTTGCCGCAGTGCCTCTAGAGGCTGATGCAGGGCGAGCTAGGGTGACGTTGGGCAAACGTTTGGCCAGAAAGGGCTGACGCAATCCCTAGAGGTTGACATTGGGGTTTTCGTGGGGCAGGTTGGAGTTGGGAGTTGTCGGAGTGTTTATCCGGGGTTTCAGCCAAAATATCTGTCTCCGAAGGAGAGGTACTACTGCCGAGATTATTCTCTGTTGGGTGAGCCGATTTTAGCACCCAGATTGTATTCTGAAACTGCTTAATAATACAAACACTCAGATAGTTGCATCGGTTTTCCCGCGTTGGGTTTTTCCGGGGACATTGGTCCAAAAACAACGGTGTCACTTGTATGTTTGTTTTGTTTCTTTCAGTTGATGATCTGTAATGTGTTGAGCATGTACCTGTATTTATTTTCAATATTTACATGGTAAATAACTTGTTAATTAATCAGAACAAGTAGACAGAAATAAATTAGAAAAGTACATGAAGGGTTTCTAACAGTTAGACTTAGAAATTCCAACATGGTATCAAAAAGAAGTTGCAGATCACAGGCGAACTAAGGACATCATCCGAGCATAGCAGTGGCAGCAGAAAACAGTTGTCCCGAGTGACAGAAGTTGTTCGTAGCAGAGAAGCAGCAAGGAAGGGGTGATGCAGTGCCCGCGTCATCAAGTTTGAGCCGAGAAGAGGATCAACGCAGTGGCAGAAAGCAGCAGACTCAACCTACACAGTGCCCGGTCATCTTTCTCGATTAGGGAGGATTGATGCCTGTGCCCAAGAGGTGCGGATTTTGCTGGTGCCGGTATTGCACAGAGCATAGAAGCTCTAACCTTCAATTTGTCGGAGCTTAGGAAGCTATGGGTAAGTTGTATAGTGAAGCTGGTGGGGTATTGTAGTCAGAACAGTACCTAACAGGGCAAGACCAAGGAGGAAGGAGTTGCTACCGAGGATTTCTAGCCAAGAAATCTGAATTAGTGGTGCAACTGCACTAACGATCGAAGTGGGGGCATCTCGACATTGGCAGAAGGGTTTCCAGGAGGGAAATCGAGGCTCAGAGGGAGTCACACCAAGAACTTCCAGGAGGGAAGTAGAGGAGCAGTGAACGGGGTAAGAGACCAGGACAGACTGGACGGATCCTCAAACTTCGTAGTCTGGAAGGCCAGAATCTTGTCCGTTCTAGACAGGAATCGTGTCAAGCACTTCGCCTTGAGGATGACAACGATCCCAGTTGACCCAACTGAGAACGACAAGTACGAAGAGGCAATGGCGAGGGCCAAGAGCATCATCCTTGATGGGGTCAAGGACCATGTAGTACCACATATTGCCGAAAAGGACACGGCAAATGAGATGTGGGAATTGTACCAGCATACTTCTGTGCAGAGAAGGATGCTACTTGAAAATCAATTGCGGTCATACCAGATGCAAAAAGGAGAACAGATAGACACCTTCCTCAATCGATTGAAGGAGATCCAGGATCAGCTGACTTCCATAGGGCCCACATTGGATCAAGAATTGATGGTGAGAACAACCCTGAACACAATCTCAGAAGACTGGGAGGTGTTTGTCCAGAGCATACTGGGCAGGGCGACCCTTCCAAATTGGGAGGAAATGTGGGCGGCTCTTTGCCAAGAAGAGATCATAAGGCTAAGCAAGGCGGGAAGTAGCGGCAAGGGGATCAAAATCAAGAAAGAGGAAGAGGAGGATGATGCCCTAGCATCCGAGGGAAAGCAAGAGAAACGGAAGAAGAAGGACACCTCTAAGGTCAAATGCTTCCATTGTGGGGAACTGGGTCATTATGCGACACAGTGTCCAAGGAAGAAGAGCAAGGGAGAGGCTTCTGAGACCAAGGCTGCGGCAGCAAGGGCGGAGAAAGAAGTGGAGACAGATGATGATTGTGCCATGAGTGCTCACACGCCACTTGAGCGGAAGTGGGGAGACATCAAACTGTAGTTAGATGAACTACAGGCGATGAAGGGCAAGATCCTCAAGGTATCCAGCCTCTTGGATTATACCTTGCAAACCCCGAAGAGGAGTAGCAGGACTGGCGAATATCGATAGAGACGAATGCGGATGGAGCAACAGAGGGAGCTACAGTGCAAGACTCCCAAGACAGCATTAGGCAGCAGTGCAAGATGCACAGAGTTGTTGCAGCAGTGCAGAGGTCAGAGAGGGAGCACTTGTCAGCGATAGAGGGAGCTTCAGCATCGGGAGTGTTTATAGCCTGACGGAGATATCAGAGTTGGGAGATCAGTTACTTACTTCTCAGTAGCTGAGTTGCAGTGCAGCGGTTAGCAGTGGCAGTGCTATAGGCAGCATGATGAGAGAGGTTGCAGTGCAGATGCAGCAGTGGCAGTGGCAGGGCCATGGGCAGCAGCACAGATGCAGAGGGAGTTGTCGTACAGATGCAGCAGTGGCAGTGGCAGGGCCAGGCGAAGCAGTACATGATGCAGCAGTGCAAAGGATGTTGGGCAGCAAACCTAGCATCAGCACAGGGACCGATGCCGGATGATCAAGGTGATGCTCAGTGAAGAGTATTACTAGAGCACAGTCCTCGCTAAGAGGGAGTGTTGATCTGGGGTAGCATCGGATGTGCTCTAGCCACGAAAATTGGTGGAGAGGGTAAAGCGCATGAGATCTCCAATACCCAGAAATGGTTTGGGCAGATTCTAAACAGTTTATGAGATATTAAAATAATTAATATTTTTAATGGAATCCCTAAGTCTAAACTTAGGGAAAATAAAATATTAATGTGAATTAATATAAAAGTGTGTTAGAAGGGTCCAAAATTCATGGATCAAGCCAGAGTTAATCTTAGTCGTTGATTACGGACTTAATCTCGGCCATTGAATTGTCAATGAGAAAATTATAAGAGGAGACTTGAGGGTCAATTGGGGAACACACCGAGTATGAATCCAATGAGTTCCATGACTTTTGCAAAGAGGTTGGCATGAAGAGGGAGACTACAACACCATATACTCCTAAGCAGAATGGTGTGGCAGAAAGGAAGAATCGTATGATTGTGGAAGTCGTACGTGCTATGCTTCACAATCAAAGACTTCCGAAGTTTCCATGGGTCGAAGTTGCGAATACCGTCGTATATGTGCAAAATCGATGCCCTCACCAAGCATTGGGTTCTAATGCTCCCGAAGAGATGTTCACTAGTAAGAAACCTAACGTATCTCATTTTAAAATTTTTGGAAGTCCGATATATTTTCATGTGCCGAAGGAGAAGAGGAATAAATTGGGTGCATCTGGAAAGAAAGGAATCTTCGTGGGCTATAGCGAAAACACTAAGGGCTATAGAATCTATGTGGCTGGTCAAAGGGAAATCGAGATTAACCATGATGTCACCTTTGACGAAGATATGGCTCTTAGCAAAGTTGACAATCTTCCTACTCAAAGGGGATCTAAAGAAGCTGACACCAGGGAACCAAAGGAAAAGGAAGATGAGATGATGCTTGATGTGGAAGAACCTATGGATCCTATTGATCGCCCTCCACAAGAGCCTTCCTCTTCTAGGAAGAGGCCTTCATGGCTTAGGGGGACACTTGATGATGCTGAAGGGCACATAGCACCCAGGGGAACCTTCCGGGAAAGTAAGAAGTCGACCAGGTATCAACGATACTTGACCATCATGAGCACGATCATCCAAAATGAGCCTTTGTCATTCGCAGAAGTTGTCAAGCATCAAGTATGGAAGGACCCTATGACTAAGGAATATGAGTCCATCATGAAAAATGATGTCGAGGATGTGGTCCCCAAACCCCAAGACAAAGCAGTTGTCACTTTGAAATGGCTTTACAAGATAAAGCATGCAGTTGATGGAAGTACGAAAAAGTATAAGGCTTGTTTTGTCGCTCGTGGCTTCTCTCAAAAGGAAGGTATAGACTATGACGAGATATTTCCACCAGTTGCCCGATATACCACCATACGCTCGATCATAGCCCTTGCTGCTTCGCAAGGATGGAACCTACATCAGATGGATGTCAATACCTCGTTCTTGCATGGTTCGATCAAAGAAGAGGTCTATGTGGAGCAACCCGAAGGATTTGAGGTTCATGATCGAGAATCTCAAGTGTGCAGGTTGAAGAAGACCCTCTATGGGCTAAGGCAAGCACCCCGAGCGTGGTATGAAAGGATTGATAGCTACTTGATGAAGTTTGGATTCACTAGGAGTGAAGTCGACCCTAACCTTTACTTTAAGGTTGAAGATGACAATCCTCTCATACTGGTGTTGTACGTTAACGACCTCTTTCTAACATGTGTAGACCCTCTGATTCACAAATGTAAGAGGGAGTTGGCTTCTGAATTTGAGATGAAGGATCTAGGACTGATGCACTATTTCCTAAGGCTAGAAGTCTGGCAGAAGCCAGGGGAGATTTTCATATCTCAAGGAAAATATGTAGTGAAGATATTGGAGAGATTCGATATGGTGGATTGCAAGCCCATGACTACCCCGATGGAGCTTGACTTCAAGAAGTTAAGCGATAGTGTTGCCGGACCCCTTTTACGAAATGCTACCAAGTATCGTCAACTCATCGAAGCGTTGATGTTCTTGGTGAACTCTCGTCCGGATATATGTTTTGTAGTCAACATGTTGAGTCAACATATTGTTGAGCCTCACCACTCACATTGGATTGGTGCCAAGAATCTGTTGAAATATCTTCATGGCACAATCACTCATGGGTTGAGATACACTACTGGAAATGTAAGACTACATGGACATACCGATGTTGATTGGGCAGGCAGTGTGGTAGACCGAAAGAGCACTTTCGGATGTTGTTTCTCTTTGGGATCAACCTCGATATCCTGGATGAGCAGGAAGTAGAAGTCGGTGGCTTTGAGCACCGCCGAGGCAGACTATATTACTGCTAGTATGGCCTCCTGTGAGGCGGTCTGGTTGCGAAAGCTCTTCAGTGCACTGTTTGGATTTACATTGGATACCATCGTGATCTTGTGTGACAACCAGAGCAAGATTCGTTTATTGGAGAATCCCGTATTTCATAATCGCTCCAATCATATCGATATCAGGTACCACTATATTTGGGATATGGTGCAGTGGGGAGCAATAAGGCTCCAACATATCGGTACAGATGAACAGGTCGCTGACATTTTGACGAAGCCCCTAGGAAAGGTCAAATTCTAGACTTTCCGAGAACGACTTGGTGTCGTTCAAAGACCCTCTTATGAGGGTCGAGTATGATGTATTGAGCTCTAGGCGCACGGGGTACTTCTTGGAGCGACATGCGACCACAAGGCGACTCACCATCCCCTGGTGGTGCACTATGTAGAAGGTGAAAGGTTCAACCTTCCCCTGTGACACCCCGTGGCGACTATAGAACAGGATGATTAGTTCTCCTGTAGGCCAGGATGATTAGTTCTCCGTGGCAATTGTGGAACAGGATGATTAGTTCTCTTGTGGGCATGGATGATTAGTTCTCTGTGGCAACTGTTGGACAGGATTATACGTTCTCCTGTGGAGAGGATGATTAGTTCTCATGTCGAGGCATCCTACCCATGCAGTATGGGACTCATGGGAAGTACCTCTCATCTGATCAATGAGTAGGGAAATGGGGTTAGGGACCATTAGTAGTACCATCGATGGACGCATAGTTGTATCTACCGTACTCGCTATGCTAGGATGACCTCCATTGATCTGGGATCAATGATACTGATCTAGGATCAGCGAGAGTGGTATGACACTCTAAGACTGACTTCGGGTCAGTGGAGGATGGTATGATACATCCTCGATCATTTCTTCTTCTTCATAGTTCGAGCAGAGCAGAGCAGAGCAAAACAGGGCCAAGCAGTGCAGGGCAGTGCATTTGATGGCTAGGATAGTAGCGACAGTCAAACGGATTGCAGATGGAGTTCTCCCTAGTTGAGAGGGAGTGTTAAAATTGGCAACTAGGGCCAAACTCCATGTGGGTCACCTCATTTATGACAGCTGATATTTTTCCTAGATTCCTCTTGTCGAGAGGTGTAGGATTGATCTAAAGATCATCCGATTCCGACAAGTATTTATGGAGATATGAATTTATTTGTAATTACTTGACAAATTGTCAAAGTCGGCCAGCAAAAATCTGTGTGGCACAAATCATATAAATACAAGTGAGATTGATTCATTTCAAATCATCTCATCATCTCTCATTCTTCTCTCTCTCCTTGTATGATTGGGTATACACAAGGAAGAGGATCTCTCACACGTGGGAAGCAAGAAGACACAGGCTGAAAGAGGATGCAGGAAAGAGGACACAGAAATTATTGACTGTGTTGACCAAGTTTGACTAAGGCAACTGAAGGCATCTTTGACCTGCATTGACCAAGCGTTGACTCATCAAGGGTGTGGTTTTGGTGTGGCTGCCTCTCCTAGGCAGGCCGCAGATTTTGGCACAAAAATCGAGGCAATCTGTCCACAGGTTTGACCAACGTTGACTACCCTAGTTTTGGGCAGCAAGTTGACTTCAGTCAACAGCAGTTTGACTGTGTTTTTGGGGTTGTTCAAGGGTTGTTTCTTCAGGTTGTTCGAGGGCTAGTTGACCGGAAATTGACCAAGCATATTGGAGGTCAATTTCAACTCGTTTGACCAAGTTTGACTTTGTTGATCTAGGGTTTGCTGCTGTTGATATAAAATTACAGAATTCTGATTTTGTACTATTTCTCTGCGCTAAACTATTGAAGATAAAAGAAGATTTGATCGAAGTGTTTCCCCGCATTGGGGTTTGTCTCTGGCTAGCCGCCACATTTTGTCTCTTGTCTTGGCCTGTTTTCTGTTGATTGTTTAATGTTCTATCTGCACTTCACTTAATATATATGTGATTGCTAATCTGTGGCTAATAAGAAGAAAAGAAGTAAATTGCTCTAAGCATAGAACATACCATAATTTACCAGATATCTACCAAAGAAGGAAAAGAAGAACGCAAAGGTTTTGGGATAGTTTTTGGGCTAAGATTCTTCACACGTGTGAGGAAACTAGCGCATCACTTGCAGCAGGAAGACCAAAATTGCAGCTTCCTTAGGAAACCGAAACTTGGTGTGAAAAGACTAAGATTGTTCGCTGAGTACTCAAGAAGAAGAAGGTTATCCAAGCAAAGAAAGAAAGGAAGCAAATTCATCTCACGTGTGCAATCTAGGGTTTCTATAAAAGAAACTGTTGGGGGTCGAATTTGCCGAAGAATCTGTTGGGGGTCGAAATGGCAAAAGAAGCAACTGGAGATCGAAGTTGTAGAAATAGTTGGGGTCAAGGAAAGTTCATCAAGGAGTAAGGATTGACTTGGTGTTGGAGGGGACTTTGACAAGAGTCTTATGTCTTGGAAATCGTCAATTGAAGTTCTATAAGAAGAGTTGTTCTTGTGGGCTTTCCTCTCAACAGGAAAGGTTTTGGCCCAGGCTGATCGCCTATATCTTGTGTCCTTTTGTCTCATTGTTCTTTATTGTTTTGATAGTTGTTTGATGATAAGAACACTAATTATAAACAAGAAAAAGAAAAATTTAATCAAGTTAAGTAATATATATCACAAGTAGTTATCAAAGTAAGAGAAATCACCTAATCTAGCAGCCCACTGATTTCTCAACATAAATAAGTCCAGAAAACAGCCACCCAATGAGATGAGATATCAGAATGACAAGATCTCAACAGGATGAAAAAAGTCCATGAGCCATTCCTAAAACAAAATAAGCCTAGAAAATGGACTATCAAAATAAGCACCCGACATGTTGAACACAAGATTGGAGATATGTCAATAACCAGAAATCCTAACTAACTTTCCCTACAACTAAATTTGCAAATAGCCATCTGACCATTCACCTAAGCCAAACACTTAAGTTGGCAAAGATTGATACTTACGGGGGGGAAATATTATCAGCCCACTGTCGAAGCCAATCAGTTGAGATCCAGTAATATGGTTCATCAAGGGAATGTACAGGTGCCTCAGAAAGAACAGATCTTACTTCATTTTTCCGATCCGCTATATTCTGCAATATCTTCTCCTTTTTTAATCTATATTCTTCACATATACTATCATACTGTCTGTTTAATTCCTCTAATTCCTCACAAAGATGTTTTGGAAGCGAAGGGCCATTGGCATTTAAATTTTCATTTCCATCAATATCCATTGGTTCAGCCTCTGAAACCAATAGTTTGGATCTCTTCACACACTCGTCTGACCTTCTACGACTATACATCAGCATGTATGCATCCGCAGAAGAAAATATGTTCAGATTAACAGTATCATTGTCATCTGATATTATCTGTTGACCTGAAACAGAGGGATCTGCGTTGACATTCAAATCCGATGAGCTGGTATCAGGTTCCTGCAAAGAATTGCCACCTTTACCTCTCGTAGACAATCCTTCCCCAAATGGATGAGATCCTAACTTTGACACTTGCTCATCATCAAACTCCCACCACATTCCACTGTGTTCTTCTTTAATATGTGCAACATAATGACCACTGTTTACCATGGCCCCCTTGTGTATCAATATAGCTGACAAATCATATACGAGAGGCACAACCTCTTGATTCTCACTCAGTCTTGATCCCATATCCAAACTTCTTGGAAAACTGAATTTTGAAGTGACCTTCTTCTTCGATGTTGTCTGCACAACAGATATTATCAGAAACCTTCAGTATTACTTGGAAAAGCAGTATCTGGCACAAAACTACTCTCAGAGTATCTTATATACATTCATTCCATTACAACAATTCGTAAAATAGTTTTCAAATTCAAACAAGACACCAGCACCAATGCTACCAGTTACCAGCATTACCTTGGGAAGGAAAACACACCGTTTAAGCTGAAAATTGAGAACCGGAGGAAGGGTACGCAACTTAATACAACGGGTTGCATCTACACGAGCTTTACAAGATTCACAGAAGTATTGATTTTCACCTTGCAGATGCTCAATACTCAGGTAATCATCCAAACTCTCTTGCAGATTATTTAAACCTTTAACATTCAGTTCCAATTCATAGAAGTCTTCAACTTTACCAGAAGCCTCAGATTCTTGCCCACATGTTGAGCACCTTCAATACATAAACACCATAGCTTATCACAATGTAAATTAATGGTATTAAAACAAACAAAAATAAGAAACCACAACATACACAGTTTTATCTATTTTAAAGATGGTTAGGTAGTAACCAAAACAGTTTTAGAAACAAAAAATGAACATGAATAATTTCAAACAAAGAACATTCAGTTGGAATGCTGCAAATTCAAATCAGCATTGTAGACATATCGCAGCACTCACAGAAATATGCCCAAAAAGGACAAAAGTATTTTGAAGAAAATCGTTTCAGACACATTTCATTACTTGAATAACATATATTAATAAAAACAGCTTTACAAAAGTTTTAACTTATAACATCTTGTAACTTTGTAGGACGTATAGCTGTTTTATTACGCACCAAAAAGTATATTTATCACTTGCAAATGCTTCACTATAGGTTATATTTATCTTGCAACATACCTTGTAAAGCTGAATTACGAATCACAGCCACAAAGGATTATTTACCTCAAACACACACACACACACACATGTCCATGCACAATAAAACTTGTAACTAACATGTAAAAGTGAAAAATTGATCTACATTTTCCTTACATAATTGCCAGATCAAGTTGTATCAGTAATATACTGTCAATATTGAGCTGAAAGGTAAATAATATGAATGACCATTGTAGCATATAATAGCTTCTAAATCCCATGCACAATGTAAACTTGAACAGTCAATTAATTGCAGTGTAACAAATATTTGGAAATATAATATAATCCCAAAACCACAATTTCCTATTGAATAGAGGCAATGCAAAAAAAGGGCAAAACTGTTATATAAAGTTTCACCTAAGAGCACTAGGATTGCAACTTGACAACTGTACTTTAAACTTTAAGCAAGAGTAATGCAAGCCATGATGCCTAAACATAAGAGTTGCAAATTATATATACAGGAGCAGCTGGACAGCAGAAAACAAGCTGATTGAGTTAAAAAATAATATATTAACTTCATTGTTTGGCATAAGTGCATGAAGAGGCAAATGACTTGCAATGAAGATTTAGTAACACCAGGAGTGTCTCTCACAACGGAAATGAGCATGAACCTTGACTAACCAGGGCATGCCATAAAGGTAAAATTATATTTGATGCCCAAAACGAAAGCAAAAAACAATGATGGAGTATTAACACTCCAATAATATTAAGTGTCATCATATTTATATAGAGTTCACTTTATTTGTCGGTGATGTGTAACCAATGTCACATTAGACATTGAGGTTTCGAGTAAGCTAGTTAAACCACCATAACCACTCTATGGTGTTACAAGTTGTAATGAAACTTGATGCAAAGCTATCAGTGAAAGATGTATGATGCAGCATCAACAATAAAACATCAGTTTTATCTTCTTGTACTATCCCCAATTTTGATTTTCAGCATTAGAGATGAGTTTTGGGATGGGACGCAATTCCGGCACCAGGACTTAGGAGGAAAACAGAATATTGTGGCTCTTGTGGAAAGTGGGGACCACGAGAAAGAGAAATTCGACCCAAGGAGGGAACTCGAACTCTTGGAAGAAAGACGAAAGAGAAGGGAGTGTGAATTAAGAAGAGAGAGAGAGTGGGGACCACAAGGAGAGAAGGAGCCATGAATTATAAATAGAGCAAGAGGCACGCATTTTGGGGATTCATTCATCTATTCTAAAACTTGTCTTTGACATAGCACACTTGAGCGGAATCCAAGTCTGCAAATATTGTTTAGCACACGAGTGTCTCTCAGCAGAGATCTCAACCCTTGCTTCGGTGGACTTCGAGTACCAGCCAAAGGAGGGAGTTCTACTTAGTCTCAAATCGTACCAACAGTAGGGAGGCCGAGTTACAACAGCACGGAGGCCGAGTTACAGCAACCGGGGATGTTGTAGTAGCACAAGGACTGCGCAGTGCTTGGAGGAAACACACTTGGGAGTTGAGGAGTGAAGGGAGTTTGGGCCTAAAACTTAAGGTGGAGTCCGGGGAAATGTTGTGGACATTTTTCCAGCATTTTGGCGGAGCAGTAAACGCAGCGTCTGCTACAGGCTACATCTTTTGCTTGTGGAGGAGGGCCAAGCATTTAGGGTCAATTTTGGAGCGTCAAAACTAGGACAAACCCTTTCTGAGTTTTTCTGGGTTTTTGACAAAGACCTTAGAAATAATTTTGCTGAATTTTCTGGGTATATTTGAGGGGTCAAATAGGGGTCCCAATTCAGCTAGCAACTAGAGTAGTGAGGGGAAATAGGACCGAATTTCCGAATTCAAGCATTGGCCAATTCCTTCGTGGGTTTTTCCGAGTATTTGGTGGAGAGGCCGAGATAAATTTCCCAGAATTTTTTGAGCACCGAAGAGGGCCCTAGCGGCAGATCCATTCAGCCAGCAAAGTATTTCTAGGCATCTTCAGCACGCAGCTTGAGCAGCATAGCAATGTTTCGGTGGAGGATATCTTATTTGTCATTTGGGGCTTTTCTAACTTGCCTTGAGCAAACCCAGGTGCATTCCTTCCAGCACCTTATTGTACACCCATCTTTATTAATAAAAAGAGCTCAGCAACGTAGTTTTTGGTGCAATTTTATGGTTTAATTGTGTGTTCATTGTTTATGGTGTTTTTGTCTATGTTTTCTTTGCATATTTACTGTTAATTTTCCTTAGGAATATTACAGTGGTATCAGAGCCATAATCTTGGCTCAACCTGTGGGAAAGATTAGAATCAAACAACATGGCGGTAACCTTGAATGAGGTGATTAGGATGCAACAAATGATGATTGATGTGGGGGAGAAGTTGATTCATTCCATAGTTGGGAATCCGGACATGATTGCAACTGATGTGGAGTTATTGGGAGCAAACTGGAGGGCATACCAATCACTGGGTCATGGCATTCAGGCGTCCCTCTCTTTTTGGGAATTCTGTGAACTAAGGGGCATGCACAAACCAATGGAGATTCAGTGGGATTTTGCAGGGATGATGAGGAGTATTAAGGAAGAAGATGAAAGAGTAGTTGAAGGGGCCATGGTTGGCAAGGAGACAGTTGAGCATACACCCATTGATGAGGCGTCATCCATTGTTGAGGTATCCATTGATGAGGTATCTGGGGTTGTGACCGAGTTCTCAGGTGATAGCAATGCACCACAAGTTGATGAGGTGTCGAAAGACATCTCCACCATTGTTGAGGAGTCGGCCAACAATCACCTGCAACTAACTGGTGAGCATGTCTTGCATGTTGGGTTGTCTATGGAGGAGTAGTTGGAGGCTCATGTTGAGTCCATGATGGAGGAGGATGTGCAGCTATCCTTTGGGCTAGCCATTGATGACGGGCAGCAGAGAGGCCACGTGTTAGGTTTTCAGCGCAGTTCGCTTCAAAGGCACATTGATGGGCTCTAGAGCGTTATTATCCCACCCTTACGCATTGGGTTGAGAGAGGCAAAGTTGTCTAGACAAACCTAGGGGGATGGCTAGGTTAGCAGGACTCAGCGACATGAGATGACACCGCATCATCTTGGAGGGCTTGTTTCTTCCACAAGGGATTGTACATTCGAGCCCTCCTTTGGGATTGGATGGCGAGAGGTATTGAGTTGGTACCCGATGGACCAGGCTAGGCAGTTGGATACATCCATGGCCACAGTTCAACAGAGGCCAAGGATTACCAGAGGGACTCGAGGGTCGGATTGTTTTGGGATCCAGGTGGGATTCCCCATCACGTCATAGCGCTGGTAGGTGATGGAAGTAGCTACGTGATGGATTTGACACTTGGGCCCACACACATTTTAGATCTTCATCAAAGCCCCAGTCAGTACTAGTGACAGGGTGTTTTGACAGGCGAGTAGACAGATTTCATGAGTGGTCTTGGCATATTGACTGTGCGTGAAGTCACAAGGTGATTAGCTTACTCTGGCAAGAGCTGGTAGGAGGAGGTGGCATCAGCAAGCTATCAGATAGGGCATTGTATGGAGACAGTGCTCTCTTATTGACATATGGGACATAGGGGCTATTGAGGCTGGGCACAGTAGTATCATTCCCATTATAATGTGAGGAATTAGGTCGCTTAGGTCTATCTGGGCAGATGAGGAGGTATAGCTCACATCATGGAGAGCTTACCAGCAAAGTGGTATTAGAGATGGTGATCCTAACAAGATGCGAGATGTTGCCTATGAACTCAGTCTTAGACCTTGATATCTAGGGGTGTATAGGGGTATACAGTAGTGCACATCAGTATGCGAAGGAGCACAAAGGTGTGCAAGGTTGCATCGTGGTGTAGGAGGAGTGGTTCACATCTTAGTGCATTACTCAGAGTGACAGACACATCAATACAGGAGGGATACCAGTTGATCCAGGATGATGTAGTAACATGTAGCAGGGTCGGGCGGTGCACAGAGATGTGCGATTGGGTACAGTTGTATACCAGGAGACACGAGGATACATGGTTATATGAAGTAGTGTGCGAGGTCGCACTGCGGACTGAGGGAGTGCTACTAGCAAGCAGATTCTTTGACGAGGATGTCAGGCATGTCATTAGGGTGGACATACCCAGGTTGGGAGAGCGGGTCGGGAGCATCCACACGAGTTCTTGATCATACCCAACGAAACCTGCACATCTTCCACTCGTTGGCACCACATGCAGTTGAGGAGAGCCTTTTGTTTGATCCAGACCCAAAGTGTGGATAACAGGAGTTGGGAGATTTTCCTGAGACGACGCTATGAGATTTAGTGCCTCAACAGCACGATAGATGTTCTCCAGTGGTGGAGCAAGGTCGGTGCACGAGTTGACAGCCGCAAGCTGGGACATGAGGTGATCTTCGGCAGGGGTGGCATATTGTTCATCACTGAGCCTATACCCGGGGAGCTGGTCACATCGCAGACATGTGCCACTCTTTCCACAGGGCATGTCGGTATCCTGCATGAGCAGAGGATACCATGTGTGATTGAGGCAGTTTTCCAGTGGGAGTTCGCGCTCCAGAGTCCAGACATTGTATTGGCACATTACTAAAAGGGTGGATAGCAGACTTAGTGATGATGGTTGGCAGGAGCAAGATGGATCCACATACATTGAGTCGATTGCGAGTATCAGAAACCCATATATTGGCTACATTCAGGGGGTGGCTATTTGGCACATGCAGTTTCCAATGGCCATCAGTAATACGTAGTGGCAAACACATGGCAATTTAGAATGCATCAGATTAGTTCATGATATATGGAGCATATATATTGATTGCATGCATGGACTAGAGATGAGGCATGGATGGATTCCAACAGTTGTCAGAGCTATGTCACAACAGGTCTGCCTATGGTATCTAAGGATCTAGTCGGTCGTTAGATCACTTTGTCTCATGATGTGTGGAGTCATGGCAGAGAGTGACCTAGTTCACTCTTGCGCTGACACATGGGGGTTCACGGAAGCCTTCATCGAATGGTGAGGCAGGCTTTCTGTTGTTGCATAGGTTCGAAGTTAGATTTAGATGGGTAGACTTTGGCTTCATGGAGATGTTTGGGCAGGATGTGTCTCGCCTCTATAAGTATTCCACCATCGGGTTCTAGGAGAGGGGGATACAGTGTATGCAAGATGGGCAGTCTATTAGAGCCAAAGTGACACAACGACAACATGGTGGCACCCTTCTATGGCTAGCATGGGACCCAGGCATCACAGTACTAGACAGCTCAGCGACCATTAGGGGTGAGTTGGCTGCTACAGGGGGAGGTCACTCAGATCTTCCTTTGGGCTTTAGCGAGTCACCGATGGCGCGGGAGACTTCTAGTATTTATACAAGACATGATAGTGAGTGGAGCGAGAGGAGCTTTGTTGAAATTTCTAAGTCTAACCCGTTAGAAATTTTCCTGCACTATCTGGTTTATTTCACCCACTTGTTTAATTACTAAACAAGTTATTTAACCATATAAATATGAAATAAACACAGATGCAATCTCAACCATCTACAGATCATCAACTGAAAGAATTAGGCAAACACACAAGGGACACCGTTATTTTTGGACAATCGTCCCTGGAAAAACTCAAGTTGGGAAAATGGGTTCAGCAATTCTGAGGGTTTTATTATTAAGCAGCTTTTCTCGAGTACAACTGGATGCCAAACTGGCTCACCCTACAGAGAAATCAATCTAGCAGTAATACATCTCTTCAGAAGCAAATATTCAACAAGTTTGCTCCATGAAAACTCTCCAACGCCTCTCTGAGGCACTGCGTCAGCCCTCCTGCCCTCTGCGTAAGCCTAAAACCCTTTGTGTCAGCCCTCTGATGCTATGCACAAGCTCTCTGACCCTCTGTGTCACTCACGCAGGCCGTGCGAGCCTCTGCGTCACTCACGCAGGCCCTTTGGCCCTCTGCGCAGTCACTCTAGCCCTCTGCATAGCTTCTGTTGGCTCTGCGTCTACCTCTCTGCCTCTGCGTTGTTCTTCCTGCACTATCTCTGCCTCTCTGTTATGCACTCACTGCCCCTCGCTGCAACTCTGATCACTGGTTTGATTTCTCTCAGCAAACCCCGCTACAAAAAATCGAGCTAACTGATCAACTTGGTGTGTCTTCAACTGACCCTCAAGCCTCCTCTTATGCTTTTTCTATTAAGTCTTCAACGGTCGAGATTAAATCTCTAATCAATGGCTAAGATTAGATTTGGCTTGATCCATGTCATTTAGAACCTTCTCACCCAATTTTATATTAATACCCATTAATATTTTTATTTTCCTAAGTTTAGACTTAGGAACCTATTAAAAATATTAATTATTTTAATCTCTCTCTAACCGGGTGGAATTTCCCCAAACCATTTCTGGGTCTTGGATATCTCAAGTGCTTTAGCCTCTCCACCAATTTCCATGGCTAGAGCACATCCGATGCTACCCCAAATCAACAAGCTTCCAGTGGGACAGGATGGATTGGGATCTTGGTATTGAGGGATTCCTTCATGTCAAGACAGTGCAGGGGCCTAGAATGACTCAGCAGCACGTTTGGGACCCCAGTATTACTAATGGTGATAGGGATGATTAGCAGACAGAGGAGGCGTTAGTTCAGGCATTGCTTGAGGACAAGTAATTTTTGGCGGGGAGGAATATAATATCCCCAATTATGATTCTCAACATTAGAGATGAGTTTGGGGACAAGACGCAATTTCGGCACCGGGACTTAGGAGGAAAAGAGAATATTGTGGCTCTCGTGGAAAGTGGGGACCACAAGAAAGAGAGATTCGACCCAAGGAGGGAACTCGAACTCCTGGAAGAGAGAGGAAAGAGAAGAGAGTGCAAATTAGGAAGAGAGAGTGGGGACCACAAGGAGAGAAGGAGCCACGAATTATAAATAGAACAAGAGGCACGCATTTTGGGGATTCATTCATCTATTTTGAAACTTGTCTTTAACATAGCACGCTTGAGCGGAAGCCAAGCCTGCAAGTGTTGTTTAGCACACGAGTGTCTCCGAGCAGAGATGCCAACCCTTGCTTCGGTGGACTTCAAGTGCCATCCCAAGGAGGGAGTTCTACTTAGTCGCAAATCATACCAACAGCAACGAGGCCGAGTTACAGCAGCAGGGAAAGTAGCAGCAAGGAGGTCAAGTTACAGCAGCAGGGAAAGTAGCAACAGGGAGGCCGAGTTACAGCAGCAGGGGAAGTAGCAACAGGGAGGTCGAGTTACAGCAGCGGGGAAAGTAGCAACAGGGAAGCCAAGTTACAACATCAGGGAGGTCGAGTTACAGCAGCAGGGAAAGTGTTGGAAATATTGAGAGGGGGGGTGAATCATTCTTTCTTTTCAATTATTACTTTTACCAATTAGATCATTTATATTTAGAACACAAAATAAACAATAAGAATAAATGCTTTTTTTAATTTCTTTTTCACAATAAATCAAGTGCAATGTATATAGGGCTCCAATCCTAGATGAAAACATTGGTCTTCAATCTCCCAGGCTCCAACCTGTTGCCAAGCACCAACTTGGACTTTTGTGAGGCTCTGACCTCTAGGGCACCGACCCTATCTTCTCAAGGCACCGACCTTGTGTTTAGAGGCTCCAACCCCTAGGGCACCAACGCTTATCTCATACAGACTTCAATCTGGTTTCATGAAGACTCTGATCCTCTAGGACTCCAACCCTATCTTATCCAAGGCACCAGCCTTGAGTTTAAACTTTAGGAGCACCAACTCCAAGGACACCAATCTTATATTTGCCAAGCACTAACTTGGACTTTCCATGGCACCAACCTTGTCAATTCTGAGGCACCAACCCCAAGGGCTTCAACCCTATAGTTTCACTTTGTCATGGTATGTTTGGTTGTACTTCACGGCTCCCAAGGTCTTCTTCACCGAGCCCTGTCAATCTTCAGCTTCATCGTAGTCTTCATGATACATCATCAATGACATCCTTGATCTCTTCACATGAAGGTGTCTTTGTTGTCCTTCATGGTACCCAATCAGATTCTCTTCAAATCACCTCATGATGACATCAGCGATGCATCATGATCTCCAATAATATCTCCAAGTTCAGTTTCAAAGTATAGGTCTTCAATCTGCTTCGAGAATGTCTACACCAACCTCTAGGACTTCCTTCAAAGGACACTTAATAACTGCTTCAAGATATTCTCAATGCAATCTTCAAGATGCCTGTTATAATAAAGTTGCTTTAAATTGTTCCCACAATTGTATATAACAACTTCTCAATGATGGCTTCAAGGTTTGCACAATAAGCTACCCTAAGACTTTCCAAGTTCCTAAAAAGGTCCTTTAAAATACTCTCCAAACAAGTCTTCGAGACTTCAACAGCTCCAACAGACTTTAATGAATCTATCACTAGATTCCTCCAATAGCTGCTCAATCAAGGCCTTCTAGATAACTCTTTATTAGCTGTCCTCCAAAACTAATCTACAAAATTGTTTCTTGGCTTCTTCAATTAATGTTAACCCCGAGCATTTCCAAAATACTGTTCGTCAAATTAAGCATTCTCCAAACTATTCACTAATTAAATTTGTCTTCACTTCAAGTGTCACTGCCCACTGCCTATCCACATGACCGAGCTATAACATTCCCTTCACCTATTCACTAATTAAATTTGTCTTCACTTCAAGTGTCACTGTCCACTGCCTATCCACATGACCGAGCTATAACTATCCCTTCACAAGAAAATCCAAGTTCTTGTAGTCTGGTTACTATACCGAGACACTTGATGTATGTTAGATTATCTGAGGCACAAAATCAAGTCACCCACAGGCTCACTGTACAGTTCACAAATTTAGCACTAAGATTCCAATGATGTAGGGTACAGGTCTACACAAAATATTGTAGCTTCAAGTCTTACCAATGTCAGTGCCCAAGCCTAAATGCTAAATCCAGGCTAGCAACACCTCCATTAATTAAGGGATGTCTCTTGACACAGGTTCGAGAGTATGGCAGCTTGTTGTCATAGGTCTGAATTCTCTATAGATCCGCAAATGGTTATTAAGAAGCTTCTACAGGGCCGCAGATTACACACCATAAAACAAGCCTTCAAAAAATCACGATATCCACCACGGGTCCGTAAGAATTTTCGTTGATAGTTACTTTCAGGGTCGCAAATATTTATGATATATCTTTTTGGTTTTTGTGAACTATATCTTATTTTCCCTGAAACTCAGAACTTAGTTATTTTTTTTTCTAAATCGAATGATTGATGACTTTATATATACATAGTTGCCATGTGGTAAAAGGACTGTTGGCTTGAGAACCGACTTGTGAATTAGGAAGCTGACCTACGAACCACTGGAGCACACTTAAAAATTATGTAATGTCAAATGTCCAGCGTTGATTATATAGCGTGTTATGTGACATCATATGGGGAGCTAATGTTTAATGAATGGGGCTTCGAAGTAATATGTAGATATCACTTAAAGGTTACACTTAGAATTCCATTATAATAGAGAGTTATTAGGGAATGGTGAAGTAAAGAAGTATGTGGCCCCCTTTTTTATATATATTTTATGAATATCTTTTGGGGATTTAGGACTTTAGAGATAGAAAATATTTATTAGATTTTTGTAAGGAATTATGACTAAGGTTAGAATTTCATCAAAAGATTAGGACAAAGGTTTTGCTCATGTATTTAGGAACTATGGTTTGCTCACCTAGGGTTTGCACAATATCTAGGGCTTCATTGTTCTTCATTAGATCATGCATCATGTTCATGCTTAGGGTTTTATCCTAGGGTTTCATGATATTCATTAGGCATCTCAAGAATATTTGCCATCTCGGCCAATGCCATATTGACATCAATGACAACCTTGATTAACGGAAAGTTGTAGCAGCGGAAGGACTGCGCAGTGCTTGGAGGAGACACACTTGGGAGTTGAGGAGTGAAGGGAGTGTGGGCCTAAAACTTAAGGTGGAGTCCGGATAAGTGTTGTGGGGGGCTTTTCCAGCATTTTGGCTGGGCAGCAAACGCAACGTCTACTACAGGCTACATCTTTTGCTTGTGGAGGAGGGACAAGCATTTAGGGCCAATTTTGGAGCATCAAAACTAGGACAAACCCTCTCTGGCTTTTTCTGGGTTTTTAACAAGGATCTCAAAAATAATTTGGCAGAATTTTCTGGGTAGATTTGAGAGGTTAAATAGGAGTCTCAATTCAGCCAGCAACTAGAGTAGTGAGGGGAATAGGACCGAATTTCCAAAGTCAAGCATTGGCCAATTCCTTTGTGGGTTATTCTGAGTATTTGGAGGAGAGGCCGGGATTAATTTCCAAGAATTTTTTGAGCACCGGAGAGGGCCCTAGTAGCTGATCCATTCAGCCAGCAGCGTATTTTTGGGCATCTTCAGCGCAGAGCTTGAGCAACATAGCAACATTTAGGTGGAGGGTGTCTTATTTGTCATTTGGGGATTTGATAGCTTGCCTTGAGCAAGCCCGGGTGCATTCCTTCCAGCACCTTATTGCACACCCATCTTTATTAATAAAAAGCGCTCAGCAATGCAGTTTTGTGAGCAATTTTATGGTTTTATTGCGTGTTCACTGTTTATGGTGTTTTTGTCTGTGTTTGCTTTGCATATTTACTATTAATTTTCCTTAGGGATATTACACTTCTCTCCACCTACGACGCATCACCTTTGCCCATGATTGAAGAGGGTCATCACAAAAATTCATGCAAATTAGGATTCTTTCAAATTTATGGTCATGCAAAATAGGAGTCACGCAAATTTTGAGTCATCCAAAGACTCTGCATCAAAGTGTGAACAGCATATGCAAGTTTAAAGACATTTATAGTTTTAGTTTTAGATGTTTACTTAAAGCTTGGAATGACAATATAATTATAAAGTTATAGGTGTTAAAGGGTTTTTAATAGATCAAGAGAATTAAACTGCTTAAGGCTTTGACAGGTTTGACAGAGCGTGTTTTCATATCTTTCTCGAATCTGATAACGCAGTTGAGGCAAAGATCCAAAGACATGGTTTACGCTCAAATAAATCGCATGAGGAATGCTCTCATATAGGGCATAAGATAAGATAAATTTATTAGTGTCGAATAAATGAAAACAAAAGGAGTTCAATGGGACTAAAAAGCGCATCCAATGTAGATACAATGTGGGAGTGCAAAAGTAGCGTGTATATCAATATTGAAAGCAAGAGAAAGAAAGCGAAAAGAGTATAATATAAGCAAGTATATAACCGAATGAATAGCTAAGTCTAACCAAAAGGATATAGCAATGGTCTAAGGGTAGTGATACAATAAAGGGCCCAAGACTGCAAATCTCAATGACAAGCAAGAGAGAAAGATAGAGATGATGTCAAAGCCTTCTAGACCTGATGACCATGGGTGTAAGGGGGAATTCAGGTACTAGCTCGCTGTGAAAATCATCAATAATTATTGAAGAGTTGATTCAATGGTGAATGTCTTCCTCCAATAGTGGTCGGGACTAAGAAGATAAAGTTTGAGATCTTGAGGGCGAGCGTAAGAATGGGGAACACTACTCTCCTACCATCTAAGGTCTATTAAATTTCCAAATAACAACCAGATTTATTATCTCACGACAATTAATTTTATTCTCGGTAATTTATTTATTTAGCCAAATAAATTCTGAATTACCAAAACATGAAATCGTTGGTATTCTTAACCTATATATACATACACACACACACACACACACACACACATATATGCAGTAGAATTAAAATCAGAGAATTCAATCACACATTGCAAAAATCATTCACCAACAACAATTCTTTGTCATCTATTAATTTGGAAAATCTGGATTTTCAACCCACAGAGATACAAAGAAAAATACAATAACTGGAACCTGTAACTCGGCCCCCACGTGATGAATTCGTCCCAAGGAATTCGGCCACCTGGAAATTGACCTCTAAAGGAAATCGGTTTGGAGAAATTCGGCCCAACCAATCTATCAACAAATTGACCTTCGTCCTCCCACAAGCTACTATGATGCCTTAAGGAACTCGGTCTCCAACGAATCGGCTACAATAAAATCGACCTCCCTCCAGCAACTTGGCCCCACAGTCTCCACAACTCGGCTACTTCTCCTCCTTTGTGCTTCAGTCTACTGAGCAACTTGCACTAGAGAAAATCGCTCTCTCTTGTTGTGACTCGCTCTCTTGAGTTTTTGTGTCTTCATCTCCTTACGAGGCTTCTTTTATAATCTTGAATAATCCGAAATCCCTAACCCTAATCTCCCTTCTAGAAGATCTTGGAGATCAATGGTTGAGATTATTTCTATGTCACTTAAATAATTTAATTATTTATCCTTAGAAAATGACTTAATAGCCCAAAATAATTAATTGAATTCAATTATACTTTTCCTAAGTTAGACTTAGGAGAGAAGACATAAATCACTTACTCCACCAAGCAGGCACCTAAAGAGGCAATAAATCATCTTCCACGTGCTAAGAAACCAAGCCTATGCCTATCGAAGCTACCACAAGCTTCAACAAGGTCGAAGAAAAGAAATTCCAAAGAGAACCCCAACACAACTATCTTTTTCTTTTTCCTTTTTTTTTTAGAGTGGATGTGGAGGTTGGCGGGGTCCATTTGGACGTAGTAGTTCAACTGATGGGGCACACCCTACGCCTACGCCACACAATTCAAGTTCAAGTTCAATACAAATTCCAATTTTTCAATAAATTTCATATGAGATTCATCATTAAGTTTGACTAATTCATAATATATAGTAGAAATAAAATAGTGTAATTAATAAATTATTTGCTAATATTTTTAATCCATATGTATAATAGCCCCCAAGGGTGTAGATCAATTGGTGATAGAGTGTAGTATTAAGGCACTCCTTGCGATGTCATTTGTTCAAACCTCTCCTTGCCTATGTGTCATGCTTGGGGCTTATGCAATGCACCTAGAGGTTATAGTGGTAGCAATGGGAATCGACTCCATGTCATGCAAGTACAAGCCTGGCCTAGTTGTTGATTTCCCTTGACAGAAAAAATAAATGATACACACACACCCACACACATATATATAATTTAATTTAGTTAACATGTATAAGTTTATACCATGATACAATACATGTAAGTTGTATAACTTGTAAACCATGAAAATTGTAACCCATAACCGTTGAAAATTGTAACACATAACCATAACCTTGCGCTATTCTTCATGTAATTCTTGTCAACCCAGAGTAACTCATAACCCTTCTAATGCGCTTGATTGGTTCTTATCAACATAGAGCCCTTCAAACCAAAGCACAAATGTTACCAAGTCATGCAGGTTTCATGCCCTTCCTTCATATTTTCAAACTCACGTGATTACCCTCCTCCATTTGTGGCTGATGGCTACCTGCATTGTTGACACCTTCAATACCCACATATCTACGTTGAATTTGTATACGGATGGGACCTAAATTCAAAACTCATGAACTAAATTTGATGAAGCCGCCAAATAGGTTATGAAGTACATAATAGATTGCTAAATGGAGTTCCAATGGCACATTTTATAGGTTGAATCAAACAAAGAAACCTAAATTGAACCTTATCCAAACTTGAAGTTTATTTTGAGGTTCGCTAAACTTTGAACCTCATGGTTCAAGTTCAATCAACCCTGTGACATTGCCCTACATTGGATCCATCTGGAGCTAGTATGTCAGTTAGGAATCAGGATGATGACATGTGGTTTGTCGATTGGCACAACAACACTACATAGACCTCAACAATGTTGATCAACCACCTAATGGATGGGAGGCCGAAGAAGAGGCTCAAGGGCCTCACTACTGTATGATTTGAAGTAACTTCGGGATATGTCAATTTCTTATTGGTATGATTTGATAAGGCATCCAAAAGTATGAGGTAACCCTCTAGTGATCACATGATGAGACAAGGTAAGAAAGAACTGGGATCTATCACTAACTATCTCTCATGAAGAGAACCAAGAATCTCTAGTCATGATATTTGAACAAACTGGACAGAGAGTTCCCCAAGTCCCCATAAGGGAAATAGTAGCATCCTTTGATTTCATAATAAAGGAGCACTTGACACATCTACTCCTATAAGTGAGACATCTAGCAAGTTTGTCTAGTCGTGGGATATGGTAGTTTGTCTCAATTCAAAGTTTGTGTGAGCCCAACCAAATCTAACTTAAGGGGATCTTAAGTGACTACATCTAGTGTCACCACAGGTATGAAGAATGAACAATAAATCCATCCCACATCTCCATAAAGTTCTCCAAATACAAAGTCATTTTAAGCATAGTTTCTCCAAGGCTACAATCCAAGAAACCTAGATGTACAATTCGTACATGCCCTCCTCAATGGCCCGATTCAATTCATGTGCAATCAACAGGGGGTGACTTAGCACATCTAAAGAGTAACTAAGGGGGGTAGATGGATGGGAAGATGGGCATCCACTAGAGAAGCCAAGAAACTTCTATGTACCACAGTGCACATTAAGGTATCCGAACTAAGATGCTTACACATATTTATCAACATGAATGTCAAACAAAGATCTTCAACTTGTAGATAGACACCCAAACAAGGAAGAGAAGCATTGGGTGACCCCATAGGAGATTTTTTCTCCTAGATTTGTCTTCAACTGGCAACCACCAACCCCTTGACAGCCACCAGTGTAGTCGATGTTGTGTCAGATGTCTCTGCTCCCTAAGCCAGTCATATGTACCCTCGCCCATCTATCGAGATCATATTTTTGAAAGTGGGCCATCCAATCCCAAAGGTTTGATTTTTCATTATGTAATTAGGTGTTTATGTTTTTTTTCTTCGCCACGCTTGGGTATGGATCACTGGGTGACTTGAAAGGAGGAAGGGCTTTAACCGTAGTCTTGTTCCCTTACCTTAACTGGGGGGTTAATCCTCAACCCTAGTCCCATGTGATCTGCCCTATTAGCCTACAGCGTTAGGATTGGTACTACTTGGGAAACCACGATTTTGGTAGAGCGGTCTCGTTTTCCCATTCCACATTTTTCACTCCCCTCCGCACATTACATGCCCTATTTCATCATTTTCCCTTATGGGTCCACATGACGACTGGGTCTAAAAGGTTTTGGTACCCCCCTCCCCTTGTCTGCATGTCTGGGTCGAGCCTAAAACAATGCCCTGGAGGTTGATGCAGCTAAAAAAAAGATAAAAGCATAATATGGCCACATACGAAAGGAAATGTACCACACAATGCAAAAGATGGCCAAGACAATAAAATTTAACACGTGGGCAAAAAGTTGAACATGAGTTCTACCCCTTATCATTATGGCCATCACCCTGGTTCCTAGGGCCCCTATCAATTCCCCATGCATCATTAAGGAACCCATGTATGTCCCAATCACTGGTGGGCGATGAACTGCCCAACCTTAAGAGGGTGATCATTGTTATATCATACACATCATGCTCTCATCCCTTGGATCCCCGAGCAGTAAAATAAAAGAAAATCAATAAAAGACAAAAGGCAAATGAAGAGAGTGGAAAAACAAAGGCTGGGGTAACTCATGTACCACGATTGCTCGCTCCTACATTCATACACCCAAATATTTGGGCACCCCTCATCATTACCACCCTTGAGCCCATGCCAATTGGCCTTGAGACCCTTGTGTCCCCATCCACTTCATCATTATCCACATGACACCTACCACTTGAAGGATGTACCTTGGACATGTCCTTCCCTTGAAGGGTTGGAAACACCTAATAGGGTGTTTTATTAACTACTCCTACCAAGCGAGGTAACACCATTACATGCTCAAAGCCCCAAATCTGAAAAGGAAACCCACTATGAAGTGTCCATTTATGCCCTTAATTAACGAGCTTATTCACTCAATTGCACTAATGATTATTGTATCTGAAGGCGACGAAGCGCATTGGATCTTATACAAGATTAGTAGATGGCTTCACTTTGGGCTTGGCCTCCCTATACGGGATACAAGCCCACTAGAGGATCATATTAACACTTGAAGGGGAAGCATTAGAACCATGGGTTTCCATCATGTGACATGGCATTGTCTCATGCCATAGGCAGCCTCAGCAACTTGTTCATTGTGCCACATTATATGCAAGATGATGCACTTGGACCAGCAGGGCTCCCAGTCGGCTTCGCATTGTATACAAGGTGTGGTAGTTAATTTGAGGCCCAAAGGAGGCTAGCCTCTTCCTTAAGACATGGAAGGGAAAGCACCATCTTTCGTGCCCTGATTTGGGGCAGTCAATGGGCTTATTTTACACCAGGAGACCCATGAGACCATTACTTGTGCTCCCAGAGCCACTTTGGAGCACCACATAATGTTTTACATGGAGAGCAAGGGGCCACCCCCTTGACCATCATTCATGGAATCCTCTTCTTCATCATGGAACTGGAGGACTTGATTAGGCCTTCCAACAGCCCTCCTACACCATCGCTACATCATTTCGGCTTCATTTTAGACAGCTTATCTCACACTTTAAGAGCTATTTGGTGGGATTGTCACCAAAGTGATGTTATTTCACACATTAAAATATTTTTAGGGGCATTTTAGGCTATTTCAAACTCTTAGAGGCTCATATAAATAGAGTAGAGCCACATTTGTATCAAACATCATCATCACTTCTTAGATCTCTCTCTTGGGAATTTCGCACTTTTTCCTTGGAATGTTTATTGGAGTCCTTTTAATGCATTTCGATATTTTTGGGAGCTGAAATTTTGTTCTCTCTTAGAGCCACTATCTTGATGTTGGATTGGATATCTCTTGCTATTTTGTAAGTGCTTTTATGTTGAAAATTTTTTATGTGACAATGTCTAATGTGTGGAAACCTTGCAACTAGCTAGTTCTTTTTATGCCCTAATTACTGAATATCAATGAAAAACTTGTTAGATTGCAAATTTGTACATGTTAGAGGATGAGCCCCTCATTCTAGTTTTGTATGTGGATGATCTATTCTTGACAAGATCATCAGGGGTCATAGAGGATTGCAAGAGGAACCTGGTAGCAAAATTTGACATGAAGGATTTGGGGTTGATGCACTATTTCCTAGGATTGGAGGTGTGGCAGAAGGATGGGGAGATCTTCCTTGGGCAAGGAAGATACGCTACAGATATTTTGAAGAGGTTCACAATGCAGGATTGCAGGCCCATGTCTACACCCATGATTACCAACTAGAAGAAGACAAATGCATCAGATGACAAGGATATCAACCCCACCTTGTTTAGACAGCTCATTGGGTCTCTCTTGTATCTAGTCACAACTAGGCTAAATATTTGCTTCACAGTAAATACCCTTAGTCAGTTCATGGTAAAACCGAAAAAGGTACAATGGGCAGCAGCGAAGCATATTCTAAGGTACATACGAGGCACAGTCGAGTATGGATTGAAATATACTCGAGAGGATGACGTCAAACTTTGTGGGTACACAGATGCACATTGGGCTAGCATTTCTGTGCATAAGAAAAGTACCTTTGGGTACTGCTTCAATGTTGGATCAGGAATGGTTTCTTGGTGTAGCAGGAAGCAAATGTCAATAGCACTGAGCTCTGCAGAAGCAGAGTATATAGCAGCTAGCACAGCTACGTGCGAAGCTATATGGCTTTGAAAGCTATATGGAGGCGACCAGTGTTTATTATGATAATCAGAGTCGCATAAATCTCTCTGAGAATCCAATGTTTCACGAAAGGTCGAAACACATCGATATTCGGTGTCACTTCATCGGAGATTACGTACAACGAGGAGCAATCTAGCTACAGTATGTTCCCACAAAAGAGCAAGTTGCAGATATACTCACAAAAGCTCTAGGGAGAGCTAAGCTCGTCTATTGTAGAGAACATATGGGTATGGTGGAGAACTCGTTTCAGTAGCAGGGACAGGGTATTTTGGATGTTGCAGATGTTGCAATTGCAGCAGCAATAGATGAAGGGGGAGTTGCAGTGTTGGCAGCAATTTTGCAGAGTCAATAGCAGCACAGATGCAGCGTATATCAGAGTTGCGCAGTGGTTGGTGGGCAACAGCAGCCAGACATCAACAGCATGACAAAAGATGATGCAAAGATAGGGTGTTGCTACAGGGGCAGCAACGCTAGAACGCATTACTCACTAAGAGGGAGTGTTAGTTTTTGTAGCAGCAGATGTGGTCTAGCCACGAAATTTTGTGGAGAAGCTAGAATACATGAGATCTTAAAACCCAGAAATCGTTTCTGGAAATTCCACCTAGAAGTGTTTCAATTAGATTATTAACCAATTTTTAGATATTTCCTAAGTCTAAACTTACGGAATATGGTTAATTAATCAATATTAATTGAGATAAGGCGTGATTCATCTAGAAACTCACACGAATCGACCTAGAAATGATCCTAGCCATTGATTAAGTTTTAATCTTGGGCGTTGGTGCTCCAACAATGGATTATAAAAGAAAGTCGATGTGGTGATGGAGATCACCAGTGCAAATACTAAGTTGCCCAGGCAATTCGATTTTCTCAGTAGAAGCAGCTCAGCAAAGAAGATAGAGCCAGAGGGTGAGAAGCAAGTGGAGCAGGAAAGCAACAGCATTCCAGGAGAAAGTATTCAGTTCCTAGAAGAGTCGAAGGAAGGAAGGTCGAAATCTTCAAAGGGCCAACATAGACACTGAAAATCTTAAGGTTTGTAAACCATATAAGTCTAGAAGGATATGATTTTTGAAAGCCCTAGGGTTTGTGGATAAAACGCTACAGCTAAACCTAGAGTGTTGAAAATCCAAGTATGTTGATGCCATTAGCTTGTTATTGAGTCTTTGGTGTGGATGGAAAATTCACAGAAGAAGAAACTCCAGATCATGCTAGAAAGGAAAAGAAAGCTACATGCATTAGTAGCTAATGATGAGTTTGCAAATGGATCTCTGCAATAGGGCTAGAATCAAGAGGGAGTTGTCAAATCCCTCCAATCCTTGGAACAAAAGATAGGTACTCTATATCTCTCTCTTCCTTGATTATTATTGATTTGTTATTAGTTAGCCTCTTGTCTTTGTTTCTTTTGTTGGGTTCTAATTGTTTCTTCCATGACCTCCTAATGAGGGTTGCAGGTACAATGTAAAGGTTGCCAAGGTTGTGGCAGCAGATGGAAACATCAGGAAGAACAAAGCAAAGTTTGTGTCAAGAGGACTCTCCCTAGATCGAGCTAGAGTAACTTGTGTTCAAGAGGGAGAAATTATTGTACCGACATCTAAAATCATGCTCGATGACTGGAAGAGCTCCTAGTTCTAACAGAGCAGGCATGGCCAGCGAGTTTGAAGGATGTCATAATGAAGATTGTGCCGAGATCTGAGAAAAGTCAGTGGTGACTTCCAAGTGGATCTACAAGTATGCAGTAGATGGCAACATAGAGAATTGCAAAGTGAGGATTCTCCCAGGAAGAGGGTGAAGACTATGAGGAGACATTTGCTCTAGTTGTTGGGTATAGTTTAGAACTATTATTTCTATTGCTTTTGTTGAAGGTTACATTAAATGGATATAAAGACTGCTTTCCTCGATGGAATAATTAAGGAAGAAGTGTACATGGAAAAACCTTTGAACTTTGAGGTACATGACAAGGAATCTCATGTCTACAGACTGAAGAAAGCTTTGTACAAACCTCGGGCATGGTATTCTTGGATTGATGGATATCTGATGAGTCTTGGTTGATCTCATTATCATATGACTTGTTTCTAACGGAAGCAAAAGGACTCACATGGCAGAGGGAGCAACAGTGGCAAGAGGATTTGCTTTTGTGATAGAGGGAGCAGTCAAAAACCTGCTTCAATGTCAGAGGAAGTTGACCTATAAGTTCAAGATGAAGTGTCTTGATTGAATACATTACTTCTTGGGACTAGATGTGTGACAAACATTGGGAGAGACCTTCCTTGGTCAAAGGAAGCATATTATTACTATTCTTTAGAGATTCGAGATGATGGACAACTAGTCCATGACCACTCCCATGGTAACTAATCTAAAGAAGCTAAGTGGTAGAGGGAGCAGTCAGGATTGCCACAACAAGATCTATTTTAGAGTTAGAGGCAGCACCGAGTTAGGGTGACTGGAAGCAGTTGTGGTGATGGATCTAGTGAAGGAAACCGGTCAAGGAATGTGACACAACATGCGTTGAGGTATCGGCATGGTACATGTCTCAAATGATGGAGTACAGTGGCAGGAATATACAGATTCAAATTGGGCAGAGAATGCAGAAGACAAGAAAAGCACATCAGGATGATGATTCAGCATGGGGTCTTCCATGATAAGTAGGAAGTTGATTGAACTACTAAAGCTGAGTATATTGCAACTTGTTTGGCAAATTAGGAAGCAATGTGGCTTTGGAAGCTGTCAAATTTTAGGTATGTTCTATGCTTAGAGCAATTTATTTCAATTTTCACGATCAGCTCAATATATTTTCCAGATTAGCAATCACATCAACATTAAAGTAAACTGAAGATAGAACATAAACATAAATCGAAAAGACAAGCCAAGACAAGAGGACACAAGATGTGGTGCTAGCCAGGGACAAACCCCAATGTGGGGAACCCTTGATCAATTCTTCTTATATGTTCTTCAATAGTTCAGCACAAAGAGAGAGAGAGATATAGTACGTTTACAACAGACTTTGACTTATCTAGATAAGAGCATAGATCATCTCTAAGAAGATGATACATGAGATCAGTTGAAGACATGTTGCTTCAACTGATTCCCCAAGGTGACTCCTTCACCTATCATTGTGCTGCATTTCGTCATCATGTTGCACCTCACCGTGCTGCACCCATCATCACTATGCTGCATCTCATCATGCTTCATTAATCATGACTGTACCCATCACTGTACTGCATTATGTGCCATTACTACACCATGTTGCCATACTGACCTATGTGTTGGTTGCATCTTGCTTGCTTGTTGTCCCTAACTTGCTTGTTGTCCTTTGCATGCTTGATGTTGCATGCTTGTTGTCCCTTACATGCTAGTTGTAACATTGCATGCTTGGTGTATTATACCATACAACTATCCCAATGTTAGTTAGTTGTCCCTTGCATGCTGCTCTCCTTCGGTGACAGATGCTCTAGTTGTTCCGGCAGTTCCCGGCAGTTCCAACAGTTTCGGCTGTTCCCGGCAGTTGCAGCAATTCCAGCTGTTCCCGGTAGTTCCAGCAGCTCCGGCTGTTCCGGCTTCTGCCCTCTGTGTCAGTTGTCCCGCCTGTTCCGACAGTTCCCGACAATTTCGGCAATTCCCAGCAGTTCCGGCAATTCTTGCTATTCCCAACAGTTTCGGCTTTTCTTGGCAGTTTCGGCTAGTTCCGACAGTTCCGACAGTTCCCATCAGTTCTGGCAGTTCCCGGCAGTTCCGGCTGTTCCCGGTAGTTCCGTCTTCTGCCCTCTGCGTCAGCTTTCCCGGCTATTCTGGCAGTTTCGGCAATTCCAGCTATTCCCAACAGTTCCAGCAATTCCGTCTTTTCCCGGCTATTCCCGGCAGTCTCGGCAGTTCCGAGTTTTCCCAGCAGTTCCGACAGTTCCGACTTTTCCCAGCAATTTCGGCTTCTGCCCTCTGTATTAGGGCAGCATTATCCCTTAAGATCTCTCCTCCTACTAAAACCCAAAGACAAGTAGAGAGGAAGAGATCCCAAGTGTGTTGAAATGACTTGAAGGCCACCTCTATTTATACTAAAACGTTGAGCACAAGTGGGGTTTATTTGGTTATTGGCCGACCTTGACGAATTGTCCCATAACACAAATAAATTCATATCTCCATGAATACTTATCGAAATTGGATGATCTTTAGACCAATCCTACATCTCTCGATGAGAGGGATCCAAGAAAAATATCAGCTTCCATTAATAAGATGACCCACATGGAGTTTGGCCCTAGTTGCCAATTTTAACACTCCCTCTCAACTAGGGAGAACTCCATCCGCTGATCCATATGTCCGACTGTACTATCTCTGCCATCAGTGCCCTGCACTGCTCTGCTCTGCTGAGCTCGCTTAGATCTGCTTTGCTGGACCATGAAGAAGAAGAATTGATCGAGAATGTCACATACCATTCTCTACTGACCCGAAGTCAATTTCATCTGAAGAGTGTGTCACATCACTCTTATTGGCCCGAAGTCAGTTTTATTGATCCCAGATCAATATCACAAGGGAGTGTCTCAAACCACTCATACTGATCCCAAATCAATGGAGGTCATCCTAGCATAGGGAGTACGGTAGATACATCGATGCGTCCATCAATAGTACTACTATGGTCCCTAACCCCATTTTCCTGCTCATTGATCAGATGAGAGGTACTTCCCATGAGTCCCAGACAGCATGGGTAGGATGCCTCAACAGGAGAACTAATCATCCAGTCCACAGGAGAACGAACCATCCTGCCCCAAAGTCGCCATGGGAGAACTAATCATCTCGGCCCACAAGAGAACTAATCATCTTGTTTCACAGTTTCCATGGGAGAACTAATCATCCCGGCCCGCAGGAGAACTAATCGTCCTGTTTCACAGTTGCCACGGGAGAACTAATCATCCTGGCCCACAAGAGAACTAATCATCCTGTTTCACAATTGCCATGGGAGAACTAATCATCCCTGCCCACAGGAGAACTAATCATCTTGTTCCACAGTTGCCACGGGAGAACTAATCATCCCAGCCCATAGGAGAACTAATCATCCCGGCCCACAGGAGAACTCATCATCCTGTTCCACAGTCGCCACGGGGTATCACAGGGGAAGGTTGAACTTGTCATCCTGTACATAGCGCACCACCATGGGAGGGTGAGTCGCCCTGTAATCGTATGTTGCTCCAGTAAGTATCCCCAGCCCCCCAGAGCTCCTAGAGCTCAATGCATGCAAAATGCAGGACCCTTATAAGAAGGTCTCTCAACGACTCCAATTCGTTCGGGAAAGTCAAAGATTTGACCTTTCCCCGGGGCTTTGACAAAATGTCTGCGACCTATACATCAGTCTCAATGCGATGGAGCCTCCTCGCTCATCGACTTACCATATCCCAGATAAGGCAGTATCTGATGTCTATCTGCTAGAGCAATCATCGAATACAGGATTCCTCAGTTATCAAATTCCCCCTCTGGTTGTCATAGAGAATCATAGTGGTATTCATCATGTGTACAAACAACTCACTTAAGAGCTTCTGCAACCATGCAGCTTCACACGAGACTATACTCGTAGCTATGTATTCGGTCTCGGCGGTGCTTATAGCAACCAACTTCTACTTCTTGCTCATCCATGATATCGAAGCAGAATCCAAAGAGAACCAGCACTGAGAAGTGCTCTAGTGATCCTCCACACTACTTGCCCAGTCAGCATTCGAATAATCATGCAGTTTCATATTTCCGGTAGTGTATCTCAATCCATGAGAGATTGTGCCCCGAAGATATCTCAGAAGATTCTTGGCACCAATCCAGTGAGGCTCAACCAAATATGAGCTCACCATGCTAACTGTAAAACATATATCCAGACAGAAGTTCACCAATAACATCAACGCGAATGAGTTTATGAAACTCATAGCCATTTCCCAAATCTAGTCCGACATCACTACCATATAACTTCTGAAAGTTAAGATCCTCGAGGTAGTCACAGGCTTGCAGTTTATCATTCCACATCCGGAATCCAACTCCCTCTTACTTCTACAAATGAGAGGGTCTGCACCTGTCAGAAATAGGTCGTCCTCATAAGGTGTTGGTATGAGAGGTCTATCATCCACAACCTTCGAGTAATGGTTTGGATCGGTTTCACTCCTAGTGAATCTCAGCTTCATCAGACAGCTATCAATCCTCTCATACTACGCCCAGGGTGTTTTGCTTCAAGCCATAGAGGTCTTTCTTCCACCTGTATACATGAGATTCCCGATCATGAATCTCAAACTCCTTGGGTTGTTCCAAACCTGTGGACCTGCTACATCAGGGTAATGGTCCCCTTTTAAGATTTTCCTTTGGTACATTCCAAACATGTACCTTCATGCTCTTCTTGAATTCAGGCATCCCTATCACCATGTGACTCGGATTGGGTAGGGCCCCATAGGTAGACCTCCGGTTTTATAGATGCGATATGTCAATTGACATGTTCCCCAATGGACCATCCTGCAACTTCATACAAATTGCCAACCTTGAACCCATGAGAAAAAGCGTCTTTAAAAATTCTATTTTTTTAACACATACCTTTCCATCGATGAGTGCCACCCTGTAACCTTTGACTTCCATTGCCAAATGGACACCAAGTCCTTCTTGCGATCAAGTACATAAAAGAGATTTTGTAAATGAATCGAGTTACCCTCATTCAATTGAGGAGTAACATTCCCTACACCCTTTCCGGGATAGGTGGCATCAGCTCCAAGTATAATCCCACGATTGTTTCCATCTCTACCAAATTAGAGAGTGCACCCTTCTATCCAATGAAGTGCCTTGAAGCACTACAATCAATAAGCCAGATTTCCAAAGAATCTGAAGGAGAGGGCACATACAAGATAACGCTTCTTTATCTTATCAAAAAAAACATTTGATTCTTCATTCTTGGGGTTCCTTGCTTTCTTTGAAGAGTCAGCCATTTCCTTGATGACTTGCATTACGTGTCATTCCTTTGATCATTGAAGATGTCCATGGAATGATTGTTATCTTCATCAAGAGATGTGTCTGCCATTCGAACACTCCTTCGCATAATGGTCGAACTTATTGCAACCAAGGCATCTGCATTTCCTTCCACCCTTAAGATCTGGACTTCCCAATGAAGTGATCTTTAGGTAGGCCATCAAAAACTTCTACTGCACTATTCTGATAATATTCTCTGCTTCGACTTCACCCTCGGTGAATTTGAAGAGGGATGAGGAATCCACTGATCCTTTTGTACTTTCCCAACTATCTTCGGTAAATGCTCTTTCACTCTTGCTTGGGCATTGTCTTCACCTCAGCGTTGATCCCATGTTAAATTTTAGGTATGTTCTATGCTTAGAGCTATTTCTTTCAATTTTCACAGTTAGCTCAATATCTTTTCCAGATTAGCAATCACATTAGCATTAAAGTAAACTGCAGATAGAACATAAACATAACTCGCAAAAAAAAAGCCAAGACAAGAGGACACAAGATGTGGCGTTAGCTAGGGACAAACCCCAATGTGGGGAAACCCTTGATCAATTCTTCTTATATGTTCTTCAAAAGTTCAGCACAGAGAGAGAGAGATATAGTACGTTTACAACAGACTTTGACTTATCTAGATAAGAGCATAGATCATCTCTAAGAAGATGATACATGAGATCAATTGAAGACATGCTGCTTCAACTGATTCTCCAAGGTGACTCCTTCACCTATCGTTGTGTTGCATTTCATCATCATGTTGCACCTCACCGTGTTGCACCATGCTACACCCATCATCACTATGCTACATCTCATCATGCTTCATTAATCATGATTGTACCCATCACTGCACTGCATTATGTGCCATTGCTGCACCATGTTGCTTAACCTATGTGTTGGCTGCATCTCGCTTGCTTGTTGTCCTTTGCATGCTTGATGTTGCATGCTAGTTGTCCCTTACATGCTAGTTGTAACATTGCATGCTTGGTGTATTTGCTGCTAAGTACCATACAACTGTCCCAATGTTAGTTAGTTGTCCTTTGCATGTTGCTCTCCTTCGGAGACAGATGCTCTGGCTGTTTGAGCAGTCCTGGCAGTTCCGACTGTTCTGGCAATTCCCGGCAGTTCCGGTTGTTCCGGTAATTCCCGGCAGTTCCAGCAGTTCCAGCGTCTACCCTCTACGTCAGCTTTCCCGCCTGTTCCGGCAGTTCCGGCAATTTCGGCAATTCCAACTATTCCCAGCAATTCCAGCAGTTCCGGCTTTTCCCGGCAGTTCCAGCTAGTTCCGACAATTCTTACAATTCCAACAATCCAGGCATTTCTGGCAATTTCGGTTGTTCCCGGCAGTTTCGGTAATTCCGGCTATTCCCGGCAGTTTCGTCAGTTCCGGAAATTCCGACTATTCCCAGCAGTGCCAGAAATTCCTGCTTTTCCTGCTTTTACCGGCAATTCCGGACAGTTCCGGCTTCTGTGCTCTGGATTAGGGCAGCGTTATCCCTTAGGATCTCTCCTCCTACTAAAACCCAAAGACAAGTAGAGAGGAAGAGATCCCAACTGTGTTGAAATGACTTGAAGGCCACCTCTATTTATACTAAAAAGTTGAGCACAAGTGGGGTTTATTTGGTTGTTGGCCGACCTTGACGAATTGTCCCATAACACAAATAAATTCATATCTCCATGAATACTTATTGGAATCGGATGATCTTTAGATCAATCCTACACCTCTCGATGAGAGGGATCCAAGAAAAATATCAGCGTCCATTAATAAGATGACCCACATGGAGTTTGGCCCTAGTTTCCAATTTTAGCAGAAACTCTATGTAGGATTATTTGATCAAATGTTGGAAACGACCGTGATGACAGGTCAAAGCACATTAAGATCAGGTACAGAGACATGGTACAGACAAAGCTCCAATGCATTCCTACAAATGAGCAGGTTGTTGACATTCTCACAAAGCCTCTGTCTCGAGGTGAAGTTTGTATACTTCAGGGACAAGCTTGGAGTGGTTGAGAATGCTTCCCTAGTATAACGGGAGTGTTGTTGTTGTAGCATCAAGGGGCAGAGATACTCCCTAGGTCAAGGGTAATTACCATGAGCCATGTAACGTGGCTAGGGAGTCTGGCCCAGTGAGCATCAAGGCTCGGAGTGCTTCACCGCTCAGGTGTTACCTGACCATATTGCCAGGTGTTACTTGGCTAGTGGGTTGAGTGAGTGCCTCATAGCATCGAGCAAGTATTTTTCCCATTCAATACCATGTGACGGCATGTGGAAATGGTAAATGGGCTCAGGGTTTCACCATCTGTCAGGGAGTACCTGACATGGCTCCAAGTGACGACTTGGTGGGTTGGTGAAACAAGGACTAGTCTTATGTTAAGGGGTACTTGACCAACCTATGAGTGATTGACTTGTGGGTGACTAGATCCATTTGCAAAGGGGATATGTCTAGTGGTGACTAGATTCCTTTGCATGATGTTGATGTGGGATGCTTTCCACGGGGTTTTGGTATAAAACATGAATTGGATGAATACATCAACATAGCTAGCTCATTCTTTTCTTGGAATGGAAAAAATTTTCATCAAAATGTACATCTGAGGAAGTCAAAGAGAATACCTCCCTAGCTAAGAGGGAGTGTTGAATTTTGGCAGCTATGGTCAGTATTCCTTACTATAATGGTCGGCATTCCTTACTATACAAGTTGGCCCTAAAGAAAAATGAAAAAGAAATCTAAAATTTAAATTTTGCCTCAAAAAGTAAGGTCGGATCCAAATTCTTTAGGTCAGCCCAGCCATAAAGACACCTATTTGGGCACCCTTAACCACTATATATTGGCACTCAACCTCCCTCACTTGGATCAATTTGGATCTCATCAATCCATCTAATCTTTTGTTCACACGATCTTAGGAAGGAGGAAATATGTTTGACTAGCATTGACCAAATTTTCTGAGGCAGGATTTGACCGAATTTCTGAGGAAGGTTGACAGCAGGTTTGAGGAACTTTGACCACAAGTTTGAGGCAAGTTGACCAATTTTTTGAGGCAGTTGCAGGAGGCCGAAATTTGGCCATATTGATCAAATTTCAGAGGAGTTGCAAGAGGCAAAAAAAGTGGTATGTTTGACCAAGTTTAACCTATTGAATTTTGTGGTCAGTCTGACATAGTTTGACTTGGAAAATCAGACTATACTTTCGATGAATTAAATAATTTCTCATAAGAAAAATTTGTTGGGTTTTTCCCTAGTTAGGGTTTTCCCAAGGTAAAAATTTGTGTCTCTTGTGTTTGGTTGTCTCTTCATGATCCTACTGTCATTATTGTTTTACAGTTGAGATTTTCTATGTATAATTGCTTAATGATGAAAGTAACACAAGAAGAAATAATTAAGAAATCATTGGAAGTAATTATCAGATTAGAAAGTCATGAAAAATTCAACATATCTCTTGCAAGGATACATGTTACAAATATAGTCCATTGCTTGGTACAACCACGAAAGCTATCTTAACAAGTTTTGTCTCATCCAAAGCCTCCCCAACAATTGATAATTCATCATGAACCTGCTGAATTCTTGTGAAGTATGAGGCTATAGTTTCAAATCTCTTCATTTTAATATTCCTTAGATTTTCTATTTAGCACCATCTTTCTAATTTGGTTGTCACTTTGGTACAGCTTTATTAAGGTTTTCCAAATTTGATGAGCCATTTGCTTCCCTATGAAGTGACATATTATGTCATCCTTCACAGCATCCAATATGATCCCCCTCTAGCCATCACATATTTGAGATTGTGTTTGGCTACTTGTATAGGATCTGAAGGAACTTGGATCTCTCTTTTAGTAAATCCCCACAGGTTATTGCCCATCAAAACTAATGTGATCCTCTCCTTCAATGGATGGAAGTTTGCAGTCCCTTCCAACCTATCCTCAAATGTGAAACTTGATGATGCCATCTTTACCAGATCAATTTCAACCTCAAAACCTTTGACAAGAAAATCTACTATTAAAATAAGTGTTGTTTGAAACCCTTGTCCAATGATCTTTAGCAGAGCTTGCTCTTCCTCTAATACCATGTCAATTATAAGTGCCAATTGCAGAATTAGTCTCATGTAGTTACTAGTTATTTTACCCTCAAATTTTTTCTCTATGCTATAAATTTATTCTGCTGTAAATTAATTTCTCAAAACTATAAACATAACATACTTTGGCACCTTTAACTCAACAATTTACAACGAAAATTAAAACAAAAAATTACTCAAATAAAAAATAAAAATAAAAATAAATAAATAAAATCAAACAAGACAACAACAAAATTAACCCTCCAACTTCTCATCATTTAATTTTTCAGAGAAAACACGGGTTCCCTAACCAGGGAAAATGGCCCTCAGAATTTACACGGAAGTTATGGCAAAGCCTAAGATAAATTCCTCTACCAAATCCAGCAACCCACTCAACCTCATCAAGCCCTTGCACATCAACTCGTGCGACCTGGAAAACCCTATCGCGTCACACGTGCAGCCCATACAATTGCTTGGCCTGCTCAAAACACCCTTTCAGCTCACAAGTGCAAGTCCTACTAATTTCTGCAACTAAAAAATTTCTCCTATTGTCTTTTTCCTTCTTCTTCAGCCCTTGTGAATCTCGCCCAAAAATCTACAATATTACTCTTGCAAATTATTCAAAAAATCTGTCTTAATTTCTCTCAATTGTGTTGTCTTCATCCTCTCCCTTAGTTTGTTTTTATAATTCTCCATAGGCAAAATCCCTACTCTCCAAAGTAATTGAGGGCTAGGATTAAATCCTAGCTTTCTTTGATCAACAGTGGAGATTAAATGTAAGTCGCTTAAATAATTAGCTATTTATCTTTATAAAAACATTAGCCCAAAGTCCACATTAATCAAACAATTAATCAATGTATTTTTCCTAAGTTATAGTTTAGGAAGGAGACCATATCAATTGCATTTCTCGAACAACCACCTAAAGAGGACTTCTTCTCCTGCATGCAAGACACCAGCCTATGCAAAAGGCCTTCCGAAGCTAAAAGAATCAACAAGTAAGCCATCCCTTCTATCATCTCATTCTGTTGTAGTTTATGGGTCAAGAGAGGACCCCAAATTTTCAGTAAGTATAGAGGGATCTCTATGGTAACTCCATCTCCTATGAGCTTAGGGAAACCTGTGAGGAGGCAAACTCATGGGGATTAGAAGCTATTTAAGGTAAGGTCACCTATCCAAAAGATAAAATAGGGAAAGGAGGAAAAAAAGGGAAGAAAAATCAAGGCAATAGAGGAGGAAGCTACAAAAGAAATAAGTATTCAAAACCATAGGGAGTAAATTGGCAGCAAGGTACGGAAGCATATCGCTATGGATGACAACACCAAATCCATGAAAAGCACATCCACAACTACAGAGAAAAATGATGTTTTGAGTTCAAACCTTGGGGAAGCGTTGCTTGACGGCATAGGTATTATGATTAAAGGATTTAGCACCCACAGATATTAGATTACATCAATATCCCTTTCAAGTGCAGTGTATCTGAAGAATATGGCTATTTAAAAATTGCACATCCTATGAGAGGTCAAACCAACATGTTAGACGATATGAGCTGAGCATTCTAGATATGGAAAACAAACCTTAAAGAGTTTTTAGGTTCAATATCGAGGACACATTCCTCGTTGCAAAGGCAAAGAGGCAATCCCTCAAAATTCTATTGAAACAAATAGAAGGAAAAGGCAGAAACTATCATATTGTGCAAGGAGATATACATGGTGGAAAAAGAGGAAATCTTGTAAAGAAAAACAAATTAGCAGTCTTCAATCCAAGTTGGAAATGGTTCTTGACCACAAACTAAAAGGGAAAGAGGTAATCATCATCCCTCACCCCTACACTTTTATCTTTCCAAGAGGAAGATCTCTAGTCCGCAGGGCTTGTTGAGGAAAAAACAAAATTTGCAAAGAATTGTGAAGGTACTAGACTTATACCTATAGAATTCACAAAATAGTACTTACCTCTAAAGGGAGCAGCTCTATTGATGCAAGAGGGGAAGGCCCTAGAAATGATTTTACTACAACCACAAAAAGCTCTTCCTCCTTTGAGAAGTAAGGTTCCTCCCACTTAAAAAGCCCCATAACTTCTCACACTAGATCTAGTCAAAGGAAGAACGCTAGTAACATCATTCAAAGAAGTGGAGGGTGTTTGGAAATTAATATAGGGACATCTGCACAAATCAGTTAAGGCAGGACGTCCCATCTTAAACTACCAAAGGAGCAAGAAAATTTTGAGATTAAAAACATAAAACAAAAATCCATAAAGGAGGCCCTTACAGTAGGGATGGCTTCAAGAAAGAGACATAAAAAATATGCCTTCCCATAAATATTAAGGGCTTGGAAACGCCTAACAAAACTCCCTATAGAGAATGGTCCAAAAGTATAAGTCAAGTGTCCTCTTTATATAGGAGACAATGTTAAGTAGTAAAGAGATGTGATAACTCCCCTCTATGAACCCCTGAAAGGGTGATATTTTGTGGCACATCGTGCTAGATGATGATCAAAAAGGATTAGTTGTAGGTTAGAAGCACTCATGAAAGCTGCAAAAGCAAGTTTTTTGGGGTTCCACAATAGTTTGCACTTAGCATGCAACTAGATGATGGATAAGAATAGAAACATCACTTTTGTCAATTCTTATAGGCCATGCCATGACAGAAATGATCACTAGAACAATAAGTTAAATGCAGTCAGTTTCCTTGATTATATAGTTCTTGGGGAAGGTGTGGGAATTTACATCCAATAATGAGCAAAGACGAAGCAAGGGGATAGGTGTTGAAATTCTAGGGCTAGTGCAGTAGAATACATTTTTCTGCCAGGTAATTAATTCATAATGACTTTCAACCTGTATTTTATGTCACTGTTATCATTGAATAATTACACTTCAAAAAATCTCAACAGTAAATGCAGCAGAAACGGTAAAGATCACAGAAAGACAACCATGCACAAAAGAGACTATTTTTACCATGGGAAATCCAACCTTGGGAGAAAATCTAGCAACTTTTCTTCGGAGAAATTATTCATCACCAAGGTTTACAAATCAGCAATTTGTCTAGAAATTTGTGCCAATAATCCAAGTCAACTATCAGCGAAACTTGGTCAATGCTGGTCAAACCAACCAAAAAACAGAAATTCAATGTTGGTCAACTCGGCCTAGTCAAACTAGCATGCAGTCAAATTTTGGCCCTGTGGTCTGCAGTCAACAGCAGTGTTGTGAAAATCGCAATAAATTGAAATTATCATGATTTTTTCGATATGCCGATTTTATCGCGATTATTATAGGAAATTATCGCCGGAAATTTTTTTTAGCCGATTTTTACGAAATTATCGCGATAAATTCGAATTTATCGCGATAACAATAAAAATTATCGTGGGGGTCTCCGGCAGCGAGGTTTTATAATGTTTTTTTTTGGTTTTTTAAGGGATGCTAAATGTTTGAATTGCAATTTTTTTTGAAAGAAACAAACAATTTGTGAGTGGGGCAGCTTAATGATCAATTCTAGGCCCTAGTATTGATATGTTATTCATGGTAATGTTAAATTCATCCTTTTACTTAAATTTTTAACATTACCATGAAATGACTCAGGATGTTTGAGAGTGGTTCCGGCCTCATTGGATTTCATATGGAGAAAGTAGAATTTTAGATTTCATTCAAAATCCAGCGACTTATCAGTTTTTCAAGATTTCAGGATTGGGAGATTGTAATGTTTCCAGGTGACACCACCTGCCCGGGCTACCCCTACCACTAGTAGAGGACGTGGTCTACCTCCTATAGCTCCTACTTCTAGTTCCTCAGCTTCTAGAGCATAGCAGACTCCACTGCCAACTCCACCAGCACCAGCGTCTACATCTAGAGGGAAAGGGAAAGCTGTGGCATTTTCTCGCAAGAGGGACAAAGAAAATCAATAGGATTAGACTTTAGTTATTTTCTTCATTTTATTGTATATGACATTATGACATGATGAGATACATTATTATACTCTTTGTTGATATTTTGAGGCTGAGTTGGGACTCAGGAGTTAGGACTTACTATTCAGGATATGATTCAAAATTTCAATGTTATGTGTGATTTTAGCACTAGAAATGATATTAAACATCTTATATATTAGTTCTTTTAACATATTTATGTGTCAATGTATTTATTTTATGTTGTAGATGGTTTAGATATTAAAAAAATTGAAAAAAAAAATGAAAAAAAATTGAATATTTTTGTACCAAATGATTTATTTCCCGAAAATTACGATTTTTTCCAATTTTTCGCTCACGTCGATATTATCCCAATAACGATTAATGCAACATTGGTCAACAATCTACACGTGCAACCCTCCTGCAGTCAACTCTCGTCAAAACAGTACAGTTAACTCTGCTCAAAGTTCGGTCAAAAGCTCCTTCACACGTGCGCCCAAGAGAGAAAGAAAGAAAGATTTATTAATGTCCTCGAGTGACCACAAATTAATTCACTAGGACTAAGAAAATACATCTGGTATAAATGCAAGATATGTGGGAGTGCAAATGCAACTCCATTATGACTCCAAAGCTAATAAGACTAAGATGTGACTAAAATCGTGCCAACATGAAATAGAAGTACAAATACAAATACAAATAGAGAATGTATAAAGTGATATGAGATGACCAACAATGAGAAATGTGAAGTATGTTTGTTGTTGGATTATGCAACGCCACAGAAAGGAGGGGAAGGCTGAAGATGGAGCCAATGGGATCAACTTCTCCCGAATCTAATGGCCAATGGCGAGGGAGGCGAGCAAGGCAATCTCTCCCTATCTAGGTCCCCCAAAACCATCAAGGAATCCATCTGCGTGACCCTAGGGGGAGTAGATGATCAGCTACTACTAACATTTGAGGCCAAAGGGAAGAAGTTCTTAATAATTCTATGTCTATTGTGTTGTGTCTGGGAGGAGGTCTGGAAGGCGAGAGGTGCCCTGCGCTGTCTCTGCCTTAAGACATTCCCTTTGACTCTCTGAGTGTAGGTCAACTGAAGCATGGTATGTCATCTGTGGGTCAGCCTTGAATGTACTTGTCTATCTCGGATTGGAGGGGATTGCGGGGAACCTCAAGATCTCACTATTCTCCCATTTGATGCAAACTAAGACTCTGCCTACCGTTTGTTGTTTCAACCAGATGAATCATGGAAGTAAGAGGTAACAGTTCTAGAAGCCTCAGGGTGATTCAATGTGTGCAAGAGTTTAGATTTGTATGTAAAGACCTAACTAATAAAAAGGGCTAGGCATCACTGGTCTTGGTATCAGGAAAACGTAGAGAGGAAGCCCGTAGAGTCTGTATAGAGACAATGGAAACGTCCTCTGATCTCATAGTAAACAGGGCACCTGAAGATGAAGTGTTATTCAATCTCTACTTCTAGAAGATGGCACACCTAGCAAATTATATCCGACCAGGGAATATGATGGTCATTCTCAACTCTAAGACAATGTGAGCCAACACGACACTGCCTCAAGCGTATCCTGAAAGAGTGCATCCAATGACGTTGCAGGTAGGGGGTCAGATGATAAGGCCATCTTGTTGTTATAATAAATGCTCCAAATAGAAAGACATCTTCGAACCAACTGGAACTCCATGTGACCTAAGTGTATAGCCGATAGATATCCTCTCTGATAGACTGGTTCAACACCTGTTTAGTCGGAAGAAGATGACTCAACGTGTCGAGAGAGAATCTAAATGGGGGAAGGCGATCTAGGGAAATGGCCACAGACTGGAGGAGTCTGGATGCCTCTAAGAACCACCCACGTGCACCACCTGTAGACTGGTCTGAAGCAAGGGCCTCCAAGGAGCAAAGTGTCAGGTAGAGGTAACGTTCTCTCCCCGTCGCCGTGTACCAGAGAGATCTAAATCTATGGAAGAAAGAGACTAGGCGGAAAATTACCTCAAGATGGAATGGATGGGCACCCAGCTCTGCCTAGATAATATGCTTCGAAACTATAAAAATGAGGAAAAGAGGATCTCCAAACCAATTTTTCCTTTTGCTCAAACTTGCTCTTCATTGGTCTCCAAATGAGGCATCTTAACACCTTATTTATACACGTCCAGGGAGTATGACAACCCAAGGGACACGTCCCCTCACTTGCTAGCCGACTTTACTTTTTCAAAATAATAATTTGCATAATTGTTCTAGGGCTGACTTGTAGACCCTTACCCATGTAGAAATATCTCCCGATGCTACACAAAAATCAACGCTCCCTCTTAGCGAGTGAGGTATTCTCTTTCGCTAAAAACAAATTTTTCCTTAGCTAAAACTTCTCCTCCACTAGAAAAGTTCATGAGCTTTCTATGTTGATGTAGTGTCTCCTAAAATGCACGTCTATAGATATAGATAACTCCATCCCGGAGTAGGCAATGTGAGTATACTGGGTCATTTACCCCTAGCCAAATTTGCATGGCTCCATGGGTAAATGTATCAATATTGCTTGGTCAAATCAGCATGACCCAGCCAAATTAGCATAGCTTCTTAGGAGAAGGTTTGTCCTCGGGCCATTCACCCATGGCCAAATCAGCATCGCCCAAACAAATCAGCATGCCTTCTTAGGTGAAATATATCATTCTTCTCTAGTCAAATCAGCATGACCCTATGGATGCCAAATTAGCATGGCTCTAATGGAAGAATGTTTGCCCTATGCTACAAATAACTTGGACCATTCACCCCTAGCCAAATCAGCATGGCTCCATGGATGAATGTATCATTCTCCCTTAGTCAAGTCAGTATGACCTTAGCCAAATCAGCATGGTTGTATGTGAGAAAGTCTACCCAATCCTGCAAGCATCAACACTCTGGGCCATTCACCCCTAACCAAATCAGCATGGCCCACTATGTGAAGGTATCATTCTCCCCTATTCAAATTAGCACGACCTTGTGGGAGAATGTTTGCCCTATTCTGCAAGCTACAAAAACATCAACACTCCCCCTCAATGAGGGAGACATTTTGCATCACGCCAAGCTTGTCTCTGAAGCATAGAAACTTCACTCTAGACAGAGGCTTGGTGAGAATGTCCGCAATTTGCTCATTTGTCGATATGTATGGAGCTTCACCACTCCCTTCTACACCATGTCCAACTATACCATGCAAGTACCTCAACACATACTTTTTCGCATGCCTTGGCTCAACTATACACAGGTCAGCTTCCTTTACTCGACCCATCACCATAAGCTGCTTTCTGGTCACTCTAACTAGGTGCTCCCTCTAACACTGAAGCAGATATTCCTATGGTGATCCTGGTTGCTCTCTGTCACAGAAGCAGATCCTCCTGCCATCGTTGCTCCCTCTATTACTGAAGCTTACCCAACTGCCTGGCATGGTCCCCTCATAGAAATCATATTGCACAGAAAGACCTCCCGTCTTTGAGCATCATGTATGTCAATAACAACCCATGACATCCTCTTGGAAGGTTGCTCCTTCCACTCTGCCTAACTATCTACTCCCTCTGAACTAGAAGCTCTTCTAGTCATCTGGCATGATCTTGGACGTCCTAACAATCTATACAATCCTCCCTCTCAAACACCAATCACTCCTACTGAGTCTATGTTGAAGCCCTTATACCACACAAGAACTTGACCATCTAACGACTGGAGCAAAAGTCTTCTTGTAATCCACTCCCTCTTTCTGGGAGAACCCTCTTGCCACAAACTTCACTTGGTACTCCTTGATGTTGCCATTTGTTGCATGAATCATCGCCTTGGCAGCCCTAGCGATGGACTTGTTCTTCATTTCCGCAAACCCCATTCAGAAAGTCACGGAAAAGGAAAAAATTCATAACCAAGCAATCATTTTCTAATATGTAAAGCAAACAAAATAAAAGGACAAGAGGCTAGCCGAAAAACAAAAGAAAAATTGAAACAATAAAAAATAAAAATAAAAATTAAAGAAAAAAAATTATATATATATGATTGGAAGTACTTATCTCTTGATCAAGGAATAAATTGTTAAGGGTTGTAGGAATTGTCATCTCCCTATTGATCCTTGCCTCCTTACAAAAAATCATTGAAGTCTTTGGAAGTATACTCTCCTCCATTATCTGACCTAAAAAACTTAATCTTCTTCCCTGTCAAGTTTTCTAGTTGAGCCTTGAACTCCCAGAACCTGTTGAAGACCTCATCCTAGGCCTTCATGGAAAAATATCATTAATGAATGTCAAAAGAAGTATTCTTTCCAAAGCCCGTCTGCAATCTCATCAAGTTTAGATGCCTTTGTCTTCTTTTGAGGTTGATATTCATCATCATCATCATCAACATTGATTGTTGATGCATGCTGCTTTTGCCTTCCTTTTCTTTTGAGGACAATGGTTGGCATAGTGTCCAAAATCATGACTACTGAAGCACCTATTCTTTGACATATACTTCTTATGTTGATCCAAAGTTGGAGTTGGTCTTCTACCTATATTAAATTTACCAAAGTTTCTTCTTCCTTTTCCTTTCCTTACATGCGCTGCAAGGGCCTAGGTTTCTTCATCTTGAGGTCTCTACAAGTTGTCCTTGGACAACAATCTAGCCTCCTTTTGGACACAATTAGCCCATAGCTTATCAAACTTGGGCAACTTTTTTCATGCACAAATTCCCTGAACAAATGGATCCCATGAGGAAGGAATCCATTGAGAGTAATTGTAACATGAGGAAGGAATCCATTGAGAGTAATTGTAACAAGATCTGCATCATCAGTGGTATCTCCAATAGCTCCAAGTTCATCTCTCAACTAACAGACTCTCATAAGATAAGATACAACAGAATTTGAACTGGACATCATGATACTATAGAGTTGATGCCTCAAGGTTAACTTCCTGCTAGTGTTGTCACTTTGGAACAATCCCACCAAAGCACCCAACACTTCTTTCGCAATCTAACCCAGCAACATGTGGAATCAAGTGGACATTTATAGAACCTATCAAAATTCTCTTAGCCTTGGCTTCATTCTTCTTTGGCTTTCTCCTCGGCTCTCTTTGGCTCTGGAATAACTTCCCTCACAAGATCCTGAAGGTCATTTTCTTCCAAGATAACAAGTATCCCAGTCTTCCAAGATCGGAAATTAGTAACACCATCCAACCTGTCTTCTACTTTGAGACTCAACACCATTTTGACAAGTGTTTTAAAATCCAATCAAGTTATTGATTATTGTCTTTTAGGCTTACTTTAATGGCCACTCTTTCAACAAAGTTCTCACCCCATGTTGAAATTCTAAGGCTAGTGCAGTGGAATACAATTTTATGCCAAGTAAATACTTCCTAATGATTTTCAACCAGTATTTTATGTCACTGTTATCATTGAATAATTAGAATTTAGAAATCTCAACAGTGAATGCAAAAGAAACATTAAAGGTCAAATAAAGACCGCCATGCACAAAAGAGACAATATTTTTACCTTAGGAAACCCAACTTTGGGAGAAAACCCAACAACTCTTCTTAGGAGAAATTATTCTTCAACAAGGTTTACAAATCAACAATTATGTGTCGAGTCAAATACCAATGAAACTTGATCAAAACATTTGTTGGTCAATGGCGCAATGTTGGTCGAACCAGCGAAAAAATCAGAAATTCAACGTTGGTTAGCTCAGCCTAGTCAAACTGGCTTGCAATCAAATTCTGGCCCTACAGTCTGCAGTCAACAGTTCGCACACGCAACCCTCCTACAGTCAACTCTCTGTCAAAACTGTTCAGTCAACTCTGGTCAAATTTTGGTCCAAAGCTCCTTCACACATGCAGCCAAAAGAGAGATAGACAAGATGAGGAAAATATGATATCCAAACTAATTTCTTCTTTTTCTCAAACTTGCTCTTCGTTGGTCTCCAAATGAGGCACCTTAACACCTTATTTATACACGTCCAGGGGGCTTTACAACCCAAGGGATGCGTCCCTTCACTAGCTAGCTAACTTGACTTTTCCATAATAAAAAATTTGAATAATCCTTCTAGGGCCAACTTGGAGAACCTTAGCTCCCATGTGAGAATACCTCCCAATGCTACACTAAAATCAACAATATGATAAAAAACTTGACCCTCTAGTTGCATTTTTTCAACACCTTTTTGAATAAAAAGTCTTTGTAATGTCCCTTTCGGGAATTTTATGGTATTATCTTGAGAATTTTATTTATTAAATTTTATGCTGACATTTTCTCCAAAAACCCACAAAATTGCCCCAAAATGCACCAGTAAATAGCTGCCCATAAATTATACAAGCACGGCAAATACATTGACAATTTGCAGAAGTAAACCCAAAAACTCAAATAACATCAGAAAATGCAGCATAAGAAATGGCCCAGCTTCATTTCTTATAATATAACATGCAGAGTACAACTGGAATATGTGAGACAAAATGGGAAAGATGATCGCTGAGTGGAGCTCCAAATATTTTGTTGATATGTTGATCCCGATCTCTCAAAACACCACAACTGTTGCACTCTCTCTCCAACAAGAGCTGCCACCGAATCAACTGAAAGATGATAAAGCACCAATTGAGGACCTGAATGATCCTCACTCCAATATCCCTGAAGCTCTCCTCACTCCAATATCCCTGAAGCTCTATGAAACTCCTAGATGAAGTCTCCTCAAAGAGAATTGGGTTTTCGTCCAACACTCCACAACATACCTGAGGGTTTCCGTCCTGGGGCTACCAATGAAGTGGAGAACTAGGTTCTCAACCTCTCATACAAGAAATAATATCAAATCCAAGATGTCCTCCAATGGTCTCCTCCTCCTCTTTTATAGATCTGATGGACTCCTCTAGAACTTTCTATGTTATTATTATTTGAATCATGGAGCACTTTCCCCTCTTTTATTTCAATTAAAATATTCTTTTTAATGCGGGAAAAGGGTAAATTGGCCACCATGTCCCCTCAAGTCACTAAAACTCATATCTAACCATCCCATCCTGTAGATCTTCTCGTTCTGATTCCAACGAGCTCTTATACTAAGGTGTTCTATCACGTATTCCTCTAGAAATGCCACCTTAAACATAATTAATTGAGTCAAGCAGAACGATTCCAACGAGCTCTTATACTAAGGTGTTCTATCACGTATTCCTCTAGAAATGCCACCTTAAACATAATTAATTGAGTCAAGCCCAATAATAACTCTGATTTTTTTAAGTTGTCGGAATGCACCAGATCGAAAGACAAACTGTGTGGATGATGGAATATACCAAGCCAATGCCATTGGAGCCCATAGAAACTCCTCAAAACCCCTCCAAAAGCCCATGGGCCCGCTGATGACACCAACCTGCATCTAACCTGTCTACCCCCAACTCTGAAAGTCCCTAACCATGTCATAAGGAACACCAGAAAAGGGGCCATTACAGTGTTAATGGATGTTAATCCATTAGAAAAATAGCCTACATGGAGGAATAAAGGGACTAGCAAGGCAACTATTACTAAAAGGTTTGATAGATTCTTAATTTTTACAATGTACTAACTAAGATGAGAAGATTTAAAACTTCGATTGGAGTTGAATGTGTTGCAACAAAATCTAGCACCCACAAAGTATAAAGTCCCAAGCACCAGGGGGTTAGTTTTGTGTAACTCGAGAAGGTTACCCACTATCACCACATTAGCTCTTCCTCTCACTTTAGGGTGGCTCTTCTATAACTCAAGGGAGGCATCCCTAAGTTGGATTGCTAAGGCTATATAGTGGAGGATCTAGGTGAAGCTTGAAGAATAAGCCTTCACAAAACATATGGTTGTAGTATAGATAAAGAAATGAATGGCGTGAGAACAAAAGGGTGATGAAAAACCCCAAGACCAATGCCAATCCAATCATGGTTGGAATGGAGTCAAGGATGTAAGAATCTAAGAGGGCAAATGCTTGAATATGTAAGGTAAATAAGGGTTGTTCTATTTGCCACAAAAAAAAACCTTTGCATGATGAAAATGATCGCATAAAATTAACCTCCAAAAACTAGCAATGTCACTCTAAAACATGGTTATGAAGGTGATATCATATTACCTCATACAACAGCCCAATTTTATTAGATGAGAGATGAACAAAACATTGTTAAATGTAAGATGGATTATATCCTCGCATTACACTATCCAATTGACATAGTGTTCATTACAAGGCCTTCATAACATTCTACAAGGGTCTCCTACCAGAAGATAGATGCAATACCTCCAATCTTCTGCTAGGATTGCCTATAGAATGTAGAATGTAGCCCAATGGAAAAACTTCGCAATCCCCAAATTCCAAACAACTGCCATAAATAGGGAGGGAACTCCTCTTTATAGAGGGAGTTTCCTCTCCCTTACAATAAAATATATTATCCAACAACTAATTCCATGACAACACAAACAAATAATATAATAATGGAGTAGTTAGATCGACCCTCAATCATCGGCTGACCATGTCAAATGGTATGTGGGCATTAACCTCTCTAAGAGAGCTCGTCCCATTCAAAAATAAAGTGTACCTCCAATCTTCCACTAGGCTTACCTATTGAATATAGCCCAATGGGAGAGCTCCTCAATCCCCAAATTCCCAACAACCACCATGAATGAAGAAGGAACTCCTTTTTATAGAGGGGGTTTCTTCTCTCTTCCAATAAAACATATTATTCTCCAACTAATTCCATGACAACCCAAACAAATAATATAATAATGCACTAATTAGATCCACCCCCAATCAATGGCAAACCATATCAAATCATATGTGGACATTAGCCACTCCAAAAGAGCTCGCCCCATCCAAAAATTGAATGCAGTGTGCAAGATATCCTCAAAACGAAAAGGAACACCACTAAAATAAGCATTTTACCATGCCAAAATGCTAAATTGGTCCACATACAATGCAGTTTCCAAGGTGCTAGCTCAATAACATAAAGCAATCCATGCAATGGGAGGATGTACTCCAAGGTCCACCTAGAACAGCTCACCAAGTGCACCCTCCAAAATGAATGAGTGATATAACAATAAAATAATTCTCATCAGAGATTGCTCCACAACCACCATCCCAAAAAAAAAGCAAGTGGCCCACAAGATGCATGCATGCAAATAATGTTCTTCAAGTAACCACTTCCATGAAATAGTGAACAAGTAGTAAAATATTGAAGTGGTTACAACCTTCCACATGCAAAGCTCCATAGCATAATATCATATATTCCCCCACATTTGTGCCTTCCAAGAATTATGAGTGAGAAAATGGTAAAATAGTCTTTGTACGAGAGTGGTCCATAACCTCCTCCAAAAATAGTAATGGGGTCCATAAGGTGCATGAATATGTGTGTAATAAATATCCTCCATGAAACACATGGGGGTCTCATGAGTGGCACATCCCATCACCACATATGAACAACTTGTGGAAAGATGTGCAAGAACAAAGTCAGCAAGGAACTCCTTCCCACATGTGGACCCAGAGTAGGTCACTAGAATTAACTCCATAAAAATATGTGCAAAGCACCCAATAAGTGAAGGGCTTCACATGCATGATTGGTCCAAGGTCTCAAGACCTTTGAAAACCTCTCAAAAAGAGAAAAGCGCTACCTCTAATGTGCAATCATCTCATCTTGTTAAGTTTGACAAAATCAACTCCTCCAAAAAATCATAAAATATGTTCTAACTTGGGTTACAACTCAAAATCTATGCAACTATAACCCAACAAATTCTCTCTCAAAGTGAAACCACCTCAAGCCTACTAAGTTTGACCAAATCGATTCACTAATAAATACTCCAAGGTGATTACAACTCATAAAATAATGGGAAAAAAAACATGTCTTCTTTTGGAAAACCATCATCTCATTTACCAAAACCACATGCACAAGAAAAGTGCACCCTAGAGAAGTGTGTCATCCTCTCTCGAAATAGTAATATAATACATGCATGCCTTGGAATATTTGCCAAAGAAAGGAGCACTCCCTATAGAAGCCTCAAACAACCTCCACATAACCCTTCTAAGTGTGAAAAGATGCCAAATGAAGTAGGGCAACCAAATAACTAACCCTTACCAAGATATTAAACAATAATAATAATTTAACCATTGAATGGTTAAATCAACCCCAATATGTGCGCACAAAGGTCAACGCTCTAATATAGCCATAGTTCAACCAAATAATCACTAGATGATTAAATCACCATGAAAATCTATGCCAATGAGGGGTGCACTCCATCAAAGCATTGTACCCTCTAAATGAAAGTTATTAATCCTAGCAAAGCCCCACCATGACAACAACAAAATATAAGATCACCCTAGGTTTGAAGCTAGAGCACACCACCATCAATGGACAAATATATCATATAAAACATCCAACCTTAGAAAGAGACTAGATTATTAATGAAACATGTAGAACCTCCCCCCTTCTCAATTCCCACCCTTTCCCACTTCTAACTCAAATTGAGGAAAAAAGTGCATCAACAAGGGTACTGACATCATCAAACACATTCCCCTTAGGTGATGTCTAATATCTCAACGTTAGATCACCTAGGAAATTATAGAATGGAAGGATGCTTCCAAAGATGAAACATGGGTTTGAAGAGTCTGTGATGGGTTGGATTTGTGACAGATGATAGGCAGCTCAGCCTTCAAAACGAAGTGAACTATTTCAGGTGCAGCATATTAAAGCTAGAACAGACCTAGGGCTACTCTGCATTAACGAACCGAAACAAGGCGACATGCATTACCCACCACATCAACATCATATGAGAAGGGGCCATACAAAAGTGCTAACCTCATCTAATCATCAAGTATGCCCCCATCACACATCCAAAACATGAGAACCATGTAGAAACACCCCATCTTCTTAGTGACAAACCAATATCTAACATCATCATACAAAGTCACAAAGATGCTCCAAAAAGAAGATGACACATGAAATAGCAAGCATCCACAAGTCAAGAGACTAATCCAATGGCATGATAGTAGCATCCACAACCATAACAAGACCATAAACCATGACCTCCAACTCAAACAAGAAGTAGCATCTCCAAGCAATGAAAGAGAGTGTGTACCCCAAATCCACCCAAACAGCTCCAAGGGACCAGTAGCAAACTGCATCAATGTGATGAAAATCACATTGTGAAACCTCATACAATATGAGGTGTAATAGAATGGACATCTGATCACTTTACCATTCTTCTACAACTTCAATCACCTTTCAAATTCAACTCATTTTGGCTCAGGAATGAGGAATTTATAGAGTTGATATCAAATGAAAGGGTATGCTTTGGGCCTACCTCAGGTGAAGCACTGAACGCACAAAACCAAAGTGATCTCTTAGAGGTGGAAAGTAAGCTGGAAATGATTTACACTACACTAGAACAGAGTTTAACAAAGGAAAGCAAGATAGAAATGGATATTTCGAAGGGGGGAAGAAGCAGAAAATTAGCTTCAGAAGAAGCCAAGTAGAGATAGAAGAGCAAAGTTGTCTTGTTAAAATTGGACAACTAGGTCCAAACTCCATGTTCTGACGCTCAGATTAAGAGGCTAATATTTTTGTTGGATTCCTCTTTCTGAGAGGTGTAAAATCCATATAAAAATAGTCTTAATCCGATGAGCAGAACTTATATTTTGAATTTATTATTCTTAATAAATTATATGTGCAAGGTCAGCCAGTTTTGTAATGTAGGCTCACATGCCCAACAGACGTGTCACACACCCTCATTGATGGATATATATACAGGAAAAGTTGGAGAGAATTTGAACATAACACAACTCACATCTTCCTCTCTCATCCTAAAAGTACGAGCTACCTGGAGGGTTGTTGTGACACATGCTGGGCTGGCTGACCAAAGGAGACTTTGCTGGTTGAAGCATCCTGTTGACCGCCGAAACGATCACATACATTTTTCTTGTTTCTGATTTGTCTTCTGTAAGATCTGCTTATATGTTCTATCTGCATTTTGCTTATCTACTTGTATGATTGCTGTGAGAAAAGTGAAATTGCTCTTAGCATAGAACATCTATAAAACTTAACATGGTATCAAAGCTGAGGTGAAGACAAACTCACTTCAAGTGATCTCCTCTCCACGTCTTGGGTTTTTGGAGAAGGAGATTCACACTAGATTACGCCGGCCTAGTATGATGCCCTAACGGAGAACGCAGTCATGAATTAATACGCTGTTCTAAGCAGCCCTAAACGCGGTTAATGGATGCCTTTATATAGAGGACCATATACGCTATTCATAACCCTAAGCTAATACGCTGCAATGAAGACTTCTACACATAGTCAACGTGATGCCATATACGCTGTTCATTATACACGGTTCACACATGATGAGGAACGCAAAGTCTGACATAGTATACACATGCAGTCATAGCATTAACACGCTGTTATGTAGCCACAGAGAGATTGATATAGTATACGTATGTATACATCACACAGTCATTGCACTAACATGTACGCTGTTATAGTATACGAAATATTAACGAATGGAAGCCGCAGTAATAACATGAAGCACACAGGTTCATATTAATGTCCTGAGGTGCAGTCACAGTGAACGCATGGGACGCAGTCATCTTCATGATCAAAGGTAAACGCAATTATGGTTATATATATGCTGGACATGAAGCTGTTCATGGTTATATATAGATACGCTGGTCAAGAAAACACATACGCAATCAAGAGTGCCAAAGTCATCAAGCCGAAGTGATGAAGAGGTAAGCCGTTGTACATCGTAGCCATCGTAATACACTGTTCATGGTTATACGCAGTCTAGGGTTACGCAGGGCATAAGATTAATACGCAGGTCATCTATCTAGCCGCAGTAAGGGTAGGAACTTATATGCTGTAATGAAGATATATACGCACAGCATCCACAGCAATATATATATATATATATATATATATATATGCACAGGTCATGAAGCAATATATGTATGAACAGCTGGGATTACGCAGAAGAAGTCTATACGCAGCAAGAAGAATAAGGGAGATCTTACTATACTCTATACGCTGTGATGAACTACAGCCCTATGCATCCCTAAACGCAGGTACTAATACGCTGTTCAAATCATAAAGGATAGTCGCAGCAATATAAAGGGAGCCGCAGTCATCAAGGGTAGCTACAGTCAAATCCGCAGTAGGGTATTCACTGGACCATAGTTTTAGGTGCAGTCATGGCTTCATGAAGGACGCAACAAATTGTTGATACTCTCAGCATCCTGTATTGTATATGGATCAGGCGCATAGATCAGGGCATAGAAACTCCAGCCATGCAGTTTCATGAAGACTCATACATATACACACACGCAGGCATACAATGCAGCAATATATAACGCAGCAAGATATATATATTTGCAGGCAGTGGCAAAATATATATACGCAGGTCATGGCATATATATATCATCATATACGCTGGCAAATTAACGCATCGAAATTTATATGCTGTCTAAAAGTCTTATACACAGGCCCTAGTCATGCGCTGTAATGGGAGACACGTAATCATGGAAACACTTTACGACTTATACGCAGGCCCTAGTAATGCGCTGTAATGGGAGACACACTGTAATCATGGAAACACTTCATACGCAGCCATATATTAGCATGGAGATACGCTGTCATCTAAACAGCCATATAGATACGCTGTCAGGAAGACACTTTCCACGCAGTCATCTAATCGTAGCAGTGACTTAGTGGAAGAAGCCTCAGTCATAACCCGAGCTAGTCTCATGGCAAGGAATTCTGTGCTAGTATCATTCTCAGCATACCTGTAAATTAAAGGTGCAGTCAAGATAGATCTTGGATGGATGGAGCAGAAAAGACTTCGGATGAGGACGCTGTATTAATATGCATTCTGGGCTAGATTCATTCTCGGCATAGTCACAATTCTTGTGATGTAATCTCAGCATTTCTGTGAATGGAGTCTTACCGTCTTGGCACAGTTAGTCTCACAGTATATGGATCTGCCTCCTTGCAATCTTGGTATGTATATATATATTTATATGTATCTGTGCTCCTTCCTGGTTACAATATTGGTGAAAGTAAAGCCACAGTCCTAATCTCATTGACCATCACAATCTCGATGTAATGAGAGGGAGCAGTATCACAGTCTGCTCCATAAATCAGTATTTATACACAGTTAGGATGATTGCAAGTGTTGTTGTGTTGGTTGCTGCATTGGTGATGTTTTGAAGACATTCTCTTCCGTGTTGCATGTGCTAGGCCTCAGGCCATAGCACCATAGCAATGGTTACCTTGGGGATGCTGTCTTAGGACTGTTTGGAGATTGTTCAGATCAGCGATTCATCACAGTCAAGGGAGTTTGAGGCTGAAACCAGAATTGTTGGAGCAGCTAGCAATTTGAGGAATGCTGCATCAGGATATGCTTCAGCATGATTGAAGACTGTCATAATGAAGTGTCTTCCACTGCTGTCATAATGAAGTGCCTACCACTGCATATACTCCTGAGCAGAATGGTGTTGCTGAACGCAAGAATAGGACTATTGTGAAAGCTGCCCGTGCCATACTATGTGACCAGGGTCTTCCAAAGTTTCTGTGGGGAGAAGCTGCAAATACTGCTGTGTACATTCAAAACCGATGCCCTCATTCCGCTTTGGACTCCAAAACTCCCGAAGAGGTTTTCTCTGGTAAGAAACCTGATGTCTCACATTTTAGAATTTTTGGATGTCTTGTCTATTTTCATGTGCCGAAAGAAAAGAGAAGTAAGTTGGATGCTACTGGGAAGAAAGGAATGTTTGTGGGCTACAGTGAGACTTCTAAGGCATATAGAGTCTATGTACCTGGTCAAAGGGAAGTAGAGATAAGCCATGATGTCACTTTTGACGAAGATGCTTCCCTGAAGAAAGTAGTAGATCTTCTTAGATCTGAAGACAACCATGAAGAAAGACCTAGAAATCTGGAAGAACCCCAGGATGAGACTATGCCTGATGTTGAAGGGCCAATGGACCCTATTGATCCTTCCCCTTCTCTAGGAAAGAGGCCATCATGGCTCAGGGACACCCTCGAAGATGCTGAGGGTCATGCTGCCCCAAGGGGAACATTCCAAGAAAGCAAGAAGCCGTGTAGATACCAAGGGTATCTAGCTGCCATGAGTACTATTATACAATCTGAACCTGGATCTTTTGAGGAAGCCATCAAGCATCAAGTCTGGAAGGATGCTATGCATGAAGAATATGAGGCTATTATGAAGAATGATGTCTGGGATGTGGTCCCGAGACCGAAGGACAAATCTGTTGTCACCGCTAAATGGCTCTACAAGATTAAACATGGATCTGATGGGAGTGCTGAAAAGTTTAAGGCAAGATTTGTTGCCCGTGGCTTCTCTCAAAAGGAAGGAATTGACTATGACGATATATTTGCACCTGTGGCTCGATATACCACCATCCGATCCATCATAGCCCTTGCTGCTACGCAAGGATGGAGTCTTCATCAGATGGATGTCAAGACCGCTTTTCTGCATGGTGCAATAAAGGAAGAGGTGTATGTAGAACAACCTCTGGGATTTGAAGTTCAAGATCGAGACACTTATGTCTGCAGGTTGAAGAAAGCCCTCTATGGGTTAAAGCAAGCACCCAGAGCTTGGTATGAGAGGATGGATAGTTACTTGATGAAGCTGGGCTTCACTCGAAGCAATGCTGATCCAAACCTTTACTTTAAGGTTGAGGAAGGAAAGCCTCTCATTCTAGTGCTGTATGTGGACGACCTCTTCCTGACAGGTGATGACCCTCTCATTCATCAATGTAAGAGGGAGCTTGTTGCTGAGTTCAAGATGAAAGACCTAGGACTGATGCACTATTTCCTAGGCCTGGAGGTCTGGCAGAGACCTGGAGAGATTTTCCTTTCTCAAGGAAAGTATATTGTGAAGCTTTTGGAAAGATTTGGGATGGTGGACTGTAAGTCCGTGTCGACACCAATGGAACTCAACTTTAAGAAGTTGAGAGGCAGCGCTGCAGGGCCTATCTTGGCCAATCCTACTGAGTATCGTCAACTCATAGGAGCTTTGATGTTCTTAGTGAACACCCGTCCGGACATATGTTTTGCAGTGAATACTTTGAGTCAACAGATGGTTGAGCCTCATCATTTTCACTGGGTTGGTGCCAAGAATCTTTTGAGATATCTTCGGGGCACGATAAACCATGGGCTGAGATACACTGCCGAGAGTGTGATACTCCGGGGATATACTGATGCCAATTGGGCTGGCAGTGTGGTGGATCGTAAGAGCACATCTGGATGCTGTTTCAATCTTGGTTCTGCTTCGATCTCATGGATGAGCAGGAAGCAGAAGTCGGTGGCTTTGAGCACCGCGGAGGCCGAATACATTGCTGCTAGTATGGCCTGTTGTGAAGCAGTTTGGTTGAGGAAGCTCTTTAGTGAGCTGTTCCAACATGTGCTAGATACCACTGTAATACTCTGTGATAATCAGAGTGGGATTCGTATGACTGAGAATCCTGTGTTCCACGACCGATCCAAGCATATTGATATCAGGTACCACTTTATCCGGGATATGGTACAGCGAGGCGCCGTAAGGCTCGATCATATAGGAACTGATGAGCAGGTCGCAGATATTCTCACTAAGCCCCTGGGGAAGGTCAAGTTCCTAACCTTCCGTGAGAGTCTTGGTGTCGTGGAAAGACCCTATGATGTGGGTCTTGTTGGACGATGAGCTCTGGGAGCTCTGGGGGGCTTTGGGGATAGCTTCTCGAAGCTATAAGCACTCATAATGCTTCTGCCCCACCCTTGTGATTATTGAGCTGGTTCGCCACTCATTTAATCTGTGCCCCGTATGCATCCTACCCATTAAGTTCAGGGCTCATGGGAAGTACCTCTCATTTGGCCAATGAGGTGTGGAAAAGCTAGAGACTATTAGCAAAGACTGATGGACGCATCAGAGATTGCCGTACTCTCTATCTAGGATGGCATGGTCCAACCACTTGATCTGGGATCAAGATTTGTGAGGTTTGGGACCTCTGGACTGATTATGTCAGTCAGGGAATGATGTCTTTGTGACTGACCCACTTCTGTTCTGAAATAAAGAAGCCAGCAAAGCAAGTTTCGGCGGGATGACTCACGATGTTAATTGCACTAATAGATGGAGTTCTCCCTAGTTGAGAGGGAGTGTTAAAATTGGACAACTAGGTCCAAACTCCATGTTCTGATGCTCAGATTAAGAGGCTAATATTTTTGTTGGATTCCTCTTTCTGAGAGGTGTAAAATCCATATAAAAATAGTCTTAATCCGATGAGCAGAACTTATATTTTGAATTTATTATTCTTAATAAATTATATGTGCAAGGTCAGCCAGTTTTGTAATGTAGGCTCACATGCCCAACAGACGTGTCACACACCCTCATTGATGGATATATATACAGGAAAAGTTGGAGAGAATTTGAACATAACACAACTCACATCTTCCTCTCTCATCCTAAAAGTACGAGCTACCTGGAGGGTTGTTGTGACACATGCTGGGCTGGCTGACCAAAGGAGACTTTGCTGGTTGAAGCATCCTGTTGACCGCCGAAACGATCACATACATTTTTCTTGTTTCTGATTTGTCTTCTGTAAGATCTGCTTATATGTTCTATCTGCATTTTGCTTATCTACTTGTATGATTGCTGTGAGAAAAGTGAAATTGCTCTTAGCATAGAACATCTATAAAACTTAACATGTCTGGCTTAGAGAAGGGAACAAGAATACAAAGTATTTTCACAGGTTTGCTAGGCCATGAAAGCTCAAAACACCATATTAAAGATTCAAGACAAGAATGGTAGATTACATACTGGTTTTGAAGAGATAGCTAGGACAGCAGTGGACCATTTCAAAGGCATATTCCAAGACCCTGGCAAACAGAATATTAAAGAAACACACTCAACCCTCCCAAATTTAAATAAGCCCATTTCTGATGAGCAGAACGAGACATCCTAAACCCTGTCGAGGAAGATGACTTGAAGTGCTGGTTTAATTACACATTCATAAAGCCCCTAGGCTAGATGGCTGACCCATGGAGTTTAATAGGAGTTTTTATGATGTTTAGGGGGAGGACTTGCCAAGGGTACTTGGAGAAATCACCTACAAGTGGGAAGATTACTGGCCATATTAACTCAACATTCATGGCCACCATTCCCAAAGAAGATAAGCCTTTGACCTATGATGCTTTTAGACCCATTGCTCCGCCTAACTGCTCATATTAAATTATAGCCAAAGTTATAGCTAGAAGACTCAAGCCCATCCTATCTACAGTCATTTCTGAAGAGCTGTTTGGGTTCCTGGAAGAAAGACTAATATTCGATGCTATCAGAGTAGCATAAGAAGCCCTTCATCCCATTAAAAAGAAGGAAGTAACCCACTTTTCTAATCAATCTAGACTTGTCGAAAGCCTAAGATAAGGTAGACAAGAATTTTCTGAGGCTCCCATGCTGCATAGTGGACTAGATAACAACATGGTAAACTGGATTGAGGGTTACTGCAACTCACTCTCTTATGATGTGCTAATTAATGGAGCAGTTTCACAATTCTTCCATCCCCTTGAGGACTAAGGCAGGGCTGCCCCCTGTCTCCTCTTCTATTTCTTCTAGCAGCAGAAGGATTAAGCATGATCTTGAAATGTGTAAAGGATGGGAAGAGTTGAATTACTTGAATAGTATACATGTTACTAAAGGTGCTAAACACAACCCACCTGCTGTTCACTGATGATGGCCCACTGTTTGGAAATGGTACACTTAGCAAGGCAAAGGCTATACGGAAATAGCTCTAGGCCTATATAGCACAACTAGAAGCATTCTTCTCAGCCAGCAGAAATCTACTGCAACATTTTGCAAACTGGAGGTTATGTGGTAGAAAGAATTAAAGAAACTCACTTTTCAGATCAAATATTTTGAGGACAGTGTGAAGAATATTGCATGCAAGCTGAAAGCAAATGACTATACATCTATGGGCAGGTTATGGTCAAATGAAAAATATTAGAAAAAGGTTAATTTTTGCTGTATAGGTGGATTTCTTTTGGGGGAAGACTAACCCTGTTCAAAAATGTTTTATGGACTATGCCTGTTTATTGGATGTCCCTCTCTCTATCATTCCATTCTTAACAAGGAGAGAATACTCTGACAACTCTGCTATGGGTACCTGTGGATTGGAAAGAGTAACAAACAAGCAAAACCCTGCTTACGTACAAGAAAACTGCTAAACCTATAAGAAAGACTGGCTGAGGGCTGAAAGATCTAAGCCTTTTCTCAGAGGAATGGCATCCGAAGGGATGTAGAAATTACTCACTTTTGAAGGTCTGTGGCAGTCAGTCATGACTCAACTCATGAGAAAGAAATATGTGGAGACTCTTAGCATTGAAGAGCGGATAGGGTGCCCAAGAAAATCTACTGCAGGAGATTCTAACTGCTTGAGAGCATCAGTAGGGTCATATCCTCTCATTGGGGACCATCTGGCTTGGCTGGATGGTAATGGTCAGCATCTAAGGCTGGGAAATGACCCGTGGATCAGGGGTATGCAGTCTCCTAGATTGTCCAGCGAGTTACTGGAAAACATTCATTCCCTCAGTTGCTTCTACCTGGCTGATGCATATGAAAAAACAATGCGAACTGGTGCATCTGACAGGAAAAAGCAATACACTTGGGACTGCAGAATAATTTAAGGCTGAATAATATGGAGACTACCATATTGTCCAGGGAATTAAAGGAAAATCTTCACTTTCTCAATTCTTTTACCTAGCTGATGCATATAAAGAAAAAAATGCAAACTGGTGGGACTCAGACAGGAAAAAGCAGAACGGTTAGGACTGCAGAATGATTTAAGGTTGGGAAATGACACAACAATCCATGGGTTGGGGGCATGGAGGCTCCAAGATTGTCCATGGAATTAGTAGAAAACCTTCCCTCTCAGTTGCTTCTACCTGGTTGGTGGATAAAAAAACAATACAAACTGATGGGACTCGGACAGGGAAAAGCAGAACAGTTCGGACTACAGAACAATTCAGCAGTGGAGTGGGAAGATTACAAAACAGCAGTTAAAGGGCTAAATGGAGGCAAAGGAAAATGGGAAGGAACCATGGTGGAGAAGGCACTTGGAGCACACTTGGAGGTCAACGAGGTAAGGAAAGACCCTCATTCACTTCCCTTTTTCTGCTTTGATCTGTGGCTATCCAGGAATGTTGCTTTCTTTCAGAAGAAGAGAGTAACCCCAGCCATTACCTACTACAAGATTAAAGGAGCTTATAAATCATATGAGAAATGTCAGAGAAGAAGAAGAGAGAAGTAGATGAATTGGAGGTAGACAGGACCATTCCTTATGGATCTTTCAATGGGCTGCTAATCAGAACCCTAGAGAGAAAGAGGCAGGGGTCACATTCCACATCTCCGAACAGCAGAAGATCTCCTTTGAATGTGGCTTGGGACAATGCATTAATAATAAATCTGAAGGAAGAACAGTCAGCTTCCTCATGACCATTGTTTTGAAGGAAGGCATTCAGAAGATAATCATTTATGGGGACTCTAAAATCTTTATTGATTGGATGACAGAAACAAGAAAGCAGAGGTATATAGGGCTCTATCGGGTGCTCTATCATGCAGTTGACCTGAATTCCTGGTTTCAGACCAGGAATTTCGATCATATATACAGGGATCATAATCAGAAAGCAGGCAGACAATCAAAGCAAGCTTGCAGTCATCCATCAGGTTCTTTTGTACTCGCACCATATCAAGATGGGGTTGAGAATGTTCTCCAGCCAAGGATTATTGCTATTTGGTGTTTTGTGAGAACAACTGCTGCTGTTTTTTTTTGGTGGGTTACATGATCTTTATCAGGTGTAATGTATGATCTGATTCTTACAGGGTTCTTCAGGATTGGCATGACGCCTGTATTGGCGTTTTTTGCTCCAAATAAAATAATAATCTACACAAACATAGAGAATCATACACCATCTTTGTCAGCTACAGAAGGCAGATGGGTAGTTTTGGCAGACAAGAAGCACATTTTTGTTCAGAAGTTGATGATGTTTACTTAGCAGCTAAATCTACTCACTGCAGCACATTAGACAAAACCAAGGAAAATGACCATAAGTGCAGAATACAGAAACATATGTGTGGCTGGTAAACATATCAGAAGGTGCAGAGAGAGGTATGTGACATGGCCGTAGGATAAGATAAGATAAGATAAAATTTGATTAGTCCAACAAATGACCACAAAAGTAGGTCAATGGGACTGAAGAAGAGTACAATCAGCACGAATACAATGTGAGAGTGCAAGCACATCTTCTAGAAAATGCTGAAAATAACATAAAGAAGGGAAGAAACAAGCACTAGTACTGCTGCGACATGCATATCAAAGACTGGCACGATAAAAAATAATCAGTATTCTGCCAAGAAAGAACGAATGAGATAGGAAGATCTGGCAAAGCTATATTTTCTAATTTTTTAGAAGCAAACGTATTTAACTTGTTTTCTGAAGGCTTTTAGCGCTTGAAGTTTATTTCATGGAAGAAATATTTTAAAATATTTACACATTGCTAAATTTTTAAATTTTTTGAGAAGAAAATGTATTTAACTTGTTTTCTGAAGGTTTTTACCTCTTGAAGTTTATTCCATGGAAGAGAGATTTAAAAAAAATTACACATATTTTTGGCACATGAATGTAAACCTCAAATCAGGCCAGAAGAAGATTTTTAAAAGTTGAAAATAGAAGTCACAATGTTTAGAGATGAAATGGTCAATTTCTACACTGCAATGTTTTTCCCAAGAAAATAAATTTGAGAAACTAATTCTAAAATAGAGGCAATCATGATAGAGTTTACCCAAGTAATCTGTTGAAACCAATAAAAGCTGCCTGCATTAATTAGCAACCCAGGTAAGACTCCAGTAAGGGGTTCAGGAGTTGGAATGCTCAGTTTAATGGATTGTCAAGGTGAATCCAACTGAATCCTGCCTTCAACATAAGGATGAGCAAAGAAGTTGACAATCTTATGGAGTTCAAATATTGTCTAGGTAGGATTGGTAACATTACACCTTCAAAATGAGGGAGACAGCAATCTAAAAGAGCACCAGCATGGAAACCTGGATCTGGAGATGAAGACAATCTGGAGACACAGGTAACATGTTAACATCCTAGATAAGCAGCAAGCACTGTGGCTGCTTAGCCATTCATGTTGTTCAAAATTTTGTAGTCATCTTTTAGATTGTATATCTCTTCTTTGTAAATGTTTTTGAGCTTTTGTACTAAGGGGCTAGTTAGTTCAAAAGTATTAATTCTGTGTTAGTGTGAGGTGTTTGGAATATTGACACTCCAATAATATTCAGAAATCATCACCACTTTATTAATCAGCAACACGTGATGGTTGGAAGTTGGAACATTTATATGTTCAGGTTAGGTCACATCACCATAATCAGTTAGGGGTATTTATAAATTGTAATGAAACATTATGTAAAGGTATAGGTGAGAAATGTATATGCGGCATCAATAACCAAATAATATTTTTATCTCCAACTTCATTGTATGTGCAAACCCTAAATTTCTGAAAAGACAATCGTAAAAAAATCAATATAACATGCAACTGCATTTATCCCAATCCTGACTCTGTAACCAGAGCTTCCCAGAGAATCTGCCTAAGGCAGGTTCAAAGAATCACAGGTGACAGGACTACCACTCTGGACCATGCATTATGAAATCTACTATCCCACAAGCATTTCATGTAATAAATTTGCCGAGCCAATATTTTGGAGCTCTGAATTAACAAATTTACAAATCAAGGACAACCCTTTAATTGATATGGTGTCTTTGCAAAAAAATTTAAGCAATTATGAAAAGGTTCTTCAGTAGTGAGAAAAAAAAAATTGCAATCAGAATAATTAAAAATAACAAGATATGGATTTTCTCCATCGTGTTCTCATTTGTCCCAAGACAAAAAAATCCTTAAGGTTTAAAACAAATTTCATAAACTGCCTATCTAACAAATAAAAATCATATAAATTGCCAACTTTTATAACTAAACAAGGCCAGAATCAAACCAATCTCATCAATTAGCTGCCACAATGATTCACTTTAACAACCATATTGATGCTAAAACAACTCACCTAGTAACATGTGACAGGCTTCCACGAAACAAATCCTGAACCACAGTCCTTGCTTGAGGATTTTTGGAGTGACCAAGAAATCGCTCCAATAAGGAAAGAAGTAATGTGAGGAACTCGTGGCTATCTTGTTGCACGCCATTATCTAGCTCCAATGTCCTTGTAAAGGCAGCTGAATCTACAGCAACCCTTTTGCCTGAGTGCAATTGCGCAAACAACCGTGAAAGTTGGTATAACACAGGCTGTTGTTGCAAAAGTTCTGGCTCAGCAGAAAAAAAACATGTCCTAAATGATGTATTCATGTAAAGGCATTGAAGTATGCTGTTTGCATAACATGTTGCACCCAGGTTTGTGAGACCTGAAGGAAAATCCAAGCTGGAACGTAATGAATCATTTGGATCTGGTCCAAGTGCTAGTATGGTGTCTGCCACTTTTTGCCACAGGCCCTGCTTTCTGACTCCATTAGGAGGAGGAATCAATCCACAGAAGCAATTAGGTGAGTCTTTAGAATTGACTCGACAACCATGGCAAATAGGTTTTCCAATATTGTATAACTGAAAAATATCATCCTTAGTTATCTGACCCGTTGCATTGATTTTCCTGCAAAACCAATCTTATAGGGATCAACAAAAAAAATAGACCAAAAAATAGGTTGCAAATGAAAATGTCATGAAACTCCCCAGTGTAAACCTTAAAATTCAAATAAGATTGCAGTCAACTTGAGAAAAGAAGGCCAATTATATGAATTATCTTAATAAGCACTTCATCCACAGTAAATTTCAAATTTTTTATTTAAATATACATTTAAAGCCCTGGTGTGACCTAAGCTAATATACAAAACTAGGCCTGGAATCCAACCATACCATATGTGCAAAGCACTCAACATGTATCATCTGGAAACTCTAAATTTAAAATTATCGATGCCTGGAGATTATCTTACACCGTAACACTTAACAGTTGGAGCAACTGAAGACAAAAACTTTAGGTCGTCTCCATTAAATGTCGAAAGCCATAATTCATAAATAGCCAAAAATTAAGCAGCAAGTAACCTACCTTAATGTCTCTGAGCGGGCATCCTCAATATTACTCAACCGTTGTTTCTTGCTTTTGCCTCTTGTATTTGTCCCACTCATTTTACTGCTAGAAATGTTTCTACCTTGTTAACTTGACTTTCCTTCACCTTAATAGCATTTATCAAGTTCCTACCACCTCTCTTACAAATAGTTAACAGAGCAATACCGATCAATGATAGTATTTGCTCTTTAATTATTCCTGCATCAGAAAACAGGCAAAAATCAGTCTATAAAGAAAGAAACAACAGAAAATGTTCATGATAATAGAAATATGATAATAAAAAAACTTACAGATAAATCTATTTACACAAAGTCGTGTTGATCCACGAAGGTACTTCAAAGCTAGAATATTTGGATTTCCAAATTCTGATCAGGGGGCTCTCATTAATGTGAAATTAGTTCAAAGTGAGCAGATTACTGATTTTGTGGGAGACAACTGAAAGCGTTTCGCCCTGTTTCCTTCTTGTTAATCCTTGTCTTTCTCAACAAAATTCATTTAAGAATGATAGCCCCTGCAGAATATACAGGTAACTCAATTTGAAGAACAGGAGGAAATTGTTTAAAAGCTTAAATTCCAATGCTTCTAAACACAAACTAAAACATGGTAAGTCATAATAACAAAAAGATGAGTTCAACTCTATGCAAAATCGACCTAAAAATTAAAATGTACCACAAACACTCATATGATAACAGTCTACAAGAATAATAATTATCTACTTAGTACTATCATCAAAGAGCAAAGAACATTCCACAGAAAGTAGTAGTCTGCGGATCCACTTTCAGTACCAATTCCACAGCTGTACCAACAATATACAGAAATTAGAATCGAAAGCCTCAAGCCAAACTAAACAAGAAACTGCCAAATGAGATTAGAAAATGATAGAACAAAGTCAATTTGAGTACTTAACAGATGCAAACATTATAAATACTACCGCAACACTTAACATGACAGTTTTGGCCAATGATTATCCTATTTTATCTGCTACAAGCAGTATTAAAAAAGTTCTTCCGTCAGAAAACCCAAGAAAATGATTGAACGGACCCCATATAGAAGACTGAACAGATGTCAAAAAATTTAAAGGTCGATATGACGCCTGCTAATAAATAATTCTACTATCGTGGTCAAATTGCACGCCTTGGGCCAACAAAAATGGGAATAACACTAAAGAGATATCAAAAAAAAACTTGAATAAACTTCAATTCTTGGCAATAAATACGCCTGAGCTTTTCCAAGAGCACAACTGCGCCTTCTATAGGCTTACCAAAGAAGAAAATAGTATTTCGTTTACAGTTTCTCTGCTCTAGTAACTGCTTCTATATGACATCAAAACTCAAGATGCAGCTCTAAAGTTTCCGCTGGACGGTGAAATTGCATCGCTTGACAAAATGTCATTAGCCGATACTCGATTTCTAATATTCACACGTCAATGTGGCATTTAAAACCGTGTGAAGATATAGTGAAAACGCAAAACATTCCTATATTGAAACAGAAAGGGAGTTTAAGTCTAACATCCAATAATAACCTAAATATCACAAATTACCCTAAGATTTGAGCTATTTCATAAGCTGCGTCATTAATGCGCGCTGGCAATATATGAGCATTGAGATAACAGGCGGATTCAAAATTCCCCTGTTTTTAAGGTTTTGACGATGTAAATCGCCCGGACAAATCTGCAGATAAAATATATTTTCTGCAAACAAAATTTCCTCTAAATTTCTGATAAAAGGATCATTTGTAGCCAATAATCGTCCCAATACAACATCTATCAGAAAATTTATAAAGGAAATTGAACGAAAATTCAACCTTCTGTTTTGCATACACCTGCGCGCGATCGACTCTGGCTTCCAACGACAAAATGGTGATAGTTGCACAGGACGAGGATTAAATCGTTCGACTTCCTGCGTTTTACGGTGTCTATTTATTTTTCAATTTCACCAACTCAAATCAAAACAAACAGCGCTGGTTTAGCATTTCATTTTCATCAGTTAAACATTTCGCAGTTTTTCTTAATTTGGCGTTTAAAATCTGTACTTTCCCTACCTGGCAGATTAAATTTTATTTATTCGTACTCCAAGCTGCGACATAATTAGTCTTTCCTATTTCCAGATCATGCTCCGAGGCTAAGAAATATAAAATACGATAGATGGATCGAACGATTTTCCTGGGTGGGAGAGTTCAAAATTTTCCTTAAACGTTTTCAATAATGAGTTGCGTCCGTCGAAATAAAATAACCTTGTGAATGGCCACCCAGTGACGTGTACTTTCCAAATTTTACAAAAGGGATGATGGAAATTGGCTGTGGAGCTTGTAATGTGATGGGACGACACTTCAATCTTTTGTACCAAACGCATTACTTAAACAAGTCAATACTTGTGTGGCTTATTACCTTTTAAATATTAAAAGGTGAATTACCAGGCTTTTATTATTTATTTATTTCATTTTTAGCATTTATTTATTTTATTTTTAGCAGTGCTTATTTTTCTTTTAAGTAATTAAAAAAAAATCATTTCTTATTTTTTATTAAAATAAATTTATTTGTGTTTCTATTTTTTTATTTAAATAATTTCATTTGTGTTTTTTAAGAATGTGATTTAGAGAGGAAAGTGAATAACAAATTTTTTAACCAAAACATTAATCAATAAATAAAATGATAATAATAATCTTATCATTATGAATTTAGAATTTTATTTTAAAATAATAATAAAAAATTACCAGATTGGTTGTGATTTTATATTTTCCAAAAAAGAAAGAGTAACAAGTTTTTATTACATTTGATGTTCGATGGAGCTATGCAAAAGGATAGCCTTTAGGCATGATTTCCAAAATTCCAAAGATTCCTATTACTTTTCTGGCATACTGCCTTGCAAACTGGGTCAGCAATAAAATACACTTGCATAACATACTTCTAAAACACTTAAAGACAATTTAGTATTTGTTCATTGATTGGTCTTGGTGAGACCCTTGCTTGTTGCTTTGTTCATTTGAATTTTCTCCCTTCTGGTTCAGCGTAATGTTTTTGAGATAGGTGACCGTCTCCTCCAGGTGAGTGAAGTTATTTCTGCCTTATGGCCCTCCAATTGTCTCTTCAGATCACCATTCTCAACTTTCATTTGAAACCTCAGATCTTCTATTGTCTCTTTTATCTTGTAGATCATAAATTTATTGGCTCTGCAAGTGGCACAATTTTCGTTTTGAGAGACTCGTTCAACTGGATTTAAATCCATTTCTGAGAGATCTTCAACTTTCCTTTGAAAAACAATTTGATTCTATGTGTTGTGTTGGTGCTTCCTAATATCTCTTATTGAAAAAAGCCTTGCTAAGGTTCCCTTTCCCTTGTTAGAATGACACCTCTGATTCTGCTTGTTGTAGCCTTGTTGTTTTGCCTTCCCTTTAGAGAAGTAACAGCCTGTTGGAATGAAGAAAAACAAGTAGAAGAAAGAAAAGATCTTAGCTGCACAGACAGCGGAACAATGGGATGAAATGAGGGGGCAAGAATCGAGATTAAAGAAACGCAAGCACTCAAGATGCAAACAAAACAGAGAAGAATGACTCATTGACAAATTGAATGCAATAGGAAGGGATCGATATGCAAACTGTGCACGTGGAAAAGGAGTGGAATCACACTGTGATAATGCAGGAATGAGATTAAGTGAGGATCCCGGGCTGCTTTGATGGGTGGTAGAGCCAGAGAGGCATGGAGATCGATGGGAGAAAGGATCCACAGGATGAGCGAAGATCAGACTGAGAATGACAAAGGAATAGGGAAGCCTGATATATAAAGGAGAGGAGAGGGCAAAGGGAGGACCAAGCCACTTAGAAATCGTGCATACCTAGAGGAACACAATTAGCTTTAAGTCGTAGATCTTCGAGCTATGGTAGAGGTAGGATGTGCTCAGAGATTTTCGATTGGAATCACGGGACTTCCATGCGTTTTCAACTGAGAGTATATCTTTGCAGAGATTTGTAATGATACTGCGAATTTGCTTTGTTTTGAACCACTGTTTGTCTTGGGAAAGTGTGATTTTTGTCATGATTTTCATGCAGGATCAAAGTACTAGGGAATCAATGTGTGATACACCTCCGCATCTTCTCTTGTTTCTCCTTAGGGCCTGGACACTGCCATATTTGTAAAGTGGTCCATTGTACTGTTGTTTTCCCGCAGTATGTGCTTGAAAGTGATATTTCCTAGACCTACCAAATTGTGCCTTATTCTTTTAAAAATTCGATGCATGGTAGCATTTGGGGGATTTCTTCTGCTGACCATGGCTTCGATTATAATTTTTGAATCCCCCATAGTTATTGGATCTTCGGTCTCCTTTTTTTTAAGGATCTTGGATCCCATTAGCAAACTATATGCCTTTGCCTTGTTGTTGGAGGTTTCCCCCAACCCCCACTCATAGATGACCAGATTGTCCCCCCTAGGCTCGATGATGTTCCCTCTTGCACCTGCTCTGCTCGGATTATTTTTGGAGGCCCTATCAAAAAATAGACCGTGCCTATTCAAGTTTCATTTCCATATTATGAATTCTTCCTTATTTAGTCTTATTTTCCAGTTATGGATTGGAGGTCTATCATTGGGACTAATATTACAATTGTTTATTATCGTTGCCCTGCTAATCCAATTCCTTTCTTCTTGCTGGAGTAGACTATTGTCAATTGTTTTTAACCCTTTCATATTTAAAAATTATGAGGCGAGCCCCCAAGTTTTTGATAGGACTCTTCCAATTTTTGGAACATGGTCTTTGAAAATGCTTTTGTTCCTTGAGAGCCATATCTACCAACATAGGAAAGAAGGGATACTTTCCCAAAACCTTTTAATGGTTTGCTTATTCTTCATTGAATAAGGATAGTCTTTTTTTTCCATTCAGTAAAGAAGTCATTAAAGGTCCTGGAGAAGTTGAGTTCTACTTCCAGGGGACTAGAAAGCTACTTTCAACATTCTCTAGTAAATGGGCAATCCAAAAAAAGGTGTTGAATAGATTCTTCTTTGTTTAGGCAATTTGGACACCTTGACGGGCCGGAGAATCCCTTTCTTTTAAGGTTTTCAGCAGTGAGGATTTTTCCTTTTAGTAGGGTCCAACTGAAGATTTTAACTTTAGGGAGACTTTCTGGTTTCCATATGGATTTCCATGGTGCCCAATCTTGTTCATTTTGCTGAGCTTGTAGAACGTTATATCCAGACTTGACTATGTAGACACCTCCACTAGGGTCCCATATGATTGTATCTTCATCCTCCATGTTTGTTGGGGTTGATCCTTTGAGGTGGTGCACTAAGAGATCCCATTGACTTTTTTAAATTTGGAGGGAGATTTAATATATGCCAGTGTAAATTAATTTAAATTTTTATAGTACAATGAATGTATATATTTACAGTATTTACATAACTATATGTATTTATATTCAAAAATAATATCATATTTTAGTTTTTTTTTGTTAATGTGTGTTTAAGATTTAATAAAAAGGAATAGTCTTTCAATATCAGTTTTAATGAAAGGTTGTGGTTAAATTTTTTAAGTTACTTACATTTTATAAATAGAGATTTGTGATTATTTGTGTTATTAAGAGGGTTTTTAGCTATGTTGTATATTTATAAGTTTAAATTGTGAATTTAAATTATTCATATATCCTAAGATTTCTTTCTTACTCGTGTGTCATAATCTTATCTATATTTATCTACATTTAACTTAAATGGTTAAGTTAGTTATAAGATAATTGTAAACAAAATAACTGACGAGATCCTGGTTCAATGACAACACCAGGAGGAAAAAAAAGAAAAAGAAAAAGTGATATATTTGATTATTTATTATTCATCATTATTGGAACTTATTTTCACATAATGCATCTTGAATATTAGGAAGAAGTTCAATCAACACACATTCATTTGGTAATGAGTTGATTGTTTTATTAATAGAAAAAGTTATTATTTTTATGAACACCTCCTAAATTCATCTTCATTTTTTCGTTTCAAAATATTAAATCGGATATATTTGTTTATTTATTATTCATAATTATTTATGCATATTTTCACATAACGCATTTGATATATGAATATGAGGGGGTCTAGTAAATACATTATTTGGTAACGATTAAATCGTTGTTTTAATACAATAGTTGTTATTTTTATGAACACTTTAATTGATATAAAGATTGACATTTTCTAACTATTATAAGTTTTGAAATTTTTGGTTCCAAATCTAGCGAAACAAAAATCCCAAGCATTCGGATTGTGGAGAGTTTACAACTTAAATTTGAGATTCCAACATTCTAAATATATTCAACCCAAAAAATTTCAAAAAGTATAACTAGTAGACTAAATTAAATCCATCTTTACTCTAAATTTTAAATTTTAAATAGCTAAAACTATTTATTATCTTAATTATTATTCAAAATTATTCACTCGTATTTTCACATAATGAATTTTGTATATGATGGTTTGTCTACGAGTTAATCATTTAAAATAGCTAAAACTACTTATTACCATGTTAATGTTTATAAATTTACTCTTATTTTATTTTCTTTTCTTTCTTTTTTTTCAGATGAAAAAGTACTGGTGTATATTATGTACCACTACATCTTTCAATAAATTTCTAATAACATTTCAAGTACATATAAAGTGTTTGTTCTTATACTAACATTATGAAAAATGACATCCATTTGTTCCCATAGCACGAAGTCCATATACACTAATATGTTCATAAAAAATATAAGCAGAAAGGTGAAAAAAAAGTTCAAGCATGCTAATCAAAAGTAGACATGAAACTCATATGAAGGGAAGTTGGACTGTGCCCTCCTCTCTAGTCACATTTTTCTCCATGAACCTGTAATGTATGAAGCTTGATTCCTCCTCTAAGCCCTGTTTGGATAAATTATTTGCCACTGAGTTTGACTCCTTGTAGATATGCTAAAAGGATATATGGTGGAAGGACTGTGTAAGATAGTCAATGTGGTTGATCCAACCCTCCAGGCTAGGTGGAAGAAAAGTCGCTCAACCTGACCCTCCATCAATGAGAGTTTTTGAATCTCCATATATGTGGATCGTGTCCAAAGACAGTCTATTGGCAAACCAGAGGAGTCCCCAAAGGGCCAGGGTCTCCACTCTCAAACCAAAAGGCCAGGGTCTTCGCTCTCGAATTTGTACCATCCCCTCCGTGCTAAGATAATTTATAATGTGTTCTGTTGCAAAATCAGATCCATACGCCACAACCACATTTGCCTCCCTGTGTGCTCCATCAAAGTAGTCAGCAGGGAATAGGATGCTTGGGGAAATGGATTGATGAAGTAAGTCCTTGAACACCTGCATCCTATTTGTAATATTTTCCATCCACCTCCCTATGTTAGTGCAAATCTATAGGATATTTACAGGGCATCCCTCAAATATGTATCGGTTCCGAGCTTGCCAAATCTCCCATAGAATAAATAGAGTAGTGGATTTATGTTTACTCCCTCTCTCGATCCATCATTGAAGACATTGTTCAATAGAGAGAAAAGTTTTAAAAGGGATGTGTAAAATGTGGAAAAATTGACATACCTGAAGGGAAATTGGACATTCCAGGTAGAGGTGTAGATTAGTCTCCAAAGCGTCTCGACAAAGAGGGCACCTTCCTGGGCCATGGATTCCCTTCTTTCAAAGATTTTCCCGGGTCAGTATCTTGTTGTGCCAGACTAGCCAAGTAAATAAAATAAATTTTAATGGGGCCTTTCATTTCCAGATCTGGTTGAACCAACATGTGGAATTTAAATTGTATATGGTGCATATAATATATATGTAAGTTTCGGCCACAACCACTAAGTCCTTTAAGAGTTTTCCTCCCCAAGTGATGTAGTCGCCTTTATCATATTTGCACAAACCCGCTGATATGAGGTCTCTAACATAAACATTCCATGCAGTAGTGCAGTCCCCAACCATACCAATATGAGAAACATCACACCATACAAGAAATAATCCCTGCCACTGGAAAATAACTTGTTCTAGAAAGAAATATCCTCAAGCATGTAACCTATCAATGACATCCACCGAGAGCGTAAGGATAGAATTAATGCCCAAAAATATATCGCACCCAATCAAAATGTGATTTCCCTATCCAAAAGACCATCTAAGTCTTTGAATAAACCGGTATTTGATCTTTTGGAAACTAATCCATATGTAGGAGCCCATATTTATGCCTATTTTGCATTCTATGATCCAATCCATAATGCGTCTTTGCTTGTGATACTTAATCACAATGATGTTCCTCCATATCCCCTCTCGGAACAAAGCCTCCATAAATATTTGATAAGTAAAGCCCATCCAAATAATTTAACATCTAATAAACCCCATCCACCATATTCCTGTGGGAGGGTAATCTTGTCCAATTTGATCAAGTGAAATTTTTTCTCCTCTCTAATACCTGCCCAAATGAAGTGTGCCATGGTGCTTCGTATACTAGATATGATAGTCGAGGGAAGGATATACAGGTGAGCCTAGTACATCGAAAGTTGTTGAATAACAGTTTGAACAAGTGTGAATCTTCCACCCATAGTGAGCCATCTAAGAGTCGATCCCTGCAATTTATGTTGAAAGTTCTCTAAAATCCATTTCCAGTTTGCGTTTCTATAGTTTTTTGTCTTCAGCCAAAATCCCAAGTATGTGAAACCTTTACCCAGTGGTTGTGCCTATACCCCAAATGTACCAGCAATAGCTTCGATCTCCTCTTGGTCGACACTTGTAAAAAAAAAGGATAGATTTATTACCATTTACTATCAAACCAGAAGCCTCCTCGAATCTCAAAAAGATTTAGTGAAGAGTCGATCATTGTGCTCTTGAAACTATCCCAAAAGTGAGTATATCATCAACGAAGAAACTATGAGTGATGTCAATGTCATGTCCCAAATTGAGGTCGCTGAAAATCCTTGCCGCTTTTGTTGCTCTAATCTTGAGACTCAGCCCATCCATCACTAGGATGAAGAGCAAGGGCAAGAGTGAGCAACCATGTCTCAAGCCTCTTTTCGCGCGGAAGAATTGAGATGGATTAGCATTTATCATAATAGTGAAACTCACTGAGGAGACACATACCATAATCCATTACACATTATGTGTCACCAAACCAATCTTGGTTAATACGATTCTAAGGAACGACCAATCTACAGAGTCATAGGCCTTCTGCAAATCCACCTTCATGACTATAAATTCATATTTCCTTATATGTATGGAATGTATGCACTCCTAGGCGACATCCACTGTATCGTGGATAAGCCGATTATGAAGGAAACCATATTGTTCCTTAGTAATGTGAAGAGACAGGATTTTCTTCGTGCATTCGACAATGATCTTGGATATGAGTTTGTATACAATGTTGCATAGAGAAATAGGTCGAAATTTGAGAAACGAGGATGGCTTCGAGCATTTTGGAATAAGCGCGATAAATGTGGAATTTATGGCCCCAAAGACCATACTGGTGGTCCGGGATTCTTCCATAATCTCCAATAGATATTTTCCCATAATCTCAAAAAAGTGGAGGAAAAGTTCCAGCGTCCAACCGTCAGGGCCCGAAATTTAACTTTTGCAAAAGATTTCAATACCTGGTGCACTTCTTTCATGGTTGTCCATCTGAAGAGATAGTTGTTCGGTTCATCATTGAACATATGAGGCTATTCCTTCGAGCCCCATATTTGGTCTTCAATGTTAACACTTGGGCGTGCATCATAGAAAGTATCGTCGCCTTCTGGATCTCGACCATCGAGAAAATCATCTCCCCATGTTGCCCAGTAATATGCCAAATAGTGTTAATGTACTTCTTGTGGTTAGCATGATTATGGAAGAACCATGTATATCTATCTCCTTCTCGAAGCCATAAAGCATGACTTTTCAAGTGCCAAGTAGTCTCCTATATCTTTAGAATGTGCCTTTTCTGGCTCTCCAACATCTTCAGTCTGTCTAGTATATCTTGTGGGGGATCCCCTAAATACATCTTGTTATTCATACTTTCGGTCTCTTCAATGATGACAATGAGGTCCTTGAATAGGGTTTGTTTTTCAATCTTTCCCATTTCCAGACTCGAATTTTGAGTTTGTGTAGTTTATGAGTGATGAGTTGCATAGGAGGTATGGCTTGGTCTGAAACAATCTCAAGCCATGTAGATTTTACGAGATCATTGAAGGCTTCATCCTCCAGCCATGTTCTATTAAATTTGAAAGGAATGCCCAAATGAATACTTTTTTCTTGTCGCCACTGTAAAACAATGGGAAAGTGATCCAAAATGTGAGAGTCATCTAACCAAGACCTCATATTACCCAAACATTCTATCAGGTTCTCATGAACCAAAAACCGATCCAACCTTTTCCCAATGTATTATTTCCCCGATCATCTGTTTTATCAAGTGGGGGGAATAGGATATAGAGAGATATCCACCAAGTGATTATCAACAAAAATGTTTTGAAGTTTGCCAACCACAGGGTCCATTATGCATCTATGTACCCAAAATTCTTGGCTAGATACAGTGGCATTGAGATCTCCAGCCACAACAAGAGATCATATCTTGAGAATATCACTTGCCTCCATGAGATCCCAAAAGGTGTTTATGTATTTGGGAATATTTTGGAGAGTTTGACCTTCATTGACTTTGAAAGACTTTGGCTTGTTTAGAAGAGATCTTATTGGAGGGTTGACTTTGTGCTCGGAAGGAATCTTGACTTTGGTCTTTGGGTCTTTGAGGCCCCATTTTGATTTATTTCTATAAGAAGAGAAGTATTATTTCTAGATTTTTCCCTTGGAGGGGTTTTTCCGTGGCTTAGAGCCTATATCTTGTGTACTTTGTATTTTTGTGATCTTCATTGTTTTGGTAATTATTTTATGAAGAAGAAATAAAAGTAATAAAAGGCCAACTAATATCAAGTAATTATGAAGTAAGGAAAGTCAACTCTAATCTACGAATACTTTGATTTTCCAACATGGTATCAGAGCTAAGGTGAAGGAAGGAAGTTGGAAAATCATATCTTTGTTGGAACTTTTATTGAAGAACAATCTAGAAGCAATCATCTACTCTTTCTTCTCAATGGAAAGCCTTATGAAGAAATGTCTCAAGACTCTTGGGAGTTGTTATGAATATAATTTATATAAAAATAATAGATATAAATATAATAATAATTAATTAACTAATAGTTTGTTAGTTAGTAATGAAAAGGTGTGTCTTAGAGACATGACCATTCATGAAAGGGCACTTGCCCAGGGTATATAAGCATGGCCTCATTCTCATTTGAAATCATCTCATATCTTACAGCAATTCAATATACAATTACATGTCTTACAATGGATATTTACGTCTTTGAAGTATTGTAAAGATTTCCGCTGCGTATATGACTTTTGGTCATTACAAGATTTTTTATTTATTTATATATTGAATTACATCTCCAAGCTACTTTATAGAGCTTGAAGTACATGCCTCAATAGGTATGCACCCATCTTGAAGGATACATATCCAAGCTAGCAAAAGAAGTGATGAATGGAAGTTTCTTCTCCGCTCTCACAAGTACTTTTAAGGATGATAATGTATGGGTTATTAATAGTGGAGCTTCTAGACATATGACAAGCGAATGCAGTCAACTCCAGACTTTATCAAAAGGGATCTCTTCTCATTTAGTCGAACTTGGAGACAAGAAGAGCTACCTTGTGAAAAGGATTGGATCTAATTCGTTGAAGCTAGAGACCGGTGGAAGTATTCATCTCAATAATATATGCTATGTTACAGGTTTGAGGAAAATTTTAATTTCTATTTCTTGCCTAGAAGATAAAGGTGATTGGATTGCTTTTTTTGATGGCAAATTTTTGGTTTGGCCAAAGGGCTCTAGTATTGAACATGTGAAAATAATTGGGATTCGTGAGGGGACGTTGCATAGAATTCTTACACCTCTTCCTCAAGCTCTAGTACACTTAGATGTTAGCCATTTTGAATTATGGCATAGAATGGACACCTTCATTACAAGATATTGGCATCTTTGGATCAATTGGTCATTGACATCCTTGAATTGAAGGAAGAACACAAATGAATCAATAGGGATGTGCTCTAGGAAAGAATGTGACGAAACTCTTTGCAAGAAGTGGTACAAGATCCAATGAAATCTTAGATCTCATACACTCTAATGTGTGTGGACCAATGGCAATAAAATATCTTGGAGGGAATCAATACAATGTGACATTCATTGATGATTACTCTAGTAAGACATGGATATATCTCCTCAAGAATAAAGATGAGGTATCTGAGAAGTTTGAAGAATTAAAGAATGAAGTAGAAAATCTAACAAAAAGGAAGATAAAGATACTAAGGTCTGATAATGGTGGAGAGTATACCTCCAAATAGCGTATATGCATTTTGAAAGGAATCAAGAATAAAGAGGGAGCTAATTGTTCCTTATAACCCTGAAGAAAATGGTGTGGTTGAATGAAGAACAAATCAATCAAAGAATGTGTTCAGGCCATGCTCATGACCAAGACTCTCTCTAAATTCTTATGGGGAGAAGCATCTATAGCAACAATCTACTTACAAAATCGAAGCCCTCATAAAATTCTCAATAATATGACTCTAGAAGAAGCATTTACATAAAAAGAAGCCTGGTGTGGATCATCTCTGAAGTCCAATTTACATGCACATTCCAAAGGATAAGAGGAAGAAATTAGATACTACAAATCCAAAAGGTGTCTTTGTTGGTTATAGTGCTTCATCAAAAGAATAAAAAATCTACATTAAAGAAGATCATCGTATTGACATAAGCAGAGATGTCATCTTTGATGAAAATGTAGCTTACAAGAGACCTAAAGATATCCCAGTTGATTTTGATGAAGAGCAAGTACCCATTTTTAAGGAATCTCAAGGGATGACAATGTTCGAAATCCTACATCCAAATTTCAGAGCCTACTTTGACTTTGTATGTTGTCATTGCAAGTATGAAGAGTCATCACATGTGTATTCTCTAAGTGTTTTGGTCCCGTTTGTAAGAAAATCAAAGTGTTGTCCTTTAGCTAAGGCAGGTGTTGAACATTGCACAAATGTGATTTTGGTCTGTTTCAAGGGATGATCTTTGGGTTAATTAGATGTTCTTACCATATAAACATGTATCACACTCATTTTCAAAGTTCCAAGCATTGTCGCACAAGTGTCGTCACTGTCATCGCAAAGTGTACCTTTGGTGTCACACTTGATGTTAGCCGTGACAAAGTTGTTGCATTTAGGAAAGTGTGTTATTCATGTGTTCTGAGTGTTCCTTGTTGAGTCGTCAAGTAATATAAGTGTGAGATCATACTCATGATCTTGTTTTTTTCATCTTCATTGAACTGATCCAACACTTAGTCAAAATCGGGAAACTCCTTGACCAGGCCACTCAGCCTCTTTCAACCATCCTGGACTGCGCATTGCGTAATATCAAACCTCAAGCAACAACCTTGTCTCTTGGCGCTACATAATGTGCAAGTTCTTCCTCCTATAACTACACACTATGCAATCTCAGTGCTCAAGCCGAGACCTTGAGCTCCAAAATTGCGCAATATTTCCCTCTAGTCAGCCCTAAATTACACATTGTGTTGTCTCAATCCTCAAACCACATTCTTGAGCTAATGAAACGCGTAATTGTGCAATTACCTGGCCTCCCTATCCTTCCATCACTACACAATGGAAAAACTCAGTGCTCAAGCCCTTATCTTGGCTTCTTGAATTCCTCAACTGCCCAATCCTCAATCCCATTCTAGCCTAAACTATGCATTGTGCAGTCTCAAGGCTTAGTCCTGACCCTTGTCTTCTTGAGCTACACAATTGTGTGGTCTCAGAGCCTCTCTCTCAGCCTGCCACAAAGTTTCAGCTCAACCAATGGATCAACATGCACCATCTTAGACTAGGGATTTATCTGACTGATGTCATCTTGTCATGAGTGAATTGCAAATGTAATTACTCTGTCATGCTATGACAATATGACGAGGAAGGAGATGGAGAAGGAGACCATGCTAGAAGACACCCTCTGTAGCTAAAGATACAAGCTGACCAATTAGGAGGAAGAAAAAGGACATCAGTTTGCAACAATAGTTCAAGATCTAATACACTGAAGACTCCTCATCTCTAAGACATATGGAGATGGAAGAAGAAACCATCTTCTAGAAGACAGAAAGCAAGCAACAACAAAGAATGGCTTGACATTGACATGTCATCAGTATCATGTCATGTCCCATCATGTGCCACATCAATTTGTGTATTATGTTAATTCTTATTAGAAAATATATTATAAAGTGGAAGTCCAAAGGACATATATAGAATGTAAAGAGTCATGTAAGAGTTGAAAAGTCTTAGGAAGTCAAAAAATCGTGAGGGTAGTACAAGACTCATAAGGGAGGTGAAGGATCACCCCATTTTTTATATATACACACTCATTGTACAAAAAGAATAATTCTCACCTTGGCTTCTCCCATAAGGCATTAAAGAGAGAAAGTTAATACATTTGGGGAGCAAGTAGTGGCTCCAACACTCCACTATTGGAGCTAGTGGTGTTTGTTGTATTCATGTGTCTTGGGATTTTTAATTAATGTTTGAACCATGATGGCCAAAACGTTTCTCATGCATGGATTATGATATTTGGAAGACTGATCTGTAAATGTTTATGATTCATGTTTGCCTTCACCTGTACTAAAGTAGTTGAACTATTTCAGTTATTTTAGTGCTTATCATATTGAGAATGTGTTGTAATGGTTGTAATGTTTGTCGCATCTATGTGGACTACTTCACAAGATGTTAGAAAAATATTTCCTGCTTGTGTGCGTCTCTACTAGGGTGGTACTATTAACTCTCTCTTAAAGGATCACTTTATTTTCCCTTCATAGTAGAAGAACCTTAACAAACTTGCAATCGAACATTCCCCAGACACACCTACTTACTTTTCGAAGGCACATATGTGATTCTCTCTCTTTCTGACAGTTGAAGCCAAGGAAAATCCTTAAGTAGATGGTAATGGGCCATATTCTGGATGGGGATCCTATATCAAATGGTGTGAGGTCTAATTGGGACCACATATCAAAGAAAACCCTTTGAATGTTGGTAGGTCCAACACTGTCAACATATATGTATATATATATATATATATGGATATTGTTGTAGATACCATAATGAGATGTGTTATAAAGCTCCAATAAGCGATATGATTGTCATGGTTTGCAGTAGTTGTCATTGTAAATACTGCATTGAACTATGTTATAAAGTTGAATGGACAATATGTTTGTTTGTTAGCAATTTGTTGCCCATAACTTTCATAGAACACCAAGGACAGTGTTCTCCCAAGGGGGAGGGGTTTGTAACAGTCCCTTGTTGATGTTATATGTAAATAAAAATAAGACCAAGGTCATGGGACACATATTTCATGCCGAATGTTGGACAAAACATAATGATGAGTATCACTTTTGATTAATTAATGGCTATAGAAATTGGAAAAGGCATTGGAAAAGGAAAAGAGGCATTAATTAGCATTTTATTTATGAAATAAAAGAAAATAGAAGAAAAGGAAGGTGAAGAGAAACATATTTGCATGAGAGGGAAATTAGAGGAAAAATGAAGGAAAATGAAGAAATTAGAGGCCTCAATGATAATAAAAGAAAAAGGGTTTTAAGGATCAATTCGCAACTTTTTTTAGTTCAGTTTTGGAGCTCATTTCATTCTCTCATGCTATTCCACTCTTAGAGAAATCTTGGAGCATTCTTAGAGCATGATTGGAGAACTCTACTATTCACGTGGAATGGAGAAAGAAAGTAAAGGAAAGAAGGAAAGAACAAGGGAACATTTGGATCAAAAACTTCATTTGGATTGCTTTGCAGGTAACAAGTTGCATGTGTGATTTCCTTTTTTGTTTATGGATGCATGGTATATGCATGTGATTTTTTGGTCACATGTTTTCATTGGCATGGAGATTTTCCTGGAGTGACAGTGCTTTTAACCTTGCCTTTCCATTTCCTAGATAGCCATGGTGCTGTGGGTTTTCCACTTGATTGTTTTTCTAATTGGTGCTCATGTTCCTTATGGTTATGGGTTAGAACAAATGCTCTGGAAGCTCTAGAACATTTTAGGTTGAGTTATTAGTCCTGAAGCCTAGGTTTGGACAAATGCTCTGGAGCCCTTTATGGGTTAAGTTACTAGTCACTGGAGCTCGGTTGGAAAAATGTTCTAGAGCCCTGGAAGGTTATGGGTTGAGTTACTACTTCCTAGAGCTGGGTTGGAAAAATGTTCTAGAGCCCTAGAAGGTTATGGGTTGAGATACTACTTCCTGGAGCCCTGGACAACTTAGATAGAGACTGATCTGGTTGGTGTTAGTGATGACCGACCATAGAGGTGGAATCACTGTGGAGGGTTGAGGTGGTTTGGCCTATGGAAGCCCTGGTTTGGTTTTGTCTTGGTTTAATCCATGAGATCCCACATTCATGCTTGGAATATGGCATGGGGGTTATTGGCTGACAGAGATATTTGATTAAACCCAATCTATGGTAGGGTGGTAAGTGGAAGTCCCTGACTTGGTTGATATTTTCATATATTAATAAGATCTACTCTTCTATTGTGATTCATTTATACTTTTAGCGATTATATTGGTGACATTATGGTTGAGTTTCCATGGTTTCTATGTTGGTTATTTGTTGGTTATATAATGTGTATCATCTACAACTCTTATCATGATTTGTTTAGTTATCTAATGGTTGATGAATATATGGACTAATAAGTGTTGTTGCATCTATGTGGAGCCTTCTTGATGATTCTCAGTTAAATCTTGGACTCTTATGATCAAATATGCATTCATGACCTGTATCTTCCATGTTTGCCATGTGTTTGACGAAATGTCTAGTGTGTTCTAGGCAACCTAAGTCAAGTTTCTGATTCAAGTTTGAATGATTAACATTGTCGTTATGAGAAATATGATTCTAGAAAGTTACAGGAAGTTACGGGAAATGTTCTGGAGACTAACTTGGAAAAGTGGCTCATATTTCGGGACCACAGGCACATAACTAGTCATAACCACATGGAGCAAGGCTTGTGAGTGTGGTTAGAGGCTCACAACAACATGCATAAAATGTCAAGGGTGTGGTTATAGGTTTAGGTCATCGAAACAAGGTTCTAGCTCAGGGATTGAATACCTGGGGTGTTTCTTCAACTCCTAGGTGATCAGTACTCCCTGTAGGATGTCATTTTGTTGTTAGTTTGTAGGCTCCACTTCCTTAACTAGAACTAGGAGGTCGGATTAGGTCATAGTGAATCTCGTCTCATGTTTAACCCAACGAGCTCATGAATTTGGGTCAAAGTGGGAGGAGGTTTTACATAGACTTTATTGTACAATTTCTATTCACAGGTTTATAGGTTCATAGAGTTATAGATCTCTAGTTAAAAAGGTTTATGGGATTCACATTTAGGTCTTTGTCTCTGATCACTACATTAAACTTCATTCTTCTTTTTTCCAGCTAAGTCATCAAATTCTTTCTTTCTCACAACAAGAACTGCCTTATGTAGGATAGTTCTAGGCTCCCCTTCTCAAGTTGTGGATTCAATAGGAAATTTCCATGAGGTATGGGTCTAGGCATGGGTGCTTCCTGTTGTAGCTCCTAGAGACAAACCCTGGGTTGAGGAGAGGCTAGTTCCTAGGACATCTTAGTTTCTCTTGAAGATAATTCATTGTTGCTCAAGAGATCAATGAAAATGATTTTAGATTTGGTTCAATTACCTTTTCTCAGAGGTAGATATAGTAGGTGTAGTAATAGGTCATCATTCCGAAGAATAAATTCTTCAGGTCTGTTGGGTGACACACAAAGAACGCAACTTAGATTTTTCGTTGCAATAAAGATGGAAAGGAGAAATATAAGGGAGGAACATAGTGCAGTGGGATGGATAAACACATAATCCTATGCAACAAACCCCAACATAATTATGAAAGAATAAGGAAATGGAATGAAAAAATTATGGAGCGCATTTTAAGGTTTCCAGCTCAATATTTCATGGGTAAATTCTATCATAATATAACATAGTAAAATTGTAATCTCACGCATACATTCTGCTACAATATAACATAGTAAATCCATGATTTATAAGTGAATCCAATAACTACTACTTACACAATTTCTGAGGAAGAGAAACACATATGAAATGACATACAAAAGAAGAACACATACTGCACATCACAAAAGCTTGGAATCACAAGAACTTCTTCATTAATCTTCCAAAATGAAAATAGATAGCAGGCCTAAACTGGAGAAATTTTCAAAAGAAACAATAACAACCTCAAGAATAAGAAATTAGAACCAAATTTGGAACCTCCTCTGAAAACAAAGTTCAGAACTCTTGAACACAGACTTTGGAACCTATGAGAGCAGAATTTGGGAACCTTTTTAATGAGTTTCCTCCCTCATTTTATAGGGAGAACCCTAGAAAAACAACTTACAAAATATATTCAAATTTTACAGCTATCTAATCAACTCAACTGTCTGAGCATGCGAAAATCCTAATGATTACAAAATAGAACCTAGTCTCTTCTTGAAAATGAAAAAAATTACAAAATAACAGAATCATGAAAAACATGAGGCTTCGTAATGGACACAGAAAAATATCTCCATGTCGATTCCTCTGATTTACTTAGGTAGACTCAGGATCTAATGTTTGGATAAATGGTGGGCTGATGATTTGGCCAGATTTATATTACGATATACCCCCACGATTTCTGGACAATTCTCTTGTCACTTTCTCCCCTTAACAACTTGAAGCTTCCCCTCTTGGAACTAGTCATGATCATGTGTGGTGGCGTTGAAGGTGCCCCACGACCTAGTTGTCGACCCATCCACCCCTTTATTTCCTCTGTGGTATGCTATCAGAACCCAATACACCTCTTAACATTTCCATGGTGCAATTCTGGAGCCAAGGCGTATCGTAACCTTAATTAATATGTTGTTACGAAGACCCAAAGTTCCAATGCCTCGAGCCCTACCGTGCTTAGCTCCTAATTGTTCATATTCCATAGAACCACCACCATTGGTATAGTACTGGGGGGAGGGGGTTGTAGTATTAGAGCCTTCCTTTATCATAACTCTTATAAAAAGGAACATTACGAAATCATAACATTTTGATGCTCTTCAGCCCCTTTTCTCTTAGCCCTCTTATCACAATTCTGCCATAGAACTGGGTGTTGTGACCAGTGGCTTGGGCTCTTTGGTGCTTAAGCCTTCAGGCTTTCATAAGGGGCCTATCTCCTTTTGGTATTCGTGCTTTGCCCTTGGTTCTTTGAATGCTTGTGACCAAGTGCCACATAACATCAAAGCTCCTTATTATCGTAACCTTTTCAAAATGGAATTAGAACAGAGTTTCGATATCTCCTTGCTCTGATATTCCTTCTTAGCACTTAGGTGCTCTGTCCACCCTAAGCCCTTGGTTCTTTTGAGTTCTCATGACCCAGTGCCACATAACATCAGAGCCCCTCCATCGGAACTTCTTCGAGTTAGAAATTAAAACAAAGTTACAATGTCTCCCTCTTCCGATGGGATCCATAGCACTTGGGTGCTCGACCTTGGTTCGCGCCCTTGGTTCTTTGGGCCCTCGAAACCAAGTGCTAACAACATATCAGAAACCCCTCTCATCGAGATCTTTTCAAAAATGCAATTTCAAAAGGGGTCTAAGATTTTTGACCTCTGATATTCAACATAGCACCTAGGTGCTCCACCTTTTCTACACCCTTGGTCCTCTGAGTCCTCATGACCAAGTACTAACAACATCGGAGCTGCTCCATTGGATTATAATTTTTATAAAACAATTTAAACATGAGATTACGAAATCTCTTTTTTCCGAACTGGCGACCTCTAAAATGACATCATGCTGATGTCATCATTTAAACGTGGTGCCTCCTTAGTGGTGACATGTGTCATCCATATTTGCTCCATTATGCCCTAAAAAATGTCCAAATCAACTGCCACATGTCCACCATATGGCCACATCATGCTGACATCATTTTCCTCATAAGCTCCTCGAATCCAATTATCTACTGCCATGTGTCATGTCTTGGGGGGAGAGAAAGGGTCCCTAGGGTCCTTGGATTTTCAACTATTTATTTTTCCCTTTCTTAGTGATATCAACGCTTATAAAGAATTATATTTTTAAAGGGCTACGAAGTACCGATCTATGATGTCCCAAAATGACTAACCCTCCGAGATTCGAGTTCCGATGTGCCCTCTGCTCTGATGCCCAACCTTTTGGTATTGGGCCCAGATATGCCTTCCTTTCCATTCTTCGGATATCGGGATCCAATGTGATCTACTCCCAAATTTCGGCACTCCCCTTTTCATTTCAGCCTTTGATATTTCAACACTTTCTTTTTTGGCTCTCCTTTAAATTTCGGCTCTTGAAATTTCGGGTTTGCCATTTGATATCGGCCCCTGATATGTTGAGCCTTCTCTAAAATGGTCATTCGATGTGTTGCCTTTCCCTTTTGATTTCTAGAAATATACCCTTTTATGCATCGAGATACATGTAGGCTTGTCCTTCCTCTTTAGCTTTATTAGTTTTATATTTAAATCAAAATTTACATCAAATAGTCTTGGAAAAATAGAACTACTGAAAATGACAGGAGAACAACACACTAGCCTAGCCTACGTCAAATAGGAAGCTATCTATATGGAAGAACAACGAAAAAAAATTGTATTCCTTGATTTTTGCATCATTGAGTGATGAGGTGAGCCATCATATTGTGAAGTTGCAACATATCAAAGTTTTTTCAAAACATGCACTACTAAAACCTTCCAGGCTTGATATTCTAGTAAGCCCCCTTTATAGCTATTTCCCACTCCCATATTTTGTCGGTCCATGTGACTAGGGGCTAAGGCTGGGGTCGAAAAACGCCAAATTTTCCAAAATGTCTCAAGGATTCTTCCATAAATACACCTCCATTAATCACAATGGTTTTCAACCGCCTTCAACAAACAACCACTACCTTTAACCATGTGGCCTACATTCATTTGGTAAATACAACCATTCCAAAAAAGGATGGCGTTTTCATTTATGAACAAACATCACAAATAGATTCTCACTTAACATCAGAGAAGAGGTGAGCCATCATATTGTGAAGTTGCAACATATCAAAGTTTTTCCAAAACATGCATTACTAAAACCTTTGAGGCCTAATATTCTAGTAATCCCCCTTTATAGCTATCTCCCAATCCCATCTTTTGTCGGTCCATGTGACTAGGGGTAAGGCTGGGGTCCACAAAAGCCAAATTTTACAAAATGTCTCAAGGATTCTTTCACAAATACACCTCCATTAATCACAATGGTTTTCAACCACCTTCAACAAACATCCACTGCCTTTAACCATGTGGCCTTCATTCATTTGATAAATACAACCATTCCAATAAAGGGTGGTGTTTTCATTTATGAACAAACATCACAAAGAGATTCTCACTTAGCGTCAGAGAAGGGATAACACACTTATATGTTCCACTTAAATCTTCTAGAAACTAGGTGGTCTTCTCATTCAACACGGATAAATCCCCCGGGCTAGACGGATTTCCAACTCACTTCTTGTTTGAGGTGTTGTCATGGATCTCAACCTTGGGGTTTAAATGGATTTGTATTTGACTGAAGCACTCATCATTGATGTCAACTGAACAACGAACCTAAAGAGAGAGAGAACTTATAAAATTTTTGTTATTTTGTTTTTATCTTGGATTAGTTTTGGTTGGGCATCTGGCTTAAGATTTTTTTTTGGATTAGGCTTAAAGGTTCTTCTACAACCTCAAGCCTCATCTAGAGCACACAAATTGCAAAACAACAAAGCTCTGTTTATGGTGTTAGCTTGGGTATTTGGTTCTTGGTTAAGATTCGTTTAGGATATAGGATTTTGTTAGGGCCTGGTATTGATTTTTTTATATCTTGGCCTTGTATTATTAACTCTGTTCTAGTACACAAGTTGTGAGCAGAATTGACATTACTTCAGATTGGCTACAAGACTACTCTTGAGGAAGAGCAAATCTAGTTTAGGAACTTATCATTCGATAACCATTACAAGGTCTCAGGCTATATGTTTTTAGGGCTTAAAGGAGATTACATCTATCTAGTAAAATTTATATCTACCCTTATCTGGCAGTTCTATGAAGCATATCAGACTTGTGTAGTAGGGTTTGAAGTTTCGTATACTTTTAATTGAAGGTGTCAAAAAAGGTCTTTTGTTATTTCTAGAAGACCACACTCATGATTTCAATATAGAACTCGGACCTGCTCCAAGACAAGTGAGAAACCCCTTCATTATCAGTAGTAAAATTGTCAACACTAACTAAGAACAATGACAATGTTTACGCTAGTAAATGAAGTGTCTTTCTTGACTTTGATAAGAAGCAGCGTATAGGAAGTTTGTTCACCTAGAGTTGTCAATATATGATAATAATTTTCACTGCAATCTCATTGTATATTAGTGAGTAACTTCAGGGAACAAATGCACTAAGCCAATCATTGACTTCACAACCTTGGTAGGATAAAATGCACTAAACTAATGAATGATTCTGAGTGTTTTTGTAAGGTGCATTAAATTATTCTAAAGGGTTTATAAAAGCACAAGCACGCAATTTCAATGTAAATTCTGAAATACCTGAAAGCACTAATCTATAGTCACCTTAATGTATAACATTAGTAACTTTACCTTATATCAGTAAGCTTAGCAGTCAAATGTATGACATTTAGAAACTTGTGTGGAGTGCCTTTATAAGACAAGAAACAATTTGCATAGACATAAATGACTATAGAAAATTGAAAGTATATATGACATTGAAAATTAAAACATGACCATAGATGGTAGTGAATTGATCCTTGAATTGTGAATTGATATAATTGATACTCTAACAACGATGATATATTATGACAATAGGTGTAGTTGGGCTTTGACAATATAGTTTGTATGTGACTTTGACTTATAGGGTTTGACTTGACATTGATAATATAAGCTGATATGATAGTACCTTAGGTGATATTTTATAAGGCTGTAGTGAACTTATGTGACAACAATTTCCTATGAGATAAGAAAACAAGTGTTGACACTAACTATATCTCTAAATATCAATGATAACTTTATCATATTCAGTTCATGTCCTAGGATTTTCATTATTTATAACAGTGACATATAGTTGATGAAGAGTAAACAATTAAGACATGAAATGTTGACTTAACATATGAGCATACAAGACATTGACAATGAGTTGACACATAGACATGGCATTGATAAATTGACAATGATATTGTGATAGTAAGAAAACATATATATTATTTCATCCTTAGTTTGTAGTAGCTAGATAAAAACCATTGACATGATGATTCCCATGTAACAGTGATATGCTTGATGTGACAACAATAAATAATGATGGCACATTAACTATTTGAGCAACAACAATAAGACATATGCTGGAAGCCCTTCTTGGGAAGATTTTGAGAGCATTGCAAGCAGGTCATAGGGATGATTTGATGCAACTAGGGTTGAGCTATCATCTACCTACAATGCCCCATATTTGAGCATCATTAGCAATGTGGTATAGTGGTGTGAGTTGACTGCTTCATGAGCTCTTGAAAACTTATTCATTCGTGAGCAGTGCAGTGACAATGTATGTAGTGATCAATTTGAGCAGTGATGTGCAGTGGTCAGTTTGAGCAGTTGTCAACTGATGTGACAACATTGATAGATTGGATTTGGTGTGCAACTTTTCTAGTGGCTTGATTGGGGAGTGGTTAGTTTGGGAAGTATTGTGCAACGTATACAGTGATTAGCTTTGGGCAGTATAGTGTAGTGTATACAGTACAACAATAGATTTTTAAAACTTTCTTAAGTTGATTAAGAGAACAGGGGGATCTAGTGTGAAAATTGCGAAACGTGTTCCGCCGACTCTTTAGGGTGATTCAAGTCACCTTCAGGTTGTGGCCTGAGAAAACTTCAGGGTGGGAGGGTGGTGCTAGGGAAGGTCGCAGGTTGCATAGGGAATTGCGGCGTCCTTTTAGTTGGGGCTAATAAATTATAGAGTGACTGTTAATCAAGGTTGTAATTGATGTCAATATGGCATCGTTGAAGATGGATAAAACCCCAAGAATGTCCTAACCCTAGTTCTTATCTTGGAATCCCTAACATGAAGCCCTAGCCTAATCTAACATTAATTGTTGATAAAGCCCTAAGACCATAATCTTGCAAACCTTAACCCTAATACCCCTTTTTATCCACGTCCTAATAAAAACCCTAAGTCTTTCCACATCCTAATAAAAACACTAAGTCTTAAGAAACCCTAAGCTTTTCCTCCTTATCCCTTATTAATCCTAGCCCTATTGTTTGCTACAAGAAACCCTAACCCAAATCCTTGTTCCCTACAAAAGAAATTTAAACCTGTGAACATTTCCCTGATCTATTTAAAAATCCTTATCCCATTCCTATTAAACTAACCATCTTATTAAATTATTCATATACAACGACATGTCTATTTTTTCAAACTAACGACAAGCCTAAAGTATTATAATAAATCTCCCTAAAAAAACATCAATACATGAGTCGACTTCAATTCCTTCAAGTCGGCTCTAACCATTCGATATGTCTCTTCACATGAAGCATCCACTATATACTCTTAACAAAAATTACTTCAAACAGATCCAAAATTACAATAGGTGATTCAATGAGGAAGAAGGGACAGTTCACATCTCCTGAACTCAAAGAAAGATAAGCATGCAATTCATCATATACGGTTGACATCTTTGGTCCTATAATTTATTATGGGTAATGTGTACTAGTAAATCCGATTTTGACAAAACTCGAAACATTAAATTGTGGTTCCTTTAAACTCGGACTGTGAAGGATCATTCTGGACTAGACACCTGTCATAGGGAGGCTGGCTTGTATTGCACCTCGAATTGAGGACCGTGGCACTGTAGAAGATAAAAATCATAGACTCATTTCTTCTCGAACTGTGGGCATAATTGCAAATCTGTGACGTTGGAGTTTAGACTTGTAGCATACTTTTGTGACAAATTTTCACTATACCTCAGCCCTCTGTGGAGACTTGTGGCAAGAACATGCTCATATTTTTTGGAACTGTGGCAAACTGTTAGCTCATACCTAACATATCTAAGTTCGGACCTGTGGGAATATTACATTCGGGCCAATGGCACAAAAGTGCATAATTCGGTCTAGAATTTGTTAAGAAAAGTGAGGTGGACCATTGAACTTTCTTGTGACATATTTAAAAGCAAAAGCACAAAATTGAAGAAGCAGCCTTGAAGAAGATACTCTGGAATAAAATTAAAGAGCAGTGGTTATAACAGAGGAAACTTGGAGAAGAAATTTGAAGGAGGCCTTGAAGAAGCGTATTGGAATTAAATTATGATTGAAAAGCATTCTTTTTGAAAACCTATATACATGTTATATATCTCATACATCGCAGGCCTTGGAACTGTAACACTTGAAGCATCCTTGACAAGTCTGGAGAGTGAGAAGAGGGAAAACCTTTGTAAAGTTATAAAAATATGTGACAAAGTCGTTGATATACTACCTTGTGGTCAGATTTAAAGAAGGATCTCTGTATCATCTTTGGAAGCCTGACTTGGAAAAAGAAGAGTATTGTTAAGGTTCAATCTGACGTTGGAAGACAGTGGTGGATAGTGGCAAAGATTTGAACCTGGTCCTGTGAAATTGTAATCGTGTTGAAGTCCTTATTGGAGCTGTCTATTGAACATCTCTTGGAGCTACTCTTGAAGAGCTTATTGAGTCTGATTATTGGAGTGTTGAAGAACTAGATATGCCTTGGGGATATTCTTGAGAATACCTTGGAGAGTAATCTAGAATCATTATTGAACAACTTTGTGAAGCAGCATATTGAAGATTCTTGAATGCATCCTTGAGATAATGATGCATCGCTGATATTTTGATTAGGTACCATGAAGAACAGTGATGACACCTTCTAAGTTAAGGTTGTAATTGATGATGTAGTGTGAAGACTACAATGAAGTTGAAGATTGGCAGGGCTCGGTAAAGAAGACCTTGGGAGCCGTGAAGTACAACCAAACATACCTTGACAAAGTGAAGATATATTATTGGAGCCCTTGGGGTTGGTACCTTAGAATTAGCAAGGTTGGTGCCTTGGAAAATCCAAGTTGGTGCTTGGAAATTATAAGATTGATGTCCTTAGAGTTGGTGCTCCTAAACACAAGGTTGGTGCCTTGGATAAGATAGGGTTGGAGCCCTAGAGGATCGGACTCCTCAAGAAACATATCAGAGTTTGTGTTGAAAAGTGTGCAACAAGAAATGCTAAATTTAGGAAGTGATAAAAATAGAACTGCTAAAAATAGCATTTCTAAAAATAGCAGTTTGGCCAATGAGCATTTTGACCACCTTGGGTGAGAGGTGAAACTGCTAAAAATAGTATCTTCTAAAAATAGCATTTCTAGGTCCCTTCCTATTTATAGCAGTCCCTGGTCTATCTATAGGAAGTAAGTTCGAATTTGGTCTTACCAGCAGTTTGGAATATTAATTAGTCAATTCTCCATGAGTTAATTAGTTAAGGAAAAACAAACTTTAAGTCTTTGTGAGAACATGGAATAATTTCTCCACTAATTGGGGAATGTGTCCTTGATTTGCTCCATTGATTGAGGAATTAAGGATGAGTTCTATATTGAGAGGATCAGTTGACTTAGTTTAACTTAGTCAAGTTCAGTTAGATTAATTTAACAAGTTGTTAAATTAATGAGATATAGTTTGTTGATGCTTGCATGCATGTGACAACTATTATTTTCAGATAACTAAGTATTCCCTCATGGATAACTGATGCATGTCAGTTCAGATAGAGACCCAGTTGAGATCAGGGACGGGACAGTGTACTATCAGTTTGATGAATATTTTTCCTATAAAGGAAGCTCATCCATGATGAGGATTTATCTCCTTCAGGTTTGTGCAGTTATTTCAGAGGTCAGTGTTGTGTGTGAGGTGAGAATCACACAGGTTGCAGCTGGAGGACCCAGGAAAAACTGTGCATAGAAATAGGAGGCTTGGAGGGCAGAGGAGAAGGTTTGTGAGAAGCCTTTGACTATCTATGAGCAGCAGAGGGATTGTAAAGAGAGATGGATAGCTTCCAAGCTAAGGCTTTGTGTAATCCAGACATATTTCCACTTGTATGATAATACAGAGATGGGGTTTTAGGCTGGTGCTTTCCCCTAGTTATATCTTATGTGTTATGTGTGTTTTATTTCTCCATATCAGTTATATGTGTTCTTAGTGATGTTGCTCATGTTCGATTAAGCTTCCGCTAAATTGTTTGTAGAAGTAGATCAAGTATTTTGCTTTAGTACATTGCGTTACCAGGTGATTTACAGGTGGGAATTTCTACAAGGTACCAGAGCTAGCCGATTTGTAGAAAAAATCTACAAAATTCTACATGGTATCAGAGCTAGTTGATTTGTAGAAAAATTCTACATGGTATTAGAGCTAGCTGATTTATAGAAAAATTCTACATGGTATCAGAGCACAGGTGATCAAGGAAGAACGGTATACAAGAAGAGGAGATTTCAAATTTTTGAGTTTTGGTCTGAGAGTTTGCAGAGCAGATCTGAAAATTTTTGTACAAAAGTTTTAGAAACAAACAGTAGATTTCGATTCCTTGCGGAAAAATACCGAAAACCAAAAAAAAAAAATCGGCTGAATCGGACTTCGGAGGAGGGAGATATCGCTGATTTAAAATCAGCTCTTTTTCCAAAAAATTTCGTGACGGCGGGAAATAGAAGTGGAAACAGATTGGTGTGCTAGCCAAGAACCTGTATGCACTTGAGGTACAAGATGCATGCAAAGCCTTGAGGAGCAAGGAAAAGGTTAGATACTTGGTGGTTGAGAGGGAGAGTATATTACCTTTCAACATGCAGTGCCAAAAGAAGTCTCAGACAATTGTGGAGGAGCCACGATTATTGCAGCAACTTAAGGAGGTTGTGGAGCAGCCACAACTAGAGAACTTGAGAGGAGATCGAGTAGAGACATCTACTCATGTAGAGACCTCCAGTAGGGGAAACTTTGAGCCAGGTGGGCAGAGGGATCACATGCAACCATACCTCCAGGTAGGATGTGGGGTGATGTGGAGTGATCATCCCAAGGAGGAGGGGCAGGATCCTTGAGGTACCCAACCTCTTGGATGAGACCTTGCTACAAGAGCCCCGATGTGGAGTACCAGGAACTGACTGATTGGGTAGAGACAGATGCAGATGGAGCGGCAAAGAGAGCTACAGTGCAGGGAATCCCAAGACAGCGCAGAGCATGCAGGCTGCAGCAATGCGAGAGGCACAAGTGTGTTGCACAGTGCAGGGTAGCACAGAGAAGGGTGCAACAGTGCGAGATGCATGGAGATGTTGCAGTAGCGCAGAGGTCAGAGAGGGAGCACTTTTCAGCAGCAGGTAGAGCTTTAGCATCAGAGTATGTTTCTAGCCCAACAGAGAGGTCAGTTGAGAGTTTTTTTGTTCCGAGAGTTGTTGGAGCAACCACGCTTGGTAGATGTGTTACATGCAGAACATTTAAGAGGTACAGGATCGGGTTCAAGAGGAAGCCTTTCTTGTTGAGAGGGAGTGTTAAAAATTGGCAATAAGAAATTGATAAAAATAGCACTGCTAAAAGTAGCAGTTTGGGCATCAATGCTGGATTGGGCAACAGGGAATGAAAAATGGAAGGGCTAAAAATAGAAGTTCTATTTCTAGTAGTTAAAGTTGGATTCCTATTTTTAGACGGTCCCTTGTCTAAAATAGGAAGTAAAATTTGAATTTCGTCTTACCAGCAATTTGAATATTAATTAATTAATTCAGTTTGAGTTAATTAGTTAAGGAAAATCAAACTTGAAGTCTTTGTGAGAACATGCAATAGTTTCTCCACTGATTGGGGAATGCATCCTTGATTTGCTCCATTGATTGAGGAATTAAGGATGATTTCTATATTGAGAGGATCGATTGACTTAGTTTAACTTAGTCAAGTTCAGTTAGATTAATTTAACAAGTTGTTAAATTAATGAGATTCAGTTTATTGATGCTTGCATGCATGTGACAATTGGTATTTTCAGATAACTGAGTATCCACTTATGGATAACTAATGCATGTCAGTTCTGTCAGAGACCCAATTGAGATCAGATGTGGGATAGTGTACTATCAGTTGGATGAATATTTTTCCTATAAAGGAAGCTCATCCATGATGAGGATTTATCTCCTTCAGGTTTGTGCAGTTAGATCAGAGGTTAGTGAGTGTGTGAAGAGGCTAATTCACACAGGTGGCAGCATTGGACCACAAGGAAACTGCACAAGGAAATAGGAGGTTTGGAGGGCAGAGGAGAAGGTTTTTGAGAAGCCTTTGACTGCCTATGAGCAGCAGAGGGATTATACTGAGAGTTGGATAGCTTTCGAGCTAAGGCTTTGTGTAATCTGGACATATTTCCACTTGTATGATAATACAAAGATGGGGTTTTAGGCTGGTGCTTTCCCCTGGTTATATCTTCTATGTTATGTGTGTTTTATTTCTCTATATCAGTTATATGTGTTCTTATTGATGTTGCTCATGGTGGATTAAGCTTCCGCTAAATTGTTTGTAGAAGTAGATCAAGTGTTTTGCTTTAGTACATTGCATTACTAGGTGATCTACAGGTGGGAAATTTCTACATGGTATCAGAGCTAGCTGATTTGTAGAAAAAGTTCTACATGGTACCAGAGTTAGCTGATTTGTAGAAAAATTATACAAAATTCTACATGGTATCAGAGCACAGGTGATCAAAGGAGAGAACAATATACTGAGAGGAGATTTCAAAGTTTTGAGTTTTGGGCCGAGAGTTTGCAGAGTAGATCTAAAAATTTTTGTACAAAATTTTCAGAAAAAAATAGCAGATTTAGATTCCTTGCGGAAAAATACCCAAAAAAAAAAATATAAAAAAAATCGGCTGAATCTTAGTTCGGATGAGGGAGATATCGCTGATTTAAAATCAGCCCTTTTTCTAGAAAATTTCGTGATGACAGGAAAGTGGAAATAGATTGGTGTGTTAGCCAAGAACCTATATGCACTTGAGGTACAAGATGCATGCAAAGCCTTGAGGAGCAATGCAAAGGTTAAATATTTGGTGGTTGAGAGGGAGAATAAATTACCTCTCAACATGCAACGCTAGAAGAAGTCTTAGACGATTGTGGAGGAGCCACGATTGGTACAACAACTTCATGAGGTTGTGGAGCAGCCACAACAGGGGAAGCTGAGTGGAGATTGAGTAGAGACATCTACTCATGCAGAGACCTCTAGTAGGGGGAAACTTCGAGCCAGGTGGGCAGAGGGATCACATGCAGCCATACCTCCAAGTAGGAGGTGGAGCGATATAGAGTGATCGTCCCAAGGAGGAGGGGCAGGATCCTTGAGGTACCCAACCTCTTGGATGAGACCTTGCTACGGGAGCCCCGATGTGGAGTAGCAGGAATTGACTGATTGGATAGAGACAGATGCAGATGGAGCGGCAGAGAGAGCTACAGTGCAGGGAATCCCAGGACAACACAGAGCATGCAGGCTGCAGCAATGCGAGAGGCATAAGTGTGTTGCATAGTGCAGGGTAGCACAGAGAAGGGTGTAACGGTGCGAGATGCATGGAGATGTTGCAGTAGCGCAGAGGTCAGAAAGGGAGCACTTGTCAGCAACAGGTAGAGCTTCAGCATCAGAGTATGTTTCTAGCCCAACGGAGTGGTCAGTTGGGAGTTTTTTTGTTCCGAGTGTTGCTGGAGCAACCGCACTTGGTAGATGTGTTGCATGCAGAACATTCCAGAGTTACAGGATCGGGTTCGAGAGGAAGCCTTTCTTGTTGAGAGGGAGTTTTGAAAAGTGTGCAACAAGAAATGCTAAATTTAGGAAGTGCTAAAAATAGAAATGCTAAAAATAGCACTTCTAAAAATAACAGTTTGGCCAATGAGCATTTTGGCCACCTTGGGTGAGAGGTGAAACTGCTAAAAATAACATCTTCTAAAAATAGCATTTCTGGGTCCCTTCCTATTTATAGCAGTCCCTGGTCTATCTATAGGAATTAAATTCGAATTTGGTCTTATCAGCAGTTTGGAATATTAATTAATAAATTCTCCATGAGTTAATTAGTTAAGGAAAAGCAAACTTGAAGTCTTTGTGCTTTCCCCTAGTTATATCTTCTGTGTTATGTGTGTTTGATTTCTCCATATCAGTTAAATGTATTCTTATTGATGTTGCTCATGTTCGATTAAGCTTCCGCTAAATTGTTTGTAGAAGTAGATCAAGTGTTTTGCTTTAGAAATTGCATTACCAGGTGATCTACAAATGGGAATTTATACATAGTATCAGAGCTAGCTGATTTGTAGAAAAATTCTAAAAATTCTACAGTCTGTACCAGAGAAGGGTTGGTGCCTTAGGGGTTGGAGTGTCTAAACACAAGGTCGGTGCCTTGAGAAGATAAGGTTGGTGACCTAGAGGTTGGAGCCTCACAAAGTCCAAGTTAGTGCTTGGCAACAGGTTGGAGCTTGGGAGATTGAAGATTAATGTCTTCATGTAGGGTTGGAGCCCTATATACATTGTACTTGATTTATTGTGAAAAAGAAATTAGTAAAAGCATTTATTCTTATTGTTCATTTTTGTGTTTTAAATATAAATGATCTAACTCGTAAAAGTAACAATTGAAAAGAAATACTGATTCACCCCCTTCTCAGTATTTCCAACAATTGGTATCAGAGCCAATACCTTCACTCAAAGCCTAACAACTTGAAGGTTGATCATTAGAACAAAAATGGCGAAGCCAAGGAAGAAAGTCTCCAATCCTCCTAAAGATGTGTCTCTGTCAACCACCAAAATTGAAGTCAATCAATTTGTGAAGGCTCCATTGTTCAATGGAAACTTTGATATATGGGAGCCAAGAATGAGGAATTTCTTAAAGACTCAAGGCATTGAAATATGGACATCCATGATTGTTGATAGCATGATGGATGGAGAATCCAAGGAACATAATACAAGAGAAATGAATGAAATCTTGAATGGGCTACCTGATTCTACGAAGGCCAATTTTGAAAAATGTTTGTCAGCAAAAGGCATATGGGATAAACTTCATGATCTTCACTCAAAAGGAGCGTTGACAATGATCTCCACTCAAGAAAATGATGGAAAACAAGAAGGAAATCCAGAGCCCATCAAGGAAGCTGAAGATAAGAGTGATAACATCAAGGCTAAATAAGACCTAGAATATGAAGAGAATGAAGAATATTTTGAAGATCTCCTCACTAAACTTATGGTTGCCATAGAATATATTAACAATTTGAAAAACGAAAATGAGGAACTTAAGAAGAAAGCCCAAGTTGATGACCAGGACAAGACAAGGAAGGAATTTGACCTTGTCAAGCTTCAAGTACAAGAAAGAGATGAGGATCTCGTCAAGATTAAGGAAGAATTTCATCAAAACAAGAGAAAGCATCATGAAGAAGTCATATCCATGACAAAACAATTGGATAAGGCAAAGATACGGGAAGATACCTTGTCAAGCCACCTTGAACAAAGGCACAAGAGCTTGAAAAAACTTGAAGTAGAGATTGGTCAATACAAGGAAGAGGTCTCCTTCCTTATATAAAAACTAGAAGAAGTAAGGAAACAAGCATAGGTAGCTGAGAAGGAAATGGAAGCATTGGCATTCATAGAAGGGCAAGTTGATAAAATAGAAAAGGAGAGAAACACCATGACATGCCAACTATAAGAGAAGGATGATGACATCATCAAGTTAAGAGCATAAAGCATCTCACTAAGGCCCAATTATGTGAAGCAACCAAGATGAAGGAAGAAATGGAGATCATACTCTCAAATAAGGATGGAGAATGCAAGAAAATGAAGGAAGAAATTGTCTTTCTTAAAGAGGAAGTTGATTAGCTAAATAAGAACTTGATGAGTTCTCAAACCCTAGATGACATCCTAAGTCATCAAAGGTTTCCCCTTGATAAATCAGGCCTTGGCTATGCAGGTGAATCCTCAAGCAAGAAGGAAAATGATTCAAACAATAAGGATGTGAGGAAGCCAGGAAGAAATGTTGATGCTCCCAGCAAAGGCAAGAGTCAAGTTGACATTGGAAGAAATCCTACTCCAAGAAGAAATGCAGATGGTGCCAAGGATGCAAGAAGCAATGGTTATCATCAAAGGATCCAAGGTAAAAAGACTTCAGAAGTACATCAAGGAAACCTTCTTCTCCTAGGTACCAAAGTATATTTCTTGGTTATTGCTATTCTTGTACAACTTTGGGCACATGGAAAAAAATTGTAGGGCATATCACAAAGACATATTTAATGGTCCTCGTCAATCTTCGAGAAGAAATTTTGCAAGAAGTCATGAATTCTTATTCATGAACAACATAAAGTTCTTAAAGTGTCATAACATTGGACATATGGCACGTGATTGTAACTTGACTGAGGCCCCTACACAAGCTAGAACTGTGCCAGAGAAGAAATTTACGCAAGTACAGAGAAGGAAGCAAATTGAATCCAAAAGTCTCTTAAACACTCCAGCCAACAACACATGTTGTTGACCCGATGAAGTTATCCTTGATATTCGACCCTTAAGATAAGAAGAATCCAACCCTTAAGACAAGTAGAATTCGGTCCTCCTCTAAGAATGGATTCAACCCTCTCTCCCAGAAGATAACCTGGCCTCTATATAAATTCGACCTTCCAATTGTCAACTTCAAATTCACCTACAATAAAGATCAATGAGAAATTATAGTGATTTCCCTGCAATTCCAACTAGGGTGGTAATGGCGTCCAGCGAAACTAGTATAAGAGTCACCTAAAACTGTTATGAATAAATAAATGAATAAAATAATTAATTAAATAAATAATAAAATAATTAATAAACAACAATAAAATAATTAATTAATCAATAAGTAATAATAGTTATGAAGGGAAAAGTAAAATGACATGACCATTCAACCTTCGTGGCCAATTAATGCCTAATTTGGCACACCGCCACGAAGGCATGTAATGATGAATCGTTTGCTCTTAAATAACAAATAATAGTTATATACATACTTTGCACATTTTTGTTTTCTGCCACTGTTAATAACTATATAATTTAATTATATATAGCTCAATATGTTTTTTAGTTTGATTTATAAACAATTTATATATATATATATATATATATATATAGGTGTATTTAATATATAATATAGTTATATAACTATTTTTATTTAATATTTATATGGGTTAATTAGATAATCTAATTATTAATATAGTATTGATAAATATATTCAATTATTATTATTAGCTTTTCTCTCTCTCTCTCTCTCTCTCTCTATAGATATATATATTCAGGAGGAAGAAGTGGGTTCTGTCAAGAATAACAAGAACAAAATGGTGAACAATGATGAGTTACAAGCTGACATAAATCGTTGCAAAGATGAATTCAATAGTATGCGATATCGCCTTGGCGGCTTGGAAAAGTCGTAAATAGATTTAAATGAAGGACACAATATGTTAATGGAGAGGATGGAGAGAATACTACATAGAGACGAAAAAAATAGATGAAACCATCAAAAGACTTAATGACCATAGCAAACAACTTAATCAATTAATGGAGAAGATGGACAGGTTAACAACTCAAACTTTTCCCTATCAAAGATCGATGACTAGCCCCCAAAACACAAGTGAGCATGACCCTCCAAATCCACCCGAGATTACTTTTCAGGCATTCAATATCACACTAGAATTCCAGAAAAATAATCATCAATGGATTAAGAATGAACTACCAAAATATGACGATAAAGATGATAGAGGAGCAATTGTTTGGATCAATAAGATCGACAATTTTTTTGGAGCAAAACCACCACTAGGTGAAAGAGAGAAGATAATGACCACTTCCAACACCTTAGAAGGTGAAGCTTTTGATTGGTTCCTTTGGTGGATCAAAAAGTGCGATGCTCTTTCTTTTCATTGGCACGGGTTCACTACAACATTACTAAAGAGATTTCATGACGAAGACGACGATGATCTATACAACAAATTCATACATCTCAATCAGAAGAGAGTTGTAAGTGATTTTACCCACAAATGGGAAGTATTGGCAACATAATGCAATGGATTCACTGAGGAGCACCTATTAAAGATGTATATATGTGGACTCAAGGACTATATTCGTGTTGAATTGAAACTATGCACACCAAACACTACTGAATATGCTAGACATGCAACGAGGCTTATTGAACAAAAAAATAGATTCAGTGTGACCTCATTCACAAGTTCTAAGAAATCAAGAAAATATTCAAAAGAAAAATCAAGGAAAAAAATTCAGATAAATATAACAAGTCTATACCACCCCAATTACGAGAAGAAGGTAACTGCCACCCCAATCCAAAGAAGAAGAAGGAAAAAAATGATAGACATGTGGAGACAAATATGAACCAGGTCATAAATGCAACACATAGAAATTGTACACTTGTGAAGTGGGACAAGAGGAAGACTCTTCTAGACTCATTTGAAGATACTAACGGAGAAAATTAAGCCACAAATGTAAAACCAAAAGAGGAAGCCATGCTTAGGATTTCTCTAGTTGCAATCACAAGAAAAACGCAACCACAAACCCTAAAATTAAGAGGGAATATAAAAAATGAGAACATCACAATGTTAGTAGACACATGAAGAACTCCCAATTTTATAGGTGTAAACATTACAAGGAAACTAAACCTATTTGTGTACCCAATAATATATATAAGATTCATCGTGGCAGGCAACAAAAGAATAAATGGAGTTGGGAAATGTCACAAGGCTAAACTACAATTAAGTGATTATGAATAGGAATATAGTTTCTACATACTACCCCTGGGTGGAGTAGATGTCATTTTGGGAATACAATTGCTACAAACATTGGGAACATACTCCACAATCAATTTATTAATTTCAAATTGGCTAGTAGAAGATATAAGTTGTTTGGATTCCAACCACCTCCTACTCAAATTGTATTTGAATACAAAATGAAGAAACTTATTCAAGGAGTGCCAATATATATCGCGCAATGTAAACAAATAGAATTATTAACTACAAATGTATTTCAATCGCAATAACCAGAGATTGCAGCCCTAGTCCAAAAGCATAATGAAATATTTCAAAAATTGCCTATGAAGTTACTGCTATAAAGGAAGATAGAACACATTATATAAGTCAAACCAAATGTGGCACCCATTAATATCAAACCATATTGCTATCCAAATCATCACAAAACATATATAGAAAGGTTAATTCAAGATTTTCTAAAATGTGAAGTTATTACAAAAAGCAGAGCCCATACACAGCTCCAGTGGTATTGGTTCGAAAGAAGGATAGATCTTTTAGACTATGTATAGATTATAGAGAGTTAAACAAAATAACTATAAAAAACAAATTTTACATTCCATTCATAGATGAGTTGTTAGACAAATTCCATGGCACAAACTACTTCTCAAAATTAGATCTAAGGTTAGGTTATTATCAAATACGAGTAAGGGTGGAAGGTATCGAGAAGACAACGTTCAAAACATGATGAAGGACATTATGAATATAGGGTAATTCCACGCGGACTAACAAATGCCCCAACTACATTCCAAGCAACTATGAATGAGATTTTTCATCCATACTTAAAAAAATTTGTATTTTTTCTTTGATGATATCCTTATCTATAACAAAACCTGGAAGGAGGACCTCAAGCACCTAGAGGAAGTACTTTCTATTGAAGAATGTAACTAGCATAGGTCTTCATAATTGTACTTGTCAAAATAAATTTATTATTAAAGAAAATGATTTATTAAAACATGGGTTTCATGCTTGGGTCAATGTTTTCCAGGTCAAAGCCTCCATTGAAGACTTCTAGTTTTTGTCTTGATTCAATAGAGTCATTGCCATTTTTATTAGACCCTTCTTGGTATTTTGTATCATGTAAAAAGAATTATTTTTGAGTCAAAAAGGGTATTTGTCACCTCCACACCAAGTCAGCCTTGTCCCCATGAAGTTTGCCAACATTAGGGAAATTTGACCCAGCATGAAGGCTAGATATAGAGAGGCACTCGACTTATTTGACACACTCACTGAACAAGTTAAATCTACCAGAAAGAGAAGCAAAAAAAGAGATTGAAGTAGTTGGAGAAGGAAGAAAGAAGCTGGGAATACCTAATCAAATTCTTAGGAAACTTTTCTCTCACACGTGCGAAGTCACTAGGTTGTAACTAGGGCCTAATTTTTGTTTCTTCTGCAGGTCCAAAGTTCTAAAGTTGGGGGTCGAAAAAATGTAGTTGGGGGCTTGAAATTCTAGATTGAAGCTGCTACTAGGAAGTTATCACTTGGATACTTTGACATGGATCATCTATTGGAAGGAATGGTTGACTTGGTGATTGGAGGAGGTCTTTTTCTAGGTCTATAAAGTATTGGATTATCTCATCTTGATTTGAATCTACTAGTGGAAGAGTTGGCCTTTGGGTTTTCCCCTTGAAGGAGTTTTTCCCTGGCTAAGTGCCTATATCTTGTGTCTCTTGTTCTTGTGGTCTTCATATACATATAATTTGGCAATTTATTGATGAAAGATAAACTAATAAATAAGTAAAATAAGCCAACATAATTCACAAGTAATTATTAATAAATAGGAAATAAATCATAATTCCCATAAGCATTGATTTCTCAACACTTTCCTTACAAGAAAAGAATCAATTCTATGCAAAATTATCAAAGTGCACTTTTGGTAAAAAGGAATTCAAATACCTCAGTCACATCATATCCAAGGTAGGATTCAAGGTATACCCCATTAAAATCAAGGAAATCGAGTAGTGGCCAAATCCAAGGAACATATCGAAAATAAGAGGGCTTTTGGGATTAACATGATATTATAGATTATTTATTAGAAACTATGCACACTAGCCTGCACCCCTGACAAACATGTTAAATAAGAATGCTTTTTCAATTGGATAACAAATAAAAAGAGTGTTTTGAGGCATTAAAGTAACGTTATCTACTCCAATACTAGCAACCCTAGATTTTTCCAAGCCCTTTATGGTAGAATGTGATGCTTCGGGGTTTAGGATTGGAGCAATATTAATGCAATAAAACCGCCCAATAGATTTTGAAGTTGAAACCTCAAAAAATGGAAAACTTGAAGCCTACTTATCATAAATAAATTATTGCCAACATACATGCATTCAATAAATCGTGTTAGTACCTATTGGGAAGCAAGTTCCCGATTTGTATAGGTCATAATAGTCTTCAATTCTTGGTACAACAAAAAACAGTATCTATGGAACAAAAAAAATGGATGGAGAAAATATCCACATTTGACATGGAAATATTACTTAAAAATGGGAAGGATAACATATATTTAACACACTTTCACGAAAAGATGAAGACATAAGAGCATGTGCAACATTAGTAGTAGTTCCCAATTGGTTAGATGAGATTCAAACTGAGTATGCTAAGATCTAGACTCTTGTTCTATAATTGAGAATGATGATTAAAATCCAAACTTTATATGGAAAAATGATATACTATGGTATAAAGGTATGAATTATCTAGTTCCATCCTCCAAATTTAAAATGGAGGTTCTAAGAGAAACACATAGTTCACCAACAACGAGACATGTTGAATTTTTCAGAACATACTATAACACTTGTCAATCATTTTGTTGGAAGGGAATGAGTAAATAGATTAAAACATTCATAACTGAATGTGATGTATGTTAAAGAAATAAAAGTGAGAACATCATGACCTCAAGATTACTTCACCCCTTACATATTACAAATTAGAAATGGGAGGAAATCTCGATGGATTTCATCGAAAAGTTGCCTATGTTTGACAGACAGGACAAAATATTTGTTGTGGTGGATAGACTAACTAAATACACACATTTCATGACAGTTAAGAAGAAAGATTCAACAAAACACATTGCATAAGTCTTTTGTAAAAACATCTATAAATTACATGGCCTTCCAAAGGTCATCATCATCGATAGAGACGCAAAATTTAAATGGAATTTCTGGAAAGATTTTTGTAAACATGCTAGAATATCCCTTAACATGTTTTCATCCTATCATCCAAAAACAAATGGATAGACATAAATAGTTAATAAATGTTTGAAAACATATCTTCATTTTTTTTAACATATAAGAAAAATAAATGGTTTCAATGGTTATATCTAGGTAAATGGTGGTAGAATTCCACCTACCATGCATTAGCTAAAATGACCCCTTTTCAATCCATATATGGCTATGAATCTCCAAAATGAAAGGACTTCACATTAAGTGACTCTAAGGTTCAATCAATGAAGAATCATATGGGGTAAAATAAAAAAAATCATTAAAATATTGAAAGAAAATCTAACAACCAGTAACTGGATCAAACAAAAAGTAGACCAACATTGTTCAGAAAGAGAGTTTGAAGAAGACAATTGGGTCTTCATAATACTTCAACCCTACAAGAAATTGTATCTGAAGCAACAAGGAAAGAACAAGTTGGCTCCAAAATTATATGGACCTTTTCAAATAATAATAAAAAATCATTGAAGTGGCTTATGGGTTGAAATTACTAGATAACTATCAGATCCTTAATCTGTTCCACGTATTGTGTCTTAGAAAAATGCTAAGATGAAATCAATTAACTCAAACAAAAATACCTGAAGTTGATGACGAATGAAGAATCATTTTAGAACCTGAAAGTATTCTTGCTACTAGAGAGAAGGTATTATGTTCCAAAACTATTCATTAAATGGAAAAAATTTCCAAAATAATATTATTCACGTGAAACAATTTTTTTTTGACAACAATACCCATCGTTACCCCTACTTTGAGGAAAAAACATATTTAAGGGAGAGGCAATGTTATGAATAAACAAATGAATACAATAATAAATTAAATAAATAGTAATTAACTAATTAATAAACATTAAATAAATAATTATTAGTTATGAAGGGAAAATTTGAATGACATGACCATTCAACCTTCATGACCAGCCAGTGCTTATTTAGGCACGCTATCATGAAGGCATGTAATAATCAATCATTCATTCTTCAATAATAAATAATAATTATATACATACTTTGCACATCTATGTCTTCTGCAACTGTGTTTTTCTGCAACAAAAACTCTCAAACTTGACTTCCTTGAGCCAACACCCAAACATAAGAGAATGATCACCAAATTAGAATGATGAGGAATGGCCTTATCTTCCCTTTTTATAAACCGTTGTTGAATCTTAGATATCGTTTTTGGGATTCAACTGCGTTAAGTAAGTCATTAACGTATGACCATTTCCATGAGAGGTAGTTGTAACTGACTAATTTCTCATGATTTTTGAATTGTTCACTTAGCACTCATTGCATCGGGTGATGCTCACAGGGGTGAAGAAGTGGAATTAGTGAAATGAATCACATAGCATCAATCGTCACTTCCGGGGCTTGCACCCAGTAACCAGGACTTCCCGGGAGGTCACCCATCCCAGATCTCCTCTGGCTCAAGCACGCTTAACTGTGGAGTTTTCCACACAGTCAAGCCCACTTAGCTTGCTAGCTTAGCTTAGTTGTTGAATCTTCTTCAATCTTCTAGAATTCCATTTTTTTTTTATGAAGCCATTTATTTCCTCAACTGACTTTTTTCCTTTTCTAATAATAATAATAATATCAAAATTGGGCAAAACTCCGTAGTCCCCTTCACAATTCTCCCCTCTTTCTAGCCTGAAGGAGACAGTTAGGCAAGCGATAATGATAAATTTGTGCTCAAGAAGCCATGGAAATTACATAAATGAACCTAAACTGTCAAAATCAGAAGATTTTTCAGTATATCCATATTTGAAATATTACAACACCACACAAACACACACATATCGCAATGTCTATAAACCACCAATCCATTTACCTTGGATTAAAGTACTATTTTAGTTCCTTAAATGAAACTACAAAACCATGGGCTAAACAACCATGGGCCACATAATTGCTAAAAGTGAAAACTATGCCAAAAACTGCAAAAAAATGGATGCGAAAACCACCCATTTATTTTCAAGGGATTTCGTCCCCAATCACCCCCCCAGTTGTGCCGGACACAACAGAGTGTGTGGGGATAGTTGTGCAAATAATATAACACATACCTAATATTCTCCTACTTGTTGTTTTCTTTGCATATAAGGGGTTGCAGAAGTAAATGATTAACAATTTAGGGAAAGAATGCCTAGTGTTTCTCTACATCAAAAGAAGTTCTCATTTCTCATAGATTTTGTTAATGAATATGCAAAATTCTTCAAATTTTCCACCTTTTCTAGTAGCACCTTCTCATCTTCAATTATAACTTTCACAAAAGTTACATTGAACATCAATATGCTTTGTCTTAGACTGATACATTGGGTTCTTTGCTAGGAAGATTACACTATGTCTGTCACAATTAATCCTCATAGCTCATTGAACTAACCCAATAACTAAACACAATCTCTATAACCATACTTCTTGCTTGCATGATTGGTTTCCATGCATTACACTTCTATAATTGAGAGTTCTACTATAGTCTGTATCTTCTCATCTAAGGAATTACTCCTCCAAATAGGTTAAACACATACCCACTTGTAGATCTTCTATGATCCAGATCTTTAACCCACTCTACATAAAAAATCCATTTATATCCAACAATTTGTCCAATCTTATTTTTCCTTGGTATCACAATCCATAACCAGTAGTTCTATGCAAATACCTGAAAACCTTATGTGCTATTAATCAATGCCGATTCCTTGGTTTTGAGATACATCTATTCAATACTCACATTGCATGTGAAATATCCAATCTAGTATATACTATTGCATACATCAAACTCCCAACCACACTAGCATATGGAACACGAGACATGTCATCTTCCTCTTCTCGTGTCTTGGGACACTGATGTGCAGATAACTTTACATTTACAAGAATATGGACCTTTGCTGGTTCAAATTCCTACATACCAAACCTTTTCAACATTGTCTCAACACATTTCCTCTAATTTAACCAAAGTTTTATGTTTTCCCAATCTCTTTTAATTTCTATTCCCAATGTAAAATTTGCAACACCAAGATCCTTTACATCAAATTTAGAGGACAACTAAGTTTTCATGTTTTAGATGATTTCCCTGTCATTTCTAATTAAAAATATATCATCCACATACAAGACCAAATAAATAAGATGATCACCAAATAATTTGAAATACACACAATGATCCACTTTGCTCCTTTTCAACCCAAGTCCTAATATGTAAGTATCAGAATTTTGATACCACATCCTTGCTAATTGATTTATCCCATATAGTGATTGTTTTAGCTTTCATACAAACCCTTTCTTTCCCTTCATCACAAACTCATATGGCTGCTTCACATAGATTTTTTCTTCCAAATCCTTATGTAGGAATGTTGTCTTCAGAACCGTATTGTAGGTTTTAACCCTGTACAAAAATTACCTGCAAATGAATTCTTAAAACATAGAAAATATACAATGGCGAGAAACAAAAAACAAATACACAAATATTTTCCCTTGGATCCCAAAAGTGGGACTACCAAATTGATTTTTCATTATATTCCTTTCAATATTACAATATATATATATATGTTGAAGCATTCATACACCCCAATCCATTAACCTTCGATTACAACATAACCGTAGTTCCCTTGGCTGGATCTATAAAATACCATGGGAAGAAAACCATCATGCCCAAAACCATGAGTGAAACCCATGCACAAAACCATAGGTAGGCATGCCCACCTAATATAGGATCTAAAAAAAAAAATATGGGGCGCTGCCCTAGACCTTGTACAGGGGGGCTACCACCCGCCGACTATGCCCAGCACAACGAACAGGGGGGCGTTATCCCCTACGCACATGCGACTAGTCGTGGAAAGAATATAACACACACCCAACATTCTCCCACTTGTTTTTTCTTTTTCACACAGGGGGTCCGTCTAGCCCTTCAATGCCCATTGTTTCTCTACACCAAGAAAACTTCTTAGTTCTCACAGACTTCGTTAATGCATCTGCAATATTTTTCAAAGTGTCCACCTTTTACAACAATACATTTTTGTCCTCAACCATATGCCTCACAAAGTGATACTGAACATCAATGTGCTTTGTCTTTGAATGATAAGTAGGGTTCTTTTCCAAGAAAATTGCACTTTGGCCGTCACAGTCTATCCTTATATCTCTTTGTACTAACCCCATACTTGAACACAATCTTTGAAACTAAAAAACTTCCTTTCTTGCATGAGTAGCTGTCATGTATTCTGCCTCTGTAGTTGAAAATGACACTACAAATTGTCTTTTAGTCATCCAACTGACTGCACCTTCATATAGGTTAAACACATACCCACTTGTAGATCTTATCTAATGCATATCTCCATCCCATTCTGCATCAAAAAAGCCACAGATGTCCATAAATTTGTCCAATCCTAGTCTTCCTTGGTAGCACAGACCATAATCACTAGTGTCGCACAAATACATGAAAACCCACTTCATTGTTGTCCAATGCTCCTTCCCTAGTTTTGACATAAACCTGCTCAATACTCCCACTACATGTGCAATGTCTAGTCTAGTACAAACCATTACATACATCAAGCTACCAACTGCACTTGCATATGGAACACGGGACACATCCTCTTCCTCTTCTTGTGTCTTGGGACACTGTTCAAAATATAAATTTACACCTATAGGAATAGGAACCTTTCACCGGTTTACTATCCTGCATATTAAACCTTTATAGTATTGTCTCGACATACATCCTCTGGTTTAACCAGAGCTTCCTCTTTTCCCGATCTCATTTAATTTCCATGCCCAAATATATAGTTTACAGCACCAAGATCCTTCATGTCGAATTTGGAGGAAAATTGGGTCTTCAAATCTTGGATAATTTCTTTGTCATTTTCAATCAGCAACATATTATTCACATACAAGAATAGATAAATAACACAATCACCAATTAATTTAAAATACACACAGTGATCTTCTTTGCTTCTGGTGAAGCCAAGTCCCTGTATAAATGTTTCAAATTTCTAATACCACATCCTTGGTGACTATTTTAACCCATACATAGACATTTTTAACCTGCATACCAATTATTTCTTTCCCTTCGCTGCAAAGCCTTCAGGTTGCTTCATGTAGATCTCTTCTTCCAGATCCCCATGAAAAAATGTTGTCTTCACATTCATCTGTTCTACCTCAAAATCAAAAGCAACAACAATAAATAAAAGTAATCTAATAGAAGCTACCTTGGCAACAAGAGAAAAAATATCACCAAAATCAATTCTCGACACTTGGGAATAACCTTTTGTTACCAACCAATCTTTTTATTTCTCCACCTTTCCTTCTAGATTCATCTTCTTCTTAAACACCCATTTGCTTCTAATGGGTTTCCTTCCAACCGGAAACTCCACCAGATCCCAAGTCTCATTTTATTCCAAAGATTCCATTTCATCAACCATGGCCTCTTTCCATAGTTTTCCATCCTCTGAATCTGCTACCTCTCTAACAGTTCTCAGATCATCATCAGTAATAGATAAACTAAAATTTGAATAGATAGCATATGGACTATACCTTTCTGGGTGCCTTATTTCTCGATCTAACCTTCTCACAGCTGGATTTTGTGGCTCTTCATATTTTGATTCCTATTCTGTTGTCGAGTTTGATTCTTCCTCCTTTAGCTCAAACTCTATCTTCTCAAGTTCCTTTGGTAGGAATTCACGTTTAATAACATATTTCATCTCTCTAAACACCACATCTCGGTTGCACACAACCTTCCTTGTTTGAGGGTTCCAAAGCTTATAACCTCTTAAACCATCCTTATACCCAATAAATATGCACCTTTCAGATTTACTATCCAACTTGGTTCTTTTCTCCTTTGGAACATGTACATATGCATCACATACAAATACCCTCAAATGTGAAAGAGAGGGTTTCTTACTATTACATACCTCATGTGGAGACTTATCCTCCAACGCTGATGAAGGTGATCTATTAACCAGGTAACATGCAGTCTCCATCGCCTTAGCCCAAAATTCCTATCCTAACTTGACACCACTCAACATGCTTCTTTCCTTTTCCATCAATGTCTTGTTCATTCTTTTTGCAACTCTATTTTGTTGAGGTGTGTATGGAGAATCTTCTTTCATGATATACCAAACGTCTTACAAAATTATTCAAATTTCTTCTTGCATAACTCTCCACTGTTATCTGTCCTCAACAACTTTATCTTTTTCTCTGTTTGGTTTTCCACCAGAGCCTTAAATTATTTAAACCTATCAAAGACTTCATATTTCTTCTTAAGGAAATATATCTATGTATTCTTTGAGAAGTTATCTATAAATGATAGTACACAAACTTACCTAATGATGGAACCAACACAGGTCCAAACACATCAATTTTCACAAGCTATAATATATCTTTCGCCCTCTTAACATTAGAGGGGAAACTCACCTGATTCTTCTTCCCATATACACAATGCTCACAAAAATCGAAGTCCAAAGAGAAATTAGACATACCTTCTACCATGCCATTACCATGAAGTATTTGAAGGCCCTTCTCTCGAGTATGTCCAAGCCTTTGATGCCATAGCATGGTCTTTTCTCCAGAGACCACTAGATTTTCTGCTCCACTTTCAAGAACCACAGAACTGTTGCACCCATAAATAATAGTGTTATGCATAACCTTGTACACAGTTCCAATCTGAACTCGCCTCATCAATACTAGTGCTCCCTGAACCATCTTGCAGGTATATTTCTCGAACATTGTTTTTACAGCTGCATCATCCATATTTCTTACGGAAATCAGATTTCTGGCCAATGCAGGAATATGCAGAACACTCATAAGTGTTCTAATCCTTCCACCTTGCAACTTTAGCTTGAATTTTCCACGTCTGATGATTCTACCCTTCCTGTCATCCCCTAAGAAGACATAACCACCATCATATTTCTCATAATCGCAGAACCACTCCCTATGGGGAGTGCCGTGAAAGGATGCACCTGAGTCAATCAACCATGCCGCATGATCTACATTTGTACTTGAAGAAGAAGCCAAGTACACATCCCCACCTTCATCTGAGGTGGTTTTGGTCTCTGCAGAAGTAACATCATCAGATCCATTTCCTTTCTCAGATCTACAATCCTTTTTGAAATGCCCTTCCTTTCCACATTTCCAATACACCTTTATAGGTTTTCTTGGAGATTTAGATCTCCCTCTAGATTTAGATCTCCCACTTAAGGACTTATTTTTGTTTTTATTCTGGGACTGTCCTCATATAGACAAGGCATCTCCATTCTAGCTCTCCATATTTTTCTGTCTTATCTCCTCCAACAACAAGGATTATACTATTTTATCGAACTTCAATATAGTTGTATTTCTACCTATTGCAACAACTAGACTATCCCACGAATCTGGTAGAGAACACAACAAACTGATGCCTTATCATCATCTGAAATTTTAATATCAACATATAAAAATTGTCTTACCACAGCATTAAAGGTGTTCAAATGCTCTGTCACAGAGTCTCCATCCTTCATCCTCAGGTTATACAACTTTTTCCGTAGGAACAGTTTGTTCACCAGATACTTATATTAGTACAAAGTCCCTAAATTGTTCCACAAAGCCTTCGCCGTAACTTCCCCTGATACATTCAACGATATTGAATCTGAGATACACAACCGTATTTTTCTCTTTGCTTTCTGATCCGACCTCACCCAGTCTTTAGCTGACATTGTCATTGGTTTAGTACCCAGATTTGCCGCAATCCACTGATATTTGTCCACCAGCTGATCCTGCATCTTGAGTTTCCACAACTCAAAACTCTGACTATTAAATTTCTTGATATCTATCTTTCCACTACTCACCATATTCTTTCACCGCAAGAATTGATCTCGTAGATCTCCCACTGAACAGGGTTTATCACGGGCCCAAGAAAAACCCCTCAATAGTAAAGAATGTAAAAATTTCTGTTTTCCCACCCCGGTTTTCAGTTTCACCTTATTTCTCCCATGTAGTTAAATGCCCATTCCCATAACCATACATTTAACAGACTGAAAAAAATAAATATGGCTGAAAACACAAATTCTGGAAATTTTTCGGAATGCTGGAAATTGCAGAAATAAAAATCAGCAATTAAAAACAGCCATTAAAACACATTAAAACACTGATATTTTTGGTCAACTTGACCCTGGAAAAACCCCCTACAACTCTTGGGGAAAACCAGTTTGAGAGCTCTTCTTTATTTCTGAAAATTGTCTTTTTACAGTGAGAATTATTCAACAAAAAATCAGCAAGCAAAATTTACAACTTATCTCCTTTCCCGTGCCTCACAGCAATCTGGAAATTACAGCAAACATGACAGCAATAAATGCTGTACGACCTCCGTTTTGTGTGCAGAAAAATCAGCAAACTGCTCCTCGATTTTTGTGCAAAAATCTGCCTTTCACTATGTGTTGAATCAGCTGTACAAATCTGCTCAACTGCTACCTTGGAATGTGTGCCAAGCTGCTGTCTCCTTCTCCTCCCTGCTCAGAAATCTCTCTTGCTCTCTTGCTCTCCTTCTCCCAATCTGCTCATGAAAGAATGAATGACATTTTCCTCCTTTTCCTCCTTTAATATAACTCCAAGTGATTTTTGGGTGATCCAAGTGACTTTTGGGTGATCTCTAAATCCAATGGCTGAAATAGATTTAGATCAATGGTTGAGATTAAATGCTCATTTAAATCTCACTTTCTATTTTTTAATTCACCCCACTTTAATAAAAACCCACTTAGTCATTTATTTCCAAAGTCACTTTTCCTTTCTAATTTTTCATTGACTTTATAAAAGTCACTTTAAAATTAGACTTAATAACTTTATCACTTAAAGTCACTTTTAAATTAGATTTAACTTTATAAAATTATAAAGTCACTTTAGGAGAAAAATTAAATTCTTTTGGACACTTTTCCCTAGGCCAAAGATCAAAGCCTAAGGGAACCACCTGTCCTCCGGTACCAAATTTCAACAAAGGAATACCCATAAAGCCGAAACAACTTTGATACCAAATGTAGTTTTTAACCCTGTACATAAATTACCTGCAAACGAATTCTTAAAACACAGAAAATATATAATGGTGAGAAAAAAAAAAAAAGATAAACAGAGATTTTCCCCTGGATATAAAAACTGAGACTACTAGATTGATTTTTAATTATATTCCTTTCAATGTTACAATACATATATATACATGCCAAAGAATTCATAAACCCTAATCCATTAACCCTGGATTAGAACATAATCGTAGTTCCCTTGATTGGATCTACAAAATACCATGGGCATAAAACCATCATGCCCAAAACCATGTGTGAGACCCATTCACAAAATCATAGGTAGTCCGACTACCTAATATAAGGTCAAAAAAAAATTTGAGGCACTACCCCGGACCCCATACATGGGGGCTACCACCCCCTTGAAACCCCTCGAATAGGGGGGTTGCGCCCCCCTTGTGACCCCCCCACGCATGCGGCTAGTTGTGGAAAGAATATAACACACACACAACACATATGTTCTACTTAAAAATCAAAATAAACAAATAATAAAATAAATCTAATAGAAGTTAACTTGGAAACAGGAGAAAATATCTCACCAAAGCCAATTCCCTCTACTTCTGAATAACCTTCTGCTGCTAACCAAGCTTTCTATTTCTCTACTTTTCCTTTTGTGCTTAACTTCTTCTTAAACACACATCTTCTACAATGACCTTTCTTCTAGCTAACAACTCCACTAGATCCCAATCCTCATTTTTTTCTAATGTTTCCATTTCTTCAACCATGACATTTTCTAGAGTTTTCCATCCTTTGAATCCATTGCTTCCCTAATAGTTCTAGTATCATTATCATAATAAACAAATCAAAATTTGAATAGAAATCAGGTGGAGTGTACCTTTATAGTTGCCTTCTTTCCTAGATTAATCTTCTAAATACTAGAGTATGTGGTCGTTCTTCTGATTGATTTCTTTATGTAGAGCTTGATTCATCATCATTCAATTCAATCTCTATATTCTTCAGTTCTTTCTTCCTTGGTAGGACTTCATGTCTGTTAACTTCATTGATTTCTCTAAATAACACATCTCAAATATACAAAACCTTCTTAGTTTATGGGTTCCAAAGCTTAACCTTTTAGACCATTTTTATATCTAATAAGGATACATTTTCTAGATTTCTTATCTAGCTTATCCTTATTCTCCTTTGGAATGTGTACATAATCTTCACAGATAAATGCCAAGAGATTTTTAAGAGAAGGTTTCTTACCAGTCCATACCTCATGTGGAGTATTATATCCCAATGATGATGAAAGTGATCTATTTACCAAGTAACACATAGTGTTCACTAACTCTAACTAAATCCTATCCTAACTCAAAACAATTAGTCATGCTCCTTGCTTCTCCATTAGCATCCCATTCATCCTTTTTGCAACTCCATTCTCCTAAGGTTTGTATGGAGTAGTATTCTTCCTTTATATATTGAACTTATTACAAAAATCTTCAAATTCATTATGATGGAATTCTCCACCATTGTTTGTCCTTAGTACCTTAATTTTATTCTATGTTTGATTTTCCACAAGAGCCTTGAACTCTTTCAATTTGTCAAAGACTTCATTTCTTCTTGAGGAAATAAATTTATATATTCCTTGAGAAGTCATCTACAAATGAGACGCAATACATATATCTACTCAGTGATGGAATTGACATATTCCCAAACACATCATTGTGCACCAACTATAATATTTATTCTGCCCTTGTAGCACTAAAGGAGAATCTTACCTAATTCTTCTTCCCATATAAACAATGTTCATAGAAAATTCCACCTAATGTACTCTTCCGGTCGGATGGACTCCTTGCCCAATATGCATATGTGAAGCCACACAAATTCACTCCCTTGTCCATATGTACCATAATCCATACTGGATAGTACCTCTAAGGTATTGTAATTCATGCTTTGTCGGCTTCCAATACAATTTGGTCAGCCTAACCATAGCTTGGATCAGCTGGTTGACTGCATAGCACATATATGGTTGTGTGTTCAAAAGATACATCAGTGAACCCACTAACTATCGGTAAATAGTAGCATCCACCTCTTCATCTGAAGTGGCAGTGTCCTTCCTCTAGTTGGTTGCTAGAGGTGTCTCCGTGGGCTTACAACTCTCCATGTCGAATCTTTGCAATATGTCATTTGCATACTTTCCTTGAGACACAAACAATTCCCCATTGCCTTGCCATACTTCTAACTTGAGGAAGTAGTGCATGCGACCCATGCCCTTCATCTCAAATTCCCTTGCAAGCTCTGATCAGTTGCTCATCACCAGTTAATATTAAATCATCAATATATAAAATAATGATAAGCAATTTACATTCTACCAAAATATGATAGAGGTTCGCATCTACTTCAGTTTTGGTGAAGCCCAAACCAGTGAGATTAACTGTCGATGTTGGTGTACCATGCACGGGGTGCTTGTTTGAGACCGTAAACACTTGCTTGAGTTTGCAAAGGTGAGACTCCTGATAAAATGTCTCAAAACATTTTGGTTACTATTTAGTCAATTTAGTATGTCCTAAATTGCTACATTTATTATCAATCCGGGAGTCGTAAACTGATGAAGTGTGGCGCACTATATGTGCAAGATAACCTCTTTCTTACTTTTTATTGTTTTCAATTTTATTTTGTTTTGGGGTTTTGTCTTTGTTTATCTCCTAATGCGAATGGAAATCCTATTCCTAAGTTTTAAGAATACTTTAGAAGGCAAGTATGGATATAGTTTTTAGACAATTATGTCTCTTATGATAACTTCCAGAGCTTAACACTTCAAAGGATCTCAAAACATACTAGTGATAAGATTAGTACTTGAACAAGAATGTAAATGTGCAGCTATTCAAATTAAACAAATGATGAACTACTGATCATGAAATCACTGTCTCTGCTGCTCATCTAAATACAGAAATAAAAGTTAAACTATTGCACTCAAACAAACCAAAAATTGCAGACTAATGAAAGTAAGATCAATTCACTTCACTTATAATACGATAGCTTGCCAAGTAGCTTTTCGGGGTTAAGCCATGGCTCTGGAGATAACGTCAATAACATGAAGAATTGATATCTAAATTACCTACTTGCAAATGAAAGTAAAATCAAGTCACTTCACTTATAGTTCGATAGCTCGCCAAGTAGCTTTTCGGGGTTAAACTATGGCTCTGGAGATAACGTCAATATAATGAAGAACATGATATCTAATTGCAAAAATGAAAGTAAAATCAAATCACTTCATTCATAATCCGATAGCTCACTAAGTAGCTTTTCGGGGTTAAGCCATGGCTCTGGAGATAACGTCAAATGTCATGAAGAATCTGGTATCTAACAACAACAAATAAATAAGACTGAAATCAAAGCATAACTGAAATTAAAAAGCTAAAATAACAAACTCAGCAGAGAGGCCAATCTCATGTCACTATTTATTGCAAAAATTATATGAAAACACTCGAGCATAGCCTATCCTGAAACACACTGGTCAGTTATAGCAAAAATATACAATGCTGGAAAATTATGTATAGGAATGAAACACTAACACCATAACTGAATTATGAAACATACAAGTGAACGAGCTATGAAATATTTACAATGGAAATAAGAAAACGATGCATGAAGACTTTACAAAAATAGAGAAACAAAACCTCAGCCAGCAGGGGCCCTCTGCACGGCCTTGGTTAACACGCTGTCAATCCGAAATTACGCTCACACAGTCATATAAAACAAAGTCTTGTTATATTGCAAAACAGAGGAAGGATCCTCTCGTTACAACAGCAGGACCAATGTCACGACACAGTACATGAACTAATAGCAAGACTACATAAAAAACTAGCTACATGCATTTGCAAACGCGTTATTTATAAAGGAAATTACATAACTGTTTTTCCTATGGAACACCTTCAGCAGAGGACACGTAAAAAGACAACACCCGTGAGCTTAGCGTGTTGGTTGCCATGATCATTCAATCTACCAAAAGGTGGCTGTTGGATTTGCGTCGTGGAGGCAGTCTACAGCTGTCAAAATGAATCCATGGATCTAGGAATAGTCTCGGACCCTTCACGTGTTGAAAACAGAGACCTGTTTGCTGTAGAACTCCTCATTTGACCATTGTTTGACCAAGGCTTTCCTCTACGAATTTGGCTGAACCAATAGGACCTGGTCCATGTCCAGATCATTTCTGAGCTGCCCACGTGCATTGTTTTGCTTACCGACCCCTGTGACCTAGAGATCAACAAAAACAACCGCGGAATCTTGAGTCAACTGCGGAAAGTGGCTGCATTCCGCAACTGATGAGCAAAATCTAAGTCAAATAGCAAACACAAAAATATATTTAGAAAACCACTTGAATGCATTCTCAGAATCAATATGTAATGATCTTTGATAGCTTATGAGGCACTGGTGAGGGGAAAAAGTCTAGGAAAGTGTGTAAAAGAGATGTAGTTTCAAGGCTCAACATACCCCTACTGTGAAGGTGTTGCATGTCCTCATGCAACCAAAACTGTGACCATCCTCCCTTGAGTTTATGTGTTCTGAGACCTCTGCTAACACATCCAGCCTTCTTTTCTTCTTTCTTGGTACCACTGTCATCCTAGGCTTTCTCATTAGGCACTTGAATTTGAGGTTGATAAGAGCTCTGCTCAACCTCCTGCTCTTTTTCTTCAATTTCCTATTTTTCTTTTGCCACAGCCCAAGATGCAACATGGTGTTGTTGTGAATAATTTTATCCAACCTGCTCTGTTCTTTCAATGTTTCGTTTTCTCCTTTGATGTGTCTATTCAGGACTTCCAATTCAAAAACTTCCTGTTTTAGTGATTGGATTAGAGCTTCCTGGGTTGTATTAGGTTGGGTAGATGAAGTACCTTGATTCGTGGCAGTCTTCTCCAACGACTAAATAAAATCATACATTTCTTGCTGGGTTGGATCTAACTCAGGTGCAGCCTTTCTTGGGCTGACCCTGAAATCTGGCCGAGAAGAACTGATCTCAAAATCTGGCTGAGAATGACTGATCTCAGAATCTGGTTGAGAAATAGGAGTATGTTGTGGGCTATGGCCAGGAGGGATTGCTGGAGACTGTTCTGGTATTTCCCCTCCTAAGTCAATGAAGTGGGCCCCTTTAATTTGAACTTTCTTCAGTTTTCCTTTAAGTCTGGAGCTCCTCTTTAGATTTTGTGAGCTGGTGTCTCCTTTCTCTACACTCTGTTTTTCTTTCCCTTTTCCCTTTGCTGTAGCTGCTTGTTCCTTAAGGTAAATTAGTCTTTCAGAAAGTATTTGATCCTCTTTTGAGGAAGGTTTTGGGGTTTGATAGACAGCTTCAATATTTCTTTTTCCCTTTAGTTTTCCTTGCTTCCTAACCTTAGTTCTTTCCTCCCTACTTTCAGAAAGCTTCTCTTCCTTACTAGTTTCTTTAGCTATGTTAATAGGAGTATCCTGAATGTTCACACTTGTTTTCCTTCTCCTACTTTTCCTTGCTGAGCTACTTTCAGGTGTTTCAGGTGGGTCCTGAAAGAAGTTTCTAATCAAGAACTATTCCCAGGTGTCATTTATTTCCTTCAATTGTTTTTCAATCAGAATTTTAACAAGGCCATGATGAGGTGGGGCTTTACATCATTCAGATTCTTTTGTATGGTTGTGGACATATTTTTCAGGCTACTCAACAGGAAATAAGGCAAATTGATGGTTTGATTTTCCAGAAAATTCATTAGTAACCTGACGTAGTACATGTACATGGACCCAAATTGTCCTTCACATGTAATAAACTTTTGAATTATTAGTAATAAACTAGTCCACTTTTCCTCTAGAGCAGAGACAGGGATTCCACATTTGAAAATGGTTATATCCATACCTGGATTGCGTAAGATAATCCTCCAAGCCCTCTCATCAAAGTCTTTGTTTTTGAACCACTGTTCCCCCTCCTGTGGAAGCCCCGTTGCTGCCGCAATGGATGCCTCTGTGACTGAAAATTTGAGATCTCCAACCTCAACTTCCACGTCGTTAAAAGAACTTGCAAATGTCTTCGTGTCTTCTTTATTGTGACCTCTGAATTTCTGGATGAATTGCAGCCACCGTGCCTTCCTTAATATGTTTTTTAACTATGGATAGCCCTCCACGAATTTAGGCCCGTCTGGCTCTATTCTTACCAGAAGTCCATTCTTTCTTCCTGCCTTAAAAATACGTCAGTGAGTGATGGACTGTGAGTAATGGATTGATGGAGGTGAAACGGTTGTGTTAGCGGGAGATGGAGAAGGGTTGTGGAGAAAAACCAGTAGTTGTAAATGGAAGAGCAGAGAACAGGTAGTGAAAATGAGTTCACGGAGCGGAGGCTTATGTAAACAGGCCAGAAATAACAAACACAATCTTCAATGGGAGAGTATGGAAACATAGTGGGTTTGATAGAGCTTTGAATTAAAAAGGCTGCGGAGTGGACGTTAGCACATTCATAAAACAACTGCGGATTTGTGCGACAGAGAAGAGCCGTGGTCAAATAGATTACGTCTTCATAATTAATGTATGAATAAAATGTTGTCGAGATCAATCACTTTTCTTCTATTTTGTCTTATTCGGACTCCTACCTGTTGTAGGGAAAAGTATCCGACTCGGATGACCCTATCCCACTCTAAGGGTGACAGTTCCTTAGCAACAACTGTAAAACAAACTACTAAAGGTTGACTTCTTTATGAAAGCAAAAGAGGATGGAGAAATGCACTAACCGTTGCCTTGCGCTTAATGTCGAATCCAAACTCTTCTCTTTGGCCGCTTGCTCCTAGCTCCTTGATCTTTTGCTTGCCCAGCTACAATGAGATCCTGCAAAATAACAAAGAAGGAAACTACAAGAGGCATGCAATCATAACTGGTTCATGGATTAGTGTAAACCAAACATGCAATCATCACAATATATTATTGAAACAAGAGCACATAGAAGAACCTCAATAGCTTTTATTAATGTAGAAGAAAAGGTTCTGAGAGTATTACAACCATTGAAGGCTCCAACCCAGCAACACCTCCCAGCAGAAAGAATTGCTCTTCTTCACCTCTCTCAAACAATCACCCAATAACTCAATAGTGAAACCAACAGCATATCATTACTTTGCACAAAATTCCAGCCCCCTGAGCTCATAGGAGAGAGCTCAATATATAGATGAATTGAGAAAGGATGAGTCAGCTTGCAACTGATGTGTAGCTGCCTTGTGTCCTCTCTCTCTTCAGTTAATCTTTAGTTGATCTTCAGTTCATGAGTCCACTTGGAGAACCTTGCTTCCACTTGGAGAAACAGAGCCTCTGACTCATCACAAGGCGAAATACCTGAACCAAGTGTCATTTTTGGAAGATTCCAAAGCAATGACTCATTGTGCCACTTGTCCCTTCTCGCTCAGCGCAGGTGGCCTTTGTCCCACTTGCTTTGCAACGCAGGTACACCATGGAGCAACTGAGTTTCAGCGCAGAAACCTAGTGGAGCACCTGCTTTGATTTCAGGATTGCTTGTTTTTGAGTGTTTTCAGGTGGAGAACTGATCTGAGAGCTGTTGGTTTGCTGACCTTGTTCCTCTAGGGGTAGGAACATCATGTTTAGGAAACTTTGGATCCCTTGGATTATTGACAATTCATGCTTGCTGCTGTAAGGCACAAAATTGTCTATAACACTACCCATTGGTGTAGTTTCCCAGTTCAACAGGTGGAGTGTAGATGTACAGTTAAGTACGAGTTAGATTCGGAGGCAGATCATGAGAACGTTAGAAATTGATGCGGGGTTCGTGGTGGAATTATGGAAAGGTCATGGAGCCTTATGAAAACTATCAATGTGAATCATTACACATAATGGAGCCGGTGGTTTCATAACTATATAGAATGTGCTTTAAAATGCTATTTGAAATGAATTTTGCTCATACCTTAGAATCTTACCACTTCCGTCCACTGACCTTTGATGGGCTGCTCCTGTTGGTGCTTCAGGTGTTAACATCTTCAAAATATCTTCCTCTTCCATTCCTGCATATGATTTTTTTTATTATTTGGCTAACATCTGACTGTAACAGAGTAATAAAGTATTAGCTGCGGAATCAACAATCAGGTGCGGAATCAGATTTCAGTTGCGGAAACTGACACATGAACAAATGACTGAATGGAGATGGATGGAAACGAATGATGACTGAATGAATGATATATGGAAACTGGTCATGAAAGGACTTTTATTAGCAGAATCTGATGATGAAATGGAGTGAAGTGAAGTGAAATAACTATGAATGAAATGAGAGGGGTTTTTTTGGAAAATGTAGGGCGTCAGAAGTTTCTGATTTTCGCCCTGTACTTTCTGTATGAGACTGCCAATTAGTGATTGGTTTTTAGACTTATACAATTTTTTTTTTAAGAAACACTGAAAAGCACTGTAATATCCCTCCCCTTAAATAAATAATAAATAATATAATAATAAATAATAAATAATAAAATAATAAATAATGCAAAAATAATAATTAATAATAATAAATAAATCACTTAATAATAAATAATAAAAATAATAAAGATAATAAATCATAAATGCTAAATAATAAATGATATTAAAAATATATACAAGAAAATAAATAAAAATAATAAAAATAAAAATAGTAATAACCATACTAAAACTCTAAATAAGAATAAATAGAAATAAGACAAGAAAACTATTGAAAAGAAGGAAATAAAACAAGAAAGCTAAAAATCAAAAGAAAAGTAAAAAATAAAATAAAACAAGAAAGCTAAAAATCAAAAGAAAGTTGCATGTAGACACATGGAGTGTGTGCATGTGGTTCCCCTTCCAATGTTGTTCTATTTAATAGATGGTGAGGAAGGTGAGAGGCATTCCTGCATTCCATCATTCCGAGATTCTATCTTTCATTCTCTTGGGAGAATGGTGTTTTAAGACTTAGGAGTCACTGGCAGTAGTACGTTGATTGAGGGCTCGGGGGTGGCCAGTTGTAGCAAGACTTTGCACAATTGAGCCTACGGTTGGGTGGAGAGTCGTCCCCAAAACCTTGTTGCGGTAAGCCTACTTCTACCACAGGTAAACAGGTAAGCACTATTCATTAAATTTGAATTTAGTTAATTAATTACATGTTTATTTGGCTAGGTAAGTGCCACTCTTATTTAAATTTAATGTTAATAAGTTAATTAGATATTTATTTTTGGGCTGTTACATATGGTATCAAAGCTTAAGTTTAACCCTTAGGACCTATGGGCATCCGAAAAATTTATTTTGTTGGAATTTTTAACTTGACTTGTTTTAAAGTTACAGGAGGATTACTTCCATGAGGCCGCATATTTTTCTACAAACCCTCACTATGCACGTCAATTTTCTTAACATTTTCGCCTTTGCATTTTCTGTTATTCCTCTATTTGATTTGATGGCTGAATTCGTCTCTAGATGCTCACTGTGGTAACCAACGAAGACCAAGTTATGTATCAGTCTAATCTCCATGAATTCTGAGAAAATAAGTGTTGAGTTTAGAATCATGCGTGTTGCTAAGATTATTTGTGGGACACATCTGAAGTATTTATGCTTTACGTTTTTTTTATTTATACAAGAAATTTATAATGGCTTAAATATAACCTTCTTAGAAAAATTTAGGCGTATTTTAATCTTGAGCTCCATAATCGACTTTTTCTTATACTCCGTTAAATTCAATCACGGTGGGACTGGAACCCACAATCTTCCTCTCCAGAGGTGAGCGTATTATCCATTAAGCGACTTTAATCTCGCCTTCAATCACTGTAATACATTCCCACATGAGGCCTGTTGCCGATAAAATTGAGATTTTTTCGTATTTTCGGACAGGTTGGAATTCCATAACTGATCTTACGGTCAGTTTTCACACTTCTTTGATTTGATTTGATAATTATAACAAATTCCTGCTCCATTTTTGTCAAATTTGACAACCAAAAGAATTCCCCCCAAAAAAAAAAAAAACCCTCTGAAACATTTGTATTAAAAAATGTTAAATTAAAGAAAATTGAATTTCTATTCCTGGGCCTCACTTATGCTTTCCCATGATTGAAGTGTTGTCGATCATTTATTGATTACACGGGCTACTTTGAAATCCATCGACAAAATGTACCATCCCGTATTTCACAATAATTTGCATATGTAGACAATCACTTGTCAATACTAGCATTTTTCATTTTTTCTCGGCCCACCTTCTAGTTCAGATAAAGACCAAAATTACTTCTATCTCCGGAAAAAGTTTCTGTTTATTTAATGGCCGCATTTTCTAGGAGGTAACAGCTTGGAAAGCGTGATTCTTCGGCGCCTATTGCACTGTAGTCGAAAATCTTTAATTTGATGCCGGTAATCGTCTTTTACGGAGGATTTCAATATTAATCTCATTTTAGTAGAGAAGTAATTGTTTTTTAGTGAATACTCTGTATCACGGATTGATTACTGAAGGGCAAATATGATATCTCATTTTACAGTACGTCGCAATTTCCTCCATTCTTCTGGCGTTCCACAATCAATGCCCACTTGCCATGTTTATATCAATTCCAATTCAATGATTTTATCAAAACGATTTCTTATATCAAATGAGAACGAATGGGTAGTTTGGAAGATGGTAACGTTTGTGCTAATTTTGGAAATAAACCAGAAAACGGGTTTCCCATGAGTTGGATATGTTAAAAAAAAAAAAAAAAAAAAATGAAATTAGCACTTGCAAAATATATTAAGAACAAATTATATACATGAATAGATTATAATGAAAAAGGGATCTGTTAATTTATTTCAACAATTTAGTATCCAAATGGGAGGGAATCCTACTATGTAGCCTGCCCAGTGAGAAAATGCATTCACTATCTCTGCAAATATATATTTTATGTGCCTCATTCCTACGCACTGGGTTTGAGCATGGTAAACAGTTGTATTAGAGGACTCCATTTGAGCTTTACAACTATAAAAACTTTTTACAGGTAGGTTGGAGTATTTCTATTGTTATGGTTTACTGTGGAAAACATCTGAAATTTTCTATTCAATAAAGGGTTGTTACTTAAACGCAAAATGGGCCTAAGTTTGATTAGTGTCTTTACAAGTGCACAATATTTAAATCCAATAGAATCATGAAATCCATGGACACATACGTGCTTTATTTTAGTTTGTGAAAGTTGTTGAAAATCAAGGCTCATCTTCAAGAAAATCAATTGTTTGGATCTTAATAACCACAGTCAGATTTTATTATTATTATTTTTAAATTATAATATGTTTAAAATATGCATGCAACAATGGTATAAAGCTAGTTTTTGATAGAATTCTTTTAAATGAAAGTTATAATAGTAGATTCAAGAATACTTATACATATAATTACATGCAAATAAGAAGGGTCACAATTTTATATTTAAGAATAAGGAAAGTTTAAGAGTTGCTTATGATGATGCATTTAAGAAGTGAAAAAGGGATAAATTAGTATGAATCATGATTTTGTGCTACAAATTTAACAAATTATATAAGGTGAGAAAAATAGATTTTTGGAGGAGACTAGGAATATTAAAAATGCTATTTAATTGAACTTGTTTCAATGATGTATCTTCTTTAGAGGGAAAGGAAGTGTAGTAATACAATAACTCAAACCCAATAATGTCATTTTTCTTTCATCTGTACTTATGGTATTTTTATCTGAAGATTTTTAAGAGCACTTTCTATTAAGGCATTAGAGTTAGTGTTCTAACATTTTCATCTAATTGTCATTTCCTTTACTTGCTTTATTGATTATAAGTGAAGTGGTATTTCTTTTTTGAAGCATCTTGTTTTGAGAGATGAGGGTTTGACATTGAGAGAACCAGGTGACAGTTGAGAGAGAACTCTGTGTGAGCTAAGACAAAGCCAGATTATCTTCCACCCCTTTATTGGCAAGGAGGTCTGCTAATCTATTTGCATTCCTTCTGATATGAACGAAAATAATTGCTCGCCTTTCTGCAATGATTGTTGCTAGTTGTTAAACACCGTGGTCCAAGCGCCAACAACTTTTGCATTTGTGAGCTGAAGAGCCACCAAGTATGCAATTGGCTATTTGAGTGGGTGGAGATTATGTGATCGGGCTATTATTATTCCTTGCATGAGAAAATGGTACTATTGACTGTGTAAATGGTACTATTGACCTTATAGTGTGTGCAGATTTCTCGACATTGTTGTCGAAAGGAACAATGGAATTTGCAGGAAAACGCATAGCCAGGGCCACAAGCTTATAATCTTATGTCTTATGTAGGCAATTTTATGTCTTATCCGGGAAATTAATATGGCTAAATGTATTGTAATTTAAGGGATGGTGTTGCCTTCGCGGGTGCGCTTGCAGGCATGCCATATAATTAATAAAATGATTTTATTTTGTGTTGGGGAGGGATAACCTTCCCAGTCATCCGATCCGGTTCTGGGTCGGGTGGCGGTGTCTTTTATTTATGGTGTGGAATATTTATTTGGTTATTTGATTTCTTAAATTTCCTTAGGGTAATAATTTAATAGCCATAAGAATTTTAAGATACATTCAATAAATTTGTTTAAACGATTTATTTTGTTAAAAGTAGTCCATTTAATTCTTCTAACATAAGTTATGATTGCTTAAACAGATACTCACAATATTTCACTCTACAGCACATAATTTCAATTTATCCTAGCACATAAGGTTATGAATCTGTAGACTTAATATTGGTGTGACATATCATTTCAAAAGGCATGGTGAATTGTACCTTCTTAAAACAATACTGCCATTAATATTCTTAAGCTTTACTCATTGGAATTTTGATTTTTATGTTGAGACAATTCTCTAAGTTTTAATACTACAAAATTAGTGATTATTGATAATTTGCATGATTAATCACACAGTTTCAAATTTGGCAATGGTCTGATTGCATGCCGAGCAGTAGGGGAAAAATATAGAAAACATTAAATTGAAATGAATCAAGAATCTTCAAAACTTTGTTGAATAAATTTGGCATGGTTAATACATACCTGGTTTAAAATTTACTGCATAATTATCACAACAATAATCTAAGTATTTTGGCTTTTATTTTATGCTTCTTCAATGATGAATCTTGATATTGAGTGACTGATTACGGTGTTTGGCTATCACTGCACTATTTATCTGGTATGCTGGCATGTTTTTTTAACAAATCTTTAATGCTGGTGTAACTACTCACCACCGATTCATTTTACAACACAATTTACATAACACTTGAAGTATTTGGATAATTGAAGTTGAAATTTGTCACCAATTAAAGTGCTCTAAAATAGTGAAATCTGTTCTAATTCACAATGGATAAACTTTGATATCTTATTACCTTTAGATGATCATTGTTCACTAGCATATGTTCATTATTTTATTGTTCAATCTGATCTAAAAACACAGAGATAACATTCCTTGAATGTTGATCATACTATTCACTAATTATTTGGGTTGGATTGTTGTTCTCATTGTCCTTTAGCAATAACAGTTGCTTGGCATTTCTCTGGTCTATTATTACAAGAACACAACTCTCTCAATATGATCTTCTAATAAATTTAATTTTGCACTGCCATTGCCATTCAGATTACATGTATCTGCTCATGTACTATTATATTCTCAATGGAAAATTGTACAGACTTGGATTTCAGTTTAGATGTTGAGTATAATGTTACATGAGGTTTCGTGATTCAAGTTTAATTGAATATAGTGGATAAAGATGTCTAAGACCAACTTGGATATAGTGGATGATAGTTCATGTGATTATGGCCAACTTGGATTAGATGTTTAAGGTGGTAGAGAAGAAGTATCACAACAGGGGTAAGAAATCAATAAGGAGAAACAACCTATTTTAAAACATAATGGAAGAGTTTGGTATAATCATGACTTGGTACTCTAAAGGTATCACTATAAGGTCTATCTAAGGATGATGCACATAAAGAAGAAAGTATTGGCAATCAACTAATGAAGTTGAAAAATCAGGGTAATAATGAAGGTTATTTTAAGGAACCTGTAAGGTATGATAAATAGAATGATTGGAGAAGATAAGTTGTGTGCATAACAACATCTATAACAATGGGAGAGCCACATTGTAAATATTTCATAGGTGACTAACTATATGAATGAATTATGGATAACAAGATGTATGATCAGGAGATTTTATGTATTACCCAAGTTGGAAATAGTAACAACATTTCCAAGGATATCAATGCTATAGGAGAGAAGGAGAAGAAACCACAATTCAAGTCAATTTAATGAAGTGAAGAAACTTCCATGGAAATCAAGACAGGGAGAAAAAGAAAAATATATCTATGAATATCGGGTAGGAGGAAATGAAGGGATGTTCTATCAAGAAGAAAGTTCTTTTAAAGGTATTGATGAGTAGAGCTAGAAACATGATTGGTAATGGTCATAATGATGATCTACATATTTTTAAAAAAATGTGAAGGTGAAGTTGCATGATGACCAAATGATAATAAACGAGGAAGATATAGGAAGGAATGTTGCTAGAAATTTTATACGGATACCTTGAGAAGGATTGTGTACATAGTGACAAAAGAAGTAAAAGTCAATTAATAGAGATTGTACTTGACTCATTATTTCACGAGTAAGACTTCCCATAACGTTAAAAGAGGTGGTTTCCACATAACACCTCACATATAAGTTTCCCATGGATAAAGATGGTAGTAGTGTTTCCAACTGTTTCAAAATCTAAAATAATGATACTATTTAATAAGAAAGAGTCTTTTGCCCAACTTGAGGAAACTGAATTTATGATAAAGAAATCAAGTGGTATTGAGATACGAACTTTACGAACTCGATGAGATAAGAAAATATTTTTGGTGGATGAAGTGCTAATTGTTAAATAAGTCAACATGGATCAACAAATCCTCATGATATAAAGATTAAATCATGATGAAATAGTGTTTATATGCAATTGCATATAGCGATATTGGAATCAATAAGCCAAAGGGTAAATGGATGTAAAATCAAGGAAGAATATATGACGAGAGATTAAGACTCAAGATGATGAGGCTCATGTGAAATTTAATGATATACCGTTGGTGTAAATGATCAACTACCTAGAAGAAAGAAGTCGAAATGATTATTGAAAAGTAATTGACAACTTGATGAAAACATATTGACAATATTTCATGCAGGCAGTGGTTGGAGACATATACTGCCTCGAGAGCTGGTGGAATACCTCACAGCTCAAGATATCAAAGTAATGTCACAGATAGCGGATCGTGAACAATCTGATATATTCCACCAGGCATGGAAATCCGCACAGCAGTTAAACCTCCCCAGAAGATGGCACCCAGCTTGGAGAGCATACAAAGAGGCTTTGCATGAATCACACATACGAATTACAGAGGGGCAGGACGAACTCATTTGGAACTTGGCCGAATCCGGCCATTACTCCCCCAAGGCAGGCTACCTACAGTTGATCTCTCACAAGAAGCCCGACACCACTGCTAGCTGGTGGCAGAATATTTGGAAGTTAGATGCATCTCCTCGATCAAAGCTTTTCACTTGGTGCATCCTACGGGATAAAATACCCACCGGAGATCATCTCATGAGAAGGGCACAGTATGGTCCTACCTGGTGCGTTATTTGCAGAGAAGACTCTGACTCTACAGAACACATTTTTCTGAGATGTCGGGCGACGGTGAACCTATGGAGAAACCTCAAGAACTTCACGCAATACTCGGGCGAATAGAATAGAACAGACCTCATTAACGCATGGACTGAATGGGACAAGAGAAATAAAGGTTCAAAAATTATAAATCTTCCCATCATCGTTAACTAGTCTATTTGGAAAGCCAGAAACCGGTTAATATTTGAAGACAAGCCGATACACTGGCCCTTGATAGAGGCTGGTATCATCTCCGCCCTGAGTGAGCTACCAGACCCGCCCCCTCCAAAATCCCGACATCCCACCCCTCCTCCTCAAATCGATCAAAGCATCCCTTGGGCTTTTTTCGACGGAGCTGCAAATGCGCAGAGCTGTGGGGGAGGCATAATTATCCACCTATCCGAGCATCACCTTTATAAAATCAAGGCTGGGTTGGGTGCCGGAACCAACAACTTCGCAGAACTCATCACACTGCGTCATTTACTCCATTTTGCTCTGAGCCACCAATGCAATAGTATCAACATCTTCGGGGATTCTCAGATCATCATTAACTGGATCAATGGCACATCTACATGTCACATGCACACACTCAGCATTATATTGAATGAAGTTCTCGAACTCAAAGCAGCATTTAACAATATCACTGTTTCTCATATCTACAGGGAACATAACAAAGACGCTGATAAATTATCCAAGGAGGCAGCGATGATGGACAGAGGCATGTGGGAGATCTCCGAGATCAAAGACCAGCAGGAGCAAAAATTTTACCATCGTCCTTACATAGACCCGGAATATCCAACCACGGGTCACCATACAACATAACAGGATCGTGCATGCACATGACAGCAGCATATATACATCCTTTTTTTGTAATTTTGTGTTTATTTCCAGCTAGATAGATGCCGAAAAGGCACATTGTAAATAGCAACATACTGAATACCCTGTGAGGTAAATACTTATAGCAATCCAAAACTGAAAAATTTTGGAACGAACAGATACAACAAACTGATTATGGCATATGCTTCATGCATCTACATATGTAAATTTTCATATTAATGAAATTTTACGGATTTTTCCAGTGGAAAAAAAAATATTGACAATGTTTCATGGTAGGAAGATAATGATTTACATAAGGTTCTTATAGTGATAATGTATCCATATGATAATAGCGATATGCATAGGCATTATGACGTTATGTCAAGGTATATTGACATATTCATTTACTACGTGATGATAGGTATTTAATGTTCAATACTCATGATGGATATGATATGAGGATTATAGACACGCGGTTCATTTATAAGAAGTCATGATATGTCTTTAATATAATTATGTTGATGGTATAACTGAAGCATGCAATAGTTCCGTACAAATCTATGACATGCATGAGCATGCAGTACCTTATTATTCATAATGTCGCGATTAACAAGATGAACGTTCTCATGATGACATGAAAGAGTTGGCATGTGGATTATTTCCTATGATACTATGATGGTATAGTTAATGCATTGGATGCAGGTTGAGATGTGATCATTCACAGGACTCCACAAATGGGCCGAGAGGGCCGGTTTATTTGATGATCTCGTGCGAGCCCATACGCACGAGGGAGAATAAGTAACACCATATGGGCTGGGGACAAAACTCAATCAACACTACATATGCCAGTGGTTCCTTTGTCTTGTGTATAGCTCTTGAAGAGCTATGGGACCATCTTGAGGAGGCCAAGTGCCTGATGTTCTAGGCTAGGTGCCTATTATTGGATTGGGATGCCGAAGTCTGGAAGGGATGTCAAGGACTTCGATGCCTGGGGCTGTGCACCTTAAGTAGTTGTGCAGGGAGTGGGCCAGCCTTGCGAGATGCCCGGGGTCATTGAGTACTGGACCGGATGCCTGCCTTGGGGCAGATGAGGTCTGAGTCAGGCGCGAGCCTTGGGGCCAGCCTTGGACTAGGATACAGACCGGGTCAGGCTTATGCCTGGTGCCGAAAGTGGGAAAAAGGACAAGAATTCCTTGAGATTTCCCGGGGTGTTGGGGACTTTCGATGCCTGCTGGTTATACTAGTTCAACAGAGGGTGTTGGCAACATGAAGTTAATAAATAATAAATAATAAATAATAAATAATTCAACTTAACTTCGGGACGAAGTTCCTTAAAGTGGGAGAGTATGTAATATCCCTCCCCTTAATAATAAATAATAAATAGTAAAATAATAAATAATGCAAAAATAATAATTAATAATAATAAATAAATCACTTAATAATAAATAATAAAAATAATAAAGATAATAAATCATAAATGCTAAATAATAAATGATATTAAAAATATATACAAGAAAATAAATAAAAATAATAAAAATAAAAATAGTAATAACCATACTAAAACTCTAAATAAGAATAAATAGAAATAAAACAAGAAAACTATTGAAAAGAAGGAAATAAAACAAGAAAGCTAAAAATCAAAAGAAAAGTAAAATAAAAAATAAAACAAGAAAGCTAAAAATCAAAATAAAGTTGCATGTAGATACATGGAGTGTGTGCATGTGGTTCCCCTTCCAATGTTGTTCTATTTAATAGATGGTGAGAAAGGTGAGAGGCATTCATGCATTCCATCATTCCGAGATTCTACCTTTCATTATCTTGGGAGAATGGTGTTTTAAGACTTAGGAGTCACTGGCAGTAGTACGTTGATTGAGGGCTTGGGGGTGGCCAGTTGTAGCAAGACTTTGCACAATTGAGCCTACGGTTGGGTGGAGAGTCGTCCCCAAAACCCTGTTGCGGTAAGCCTACTTCTACCACAGGTAAACATGTAAGCACTATTCATTAAATTTGAATTTAGTTAATTAATTACATGTTTATTTGGCTAGGTAAGTGCCACTCTTATTTAAATTTAATGTTAATAAGTTAATTAGATATTTATTTTTGGGCTGTTACAAGAACAAAGAATAGGCTGGTGGAGAAGAATGATTCTTCTTCACTAGCCTTATTGCAGAATTATCTTGAAAGATTTTGACAAATTCCTCCTTTGAGAGTGGCTTATGATAGATTTTTAATCTGTGACCATTCACAATAAGAGGAGTTTGATACTCATCAATGGTTTTGATTCTTACCACTCCATTGATAAAGACTTTGTCAATCTCATATGGCCCAAGCCAATGATTCTGAAATTTACCTTTGAAATCTTTGAACTTGGAATAAAATAGCAATGCCCAATCTCCTTCTTGAAACTTTTTCTCCTTGATGTATTTGTGATGCCACTTAGGTCTTTGATATTGAACTAGATCAGTTCTTAGGATTGCTTCTTGTTTGATCTCATCTAGTTCATTCAACTGCTCCATTCTATGCTTTTGGGCTTCTGATAGATCCATTCCCAATTGAACTTCTATCTTGAAGGTTCTAACTTGGAACTCAATGAGGAGCAGCACTTCTTTCCCATAAACAAGTTCATAGGGAGAATGTCCTGTTGTATTCCTCCATGTAGTTCTGTAGGCCCATAAGGTTTCAGGAAGCCTTTCTGCCCAATCTCTTCTGTGTAGATGAAAAGTCTTGGTAATGATGCCTTCAATAACTCTGTTTGTGGACTCCACTTGACCATTTGCTTATGGTTGGTAAGGAGTAGATTTTCTTTGCTTGACCTTGTACTCTTCCATAAGCTTCTCCACCAGTTTGGATGTGAATTGACCTCCCTGATCTGTCACAATTTCTCTTGGAACACTAAAGCGAGTAAAAATATCATCATAAAGAAAACTAACAATTGAGTGCTCGGTAGCAGAAAATAATGCTTTGGCTTCTACCCATTTAGTGACATAATCAGTACATACCAATATATAATTCCTTTGTTTAGATGGTGGATTAATAGGTCCAATGAAGTCTAAAGCCCATTTTTCAAAGGGTTCGATGAGTACCTATGGTTGTAATGGCATCTCGTTTGAGAGGGTAGGTTTCCCTACTCTTTGGCAGCTGTTACATCTTTTGACATATTGTTTTGCATCTTTGAAGAGGGACGGCCAATAATATCCTAAAGAAAGGATTTTATAGGCCGTCCTTTTGTCAGCAAAGTGTCCGCCGCATGGTTCATCATGACATGCTTTGAGAATATCAGACATTTCATCTTCCCTAACACATCTTCTGATCACAAAATCTGGCCCTGTTTTAAACAATTCGTCAGAAATCCAAGAATATTTTGAACTCTCCTGACTAATATTTCTTCTTTCACTAGGAAATAAATGCGGAGGTAGTTTCCCTGTAACCAAATAGTTAGCTATATCTACATACCAAGGAGTCTTAGTAGTTACTGCAAATAAATATTCATCAGGAAATTTGTCCTCTACAGGATAATCTACTTTAGTGTTCTGAATCCTAGACAAGAAATCAACTACTATGTTTTGTTTCCCTGGTCTATCTAACACAGTAATATTGAATTCCTGTGAAAGTAGGAGCCACCTTGTAACTCTGCCATTAGTAATGGGTTTGTTCATTAGATATCTAATTACAGAATGATCAGTATGAATAAAAGTTTCATAGCCTGTTATATAATGTCTGAACTTATTGATTGCATGAATAACAACCAAGAACTCTTTTTCAGTCATAGTATAGTTCAACTCAGTGGGAGTTAAATTTTTAATGGTATAGTAAATGGCATAAAGAAATAAATCTTTTTGTCCCAATACAACCCCTAGAGCTGTATCTGAAGCATCTATAGAAATATGGAAAGGAAGTTTCCAAATTGGTCCTCTCAAGATAGGTGCTTCAGATATTCTTGTTTTCAAAGTTTCAAATGCTAATTAGCAATCAGGACCCCATTTGAATTCACAGTCTTTTGTAAGCAGTTTTAAGAGTGGAGATGCTATTTTGGTAAAGTTTTCTATAAATCTTCTATAATATCCAGTAAATCCTAGAAAAATTCTAACATCTTTTTGACAATTTGGAATAGGTAACTTGGAGATGACTTCAAATTTTTATCTATCAACTTTAATCCCATCCCCTAAAATATGATGTCCTAAAACAATACCTTCAGTAAACATCATAAATCACTTTTCATGGCTTAATGAAAGGTTTGTTTCTTTACATCTTATAAGGACTTTTTCCAAATTTTCTAATGCCTCTTCAAACGAATCACCATAAACTGCAAAATCATCCATATATACCTCTACATAATCATGGATTAGATCAGAAAAAATTCCTAGTACTGCTCTTTGGAATGTTGCGGGTGCATTACATAATCCAAAAGGAAGCACTTGATAAGTAAAAGTTCCCCATGGACAGGTAAATGTGGTCTTATCCTGATCTTCAGGTGCTACCTGAATTTGATTATAACCACTAAAACCATCCAGAAATGAAAATTACTTTTTGCCTGCTAATGTATCTAATACTTGATCGATAAAGGGCAAAGGAAAGTGATCCTTCAAAGTTGCTTTATTCAATTCCCTGTAATCAATGCATACCCTCCATTTACCATTCTTTTTGGGTACTATAAACAAAGGAGAAACCCATTGGCTATCTGAAATTGGGTAAATGAAGTTTACATTGAGTAGTTTTTGGAGCTCTTCTTTCACAATCTCCCTATGATTTGGATTCATCCTTCTTTGAGGTTGTCTGATTGGTTTACTGTTTTCCTCGATATAGATATGAATGATGCAAGTCTTAGGGTCAATACCTTTCGTATCAGTATACTCCCATGCAAATGCAGCGGAATGTTTTTGCAAGATTTTGGTTAGCTCTTCCTGTTGTGACTTTTACAAATTTTTGTTGATATTCAGTGTTTTTCCTATAAAAATTTCAATGGTAGAACTACCAAACTCTTCCATAGAGTAAAGAGACATTTGTCTTGATGATAAATATTCAATATCAGAATCTAACTGAAATTGTGTGTGGTCATATTCTGAAGATGTTTCAAAATTTTCTAATGTGTTCAAAATTTGACTACACTAATTTCAGGGATAGTAAAGACAGGTTGTATAATATCTTCATCGTCGACCCATTCATTGTCTCCTACTTCTATAATTGCTTTTGCTGGAGGATACAAATTGAATTTCTTTGTCGAACTACCATCAGAAATATACATATCCCCAGATCTACAACTAATGAAAGCATCAGCGGTGGCTAGCCAAGGTCTTCCTAAGATGAGTGGATGCCCTCCTAAATTACTCTTGGGAGTCAAAATCATGAAATCTCCTGGATATTCCCAAGAATCTAAGGAGACTGAAATATCTTTTAGTACACCATCTGGTTTGATTATTGATCTATCTGCAAGTTGCAGTAAGGTGGGTGTAAAAAGAAGATTAGGAAGTTTAAGCTGTTCCATAGTCTTTCCACTCATAATGTTTATAACAGCCCCTAAGTCAATCAAAGTGTTTGGGATTTCTATCCCATTTATATGTGTCTCGACAATTGGACTACTTGGATCCACATATTTCTGCATGGTAATTTTTCCCATCATGATATCTGTAATTTTTCCTACCAGGTGGATTCTTCTTGTATCTCTTGGTTTCCTTCCTGGTCTTTTGAGACTCAACTCCTTTATTGTTTTTGCTAGAATAGGGATCTCTCTAATGGCTTGTAGCAAGGGAATCTTGATACAGACATTCTTTAATTCATCTAGAAAATCATAGTTAGGCAACAAGATTTGTTTTTCCACTCCTTTGTCAATTTGTAATCTTTCAGGGAAAGGAGGCGTGGATGAAGATGCAGGTTGCTCAACTATAGGAGTCATGGGGGTTGACTCTTTTTCTTTTTCTTTTTGAATGATTGGGTTTTGAAGAGATGCTTCCTCAGAACCTTTATTGGCTTTAAGAGAATCCTCCTCAGAAGTACCTTGCTCTTGAACGTCTATAGAAGGTTTTTCTAAAACTCTACCAGATCTGAGTTGAACATCATTAAGAGGAACAATCATATAAGTAGGAAATTGTTGTCCTTCTACCATGTAAGCATTCTGAGGATTTTTGTTGCTAGGATTTGGCAATGGCTAGGCTGGTAGTTGATTTGTCTTTTGTTGAAATGGAAGCAAGAGTTGAGAATTTGGATTTTGTTGAGAAGGTTGTTGTTGTGGAAATGGCAATGAAAGTTGTGGGTTTTGATTTGGAAGTTGTGGATTTTGTTGATTTTGAAAAGATGGAGGATATTGATAAAATTGAGCAAATCTCCCATAAGGATTTTGCATCCCTTGTGCCCATGATTGGTATGGATTTTGAGGTTGGGGCCAAGGTTGTTGCCAAGAATTCCAATTTGGCGGGAGCTGAAAGTTCATAGGATTGTTAAATCCTTGATTTTGTTGCCCCCGCCACGGTCTTCTTGAAACAAAACAAAGGGACTCTATTGAATTTGGATCTTCTTGAAAGACATCTTTGAGCCCAGGAATTGAAGGACAATCTTTGGTCTCATGACTTTCTGAGCAAATCATACATGTTTCTACAACTTTTGCATCCAAGGGGCATTCCCTTAGAGCATGTTTCTTCCTACATTTTGGACAAAATATGGCCAAGGCATCAACTTCTGCTTTCTGCTTGTTTTGTATTTTAAGGGTGTTTAGTTGTTCACTAAGGCTCCCTAGAATATCAGTTTTGAGCTCATCAAGCATATTGCCAATCTCTGTCCTACTTACTGATCCAGTTGCAGATTTTTTTGCTCTAATAAGAGAAGGATCTCTTGGCCCTTTTCCAGTTTTAGATTTTCCCTTTGAGAGATGGGCACATAGTTCTGCTATGTCATGAAGTGGAAGTTGAGAAATGTTCCCCTTTCACATCATGTTTAAAATATCTATCCATTCATCTCTAATGGCTTTCAATAGAAGGGCTTTCAAGGTTTCCTCATCTAATTACTCATTTTTGCTATCTTTAAGTTGTATTGAAATCTTTCAAGTAAATCCTCCAAGTTTTCATCTTCTTTTTGCATCATCTTAAATACCCCATCCTTATGATTGGTGGGCATACAATAATCTAGGTATCTATCCAAAAATGTTTGTTTCATATCATTCCAGGTCCTAATAGATTGATTGAGTAATCCAATGAACCATTTCAAAGCAGTTGCTTTCAATGTTGAAGGAAACAGTTTGAGTTTTTGAGAGTATTCCATATAGTCATAGGTTCGGCACAAGACTTCCAACTCAAATAGAAATGTTTCAGGATCCTCACTTCACAACCCATAAAATTTTGGGAGGACAGATGGTGAAATTTTTTTCATTGTTGTATGAGTTTCCTCATCAGCTATAGGGAATCCAAATGAGTTATCTCTTTCCCTATTCCCCCCATTGTTCCCTCTACCTCCTCCATTATTTCCTCTTCCTCTACCTGTACCCCCTCCTCCAAATCCATCTACTACTTCCTCTGTCATGATAGTTTCCTTAGAGTCTTCTGGTTCTTTTATTAATGGTGAATGAGAGAGAGTTTCTACCTTTTCCTCTTCTTCTTGTGATTCTACTTCTTTGATTACAATATGTTCCCTTGTAGAAGTGAAGAAAGGTTCTTTTCCTAGATCATATTTAGTAGATAGTGTGGGAGAATCTCCTAATTCGACTGCTGCCCCTTGAATTCTAGGAATCCTAAGGCTAAGAGTATGAGTCGGAGATGGAGGTGTATCTTGTCTATGCCTTGAAGTAGCTAGAGTTGTGAAAATCGAACTTTTGGCCCTAGCTATAAACCTTCCTCTAGAATCTCTTGCTCTATGCATGTCATTTTTTTATTTTTGTTTTTTTTTTAAGCCGGGCTAATAATTCTCTTTCCAATCTTCCAGGTCACACTAGGTGCAAGAATAGAGCATAATCAAGAAATTATTGAACTAATAACTCTCTTTTCTGATCCTCCAGATCACACTAGGTGCAAGAGGAGAGCATACTTCAAGAAATTATCAAATTTTCCCTTCCTTTTTTTTTGTAAGAGATCGGATACCTAGTTACACTTCCTCGGCAATGGCGCCAAAATATTTAGTCAATTTAGTATGTCCTAAATTGCTACATTAATTATCAATCCGGGAGTCGTAAATTGATGAAGTGTGGCGCACTATATGTGCAAGATAACCTCTTTCTTACTTTTTATTGTTTTCAATTTTATTTTGTTTTGGGGTTTTGTCTTTGTTTATCTCCTAATGCGAATGGAAATCCTATTCCTAAGTTTTAAGAATACTTTAGAAGGCAAGTATGGATATAGTTTTTAGACAATTATATCTCTTATGATAACTTCCAGAGCTTAACACTTCAAAGGATCTCAAAACATACTAGTGATAACATTAGTACTTGAACAAGAATGTAAATGTGCAGCTATTCAAATTAAACAAATGATGAACTACTTATCATGAAATCACTGTCTCTGCTGCTCATCTAAATACAGAAATAAAAGTTAAACTATTGCACTCAAACAAACCAAAAATTGTAGACTAATGAAAGTAAGATCAATTCACTTCACTTATAGTCCGATAGCTTGCCACGTAGCTTTTCGGGGTTAAGCCATGGCTCTGGAGATAACATCAATAACATGAAGAATTGATATCTAAATTACCTACTTTCAAATGAAAGTAAAATCAAGTCATTTCACTTATAGTCTGATAGCTCGCCAAGTAGCTTTTTAGGGTTAAACTATGGCTCTGGAGATAACGTCAATAACATGAAGAACCTGATATCTAATTGAAAAATGAAAGTAAAATCAAATCACTTCATTCATAATCCGGTAGCTCGCTAAGTAGCTTTTCGGGGTTAAGCCATGGCTCTGGAGATAACGCCAAATGTCATGAAGAACCTGATATCTAACAACAACAAATAAATGAAACTGAAATCAAAGCATAACTGAAATTGAAAAGCTAAAAAAACAAAGTTAGCAGAAAGGCCAATCTCATGTCACTATTTATTGCAAAAATTATATGAAAACGTTCGAGCATAGCCTATCCTGAAACACACTGATCAGTGTTAGCAAAAATATACAATGCTGGAAAATTATGTATAGGAATGAAACACTAACACTATAACTGAATTATGAAACATACAGGTGAACGAGCTATGAAATATTTACAATGGAAATAAGAAAACGATGCATGAAGACTTTACAAAAATAGAGAAACAAAACCTCAGCTAGCAGGGCCCTCTGCACGGCCTTGGTTAACACGCTGTCAATCCGAAATTACACTCACACAGTCATATAAAACAGAGTCTTGTTATATTGAAAAACATAGGGATCCTCTCGTTACAACAATAGGACCAATGTCACGGCACAATACATGAACTAATAGCAAGACTACATAAAAAAACTAGCTACATGCGTTTTCAAATGCGTTATTTATAAAGGAAATTACATAACTGGTTTTCCTATGGAACATCTTCAGCAGAGGACACGTAAAAAGACAACACCCGTGAGCTTAGCATGTTGGTTGCCATGATCATTCAATCTACCAAAAGGTGGCTGTTGGATTTGCATCGTGTAGGCAGTCTACATCGGTCAAAATGAATCCATGGATCTAGGAACGGTCTCGGACCCTTCACGTGTTGAAAACATAAACCTGTTTTCCGTAGAACTCCTCGTTTGACCATTGTTTGACCAAGGCTTTTCTCTACGAATTTGGCTGAACCAATAAGACCGGGTCCATGTCCAGATCATTTCTGAACTGCCCACGTGCCTTGTTTTGCTTATTGACACCTGTAACCTAGAGATCAACAAAAACAGCTGCGGAATATCGAGTCAGCTGCGGAAAGTGGCTGCATTCTGCAGCTGATGAGAAAAATCTAATTCAAATAGCAAACACAAATATAGTTAGAAAACCACTTAAATGAACTCTCAGAATCAATATGTAATGATCTTTGATAGCTTATGAGGCACTGGTGAGGGGCAAAAGTCTAGGAAAGTGTGTAGAAGAGATGTAGTTTCAGGGCTCAACAGTTACTCGATGTACACTTCCTCTTCAATAACCCCATTGAGGAATGTTGTTTTTACATCCATCTGGTGGATTTTCCACCCCATTTGCGTAGCCAATGCAAGAATTGATCTGATGGATGAATATATTGCTATGGGAGAAAAGGGTTCCTCATAGTCAATTCCCTTAACTTGAAAGAATCCCTTGGAAAAAAATATGGCCTTATAATTTTCTATGCTTCCATCTACTGCATGCTTAACCTTGAAGATCCATCTTGAACCCACAAATGATTTATCTTCCGGTCTTGGGACCACTTCCAAAACATTTTTCTTCATGATGGATTCATATTCTTCCACTATTGCATCAACCCAAACATGTTACTTAAATGATTCCTCAAAAGAGGATGGCTCAGTCTCTACAATCTCAGTCATTAGAACCATGTAGCTAGTGTACCTCTTAGGTGACCTCCTTTGCTTACGCAAATTTGAAGGAGCTCCCACATTCTCCCTCGCATCCTGTACTAATATATTAACTTCCCTATTCTTTTTTTGTCTTCTCTAGATGTTTATGATTGAGTGGATGTCTCCACTCTCTGATCCTTTATTTGTGGTTGCTCCACAACTTCCTGAGGCTCCCCCTTTGGAGCCAAAAGCTTCTCTTTTGGTGGGATTTGAAGCTCCTTCTCAAGAGAGCACTATATCGCTTTCTCCTCATCAAACTTTACATCACTTTACACAACTGTCATTCCAAGGGAAGACAAGTACACACGGTAATTATGTGGAGTTTCAGTGTAACCCACAAAAACTCCCAACTCTATTTTTGGCTCAAGATTCTTCCTCAAATCTTTGGAGACATAGCAGTAAACAGAGGCTTCAAAAATCTTGAAGTGAGACACATCCGAATTTCTCCTCGAGAAAGCCTCCTCTAGTGTAATCATACCATGAATCCGATGAGGACTCCAGTTTTGCAAGAACACTGTTGTGTTACATACCTCTACCCACAAATGCAGTGGTAGGCCTTGCTCATGTAGGATATCTCTCATAATGCCCAGAATGCTACAATTATTTCTCTCAGCTACCCCATTCTACTGTGGGTTGTGGGGTGTTATCAACTCTCTTTCAATGACTTCTTTCGCACATAAATTCTTGAATTCATTCGAAACATACTCACCTCCATTGTTGCTCCTGAGAGCCTTCAATTTCGTGTCAATCTCTTTCCCAACTAGTGCCTTGAACTCTACAAACTTTGATAATGTCTCATCCTTCTTCCGCATGAAGAAGATCTAGCACTTCCTTGAGAAATCATCAATAAAAATAACATAGTACTTATGTATGGAAGCGGAGGTTGTTGAGAAAGGTTCACAAACATCAGAGTGGACTCTTTCCAAGACTGCATGTGCTTTGTTGTCTCTATCATGGAATGTGGATTTCACAACATTCCCCAAGGTACAACACTTACAGACATCATGTTGCTCAAGTTCTCCTTTAGGGAGGCCATTGGCTATTTGCTACATAATTTTCAGGGCACCATGATGCAAATGGCCCAATATTTTTGTGCCAAAGTTCACCGACATCACAACTCTGCACTTTCTATGCCTTACTTCTTAATGCAGTGCAATCTTCCACATCCAACTTGTACAGGTTCTTCACCTGAACCTTGATATGCTTCACCTATCTAGTGGCTATGTGTTTCAGTAATTCTTTCCCTTTGCTGAAGATCACATCATAACCATGGTCTTCCAAAACTGCTACAAAGATGAGATTATTCTTAAGTCTGGGACAAAAATAATATCTTTGAGGTGAAGAGGGGATCTTAACACCCTCTAAAAGGTTATTGTACCAATCCCAGTAGCACTTTACCTTATGTCGTCCCCCATATCAATATGAATACAGATATATTTCTCCTCTAGGTCGCTGAAAAACTATCTACACCCTGTCATGTGGAACAAGGCACCGTAATCTAGGTACCACACACTCCCCATCATAGTGTTAGCCATGCATGTGATAAAGATGAGGTCTAGCTCAAACTGCAAAGCTAATGCCTCACCTGTTTCTCCTCCTGAGTTCTTCTTGCTAGACTTTTTGTGTGGACACTTTGTAGCATAATTCCTGAATTCATGACAATTGAAGCATTTAATTTTGGACAAGTCTTTCTTCTTGCCCCCTTAGCTAGATTCTAGTTTGGTTTGATATTTCTTCCCTTCTCCCTTCTTTCCCTTTCCAACCAATGCAAAATTTTCTTCGTCCTTTTCTTTGGATGAAGTTTCGTCTCGGTTATTTCTCCTAAACTCTTCTTGTACCAAGTTGGACCACAACCTTTCCCACTTCGGTAAATTTTCCCTTCCATTCACCCAGTCCCAGTAGCTATGCTAGATTTTGGGAAGGACTAGAAGAGCTAGGCTCACCGGGTCTTCTTCTACAATAGTCAAATACAACCCCTCCAAGCTCATCCCGAACTTGTATGAATTTGGTGAGATACTGTGGAATAGTATCATTCTTATCCATTTTAATTTTTCGAAATTTGTCTTGAGGGCCAATTTTCTACGATCATTGGTATTCTCGAACAGCTCTGTCAATGCCTTCCACGTTTTGAAAGGAGTTTTTTTCCCATGTATATTTGAGACAATGTGGTCTCACACTCCCTCCAAGATTATTCTCCTCGCCTTGGCTACATCTTTCTTCCATTGGGCTAGGTTATGTGCATCAGATGCTTGTGGTTTTGTAATGTATGTCTTGACATATTCCAACAATTTGTTGTCATCAAGCACCGCCTCCATGTGATTCTTCCATGTAATGAAATTCAAGATACCTTTTGAGGAAGACTCCAATATTAGCCCGTTGAAGGTCATCTTCCCAACTCTGAAGAAATCCTTCTACACTGAAGCTGCAAATTCGAACCTCTTGAGGAACAACTTCGAAATTATTGTTCTAATGTGAATCCTGCTCTGATACCATGTAGAAAATATGATGTAGAATTTCATCTGCTCAAGAAGTTTAATCTAAAATCAAGATTCACAATTCCACTCTACTGTTATGCGGAAATTAATTCACAATTTAGAACAAAAATCACACACATGCAATAAGAAATAACACACATGCACAATAATTTTATTGGGGGAAGAAACTGCTAAAAACCCATTTTTCTTGCTTGCATCGATCAGATGAATATAGATGAATTACAATTGTTTGCTTGCTCTGAGTATAACCTGCAAGTGAATAACCTATCTCTCTGCTCAATGAGAAGCTTTGACCTAGACTTGAGCCTAGAAATTCTGCCTCAGCTTGAGCCCCTATTTCCTTGTGCAATTCCTAAGGAATTAGGTCGCTATTATTTAGGAATCTTTTTTCCAATCAATTACGCAATTCCTAAGGTTGATCATCTAGTTGCATGCAACACCTGTACACTCCAGAATAGTCTACAACTAATGCTACACTGCCTTGGAATCTCCACCACCACTGGGGAACTCAAATTCTCTGCATGCACTAGCTATTTTGGGTTGATTGATCGGTTAACTGGATGATCATTGAGTTAGACTATTTTCTCACTGCACAACTAACCTTACACTAGTTCTATCAACAATTAGAACTAGTTTAACTGAAAACAACTTGAAATAACTGAACTTGATTGCTACAAATTAGAAATCACGCACGCCTAACTGAACTTCAAGCCCTCTAACATGAATTTATTAAGTAAATTGAGTGACACAAGCCATGTCACACAAGTTAACTGCGTCCAAGTTGTATGCTCAAGTGGAAATTTGAATTTTTTCAATTTGAAAAAGGCAAAATCAAATTGAGACTTTCTTGTTGCATTTCTCAACATGCAAAGCCATTCACTGTGAGGATTCATTTGAAAATATGCCTCTAAGTTGACTAACCATGCATCGTGATCTACATGTGTACCTGAAGAAGCTAGGTACAGATCCCCTACTTTATCTAAGGAGAATTCTACTTCTATAGAAGTACAATCATCAGATGTTTTCCCTTTCTCTACAATTTTCAATCTAGAGTCTTTCTAGTAATTCCCTTATTTTCCACATCTCCAATATATCTTTTATGATCTAATACAACTATTTGTGCAAGTGTTTTACGATTTGGAAGCAACTGCCTCTTGTACAAATATTGGATGAATCTATTATAAGAAACCCCATTGGCACGAGCTGCTGCATTGATCCGAGTAATCCACAAACGACGAAGATCTCTCTTGCGTTTACCTTTATCTCGGTGGGCGGAAACTAAGGCTCTAGCTTTCCGTTGGTTAGCAGTTCGAAAAAGTTTCGAATGGGCCCCTTGAGAGAGGGAAAATAAGGGCGGGTCCTCTGAGGTTGGTGCTGGTTCTGGTTCAAGGTCATCATCTCAATCACCCGTATCTGGGACTGGCACAGGAGTGGTGGGACCTAGGGCTGGATCTCTATTACGAACAGAAGCTCCTTCTGAAATGCAAATAATGGCTTCAAAAGGGAGGAACAGAACTATCCCATCCATGTACAGAGTCATCTCGCTACCCTCAATGAAAGAATCCAAGAGCTGGCCATCTCAAAGGTGGGTAAGCCTCAGGTTTGGTGTACAGGGTGCCATATGGAAGGTCACCATATCTTAGAATGTCCCAGGTTTAGAGGAGCAGGACCCTCCAATCTCGAGAATTAATTATTGGGGACAGACAGACTGGCAAGACAGCAGTAGCTACAGATACTATTCTTAATCAAAAGAGTCAAAATGTAATCTGTGTCTATGTAGCAATTGGTCAAAGAGCTTCTTCCGTGGCTCAGGTAGTTAATACATTCCGAGAACGTGGCGCAATGGCATATACCATTGTGGTAGCGGAAACTGCGGATTCTCCCGCTACATTACAATATCTCGCCCCTTATACAGGAGCAACTTTGGCTGAATACTTCATGTATAAAAAACAACACACATCAATCACTTATGATGATCTCTCCAAACAGGCACAAGCTTATCCATAAATGTCTCTTCTATTAAGAAGATCACCTGGCCGAGAAGCTTATCCGGGAGATGTTTTCTATTTGCATTCCCGTCTCTTGGAAAGAGCAGCTAAATTAAGTTCCCAGTTTCCTGGATATTTAGACCTTCTTCTAGATTTAGATCTCCCATTTGTGTGTTTACTCTTATTTCTATTTTGGGAGGATCCTCTTATAGATATGGCATCTATGTTTTGACTTTCCATGTTTTTCCATCTCATCTCCTATGATAAGAAGGATGAGACTAGATCATTGTAACTTTAGGTAGTTGCATTAGTACCTATGGCAACAACCAAATTATCCTAAGAGTCTGGAAAATAAGAAAACAAACATATACACATTTTCATATGAAATCTTAATATCAATAGATATTAGTTTATTTACCACATTATTGAAGTCGTTTAGATGTTGTTTCATCGAGTCTCCATCCTTCATACTTAGCTTATATAGATTTTTCCATATGAACAATTTGTTTACCAAGGATTGATATAGAGTCCTTAACTTGTTCCACAATGCTTTAGCTGTAACTTTTTCTAAAACATCCAGTAATACTAAAGTTGAGAGACACAACCATGTTGTGCTCTTTACTTTTCAATCCAACTTGGTCCAATCTTCTCTGGACATCCTTGTTGGTGCAGTACATGGATCCATAGAGATCGATTGATCTTTTTCCACCAACAAATCCTCCATTTTTAGTTTCCACAACTAAAAATTATGCCCATTGAATTTATCACTCTCTATTTTTGAACTACTTGCCATTTCCTTTCACCACAAGAATTGATTCCACAAATCTCCCACTGCAACAAGAATTTCCATAGGCTTGAGAAAAACCACAAAAAACTCCCCTTGAAGCCATAAATGCTCCAATACCAAATGTATGTTTTAGCCTTATATACTTAATTGCTACAAACATATTCTTAATAAAACAAAAAAGATGCAATGGAAAACACACATACTAACACAAAAAATTTACTTTCGAAATCCAAATCAAGAAAAAAATAAATATTCACTGTATTCATCACATTATATATATATATATATATATATATATATATATATATATATATCATGCGACATTCATAAACTGCCAATTCATTTATCCAGGATTATAATATAACTATAGTTTCTTAATGAAGACTACATAACCATTGTATAAACCATCATGGGACAAAAAATCATTAAAAGTGAAAATTATGTGCCGAAAACTACCAAAATGGACACAAAAAGCCAACCAATTTTTTTCGATGGCATTGTGCTACCTTATGAACTCCTAGCTATGTCTTGTGTAATGTAAAACATGTGGGGATATTAGTCATACAAAAAATACAACACACACCTAACAATAGATGTTGGGGTGAAGATAGGCATTCCCCTCTGCTTCATCAAGGCCCTCTACCTTACATACTTTCATTATCTTGAATCCCTTCAGGGTAGTGACAAATTTAAGTCCATTACATTTGACACTCTTATGGAGAAATTTGCAGAATGAGAGAAACCTTTTGGGAAGAGGAAGATAACGACTTAACCCTCTGAAGAAATAATGTGCCTTGCTCAAGAATGGAAGAATCAATCACATGATTCCCCCAGAGGAAGTGTTAGTAAAAAAGGACATGGAAAAAGGAATTCTAGAGGTGGGGGAGTAAACACCCTCAAGGAGAAAGAATTGATATTCATCGCATTTTGTTAAGATTGGAAACTAGGGCCAAACTCCATGTGGGTCACCTTATTTATGGCAGCTGATATTTTTCTTGGATTCCTCTCTTTGAGAGGTGTAGGATTGATCTAAAGATCATCTAATTCTGACATGTATTTATGAAGACATGAATTTATTTATATTCTTGACAATTTGTCAAGGTCGGCCAGCTAGCAAAAAACTCAAACAAACTCATTTTCACCCCCAACTTAACCTCAACATTGCATATAAAAGGAGGAGACCTTGTGGCATTATTTCATCATCTCATTCATTCATCCTTCTCTCTTGGGTACGCATTTCTGGCGTTGTCTCTCTCACACGTGTGGAAGGACAAAGTCTGTTTTCTGATTAGGGATGCGTTGACCGAGTTTGACCAGGGCTACAGGAAGGTATTTTGACCAATGTTGACCAGTGTGGGCTCCTCCTTGACTGCAGATTAGGTGTGGCTGCTTCTCCTTGGTAGGCCATAGATTTTGGAACGCAAACCAAGGTGATTTGACCTCAGGTTTGACCAGCGTTGACTACTCTAATTGTTGGCTGCAGGTTGACTTCTGTTGACCTTCGTTTGATTGAGTTTTCAGACAGTTTTGGGCTGCCTCTTCTTGTTGTTGGATGTTGAGTTGATTGGAGGCCAAATCTGATCTTTTTGACCAGCTTTGACTTTGCTGGTTAGGGTTTTGTTGTTGCTGTCATAAAATTACAGAATTGTATATTTGTACTATCTCTCTCTCTTTGCTGAATTATTGAAGAATATAAGAATAATTGATCAAGGGTTTCCCCACATTGGGGTTTGTCCCTGGCTAGTGCCACATCTTGTGTCCTCTTGTCTTGGCTTGTCTTCTATTGTTTATATTTATGTTCTATCTTCATTTTACTATCATGTTGATGTGATTGCAAATCTGGAAATTAATATTGGACTAATAATAAAGTTGAAGTAAATTTCTCTTAAGCATAGAACATACCAAAAATTAACATGGTATCAGAGCTGAGGTGAAGACAAAGCCCAAGCAAGAGTGAAAGAGTAATCACTGAAGGCAGTTGGAAAGGAAAAAAGGCTCAATGGGTTCCTCATCCCACTTCTCGATCGAAGACAAGCTTCGTGAGAAGTCTGACTATCACGGATGGAAGATGTTTCTTGATTTGACATTGGAAGAACAAGAAGTGTTGGACTATGTGAAGGGTAAAATCCTGGAGGCTCCATCAAATGCACCGACTGCTACAAAGAACAAGTACACTAAGGGTGAAGTCAAAGCGAAGAATACTATCAGAGATTCCATTGAAAAGCATCTAGTGGCCTACATCTCTAATTTGAACACCTCTAAGGAGATCTACAACAAACTGGTAAGCATTTTTAAGGTTAGTGATGCAAATCAAGTGTTGTTCTTCAAAAATAAATTGAAGGATATTAAGAAGGGCAAGGACGAGGATATTCAATCCTACTTCTTAAGGATCACTGAGATCAAGAATGATCTTCTCTTGATTGGAGAAGTCATTTCTGATAGGGAAATAACTATCACTACCCTTGGAGGGCTCCCATCCAAGTGATATATATTTAGAACCACTCTTCTCAATAATGACTGAATTCCAGGGTTTGAAGAATTGATGTCAAAATGCATTCAAGAAGAGACAAGAATGGTGGAGCAAGAAATGATCCTCTCATGCCAAAAGGATTCTGGGTCTAAAGGTCATTTCAAAGGAAAGCCTGGACCTAAGCATGGAAGGAAGGGAAGATGATTTGTTTGCAATAAATTTTGACACTATGTGAAGGAGTGTCCAAATAGAAAGGAAACATCACATGATGATGATCACGATCACTCCAGGGGAACTTCAACAACAATCAAAGGAATGGCAAGTTCAATGGCAAAGGAAAGAGGAATGCGGGGAATCATGGAAATGGTCAACCCTCCAAGAAAGCAAGGAACTCCAGGTATGAAGAATCAAATGTTGTTACAATAAGCAAGATGAGTATTATCTTATATCGGCCCTCTCCACTACCTCTCCTTCGGACTCGTTGGGGAATTGGCTTATTGATAGTGGTGCCTCAAGGCACTTCACTAGTTACAAGGCAGTTTTCTCTAATTTGATAGAGAAGGAGACAAACTTGGAGATTATTCTTGGAGACAAGGCCACCTATCACGTAAAGGGTGAAGGGAATTTTACCCTTCAATTGAATCAGGCTAACACAATTCATTTACAAGAATTTTTATATGTACCTGATCTCAAGAAGAACCCGGTGTCCATTTCCGCAATGGAAGACAAAGGCTACAAGGTGGCATTCATTGATAGAAAGGTACGTGTTTGGAAAAATAATTTTAAAAATGATTTTACTCTTGGGTTCCGGCTTGACTCTTTATATCAAGTTGGAGGAAGTCCATTGGGGGCCATGTCTTGCGACACATCTCTACAATATGAATTATGGCACCGAAGGTTTACCCACCTTCATTATAAGGCTCTACCTGATGTAAGACAGATGGTGACAGGGATGCCCGAGTTCAAAGTAGAGCATGAAGGTGTATGTTCGATATGCGCCGAAGGAAAACTTAAAAGGGGACCATTCCCCTCAAGTAATAGCAAGACCTCAGATATATTGTATTTTGTCCACTTCGACATATCTGGTATGATGCATGTAAAATCTTTGGGAGGATATCTATATTATATCACTTTTACAGATAATTATTCTTACAAGACTTGGATCTACTTCTTGAAAAAGAAGGATGAAGTGCTCCCCTAGTTCCGTCACCTCAAAGCCACGCTCGAAGGTCAATCCGAGAAGAGAATCAAGATATTGAGGACTGATAATGAGACCGAGCATGAATCCAATGAATTCCATGACTATTGCAAAGAAGCTGGCATTAAGAGGGAGGCCACAACACCATACACTCCTGAGCAATGGTGTGGCTGAAGGAAGAATCATACGATTGTGGAAGTTGTTCGTGCCATGCTCCATGATCAAAGGCTTCCGAAGTTTCTATGGGCCGAAGCTATGAATACTGTTGTATATATTCAAAACTGATGCCCTCATCAAGCATTGGACTCTAAGACTCCTAAAGAAATGTTCACTGGTAAGAAACCCGATGTCTCTCATTTTAAATTTTTTTGAAGTCCCGTATAATTTCATGTGCCAAAAGAGAAAAGAAGAAAATTGGGTGCATATGGAAAGAAAGGAATTTTTGTAGGATATAGTGAAAATTCTACGGGCTATATAATTTATGTCGTTGGTCAAAGGGAGGTTGAGATAATTCATGTTGTCACCTTTGACGAAGATATGGCTCTTAGCAAGGTTGACAATATTCCTATATCAAGGTAGGATAAAGAAGCTGACACTAGAAAGTCAGATGAAAAAGAAGATGAAACAATGTCGGATGTTGAAGAACCTATGGATCCTATTGATCCTCCTCCTTAAGAGCCCTCTTCCTCTAGGAAGAGGCCCTCATGGCTTAGGGGGACTCTTGAAGACGTTGAGAGGCATATTGCACCAAGGGGGACTTTCCGTGAAAGCAAAAAGGCATCTAGGTATCAGGGATACTTGACCATTATGAGCACTATCATTCAAAACGAGCCTACATCATTCGAAGAAGTCGTAAAGCATCAAGTATGGAAGGATGTTATGAATGAAGAATATGAGTCAATCATGAAGAATGATTTCTGGGATGTGGTCCCCAGATCCTAGGACAAACCAGTTTTCACCTCTAAATGGCTTTACAAAATCAAGCATGGAGCTGATGGGAGTGTAGAAACGTACAAGACTCGCTTTGTTGCCCGAGGCTTCTCTCAAAAGGAAGGGGTGGATTACGATGAGATATTTGCACTTGTTTCCCGATACACCACCATCCATTCGATCATTGCCCTTGCTTCTTTGCAAGGATGGAACCTACATCAGATGGATGTCAAGATCACTTTCTTGCATGGTTTGATTAAAGAGGAAGTCTACGTGGAACAACCCAAGGGATTTGAGATTCATAATCGGGAATCTTACGTATGCGGGTTGAAGAAAGCTCTTTATGGGCTGAAGCAAGCACCCGAGCTTGGTATGAGAGGATCGATAGCTATTTGATGAAGTTGGGATTCACTAGGAGTGAAGTTGATCTGAACCTTTACTTTAAGGTTGAAGATGATAAACCTCTCATACTGGTGCTTTGTGTTGATGACCTCTTTTTGATTGGTGCAGACCCTCTCATTCACAAATGTAAGAGGGAGTTGGCTTCCGAATTTGAGATGAAGGACCTAGGACTAATGCACTACTTCCTAGGGTTGGAGGTCTGCAAAAGCCAAGAGAAATTTTCTAATCTCAATGAAAAGACGTGGTGAAAATATTGGAAAGATTTGGGATGGTGGACTGCAAGCCCATGACTACCCCAATGGAGCTTAACTTCAAGAAGTTATGTGGTAGTGTTGTTGGACCTAAATTGGGAAATGCTTCTGAGTATCATCAACTCATAGGAACAATGATGTTCTTGGTGAACTCCCGTCCAGATATATGTTTTGCAGTCATCACGTTGAGCCAATATATGGTTGAGCTTCATTACTCACATTAGATTGGTGCCAAGAATCTTCTGAGATATCTTCGAGGCACAATCACTCATGGAATGAGATACACTGTTGGAGATGTGAGGATGCATGGTTATCTTGATGCTGATTAGGCAGGTAGTGTAGTGTATCGCAAGAGAACTTTTGGGTGTTGTTTCTCTTTGGGTTCTGCTTCGATATCTTGGATGAGCAGGAACCAAAAGTCAGTTTCTTTGAGCACCGCTGAGGCCGAATACATAGCTGTGAGTATGGCCTCCTGTGAATTTGTCTGGTTGAGGAAGATTTTCAGTGAGTTGTTTGGACATGTATTGGATACCACCGTGATCCTCTACGACAACCAGAGTGGAATCCGATTATCAGAGAATCCCATATTTCATGATCGCTCCAAGCACATCGATATCAGGTAACACTTTATCCAGTTTATAGTACAACGGGGAGCAATAAGGCTCCATCACATTGGGAATGATGAGTAGGCCACCGAAATTCTGACGAAGCCCCTGGTAAAGGTCAAATTCTTGACTTTCTGAGAACGACTAGGAGTCGTGGAGAGACCCTCTTATGAGGGTCCTGTATGATATGGACATTGAGCTCTAGGAGCTCCGGGGGGCTTGGGGTACTTCTTTGAGCGATGAGCAACCATAGGGTGAGTGGTTTAACCTTCCCCTAATGGTTTTATATGTACAGGGTGAGTGGTTTAGCCTTCCCTTGTGATACACCGTGGCGGCATGTAGGCAAGATGAGTGGTTCATACTTCTCCCGCTAAGACATCCTACCCATGCAATCTGGGACTCATGGGAATTACCTCTCATCTAGCCAATGAGTAGGGAAATGAGGATAGGGAGCATAGTACTACCAATGGACGCATTGTGTACTGCCGTACTCCCTATGCTAAGATGATATTGATTTGGGATGAATTGGAACTGAATTAGGGTCAGTAAGAGTGGTATGACACACTCTCTTTATTGGAACTGACTTCAGGTCAGTAAGAGTGGTATGACACACTCTCTTTATTGGAACTGACTTCGAGTCAATAAGAGTGGTATGGGACACTCTCTTTTATCTGGGACTGACTTCGGGTTAGTAGAGAATGATATGATACATTCTCGATCACTTCTTCTTCTTCATAGTTCAACAGAGCAAAGAAGAGCAGTGTAGAGTAGTGCATTGATGGCAGAGATAGTACCGACACAAAGATGGATTAGCAGATGGAGTTCTTCCTAGTTGAGAGGGAGTGTTAAAATTGGGAACTAGGGCCAAACTCCATGTGGGTCACCTTATTTATGGCAACTGATATTTTTCTTGGATTCCTCTCTTCGAGAGGTGTAGGGTTGATCTAAAGATCATCCAATTCCAACATGTATTTATCGAGATATGAATTTATTTATATTCTTGACAATTTGTCAAGGTCAGCCAGCTAACAAAACAGTGATTTTCACCCCCAACTTAACATCAACGTTGCATATAAAAGGAGGAGACCTTGTGGCATTATTTCATCATCTCATTCAATCATCCTTCTCTCTTGGGTATGCGTTTCTGGAACTGTCTCTCTCACATGTGTGGAAGGACGAAGTTTGTTTCTGATTAGGGCTGCATTGACCTAGTTTGACCAGGGCTGCATGAAGGTATTTTGACCAGCGTGGGCTCCTCCTTGACTGCGGATTAGGTGTGGTTGCTTCTCCTTGGCAGGCTGCAGATTTTGGAACGCAAACCGAGGTGATATGACCTCAAGTTTGACCAACGTTGACTGCCCTAATTGTTGGCTGCAGGTTGACTTCTGTTGACCTTCATTTGACTGATTTTTCGCACTGTTTGGGGTTGCCTCTTGTTGTTGTTGGAGGCCGAGTTGATTGGGATATTGACTAAGCTGATTGGAGGTCAAATCTGACCTGTTTGGCCAACTTTGACTTTGTTGGTTAGGGTTTTGTTGTTGTTGTCATAAAATTACAAAATTGTATATTTGTACTATCTCCCTCTCTCTGTTGAATTATTGAAGAATATAAGAAGAATTGATCAAGGGTTTCCCCACATTGGGGTTTGTCCATGGCTGGTGCAACATCTTGTGTCCTCTTGTCTTGGCTTGTCTTCTACTATTTATGTTTATGTTCTATCTGCATTTTACTATCATGCTGATGTGGTTGCAAATCTGGAAATTGATATTGGGCTAATAAGAAAGTTGAAGTAAATTGCTCTTAAGCATAGAACATACGAAAAATTAACACATTCGTTGTGGCAAATATGGACATGATACATCAACATGCAATATCCTTTGGGAGAGGATCAAAGAAAAAAAAAGAAATTAGACAAAGGAAAAACACCATATCCAACAAAAGGTAAAACACTTGAATTTTTTCATTATATTGTTTCCGATTAAAATATTGGAGTAACTAAAGATTTATTTCACAGTTCATTTGCTTCTTGGAGAGATCCACGACCACTTTACACGGGTGCAACATGTCACATGACCTTCTAAAGAGTCTTCTTTGAAGACTTTAGTGACAATGTAGATGGAACATTGTATTTTGTAGATAAATTGTCTCAAACCCTCGAAACTTGGCACCATCATGATTAAACTGGCTAGATTTCTTTATTTTTCTTCTAGATGATGTACACTAGCTTCCATAGTTTTGAAGAAATATGTTGCCCCTTGTGCACATTCACCAACAAGACCACTCTATCCATATATTTGATTGTAAATTAGAAATAAGGAAGACATAAAAACATGGTTTCCATGACCAGAATGGAGCTTGAAATACCATTGAAGTTGAAAGGGATATTTGCTCATGCATAGTACTCTACATACCTCTCTCATCATGAAGAAGGTACATTTCCATCTAGTCTTCTATGGCATGCTAGATTTGAACATATTGATTATGATAAATTTCATTTACTAAAAAATAATAGTGTTTTTAGTTTTCCTACTATTACTGGGACACTGAAGCAATGTGATGTTTGTATCCTTAGAAAGCATAGAAAAAATGTCTTTCATTGTTCCACTTCCAGAGCATGTAGAAACCTTGAAATGATTCATTTTGATTTATGTGGCCCCATGTTGTGGTAAAATGTGGTTCTATGTGCAATATATGTAAAAAAATGTCCTTCTCATTCTCTTAAAAATAAGACTTCTTATGAAATGTGGTATGGTTGCATTCCTTGGTTAGGCATCTCAAGGTCTTTGGTTCAAGTTGCTATGCTTTTATTCCAAAGGAAAGAATAACTAATATTTATGCAAGGAGTTAGAAGTGCATTTTCCTAGGGTATTTAGATACCACCAAGGCGTATCCTCTTTACGACAAGGTAATCAAGAAGTTTAAATTTTCTAGACATGTATTTTTTCTTGAATCTTTTGAGACTAACAATATTGTTGAGAGGAAACTTGATTATTCACATAAATTCATTCATATAACAACATATTACGAATTTGATAATGAGATTCCATATCTTGAATAGGGGATCCCCATCTTGGATCAATCTCTAGAATCTTCTTCTGAAGCACCATCCCCCCCGGTGAATTTTTTGGCACTTAAGCAGATTAGGAAAACCCTTTGAAAAATGTGATTAAGAGGATTGGAAGGATGAATCTTGCTGTAGTACCATATCAATCAGTGGAGCAACCTATACCACCTTAGAAAGGTCCCCTAAAATGGCTCATCAAAACACTTGCAATTATTCATCTTGATCATGTAAAAAATATGGGAACCCAAGGTTTCACCAGCCAAGATGGAGGTGATGTAGATGAGTTTGATTCAATTGATATAGATGACATGGATGTTTCATATGATTGTGACTTGAATTTATTTACGAATTATGAACCAACTTCCCTTAAAGAAGTTGCTTCTTATGATGAACAAAAAGAAGCAATGCAAAAGGAGTATGATGCTCTCATAAAGAATGGAACATGGAAGTCGGTGGACCCTCCATTTGGTACCAAACCAATTGGCTGCAAGTGAGTCTACAAGAACTAGTATAAATCAGATGGTTTACTTGACAAGCACAAAACAAGGCTAGTGGCAAAATGATTTGCACAAAAAGACATTATTGATCATGACGAAATATTTTCCTCAATAGAAAATGGGCCACCATTCATACTCTCTTTGCCTTGGCAGCTCATAATGGATGAAAAGTTCATCAAATGGATGTGAATACTACTTTCTTGAATGGAAATTGAAAGAGAATGTCTTCATGTCTCTGCCATAAGGTTTTGCTGTGAAGGAGAAATAATATAAAGTATGTAAACTCATCAATTCCTTATATGGCCTAAAATAAGAGACACAATCCTAGTATGAAAAGTTAATTGGGCATCTTCTAAAATTGAATTTCAAACACTTTAATGGTGCAACTTTATTTGTGAAGGCAGTTGGCAAAATTGTGTATATATGTTAGTGTATGTACATTGTAGATGATTTCTTGATAATAGGGAAAAATGAAAAATGTATTTCATTCATAAAGAAATAGTCAAATAAGGGCTTTTGGATGGAAGATTTGGGACATCTTCACTACTACTTGGGCATTGAAGTGACTCAACATCTAAAGTACATATTCATCTCTCAAAATAAATGCATTGGAAAATTGTTGAACAGGGTTGACATTCTTGAATGCAACTCTCTAACTACTTCAATGGAACAAAAATTGAAGCTCACATCAAAAGAAGGGAATGAATTTGAGGATATAACCAAGTACATATAGCTTATGGGGAGCCTTATCTACCTCACCACTACCATACTAGATATTTCATTTGTCATTGAGGTTCCTTCTAGATTTATGCAAAAGCCTTGTTATGCACATTGTTAGAAATTGAGATTTTAATTAGATTTGCACATCAGAGTCAAATCTGGTTGCACATTAATAAAAATGACATCTAATAAAGTTACGCATCCTACCTTGACATGGCCAAGAAGAGAATCAAGTAGAATTGGATATATGTTTGTGAACCATTCTCAAAAGCATGTTTTTTAGTATTTCACTGATAACCTTGACTTAGTGGTTCAATTGAGAATAATAGGGAGTAGAGAGTTTGTGTTTAAATCCTAACCTCAAAGCCATGGCTTGTAGAGCTTCATTATTGAAGTGGTTGGATGCTAGATGTTTAGGGACACCAAAGTGAGTGATCATTTGTTTACTTCGGAAACTTGGTTGTGTGCTAAGTAATTTAAATGTAGGCATCACTTTTTCCCATTCAATGAAATAGTGAAAAACGACAATGATGTACCTATGACTTTTGGTGGATGGTGTGTGTGGTCTCGGAGGAGATGTGTTTTATCCTTTCTAAGTAGGATTAGTTACATATCAAATCTCAATTCGGTTTGTTGTGGATGATGGGAGTGTAGGGAGGAGGGAGAGGGTGGTGTTTGATATGGGTTTTATCCTTTATAAGTAGAATTAGTTACATATCAATTCTCAATTACATTAGTTTTCCATATTAAGGGTTTATATGGTAAATCTTATCTATACAATGTGAATGTGTCTTATTATTCCTTTGTTTTAGATTTTTGTTAGTATTGTTTTACTTGCACAAGTTTATAAAACTCTTCAATGGGCACTCCATGAAAGTTACCCCTATTTTGTAGAAGTTATCAATGATGATCATGAGATATAGGCGAGAAATTGACACTTATGTTTTCGAGGCAAATAAGTTTGCAATTCTCACATTGCTAAACTACATGGATGTAGTCATGAAAGAGGGAGGGCCAAAAGTAGCTTGTGAAAAGGATCTTTTATACAAAGGACACTTTAAACAAACATCAACAATAGCTGCCACTATGGAAGTCATTCATTAATAACCAACTCTAATTTGTCATGATAAATGTGTGTATTTATTTTCATATGTGTGTGCACTAAACAACACTCTTAACTGGATCTTAGGACTTGAGTTTTATAAACATGAGTGGCAAAACAAAACAATGTTATCAATGCTAGTCCCTATACATGTATACTAACTAATTATCCATTCAAAAGATGAATTTAATTATTCAACCAACATATTAAGTTGAAAGAAAAAAAATTGTATCAACTAATGGAAAGCCAATAAAATCACTTGAGGAAAAACCTCCAGATATGATCTCTAATCCTTTTTAGTGGGAGAGACCTTTGTATCCTATAATGGGATCTCTCCATTGAAGGAGTAATCCAACAACACTTTCCCATATGCAATTAAACATTTTGAAGAGGAATTTGTGTAGCAGGAGGCTAAGGAAAAGATCACAAAGGTGAGTAGAAGCACAATCTTTTAACTCATCAACACAAACTTGGAAACATAACATTAGAGCTAAAAAATATCACATAATACATAAGTGGGGATTGTATTCATAGGCCAAAGCTAGGCCAAAAAGAAAACCAATTCCAATATGAATGCACAAGCTTCTTATACACTCACCTAGGTGAATGAATTGATCAAAGGATTTCCTAAATACTCTTTTATTGACTGAAGAAGGTTTACTAGTATGGTCATGCATCCACCCACAAATATTTGAAGGTATCCTTTATTTAATGGGCAACATGATTACTCAAATGACACCACTATAGTGATGAGTTAGTGTTAATGAGTTTCTAGCATGGGTAACACAATTAATAAGGGAAAAGGAACATGGCCCTTCACATGATTAACTTGAGGTTTATCTTGGATTTGTGGTATGACATTTCTTACATAATCTATGCTTTAAGAGTATTAGGTGTGGTCAATGTTGATTTGGATTGTCTACAGCTAAAATCATTTGTGTTGTAGCTAGATGAAATTGGTGTGATGCCCTATGATATGTGAGGTTAGGAGCATCATATAACCATCGGAAAACATGGATTTCTTTTAAGGCATATAAAGATAGAGAGAATCTAAATTAGACAGAGAACCCTAAGAGAGAAGAAAAGTTGAAGAGAATATACAATAGTTCTTCGAATGAGGTGCACATCCTTGTTGCTCATATAATAGTCAAATTAGTTATAATATGTAGATAGATCATAATAAATCTAAAGATGAACGGTGTTTCAATTTTGAATGACTGATGGAATAATGTCACTTATGGGGGCATAACAAGAAATCAAAGCAAACCCATTCAGATAGGGCCTAGAATATTCTAGGAGATGATAAGGAAAACTCAATTTGGAGGTTGAAAACAAATATTTCATTAGCATACATTTATTTAATGATGGATTTATATGAAATGTTGATACCATTGAGTATGAATCTCCAAGTTACAATATTGATTTGGGGTAAAGCATCGAAGAAACCAACTAGTTAGTAATCAATGATGTGAATTATTGAGGTGTGAGGTGGCTTATCAATAATGATAATGGGTACTTAGGTATGAGTAAAAACCAACATGTTTTAAATAGATTTTTGGAGGCAAACATTGGCAAGAAATGTTCATTAGAGGATCGATGTGTTGAGAAATCTAGGGAAAATAATTAGGGTTATTATTAATTGATTTCTCTTATGTCTTTGACAATTTCTTGTGCATTACGTTAACTCTTTAGCATCATAGATTGATTTTGTTTATCATCAAGACAATTTCCAAATAGAAGATCAACATGCAAACAAAAGAAAGACACCAAAAGTAGGCTCCAAGCCAGGACAAAACCCCAAAAGGGGAAAAACCCAGAAAAAAATATATCTTCTTATAGAATTTGTCCAATGAAGACTTCATGTTACTGCTCAAACTAACAATAGTCCTATAAGGGGATCCTATAGAGAAACTACTAGGTCAAGGGGAAACGATGGAGCGATAGCCCACTGTCGCCTCAGCGAAGGCTCCCTACTCTTTATGTACTTTCACCGATGGGAGGAGACCTGATATAAGAGGAATCACAATAACGAGTAGATCAATGAATGGGAAAAGGGTGATTCCTAGAGCCTATTCGCAAGAGAGGCTCAATTATGTGGCTTCCTTGCTTAAGAATAAAGGTGATGTGCTCTCTAGGAAGGGATAAGAGGATACTTAAGCCTAGGGTTTTAGAATATGTATTGACAAAAGGCTTCCTAGGTCTAAGGATCCTTGTGGAGAAATGGCTTCTATGTAATACTTGTAGAATGTGAGTTACGAAGTTGTGGAACCACAGAGAAGCCAAGTGGACCCAAACTAGGTCAAGGGTATGGAGTTGAGCACTCAAGGAGGGGCTTGACCTAATTGGGGAAGAGAATAGGATCAAAGGTCTATTTTTCTTGAGATTTGAATGCAATGATCCCAATGAGGACACTAACCCAAAATCAACCTAGCGAAAGAGTTGGTCTTGTGGCTAGGGCTTGCTATATCTTGAGATTCCACCGCCAGAATTGCTTGAAATCTGGAGGACCCCTTGAGAAAACTCCAACGCAGTAGTGGACCAATTTCAAGGTGTTTGGATGGCTACAAAAGATTTTACTTGATGCCCTAGGTGACCTTCTAGGGTTAGGCCTAGAAATTGGAAAAAAATGAAGAAAAGAGAGGTAAATTTGACCACCAAAGGGATACGAGGATCATTGCTTTATTACTTGGGCTTAATGGAGTCAAGATAAAAATAGATCTTGAATTTTCATGAGCTAAGGAGCCCTAATTGACCTTTGCTAGCCTCTCCAAGGGCGGAAACTAGATCAATAGAGATTTAGACTTCAAATTCGTGAAAGAGATAAAGTTTCGAGGTATTTAACCTAAGAGGTGCCTTTAGGAACATTCACCCAATCCCTTAAAGGTCAACACATGCATTTAATCATTTATTAAAGGTCCAGAAGAATTTTGCAGTGAACAAGTAAGATAACAAGAATAGCATCAAAATTTCGACTTACATGAGAGAGAGAGGGTATTCACCTATCTTATTCCACTTGTTGACTTGTCGAGTTTTTGTGCAAATATATAACATAGAGTTTTGAAATAAAATGCAAAATATTGTACACAAGCACTTTATAATTTGGCTTTGCTTATCGGTAAACTAGAAAACCACAACACAACATGCAAAAAACTCTGTCTATGGGGGTGTAGAATATATTACCAAGCATCTATTGTATGGATCAATATAGATTGCTTGTGTGTTAGCATAATAATTGGATCAATACTTGAAAGGCTCAGTGAAGGCGATCCCAAATATCTAGAGAAAACGTGCATTCCAAGAATAGATGTGTTAGATCCTCTATCTGGTTGTAGCAAAGAGGGCATGTTGAGGAACTGATGAAGCCACTCTTCCGAAGATTCTCCCCTATTAATGTTTTCTTCTTAATTAATAACCAAAGGAAGAAGGTCACCTTTGGCCAATGCTTCAGTTTCCACAAGTGTTTCCAGACTCTCTTCACTTCATCATGATGGACATAGGTCAAAAGTTTATATGCTTCTTTTAGATTGAATGTGCCATTCGTGCCATGCCCCGATCACAACACATCAGAATTTGTTTTAATGGCTATGCTCCGAGCCTTTAGAATTAGATCCGTAAGGTTCCACCCATTGACCTGAGCCTGACGATGCATTTGAAAAATAAGTTTCCAGGGCCGCCATGGCCTGTCTGGGGGTAGTTGATCCTCCCATAAGTGAACCATAACAGAGAGACCTTGGGAGGAGTGTTGAGTTCTTATTTGCTCAAAGTGCGGAAGAGAGGAGATGCTTGACCATTGATTCCATGAATCTTTTCAGAAGAGAGTTGATTCCCCATCTCTTACTTCCTAGAAGCAATATTCTTGGATTATAGCTTTGTTGTGACTAACAACATTCTAGATGTGGGAGACAAGAGGGCAAGTTTCCATTCAGACTCGCTATGAGTCTACAATACAATGATATTACTTGTTCGTCCACATTTTACGCCATAAGGATGTTGGATATTTTAGCCAGTGCCAACATATTTTTACACTCAGGCCTTGCTCATAATTTCCAAATCTCTTAAATCGAGGCCTCCCTTTAGTTTCTCCCAAGTGACCAAGGCCCATTTTATTTTGAGAGAGGCTCCTCCCCATAGGAAAGAGTGTTGAATATTTCTTATTTTGCCTAGAATGGCTTTGGGAGTAACTAATGTAGACATCAAATAGGAGGACATAGATTGCAGCACCAACTTGAGAAGGATAAAACGAATGGAAATGTTAAGGGATCTGAAGGTCCAAGAGGAGAGATTGACTTCCAATTTCAAAAGGAGGTCTTCCCAAATAGAACATCTGAAAATTTTTAGGGTAAGAGGTGTGTTGAGATATTTGGTCAAAAGAGAACTTTTTGGAAGCCCAAGAATATGAAGATATGCATTTGGATTGTAGGGGGAGTATTGAAGAAGAAAATTTGAGATTTCCTTGTGTTAATATCAGTGTCTGATGCCACTTTGAAAGTATCAAGGATCTCCCTAAATTCCTTGGCTTCAACGATAGTTGGGCGACCCATTAAGAGTGTGTCGTCAACAAGTTTTGATCAGTAGTATTTTGATCTTGAGAGCCTATGTGGAGGCCTTTGATCCTATGGCCTGAGAGAGTGTGCTTGATGGCATGGCTTAAGCCTTTCACAACAAGGAGAAAGATATATGGAAAGAGTGGATCTCCTTGCCTTATCCCTCATGAGGAGGCAAAGGTGGGGGAGGGAGAGGTGTTGAACAAAATTGAGAAGAAAGCCTTGGAGATGAGGGACATAATCCAAGCGATCCACATTTCATGAAAACCAAAGGCTGCAAGAACATGATCTATGTATTGCCAACTTAGTTTATCAAAATCCTTTGACATATCCAGCTTGAGGATCATACCTAGTTGTTTGTCGGCTCGAAGAGAGTGAAAATGTTCGTGTATAAGAATAATGTTGTCCAAAATTTGCCTCCTTTCCACATAATCTGTTTTCTCCGAAGAGATGATGCCAAGGAGGAAGGGCTTGTGATAGCTGGCAATGATTTTGGAGATAATTTTGTAGATGACGTTGCAAGCAACAAAAAGTATGAAGTCCAACGGGAAGGAGGCCTTACCATATTTGGGCATGAGGGGAATGAAAGTGGAGTCAAAGGACAAAAGAAGGGAGGTTGAGGTTCTAGAGTCTTCAACAACCCGCCATATGTCATGAACAAGGAGAGGCCAACAAACTTGGAAGAACTCAACTGTGAATCCATCTGGTCCAAGAGCCTTTTTCCTTGGCATGCTCATAAGAATTGCTTCAACTTCTTGCATGGAGTTGGGCATTAGAAACGCTGCATTTTGTTCATTTGGTATGAGCTTGGGGATATGTTGAGTGGTCTTTCTTATAGTGGGAAATCTGCTTCCAATTGGCTCTGTTAAGAGCTCCTTAAAATGATTGGATAATAGATTGGACATATCATTATGGTCCTCCACCAATTGGTTGTTGTGATATCGCAACCTATAGGTTTTGTTTTGGTGCTTGTAGTTTACCATGAGAGATGGAAGAACTTAGTATTTTCCTTGCCATCCTTTAGCCATTTGATCCTCAATTCTACACGTATAAGATTTCCTCTTGGGCTAAGCATTCCTGAAGTTTATTTCAAAGGGTACTCTCTACTTCTTGTATTTGGGGAGTGCTTCCTGATGAGCTGACACACTACTAGAACTCTTTGATTTTGGTCTCCAGAGATAGTTTGTCCTAAAGGGTTTTACCAAAGTCTGTTCTTTTCCATTCCTTGATCTTTTGTTTCACAAATTTTATTTTTTGCTGGAACTAGAACATGAATTTCCCTGTGATGGATGCAGAGATAGACCACCAATCTGCCATTTTGTAGAGGAAGTCTTGATGCCTGAGCCAGAAGGCCTAAAATCGAAACAACTTATTTTTCGTGGATGACGGCCAGTTTATTTGCATAGAAATAAGCCATTGATTAGAGCCATAGCTTGGGATGATCGACACATTGAGCGGGAATCTTGACAGAAGCAAATCTTTAGAGGTCAAGGATCTTCTAATCTTGAAGCAAATTGACGAATTCCTCCCCTCCTATTGTTCAAGGTGAATGTTCCATTTGTAGTTTCAATGTCTATCATGTTGTAGTTATCAATAAAAGCGTTGAAGGATTCTGAGACATCGTCAAGCTCCCTGATTCCCCACCTTTTTTCATTAAGGGATCGAATTATGTTGAAGTCTCCAACCATCATCCATGGTGTAGGAGAAACGATGTGATGGACAACAGTGAGATTGTAGATGAATAGTCTTTGTCTTGGGGGAGAGTAGGCCCATAGACATTAGAAAGAAAGATGGAATGAGAGGAGTCGATGGGCTGAAAAGCAAAAGTGAGAATTATCAAGAGGGAAAAGGAGTCTCTGATGTGGACTATGGTTGGGTTCCAAAGAATGGACATGCCTCTAGAGAACCTGGAAGCACATTGAGAAAGGAATTCACAGGATTTCCATAGGTAGGGGATTATTTGAGTGATTGTTTGGTGAGAAAATTTGGTCTCCTGCAGGAGAAGAATGTCAGGTTTGATACCCACCACTTCGTGCGTGATATCCACAGGAGAATTTTTTCTCTATGATGAACCTCAGCTGGCATCCAAAACCCATTGCAACCTCCTACTAGCTCATTGTGCCATTTCTCTACCACTTGAGCCAACCATGTTGTCCCTCACCCACCTGTATTAATCGTATGTTTGAAGGTGGGCCTCCCAAATCTAAAGGTATGTCTTGTCATTTGGTAATTGAGTATTGGCTTTACTTATCATGGATACTTCTAGATATGGATTGATGGCGAGATTTGGCGAAAAGAGTGGGCTTAGTTGGTGCTCTTGTCCCCTATATATATTTTTTAGGTTACCCTTGGATCTTAGTCCCATGGGATCTCGTTTATTGACCATTTGGTTCCAGAGTGGTACTACTTGGGAAACCTTGACTTTGGGTGTGTGCTCCCGCTCCTTTACCTGCATATATAACTCCCTTTCCACTCACTATACCCCCATTCATCATTTCTCCCACCTGGGTCCACTTTTCCATTCTGAGCCCACATAGGGCCAGCCTCCCTATCCCCTTCCCCCCACCTTGGGCCAGGCCTGGAATGATGCCCTGGAGGTTGAAGTAGCTAAAAGAAAAAGAAAAAGCATAATTGGCCACATTTAATAGGAAATTTACCACAAAATGCAAAAAATGGTTGGGAAAAAAATAATTATCATGTGGGCAAAAGCCAATGCATGAGCTCGACCCTAATCCATGGTCATCACCTTGGTTCCATAGGCCCTAGATGAGCCTCTATCATTTAGGAACCCATCAGTGTCCCAATCCCTTGAGGGAAATGATCTGCCCTACCTAAGATGGGGTAATCACTGCTATATCTTACACATCATGCACTAGTCCTTTGAGTCCCGAGCAGTTAATGAAAGAAAATTCATAAAAGGAAAAATGCATATAAAAAAGGGTGAAAAAATCAAGGTTGGGGCACCTTGTGTACCACGAGAAAGGCACCTTGTGTACGACGATTTCTTCCTTCTACACATTACATACTCATGTGTGGGCTTCCCCTTATCCAACTACCCCTATACCCCAATATGTGGCCCAGGGTTGTCCCTCTCATTCCCTATTCCATTCCACTTATCTATCACTTGCCACCCCCATTAGAGGGATGTACCTTGGACATACTATCCCCTTTAAGGGTTGAAACTGCCAAGGTACTTAGGTAACCCCCTTTGGAGCTTGGAGACACTAGAACATGCCAAAGTCCACTACGAAAGGGCATGCCATTATGAAGTGTCCACTTTGTTATCCATGATTTGTAAACACTTTTACTCGATTATTTTAATCACCGGTTGTACTGGAAGCCTAAGGGATGCATTGGATCTTATACATGATTACAGGTGGTTTCCATTTGGGTTTGGTCTTCTTATACGAGATCCTAACCCCCAGAGGCCTACATTAGCACATATAGGGTGTGCATAGAGATCCATTGGCCTCCACAATGACAGAAAGCACTCTACAAATCTTCATCAATGCTCAGAGACTACTAGCGATCCACTTTTGGGATGATGGTGATATGGTTGGTACATTATGCCTAGCAAGCCCCCATAGGAGCTCCACACTCTTGGCAGGTGTCCCAGGAATTGTATGATGTCATGGAAACATTCATTCCACCGCTCAGACCCTTGCAGAGGATCTACAGGCATCTTAGATTCATATGGAGAACCATGGGGTCATTTATGTGCCTTCAGACCCACTGTGAGCACCACAAGTCTACTACTTGGCGAACAAGGGGCCACCTCCTCATCCATCATATTCTGAGGAATTTATTCCTTAGTATGGCACTTCAAGACATTATTAGGCCTTTGGAGGACCCTGCAACATGTACATATTATTATTTGACCCCTTGTTGGGCTTATTTTTACACTTGTGAGCTAGTTTGGTGGGTTTGTCACAAATAGGCGTTTTATTTGCACGCTATTTTATCATTAGGGGCTAATGTAGGCCCATAGGCTAATTCAAACTCCTTAGGAGGCTATATATTGATGTTAGATACATTCATTTGGATCATCACTTGATGTGGGATCTCTCTAATCACAGAGAACTTCACATTTTTTCCTTGGAGGATATTTTTTGGAGATGGATGAATTTTGACGTAGGGATTTGGGTTATTTTTCTTGTCTTGGAGCTGTCTTGCAAACAAAATGTTGGTTGGATATATTCTATAAAGTTGTAAGTAAATTTTGACGTTGTTATTCTTGTTGCTACATACTGCGAAAATTAGGGCTATTTGCTGCATAATTCAAATGTGGAATTAAGCATGTTTAGCTAATTTAATGTATGGGCCAATGTTATATGAATGAAATGTCCTAGAGATTATTTGTCTTGATAAGCTTGCATCATTTGCTTTAAAGTATAAATGCTTGAAGGTCACTTTTATTTTCTTTCTCTCAACATTGGATGAAGTTGACATTCCGGGCCTCCTTGATCAAGAAATCAAATTATTACTCTTCATCATCCTTGACTCCATATCCCCAAGTTGACTTTCTGGGCATTGATCCCTAGAAAGGGTGGTGTAGTGTTCCTAACTAGGAAATTCAATGATATACAAAGCAAAGTAAACAAACCAACATCCAACAATGAGACACAATCAGTAAACACCCATGGAAGCACTTCAAATAGAGATCATCTGAGCCATTTTATTAAATCTTTATTGGGAAAATACAATAGTGATGGAATGGCGCACCTGGGCTTGTCTCAAGGGACAAGCATTATAAAACAGAGGTGAGAAAATGATGATCCTACTGCTGCTCCAAAGGTGATCTGCGTTGCCCAGAAAACTACCCTGATTGCTGGGAAGGATGTGCTGGAAACTCTACTTCCCGTGCTCGGAAAACACTGCAACTTCAGCATCCAACTCCTCAACAAAAACCCACCAAAACCCAGAAAGGTTTTGGCCTAGCTCAGACCCCTGAAAATTGACCCCCAAGGATCACGTCCTCCTGCTTACACTGGGAATCACGACCTGTCTGGAAATGGCTGAGAAGGCTCTCCAAATCACCCCCAAACGTTGAGGTGTTGTCCCCTATGCCTTTCCTCCCTTCTCTCAGCTGACTTTAGCTTTGTAGCTCCTTCCTCCAACTCCGGCGTGAGCCCAAGAATGGCCCTCTGTGCAGTCCACAATGGTTGTAAGTTGAGCTGCCCAATTGCAACAATCTCCCGGTCCAAAACTCCTCCCAAAGGCTGATCCTAAGATATAACTCCAACTCCCAAAATCTCTTGGCAAGTGTTGCCTGGATGAACCCCCAAATCACCTATGCATGTTCTTCTCCTGCATACTCCAGGAATACGCACTGCTGAATCGAAGGCTGAGTGATGTGGCTACAAATATCCTCGGGTTCTCCTCCAAGGTAGTATGAAATGCCTTCCTAGGGTGGCACTCAAAGTCCCCCGAAGGAAGGTTGAGTCTCCCGCTTGGGAAACTCGATGCTAAACAGTTAGGTAAATCGACTAAGCAGCTCGAGCAACACAAATGAATTCGATGTGAAAATGATACCTTGAGTTGGGGAGCTCCTCCTTATTATATCTTTGTGGGCCTTCCTTTCCCCATGTGGGTCCCTCTCCAATCCATTTGATTCTCATCTAGGCAATTCGAATTTCGCAAGCACCCAAGTGTGTTTTCCCACGTGGGTGGCCCCCACCTTCCACTAGCAATCTAATTCAACCTCTCTTTCTCCTAAGTTCCTAAGTAAAAAATGCATGGATTCCTTTATTCACTAAAATTTATGCAAAATTTTGGGGAGACCAAAACCTGTTACAAATATATTTGGGAAGGGACATGACAGGTGGTCATCTCCTTCACCCTTTCACCTTTTACCACTTTTTCCCAGGTCTAGCCCTAAAAGGTCACCTAGAGCATCAATTTCCCGAGAATTGACCCAAGGAAAAACTTCAATCTCCTACAGGTTACTGTGTTGGTGGGTCCCCTCCCTCTCCTCCAAATTTGAGGTAATTCTAATGGTGGAATCTCTGGGAATCCCAATCCTTAGCTCTAGGATCGAATTTTTCCTAAGCATCCCCAAGGCTAGACCTCAACAGGATCAATTCAACCTATTGAAGTAAATATTCTTGTTTTGTCCTTTCCCTTCACCTTATCCAAGATAGGAACGTCATTGGTTGTTGCATTCCATCCCCGAACTTGGGTCAGGTCCAGTTGGCCCCGTGTGGTCCCACTTCTAAAAAAATATTATTTGTTAAAGACCATTTGGGAATCCAAGTTTCCCAAGGATTATCGGGATTGAGAACCTCATCTATAAGCCTATTCCTTCTCCCTCAACCCTCCAATCCTCACCCCTTACCCAAGAAGAACCAAGTCCCTTGCTTAAAGAGCAAGCAAGTTCCATTCTTCACTCCATCCTTTGGAAAGGGTTTCCAGGGTCACTTTCCACCTATCCATTGACATATACTTTACAAGAGATCCCTATACTACCAGGACTCCTCCCATTGGTCTGTAAAGAGAAAGGAGACTTAGTTGTGGTGATAATGGGCTAAGCCTCCACCGTTGCCCTTAACCTAGCAGTTGCCCTCGTAGGAACCCCTTTTAGGTCCCCTGTTGGTTTGAGTGGTAAAAGGGTTTATGCATGGTTATATGGTTTTTGAGAATTTGGCATTTAGATTTGTCATTCATTCCTCGCACATTGCATGAGATGATATTGATCATTGAGACAAGGGTAGGGGAGGGAAAAGGGTTGTCATTGGGGCTACTCGCCGTGAATTAACAAGAAATTCTCCCAGATCTTCCAAGAGTTGGTTGTTGGTTTTCCTTCCCTTATTCTTAGGCTCTTTGAGGGCTGAGGGGAATTCTTTAGGAGCATTGTGCTTTATTCCTTACAAAGAGAAAGAGGAATAGGGGGAAGGAATGTTACCTGAAGCATTGGCTTTTTGTAGGAGCACATATCGATGTCTCAAATAAGCTTTGGCCACTAACTGGATATGGTCTTCAAGAATGGATGTTGGATCTTTACGGTGCCAACCTTTTGTTATTTGTTGCGGGTCTATTTCCTTGAGCTCTATGTCTTAAATGTCTTCTTCCTCCATGGGAGAAGGGATTTCTTCTTATGGAACATCGTTGTTATGGGGAGGATTTGTAGAAGTAGGTGATGCTTTAGAGGAGAATGCTACATGATTTGTTGTCTCCTCTTGGGGTTGGTTCGAGGTCTGATCCGCGTCTAGATTGGATTGGAGGAGGGAAAAAAATTTGCCATTCTGCGTGCCTAAGGGATTTGATGATTCCCCTTCTTTCTTGGTTTTTCTCTTCTGACCTGAGACTGTTTTGAATCCATCTTCACCCAAGTGGGAGGCTACATTGACTCTATCCCCTTTTGTTGGGGAGGGTTTTTTGGGGCAATCCTTAAAAAGATGGTCATAATCATGGCAGTGGTGGCGAAAGAGATTTTCTCATAGTTGATCGATTGCTCCAGATAACATCCTCATAGCTGAGATGAATGCAAGCAGGGAGGGGATTTGTGAGGTCCATATAAATGCACAATATTGTGTAGGAGGTATAGCGCCCAGCCCTCGTAATATCAGGTAACATGACAAATTTGTCGATTTTATCGCTGATGTGAGCCAAAATCTTTGGATCCCTTACTCATACGAAAGAGAATACAACTTGATCCACACCAGGAGAGAAGAGAAGTCTTCCTTTGTGGGATCAAAGTGAGGTACCCAGGGTTTCAAAAACAGTCTCGTCATGTTCATAAAATAGGGACTTCCCTGCAAAATTTTGTTTCTATCCTCCATGTTATTAAATATTACTGTGAAAAAGCCTCTTGCGCCTAGCTTGAGCTCAACGTCCCCCTTGATGACCCAGTTCTTTCGAAGCCAGTTGAGCAAAGTCTTCTTGGTGGGACAGGGGCCAATGAACTTCCAGATTAATGCTTGTTCTTTCATCTGTTCTATATTTGATCCCAGTTTAGCTAGCGGGATTTCCAGAGTGGGAATGTCTTGATTTTGAGGATGATAGTAGCATGAGGTTGACAACGTCTTAGTCATTTTGTCTGGTTGTGAATTGTTTGTTGGTCACTGGATTAACCCTGCATTTGTAGAAGGTCCAGACTGCGGTGCTAAGCGTTGTGGAGTCAAGGATTTGGGAGTTGACTGTGAAGAGCGACCAATCACCACAGATTTAAATGAGGGGCCCTCACCGACCCCTTGGGGGGGAGCCATCAAAGCTGCAACAGAGTTTGTAGAAAGCGTATTCATTGCAAATCAAACCCTAATTGAAAATAGTTCTAGAAACCCTAATCAAATGAGGTTGTTCACATCCACTTGAAGCTTGCATATATATATATATATATATATATATATATGCTTCATAAATTCAATAAAAAATTAATGTTTCTTTCATATTTCACATTATCTGTTTTTGAGCTATGCTAAGAAAAGTGCATAAGCACATGAAAAATAATTAGAGTGAGAATGGTTGTTGTCACATAAATCCATAAATGTACCCATCAAAACCAATTGTTGTAGAGAAGAAAGGTCATTCTCACTTGCATCCAAAGATGTGTCCCTTAGCTAGCTAGATACAGAGTCAAAAATGCTTTAAAAATATATATTGTTTCATTTGATAATTATTAATTCACAAAACAAAACCGCTACATATCAATATAAATCGAAACACCAACAAATATTTTAAAGTGATAATAATATTGAATTAAGTATGACAATCCAATATTGCCTTATAAACCATTTTTATTTCATAATTATTAATTCACAAAACACCCCATACATTATTAAGGACATTTTATTGTATGGTATAATCATACTTATCTTAAGTACCAATTCCTCAAATATTCTAAAATTAAATAGAACTGGTTTAATCTCAATTTCCAGAGTATTTCTCTAATCAGCATCTAAGATAAGTTCAACACAAAGTATGGTTTCATGGTTGGTCACCATGTTGTAACGACTCTCTATCATCTGCAAAATTGAGTCTATAGTGTGGCCATCACAACTCCACTACCTATTTATTGTGATAAGTAATTATAAATTATATAAATTTTAATGCTTTTTTTCTTAAATTAAATACAACATTTGAAATTCCAATAATAATTGATTATTTATTACATATAATATTTATATTTTAACCTTCTCATTTAAAATAAATCGTAATATTAATTAGACAAGATTTCAATAGATGAGATATTAACTAGACCATCTTCAATCCCAAAGACACGGGTAAGCTTATCTTAAAAATTATTGCACTGAACACCTATTTCCAAAATAAAGACTCATATCTAAGTAAATATGGACTTTGAAACAACAAAGGTAATTATAATGTTGGAATTAATGACTTGTAAGAGATTGTCTACATATTCGTTATAATACTCCCCTCCCTGGTCATTGGAAGTGTCACGCCCCTATCCTAGTGGTACTCTTTCAACCACACATAGGCAGGTGTGGCCCCACCGTACTTTTTCTTTTCACCAATACTAGAGTACCCGGTCTAGACCTACTTCAACACTTAGTCAATTTTCCAAACAAGTGTTCCTTAACAATGCAGCGGAATAAACATTCATCAAGTTATCTTCTTTAATTATCTTTTATCAATGTGCAGCGGAAATCAAATCAACATCACAAGTACGCCCATACATACCTGGGAGGGGCAACTCCTATAAACTCTGCCCAATTCAGTTTTATAAATAAAACTTCAATAATATACAAATGTACAATTTATGGTCAAGTCGTGCAGCTAATTGTTCGGTCTGCACACTTGAATATTTTACCAAGCAACCGTGCCCAAGTCGTGCAGCTTGTGCTGCCACTTGCTTGCACCGGAAACCCCAATTATGTCGTCAGCACAACTTGTACTGCCTTCTTTCTGCCCGAACTTTGCACATCGCATTAAACTATCAGGGGATGCTTGTCATGCTCCCGCCCGTTTCTACACGCGACCCACACCCTTCACAACTAAATCTTCCACCCGAACCGTGACTTGTTTAGCAACACTACCCAACTCTCCGCAATACTTCATTCAACTTTCCTGTCGGCACGGGCACATGCCCTGCACGCCATGCAGCCTGCTCGACCCGACCCAACTGCAGAATGCGTTGCACAAACCAACCCGACCTGACCGCTTGTTGCTTCTGCGGTTCTTTGTTTCCCCTTCTCGCTCGACCCTTCTCGCACTTTTGTTTTCTGCGATATATGAAATTCGAGTTCGATGTCCAAATGACTCGAACCCCTCCTCAATATATACGTGTGCCAATTCGATCATGGCACTCCAACCATTGTGTCACTTCGCCTTCCCTCATGTCGGCTCAAGTGCACAAGTGTAAGTCGATCTGCACATTTTGTATGTCGGCCGAACTCATATAATATCTATGTCGTCGACCCGTCGCATGTGTCAATGTCACTTGGGTCGGCCTAGCCACCCACTCATCCAAAATCTGCACTTAGTTGCACACTTGTCCAATACCTCCGCTCGATCCACCGGTCGCCCATATCAAGTGTGGGCGCGCTCTACCATTCACTGTGTCGTCTAGCCCATGGGCGCCTTGCCCGGGCGTGCCCCCGCCTAAACGCCCAACTCAGGTCGCCTAGCGCACTCGCCTGTCGCACACTCCCATCGCACATCGCGTCGCACATCTCATTGCATGACTCATCGCATATAAATGACATTCACCTTTGAGTCGCCTTTAATCGAACGTATTAACCTGAGTCGCCTTTAACCGAACACGGGCGTCGTTGCACTTCTGTCGTGACTGCCCGCCTTTAACCGCAATCATCGATTTTTCGACTCTCTCAAGCACTCGGCAACTCAAGGCCCTCACATCCTCCCCCACTCTAAATAAGGTTGTCATCCTCGACAACACCTTCATCATCAAAACATCACAAAGTGTCGGTAGCTCCAACATCAACGTCCAAGCTGCCCAACTCTGCTTATCATCACATAAACCTCTATCAAGGCTCATGACTCCATAAAACGGGAAAGTCTCCTCAATCCATGATCTCAAACACATTTGTCGCAATCTCCATGCTGATCCACTGTGGAAGGCTGGTCCCTCCGACTCAAGCTACATGCTCTCATTGCAACATATATCGTGTCAACTCATCATGTATCGCCATCATGTGAACTGTTGCCATGATACTCCAACTCAACTCAAACATATCTTAGTACACTGACATCCCCCATGACTCGAACTAGTTGGATGGCCATTCCAACTGTCACGCTCAAACCATGAGAATGCGCCTCCTCATGCCATCATCAATCGTTTCTCTAGCATCCCATCATAATACCAATTCGAACAACAATCCATCCCATCTCTATCCAAATGTAAAGTAAGCCATGTCCAGGTCTATGAAGTATTCTCCATCTTGTTTGCAACATGTTGTCAACAATGTTAATGTCCATGTGTGGTGGTAATGCACCAACCAACGACATCCATATAAGCATCATCATCCATGTGTGAGAGGCTCCTCTCCTCAAATCAGACAAGAGCTCCTCCCATCAATCCAACTCTCAAAAGACCTCCATCTCATCTGCAATATTCCATCCATCAAATCTGTCAAAGGGGCAAGTCTACACCTGCCTCATCATCTCATCCATGTGCTACCTATGGTCATAGACCAATCAGCCACCATGTCTATCAAAAGTGGTTAAGTCTCATCAACTCAACCCATGCCCAAGTGCTACCACCAAGGCATCCTCATCGTTGCAACTCCATCAACTCCAAAGTGTCTCGTCTTTATCATATCCATCAAGTCACTCCTCACGAACACACCCCATAAATGTGTCCCAAGGTATGCATCCCATACTAAATCAATGTTGAGTACACCTCTTACCTCAACTCCTCAACGAAACAGATACTCCAAGACCACCACAATATGAAGTCTCCATTAACATCAACTCTCTCTCAAGTCATCATGAGCTCCCATGAATCATCTCCATCCAACACTTCGGCCAGCATACCTGATTCGGTCTCAAGTGCCATCGCAAGATGCCTCTTCCCTCTCGGTCGTATGAATACTCTCATAGGTTGCTCACAAACCAACCATGGTCTTGTTGTACAAATGTGCACAACATCCCCATTGGCTCATCTGCAAAAATGTCTCCATGTTGCATCAACAAATTCATCCACACAACATCCATGCCTTGGCATGCCTCATTGGATGCCCATAAGTGACATCTCTATAAGTGCTCCTGCATAATGTCCTTGCACAAAGTCTGCCATGCTCCATCTATCCAACTCGATGTCCATGACTTCATTTGCCCATCTCGTCCATCCTAGTAGACTCATCACAACTTCGGTCATCACATCCTCGTTCTCAACTAGGTTTCGTGTCGTTGGTCACTCAAACCTCATATCATATCATATCATAGGTTCCTTCCATCATTGTTGCCTCCCCCACTAAAGGTCCACCAAGACTGCCTCTTGGTCTCAGCCATGAAGAAGTCCACCCAAGTATCATATCATCATAACTTTGGTGTGCCCTCTCTCTAATCTGTCCATGAGTCATGTCGGGCACTTAGCCAATTCTCCATTGGCTAAGCATGACTCATCCATCGCAAAGCTCATCATGTTCCTCCCTTGTCATGAGAATTTGCACCTTCTACCATAAGGTCACAAATTTCCCCAACAAGTCCTACAACAATCCATGTTCCTTGCCTCAACGCACAAGGTCTCATCGTAGTCATCCATGGTAAGGTTGTCTATCGCATTGACAGACTCCCTTCGCCCATCCCTGTATATGGCCCATCCTCCAAAAGCTCCAATGAAACACAAGTAACAACAATACTTACATCTCCATGAGGCCCCTCCATGTGAGTGCCTTCTATCATCGTGTCTGCAATATGCACGATCCTGGTCCAACTTGGTCAGATGTCATCACACCAAATTCTTCCTCCATTGTTGTCATATCTGCAACATCCTCTTCCTCATATATCACGGCTTCTTCTTCTTCATCGCAATATGCAGCTACATCCTGCTCCATTGCCCAACCAAGTTGAAGAATGTTATGCTCTTGACCTGCGAGAAGATCCCAGGATACCAAATATGCGAAGAAATACAACCCAGAACGCAGAACAAAATGAGAAATAACATCATGTATTTTATTATTCAGAGATGAAAGCAATGTTCACTTGCCTCTTTGAGGGGGCAACCTCCAATAGAGCAGTGCTCGATTACAGAATAAGACACGACGCTCCTCAATGGGGAGTCTATATCCTTTATATAGAGATTCATACATGCAATACCATGGGTCAGTACCATGGTTCTATTAATACCATCTATCTAATACCATGGCCCATTTGCAACTAACTGTGGTCCCTTTCTTTAAATGCAGGTTAATCACTTACAATTATTAATATGGGCTTTATTGACTCTTTAACTAACTATAACTAGGACTCGACCCTATTACATAAATAAGGGGGTTAGGGTTGGACCCTAACATGCCCTCCCCCATAAAAACAGCCTTGTCCTCAAGGCTGAAGCTGCGGAAACTGCTGAAGAATAGTGGTTGATTCCCAGGTTACATGTTCTAGAGAGGTGTTTTTCCACTTGACGAGGACTTCCTTGATCGTGCGGCCGCGCAGGTACCGTTCTCGCATGTCAAGAACCTGTTCAGGTTGGAGCCAGATTGAACCTTCTTCATCCAATTCCAGTAGACTGGTTTGAATTTTGCAATTGTTCCCTACTACTTTCATAAGGCATGAGACATGGAAGACAGGATGGATTTTTGCAGTGGGTGGCAAGGCTAGCTTGTAGGCTACTTCTCCAATGCGCTGAAGTATTTGATACGGTATGTAGAATTTCGGAGATAATTTCTGATGACCCTTATCTTTGAGTGATGTTTGCTTGTATGGTTGCAGCCTCAAGAATACCTGATCCCCTTCTTGAAATGTGCACTTTGAATGATGTTGGTCTGCCTGTTGCTTCATGCGATTATGAGCTTGATGGAGATTATCTTTGTGGTGGGTGAGCATGGTTGCACGGTTCTGTAGGAGTTGATCCACTGCTTGTACCTTGAGCAACCAGGGATATAAGAAGTAGGTGAAGGGGGGAGTTGACCATAAAATGCTTCATATGGAGTCATCTTGGTGGCGGCATGATAGTTAGTATTATACCACCATTCGGCTAGAGGTGACCATTGTACCCATAGATGTTTCTTTTCTGAAGTGAAACACCTGAAGTAGGTCTCCAAACATTTGTTGACTGCTTCAATTTGTCTATCAGTTTGGGGATGATAAGAAGTACTGAGTTGGAGTTTGGTGCCTTGTAGCTTGAAAAGTTCCTACCAAAAGTTACTGGTGAAGATCGGGTCACGATCAGAGACAATGGAAGTGGGCATGCCATGCAATTTAAAGATCTGGTCCATGAAAGATTGAGCCACCAAAGTGGGTGTAAAAGGGTGGGGTAGGGCGCAAAAATGAGCATACTTAGAAAGTTTGTCCACAGCCATCATGATGACTAACTTGTTGCCTGACTTTGGAAGACCAGTAATGAAATCCATAGAAACATCCGTCTAGATTGAGGCAGGTATGGGCAATGGTTGTAAAGTGCCAGGGGACTTAATTGTTTCTCCTTTGTGGTGCTGACACACATCACATTCCGCTACAAAAGTAAGATTGTCCTTTTTCATGCCTGTCCAAAAGGCGGAACGACGAGTGCGAGCATAAGTCTTCTAAAACCCTGAATGGCCTGCAGTGGGATCTGAGTGCAACTCTACCAAAATGCGTCTTTTGAGGGTGGATGTCGGTGATATCACTACTTTGTCGTTGTAGCGAAGAATCTCATCCTTCCAAGAGTAGCTCGTAGTGGAATTTGGATCTGCTTGCAAGTTATGAATGAGTTGGGAGAACGAATGATGTGAAAACCATTCCTTGCGAGCTTCTTCAATCCACTCTGGAATGGGAAGAGAGATTGCTAGCAAGGTGTTGTCCTCCTCAAATTGGCGTGATAAAGCATTCGCTACGACATTTTCGCGCCCTTTCTTGTAAATTATCTCATAATCATATCCCAACATTTTGGCTAGCCATTTATTTTGTTGTGGCAAGGATAGGCGTTGCTCCAAAAAATATTTAAGGCTTTGATGGTCTATGCAGATTTGGAACCGCCGCCCCAATAAGTATGGTCGCCAAGTATCCACTGCATGTAAGATGGCCATCATCTCCTTCTCATAGGTAGATTGTCCCAGATGTTTCCCACTTAGTTGTTGGCTAGTGAAGGCCAAGGGTCGACCTTCCTGCATTAAGACAGCCCCAATACCTGTACCTGAAGCATCACATTCAATCACAAAAGATTTGGTGAAGTCGGGTAGTGCCAATACGGGAGTGGAACACATGGCATGTTTGAGAGCTATAAACGCCTGTTGTGCTTCATCATTCCAGAGGAATGAATTTTTCTTGAGAAGGTGAGTGAGGGGTCTAGCAATGCGACCATAATTGTGGACAAATTTGTGATAGTAGCTGGTGAGACCCAAGAATCCTCTCAAACTCTTCAAGGTCTTTGGTTGGGGCCAATCCTGCATTGCCTGGATCTTTTTGGGATCCACCCTGACACCTTCACGCCCCACAATGTGGCCCAAATACTTGACTTCTTTCATGCCAAAAGAGAACTTGGACAATTTGACAAATAATTTATGCTTCCCGAGCAGTTGCAAGAGCAGGTCTACATGCTGAAGATGTTTTTCCCAGGTGAGGCTGTAGATGAGAATGTCATCAAAGAAAACAAGGACAAATTTTCTGAGATATGGTTTGAGCAAGTGATTCATGAGGCTCTGAAAAGTGGATGGGGCATTACAAAGACCAAATGGCATGACCAGGAATTCATAATGGCCTTCATGAGTTCGGAAAGCAATCTTCAGAATGTCTACTTCTTTCATGCGAATTTGGTGATAGCTCGAGCAAAGGTCTAGCTTAGTAAAGAATTGAGCCCCATTCAATTCATCCGGAAAATCATCAACAACTGGGATGGGGAATTTATCTTTGACTGTCAGCTTGTTGAGGGCCCTGAAGTCTGGACACATATGCCATTCCCCATCTTTCTTGAGCACCATGACCACAAGCGATGAATAAGGACTAATGCTAGGACGAATGACACCGGCTTCCATGAATTCCTTGATGATTTTTTCAATTTCATTCTTTTGAGTGAAAGGGTATCTATATGGGCGCACATTCAATGGTTGTGCCCCTGGACCCAAAGTAATGCTATGATCATGTTCCCCTCTCGATGGTGGAAGCTCATGAGGTTTGTCAAAGACCTGTGGATCGTTGTTTAAGACCTGTTACGTCTCAGGGTGAATATGAAGAGTAGGGGGCTCGAAGGCCTGAATGGCAATAAATTGGGCGATAACTCCATGGTGGCCCTTTTTTAACAACTTTTCCATCCGATGCGAGCTGATGATAGGAGTACTTGCTTGAAGTCTGCGAAGGGTATGCGTGTGGTCATTTTGCTTAAAGCTCATATATAACTCCTAGAAATCCATTGTGATTGGGCCAAGTGTGCGGAGCCATTCAGCACCCAAGACAATGTCACACCCACCCATGTTGATGGCAAACATGTGGGTCCTTAGGTGGTAATCTCCCGTCTGAAATTTGATATTTTCATAGCAACCGTCACATTTCATTGTCCCCCCATCAGCAATCTGTACCTGGAAATTAGAGATTGCTCTGACAAAACAATGCACAGCTTCTGCGACTCTCTGATGGATAAAGTTATGTGTGCTGCCACTATCAATCAAGACTACTACAGGGCGATGTTTAATAAAACCTCTGATTTTGAGAGTTTGGGGAGAAGAAATGCTTGCCAAAGCATGGAGTGAGATAACTGGTTCTTCTGGTGTAGCTGGGAGCTCATTGTCCTGTTGGTTGTCCTCATCTTCCTCCTCTGGTCCCTCAAAGGATGGGGCTTCCTCAGATGAACTGTGATCAGTAGCATCAATTTGAAAGAATTTGGGTTCCTTGCATTTATGCCCCGGGGAGTATTTGTCATCACAATAGTAACACAATCCTTGCTTTCTTCTTTCCGCCATTTTTGTTGGTGACACCTTTTGAACCTTAAGTGTTTGGGTAGTGCCCGGAGCTTGGGTGGGGCATCCCTTGGCTATGAAATTTGGACGAGGCGACTGGGCCGCTAACGCGCGTTCCACTTCACGAGCCGTTGTGCAAGCTTCTAGCCATGTGGGTGGGTGGTGCATCCGGACATGAGCTTGGATGGCGTCTTTGAGACCATTGATAAAACATTCCAAGTAGAATTCATCTGCCAGACCTCCTATGCGGAAGGCTAATTTCTCAAAGGTTGTAATATAGTTGTGTATTGTGCCTGTCTGTCTGAGCTTAGTAAGACGACCCAAAAAATTGGATTCACGTTCAAAGCGTTCACAAAGGGATTTTGAGAATGCCTGCCAAGTAATTGGCCTTGCATAGCATTTTTTATGCCACTGCCACCATTGCCATCTTTCTTGGTCCAAGTAAAGGCCTCCCACACGTAGCTTGGTCTCATCATCTCTGATGTGATTCAACGTGAAATATTGGTCCATTTGTGATAGCCATATTGCCGGATTAGAGCCATCAAATTTGTACATGTCCAGCTTGGGTGGTCGAGGGTGGGAATGTTGGTGGTTTCCATGGAAGTGAAGAGAATGACTAGATTCTCCTTCATGGTCTTCATTAAAAGCATATGCCTCAGATTGTGTCGTTGACTTGCCCTTTGTGACTGTGTCGTTCAATGTTTGGATCTGCCTCACTAATTCCTCCAACTTGCTTTCAAGGGATTCCATGTTCTCATTGGCCATAGCTTGAGCTCTGGTTCTACCATACACAGATCTGGTCGTCATTGTGAATAAATTTGGGATCGCCCAAAAATTGAAGCTGACAAGTGAATGGTACCACCTTGCTCAGCCCGTCGTCCTGATTCTTATGGGCTAAGTCTCTTATAAGCGTCCCGGGAGGGCCTCAGATTCTTTTTACTTCGAAAGGAGTTTTACTCCCCACTTATCAATACTGCAGTAGCCAATTCCCAGAAAAGTTAATCCTGCCCAATGTCCTGCGAGAATCACCCCAAGGTATAGGAGCCACAAGCCTCCCTGCACAAATGGTCAGATCTGTCTGCGAAACCCTCAACTGCAGAGTGTGAGTAGGAATGCGGTAGCGACCGAACCCCCGCTACTAGATCTGAATGGTATTCTGGTGGATCTGATTGTTGCAGCGGCGCAGAACCCAATTTGCTAGATTTGATCTAGCAAAGAAGATGATGGGCGATCTTCAGAGAGACAAGGGAACTATGGTCTCAAGGAGTGTCAAGTGCTACAGATCGCAATATACATAAGGGTCCAACAGTAGTACTCGGCCCAATCTTTCAGGGCACTAACTAAGGAGGATCAACTGTACCCTTAGCCATACTACTCGACTACCCTATCGTACGCGCGAGTAATCTCCCTGAGTGTTGTTCTTGGTGTACTGTAGCAGCAAGACGACCGACGGTTTATTTACGACGAGGTTTTAGGTGAGCCTAGGGGGCTTTCGATATACCCAGAGAGTATGTGGAAGACAGTCTGTGCACGGTTCTGTCTAATGCGCTACTACTCGAAGGGGTACCCACAAGGGTTACAAGGGAGTCCAACAAGCATGACCACCTCTTGTATTTCCTGCATGCATGCCTCCCCAAATCCACAAGTTTATGCGCTCAACGACAGATCTCGTGGTTTAAAGACGTCGGAACACGTCTCTAGCCAAAAAAAAAAATTTGCTACAAATGGAGATACCATCGGCCTTGGAAAGTGCTCTGATACCACTTGTTATGCTCTTGACTTGCGAGAAGATGCCAGGATACCAAATATGCGAAGAAATACAACCTAGAACACAGAACAAAATGAGAAATAACAACATGTATTTTATTATTCAGAGATGAAAGCAATGTTCACTTGCCTCTTTGTTGGAGAGGTAAATCCCCTCTACGGATAGAGGCGATCCCTACTAGCCCAGAATGGGTCTAGCAACAATCAATCAATGCTATTGTGCAAGTTCCTAATTGCAATTTAAAAGAGAGGCAGTGAACACCTACTTGGATTCCAACGCTATTGTTTGATGAAGAGATGCCGCTGTCGCTCCTTCGCTCCGGCCGGTCACAATCCTCCACGATCTCCGTGAATAGATACCTGCACACACGAAGAGAAAGACAAACACAAGCGTGAAATCTAATAAAAGCAATTATACATCAGTCAGAAAGGATGTAATTCACATTAACCATTGCAAAGACAAACGAGAATGGAACCATAACAGTAGTCATCTATTATTAAATCAATAACAGAGAAAGGTACAACCGAAGTTCTGACGCTGAGTCCTTCTCTAGAGGGTCCAGCCAGCAAGTCTCTTAAGCATTCACCCTTGGAGGTAGATTCTCCCAACACAAAAGCTCTCTCTCACACAAGCTATACTCACAACCTTCCTTAAGCTTCCTCTAGCAAAACCACACTTGTCACACCAACTACCTACTAACAGCAGCAATCCAAGCACTATGAATTCCACACTATCCAAACTAGCTGCTCATGGTAATGGTGGAGGTTTAAATAGAGAAGGAGTCTCCATGAATGGTGGGAGGACAAGCTTATCTTCAAGGAAGGTAGTTCCAAATGACGAACAGACATGCCATAGAAGGGAGGGCGATACTCACAAGGCCAACAACCAGGCCTGGAACCATCTGGAAGGCTGGCTGTTGGAACAAATTCGCCTAAACTGGATCAGTGCGGGTGTAACACAGAACTGTTGCACTGATAGCGCATCACAATAACAGAGAAGGCTGTGTCAGCGCGGCTTAATACCTTTATAGGATGCGCTGGCGCATAAAATTCGACCAGCGCGGGAAACCCGTGTGCTTCCGCGCTGGCAGCGCATCGGTTAGACTATCAGCCGCCTGTCAGCGCGGTTATTTTAATAACAGACGCGCTGATGCAATAAACTTTGGCAAAGTGGGTCATTTGGCCAGTTTAGAGAGCAAGAGCATGGTGCATTTGATTTCATGACACAGTAGGGAGACTGACAAGGAGACAGTGACAATTTACTGTGTAACAGATGCCCCCTAAAGCATGAAGCCCGAGAGAGTGGGAGGGGTGAAATGCTTTACAAAACTGCTGAACTGGAACACCACCAGGAAGGACCTGCATGAATGTACAACTGATATCTCGATCACATGTAGTCTAGGCATGGGCGCAGCCATCCAAAAGACATACGAAGAAGAACTGTGGTATGGACGCAGCCACCCAGTTGAAGAGACCATAAATATGAGAGGGTATGGTCGCAGCCATCCCAGAGACTCAGGTATGGGCGCAGCCATCCATCAATGAGTCATGTAATAACAATCCACAAAATCGTAGCCTGGTTTGCAACAGACAAAAACCAGGGTCTTGTGCTCCATCCCAATCCGAACAAAGTACAAGTTCAAGCATGTGAATACATGAGCTGAAGTCGAACATGCATGAACATCGTCTGATTACCAGTCAATGATGGAAACTGTTAACAGACGCGAGAGGTACCACCAATAACGACAATGGTCCTCAAGGTACTTAGAGGTACAATCCGCAGCGTGTGAATCAATGAGCTGGTGTCGAACACCCGCAGAATCATCCGATCGGAGGCCAATGATGAAAACCTCACGTCGAACACGAAGAACCTGCCATTGAGGCATGCAGGCTCTAAGGCACCTGAAGGGAGTCCCTAGGTCACTTTCCTGGATAATGAGCTGAAGTCGACAGGAAGTAACCTTGATCGAAGGTGGGCCATGAGGTTTCCCACATCATCGACACGAGACAGAGAAGGATAAAATATTTTGTGTGAGACATCAGAGGGAGGTGGTAATCTTGCAGAGGTCAACTTCTCTTGAACATATCGGCGGCACAACAGCGGATTTGGCAGTATCTGACATCAAAGGAGCAGAGGTCATGGTGACAATGGCAATGAGCAGATGAGAGGTCAAATAGGATAACCCAAACCCACGGAGGCTAGTGTAAAACAAGATGAGAAATCGCCACCCAGACACGAATGCAGACGAGTGCCATGTTCAAGAGCGACATATTGCCGACACGACCATTATTACAGTTTCATTTTCCCCACCATTTCTGGCAGGTACCCCGGTTATTTTTGGATGACAAGCTTGACGGGGATAGCATATGCTTGGAGAGGCGTCATTTTGACGATGTCCGATGTCATTTAGTTTTAACGAGCCTGACAAAGGAGGGGCTCGGCGTCTTTTCCTATTTAGAGAGTCTGAAAAGACAGCGGAAAAGGAAACTCCAGGGGGGTCCTTTTTCGTAAAGTTGTGTCTCTCGAGCCCGAAAAAGTATAAAACAATGCTCGAAAGAACCGCCCGACCATTACGATCGAGGAGTACTTTTCGTGAATAGTAGCTTCGACCCGAAAAAGTAAAAAAGCGGTCGGAAGCACGTCGTTTTAGAGCCAATAACGAGTGCGAAACGACAAACACCCGACAATCTTTTTAAGTTAAACGGTCGGAAAAAGAGCTTAAAAACGACCGCCTCTCGTTCCTTTTAACGAGCTGAAAGGAAGCTCGGCCATCTTTTCTTGGTTCATGTCGGAAAAGAGCTTAAAGACGACATTTTTTGGGACCAAGTGTACGAAGAATCGTTATGACCACGCCGGTTACTATAACCTGCACAAGAACACCACCCGCATAAACCTGTTCGATATGTATAAAAACATAGTAAAACATGCATAAAGGCGTAATACAACGACATTAGTGCTAAATCCATGGTAGAAATACGACAAAAACCCACATTGATAAGAAATTATAGCGGATTATGAATTTTTTACCATAAATAGGGGGGTAAAAGTCATTTTTTACCATTGTTACCATTTTGAGTTGTGAAGAACGTTGAGGAGCTGCAAGGTTGACGGAGCGATTTCCAAATCGTACGGACACCATTCATCCGGCAGCTTGTTCCAGGTAGGTTCTCCTCCCCCTGCGCTTTAATTTAAGTCTTTTTGGGAGCAATTCCACGGTGGGAAGTGGCCCTTTGGGCAAATTTTTTGAGCGTTGGTGCGCTCTCGGTCAGCGCGGATTTCCCGCTCGGGTCCGCGCTGATCGATTTATATTTACACGTACCACCTCATGGGTCAGCGCGGAAAACACGTGTGCTTCCACGCTGACCCAAGGAAAAAACAACGGTGCGCCATTATCAGCGCGACTGTTTTAAAAACAGTCGCGCTGGCGCCGTAAAGATTTGTTTTTAAGAAAATGAACGTACAAATCTCAACGGTTAGCATCCTAATATTTTTTCATGGTCTTGCAGGGCAAAATGTCTTTTGTTTGGCAAGAGAGAGCTCACGATGATGAGGATATAGCCGCTTATGCAATTGCCGAATGCCGAAATGCAATGCGGGCATGCGGGTTCTTGAAATTCTTCCTTACTCCGCGCCTGAGGGCGCAACCTGACTTGCTTGAGCTCTTAATCAGAGCTTGGAACCCAGTGGATGGAAAATTCACGATCCGTGGCCAGGACATTGAGTTTGATTCCACGGATATTTACTTTTTGACTGGATTGTCACGCCGGGGCCAGATGCCCATCCTAGAGGGGCAAAGACCCAGTGGTGAGACTCTTGACCAGCTGATGGCTCGGGTGTGCCCACGGGCTGTGAAAACACGGAGCGGGAAAGTTGGTATTCCGACAGTGGAGGATATGCCTCTTCGCACCATACTCTTTCTGGTGACACGGGCAGCGGGCTCTTTGGCCAATCATGAGGCCTCAAAGACCCAACTACTACTAGCTCTGGAGTGCTTACAGCCCACCATTTTCAACTGGGCAGCAGCTGTAGGGCCGGCACCCGCTCCAGCATGAGCGGAAGTAGAAGCGACCGCAGTAAATTGTCACTGTCTCCTTGTCAGTCTCCCTACTGTGTCATGAAATCAAATGCACCATGCTCTTGCTCTCTAAACTGGCCAAATGACCCACTTTGCCAAAGTTTATTGCATCAGCGCGTCTGTTATTAAAATAACCGCGCTGACAGGCGGCTGATAGTCTAACCAATGCGCTGCCAGCGCAGAAGCACGCGGGTTTCCCACGCTGGTCGAATTTATGCGCCAGCGCATCCTATAAAAGTATTAAGTCGCGCTGACACAGCCTTCTTTGTTATTGTGATGTGCTGTCAGCGCGGCAGTTCTGTGTTACACCCGCGCTGATCCAGTTTGGGCGAATCTGTTCCAACAGCCAGCCTTCCAGATGGTTCCAGGCCTGGTTGTTGGCCTTGTGAGTATCGCCCTCCCTTCTATGGCATGTCTGTTCGTCATTTGGAACTACCTTCCTTGAAGATAAGCTTGTCCTCCCACCATTCATGGAGACTCCTTCTCTATTTAAACCTCCACCATTACCATGAGCAGCTAGTTTGGATAGTGTGGAATTCATAGTGCTTGGATTGCTGCTGTTAGTAGGTAGTTGGTGTGACAAGTGTGGTTTTGCTAGAGGAAGCTTAAGGAAGGTTGTGAGTATAGCTTGTGTGAGAGAGAGCTTTTGTGTTGGGAGAATCTACCTCCAAGGGTGAATGCTTAAGAGACTTGCTGGCTGGACCCTCTAGAGAAGGACTCAGCGTCAGAACTTCGGTTGTACCTTTCTCTGTTATTGATTTAATAATAGATGACTACTGTTATGGTTCCATTCTCGTTTGTCTTTGCAATGGTTAATGTGAATTACATCCTTTCTGACTGATGTATAATTGCTTTTATTAGATTTCACGCTTGTGTTTGTCTTTCTCTTCGTGTGTGCAGGTATCTATTCACGGAGATCGTGGAGGATTGTGACCGGCCGGAGCGAAGGAGCGAGAGCGGCATCTCTTCATCAAACAATAGCGTTGGAATCCAAGTAGGTGTTCACTGCCTCTCTTTTAAATTGCAATTAGAAACTTGCACAGTAGCATTGATTGATTGTTGCTAGACCCACTCTGGGCTAGTAGGGATCGCCTCTATCCGTAGAGGGGATTTACCTCTCCAACAATTTGGCGACTCGACTGGGGAGACAGTGACAATTTACTGCGTAACACTCTTCATGGGGTCAACCTCCGATAGAGCAATGCTCGATTACAAAATAAGACACGACGCTCCTCAATGGGGAGTCTCCATCCTTTATATAGGATTCATACATGCAATACCATGGGTCAGTACCATGGTTCTATTAATACCATCTATCTAATACCATGGCCCATTTGCAACTAATTGTGGTCCCTTTCTTTAAATGCGGGTCAACCACTTACAATTATTAATATGGGCTTTATTGACTCTTTAACTAACTATAACTATGACTCGACCCTATTACATAAATAAGGGGGTTAAGGTTGGACCCTAACAAAGAAGCTCTCCTTCAACATTCCTTTCCAAGACTTCAACAATCTTGAATCCATGGGTTCTCTTATTTCATATGCTTTAACCTGTATAAGGTCTGCAAGAGCCTCCCATGGCAATTCTTCCCAACTTGTCATGTCTTGTCATTCAACTTGGCCTAAGCTCAATGCTTCACCCCTGCACAACTTCAACTTCAATCTACAAAGCCTTGCGGAAAGAGGCCTATGATCCCATCTGTCACGCCCCTATCCCGATGGTAGTCTTTCAACCAAACATAGGCGGGTGCGGCATCGCTGTAATTTTTCTTTTCACCAATACTAGAGTACCCAGTCTATGCCTACTTCAAAACTTAGTCAATTTTTCAAACAAGTGTTCCTTAACAATGCAGCGGAATAACCATTCATCAAGTTATCTTCTTCAATTATCTTTTATCAATATGCAGCGGAAATCAAATCAACATCACAAGTGCGCCCATACACACTTGGGAGGGGCAACTCCCTTAAAGTCTGTCCAATTCAGTTTTATAAATAAAACTTCAATAATATACAAATGTACAATTTACAGTCAAGAAGTGCAGCCAATCGTTCAGCCTGCACCCTTGAATAATTTACCAAGCAACCGTGCCCAAGTTGTGCAGCGTGTGCTACCACTTGCCTGCACCGGAAACCCCAATTTTTCCATCAGCACAACTCGTACTGCCTTCGTTTAGCCCTACCCGAACTCTACACGTCACGCTCAGCTATCGGGTGATAATTGCCATGCTCCCGCCCCATTTCTACATGCAACCCATGCCCTTCGCAACCCAATATGCCACCTGAACTGTGACTCGTTCAACAACACCATCCAATTGTCTGCAATACTCTGTTCAACTGGCCCGTCGACACGGGCACATGGCCTGCACGAAGTGCAGCCTGCCCGACCCGACCCAACTGCAGAACATGCTGCACAAACTGACCTGACCACCCTGCAAACTCGACCAACTTGGCTGCATGTTGCTTCTGCAGTTCTTCATTTCCCCTTCTCACTCGGCCCTTCCCGCACTTCTGTTTTCTGCGATATATGAAGTTGGATTTCGATGTCCAAATGACTCAAAATCCTCCTAAATATACGGCGTGCGCCAATTTGATCATGGCACTCCAATCGTCGTGTCACTTTGCCTTCCCTCATGTCAACCCAAGTGCACAAGTGTAAGTAAGCCTGCACATTTTGTATATTAGCCCAACTCATATAATATATATGGCGTATATGGCGTCGACCCGTCGCATGTGTCGTTGTCACTTGGGTTGGCCTAGCCACTAGCTCGTCCAAACTCCACACTCGGTCGCACACATGTCCAATACACCTGCTCGATCCACCGGTCGCACTACGGGTCGCCTCTATCAAGTGTGGCCGTGACCAACTATTCACCGTGTCACCTCACCCATGGGTGCCTTGCCCAGGCGCGCGCCCACCCGAACGCCCAACTCAAGTCGCCCTGCGTGCTCGCTTGTCGCACACTCCCATCGCACATCTCGTCGCACATCTCATCGCACGACTCGTCGCATATAACCGACATTCACCTCTGAGTCACCTTTAACCGAACATATTGACCTAAGTCGCCTTTAACCGAACGCAGGCGCCCGTCGCAGTTACATTGCAATTGCACGCCTTTAATCACGATTGTCGGTTTTTTGACTCTCTCGGGCATTCGCCAACTCGAAGCCCTGACAAGAAGATTGTTGAAGGCGTCATTGAAAGAATAAAAGCAGTCTCGGTCACAACTTCATATGAAAAATGGACCTTAGAAAAAACCACAATGATATTAAATAATGTTGTACTCAATGACCTGCTTCAGTGTTTTAACAATATCTTCAGTTTTTCAGTGAGTCTGAGAATTTTCTTTATGACACTCACCCATGTTTGAACATGACCAATATCGTTTAAGGCAGGAGAAAGGAATGATCATTTGTTTTGTTTGATCTGCGTCTCCGAATTCCTCCTATATTCAATTTGACCGCCTTCTAAATTCCAATGAACTAGCTTGCTCGCTTTGAACCACTCAAACTGCAACTCCATCCCATCTATATAACTAAGTTAATCACCATAACTCACTCATGTCTTGTAATTCAGGTGGAAGTTGGAACTCGTGGACAAGTCCCTCTCCTATACTCATGCACTTGATAAGCATTTTCGGGTTGTTGTAGATATTCACTTTAAAGAATTGTTACCCACATTAACATTAAATATCTATTACTAGCAACTTTTATATGATCCATCAATCATAATAATAGGCAAAGATCAAAGGTGAAGATGTTTTACATTACGGAAATGGTTTTTTGCAGAAACCATGGATGGAACCACCCCATCCCCATTTTCTAATCCATCCCTTCTCTTTCCATCATCAGGGAAGGAGAAGCAGAACCAACAAAACATATTGAAAAGCGGGCTTCCTTCTGGCGGGCAGAGGGTTCAAGAATGAGTAGGGTTCTGAGCATGCCCACTGAGATAAGAGTGTGAGAATACTGACCTAGAGAACAACGATCATATCCTCTTCATCCAACTTATCTTCTCCATGCAACCACGACAAAACATCAACAAAATCAGATTGATCACCGGTTTCCCTACCCTACTCTACATGACGGTGCTCTTCGATGATATTGCTAACGAAAGCTCTCACACGCGGCACCAAGTGGGCGCAACGAGCATTGATTTGAACCTCCGTCCAAAGACGCTGCCCATGATATTGTTCAGTGCATTTGCGGTATCAGCGGACATCTAGATGAAAGAAACTCCAAATGAAAGAGCATGCAACAAAACAATTATATGATAAAAAGGCGAGACAACTGATTTCAAACAAGGCAGGACAACAAAAATTTAAAATTCAAATGACAAGAAACACGACTAATATGTAGGCATGGATGTGAAGTACGGTACAGTCACTGATCTATCAGACACTAGAGAAGTCAATTCAGTTCAATGGGGAAGAGGAGCTACGAAAATCTTCGTCATGTTATGTATAACTATCAACCATAGCAAGGTCACATCTCCCTGTACAAAAAGCCTCGTAAAGCGCATTAAATAACATATAGCTACACAAATATTGATCGCCTCCTAGGAAACCACATTAGCATTTACTTATTTGTATAGACTGCATGACCAACTACATGGAAGTGAAGCCAATGCATGAAGCAACAACGAGCAATGTTTCCACTTTTCTCTATGGGAAACTTTAACTAGGTGTGGAGTGATGAGAGAGTTAGTCAATGATTGAGGTGTAGTGTTATTAGTAATATCATCAAAGAACTAACTCTCCAATATCAAATTTACCATTGTAAATCCACCCATATTATCTGCAAGCAAATGAAATTGAATCCATCATTACAAAAACAGTGGACTTGCACCAAAGGGGCTGGGGACCAGGTTACTTGAGGCAATCTAGGCAATATAGAACCACCTAGAGACCACCACAGATTCACCTCCTTTCAAACTGGTTTATGGGAACAGAGCAGTCATGTCAATAGAAATGGAAACCGAAACTCTGAAGTTGGCAAACGAATTGAATCTTGATTTGAATAAGGTATAGATAGAAAGGCGAAGGTAGCTACACACCCTTGATGATTAAAGAGAACAAGCCTCATATAGAACATAAATTGTATAGGACCAAAGAAGGAACCTGATTCCTGTGTCAGATCTAAGAACTTCACAATGAGAGGTTGGTTGTTGCTCTATGATTCGTGTTATGGCAACTTTCTGGGAATGTTTTAGGCACAATAGTAGGGGCCATACGTGAACATGAAAATCTATTACGATAATTATGTATTCCTCACCCATATGATGACAACAAAAAATTTCTGCTGAATGGGTGCAGATTGAAGCCTTATGAGCAACCCATTATTGAGAAAGACTGGACAACCAACCTCACAGTTTGTCTAAGGCCAGATGTGATTATGTCCCTTCCACGTGAGTCCTTAGGTGGAACTGTGCATTAAAAACAAATCACTACACAAAGATGGGCCTCGCCCCTTATGGAATCCTAGTTTAAATTTTTTTTTACCTATACAGAGCTTTTTGTTGCACAAGATGAAGTCTTAAGTCTCGTCCAGTTGGCAGGGTCAAGTCAGTTAAATTTTTTTCATAGAACATGTCACTGAGTCCTCTGAGTCACTCTGTGTAATTATGTTCATTTCTCCTTTGAACCTAATTCTGTAACCCTTCCTACGTCAAGTTAGAAAATATGAACAATAAACTCTACCTATATCCCTATGTTAAATTAAAAAATAAATAAAATAAGCAATACACTCCTGTGAGTCCACTGCATTGGTCTGAAGGTCATTTTATAATTATTTTATTGAGTTAAGTCTTTAAGTTGGGTAGGAGATAACTACAGTGTTGTCTACTTCTCTGAACCCATCACATTCTGTCATTATCGTTATATTGCATTTCGTGTTTGTTGCCACAACAGTTGCAACAATACACCATGTCTCATCTTAATCCGTAAAGGTTCCACTATTTCCCTCAAAAATCATATATTTTGTCACTCTGTTATATGCCTATTAGGTAATTCCATCACTCTATCCGTCAACCTAACTGTCATTCCATTATTCCATCTAATTTTGATCTCCACCCACCTGTCACTAACTCGATTATCTATTAACTTAAAGAGCATAAGTAGGTCAGGTCATTCATTCTGCCAACTGCCCTGCCCTCCACTGCATGTCAGCGGAAAGCTGGACAGCCTTTTATCCAAATTTCTTTCCGTTTATAGCCATTGATTTTGCCTTAAAGTATGCATGTGGGAACAGGCTAACCAGCATCACGTACCTTGAATACTTACAAGCTACTTTAAAGCTTTAACACTTTACATATCATCTTCTTCCTAGATTCTCTCGAGATTTCTATGGCACAGGCAATTCCAAGCGGTGAATGGAGTCTGGGCACACTCCTATAGCTTATTATGCTCATAGAACTCAACCAATCAGGTAAAGGCAGTTTAGGCCAACAACCATGTCAGACTAGTCAGAGGAAGGGATTGCCACCACTTAGGAACTCAAAATGTTCAAGGAAGATTCAGGGTCCCACCTTTCCTCCAGAGCTGTTCAGCGAGGCCTTCATGAATGCAATATCTAGAGCTTCATCAAATAAAGCTTCTCATTCAGTATGATGAAGTTTGGGGAGCAATGGAAGCATATGACAACAGGTGATATAAACTTTATGTCTTCTCGAAAACTGTCCCTCTGAAAGCAAGTTTAGTAGCCAAAGACACAGGTATTCAGACAAGGGTAGGCATAAGCTTCCCTTCATAGAGACGAGGAAGAAAGGAGAAATTGAGATCATTCAGATTGCTAACTGGAGAGAGCAGCATGGTGAAAGTACCCAAGAACGAGCTCTGGCTCCCAAATATCAAAGATACATTATGGCAGGATGTTGGGCATTGCCTTATAAAATCCAACTTGAACAACATGGCAAGGACCTATCAGTTGATAGTTTTACAGGTGTTGCACAATGGAGAGAAGGCTTAGCTAACATCCCAATCAAGATGCATTGGAAACTCCACACAGCTAATGGGTATCTGATCCACTGGCGAGTGAAGGTTTACTACCCCAGAACCTTATAGATGATGATTAACTGAAGCCAGTTGGCATTCCTGTTAAGAACTAAGGTGATCCGCCTTTTCTATGTCGAGGGAAAATTCAGGGTTAAAGAGCAATTCAGTGATTGCACCGAGAGGCGCTCTCCAGCCCAGTATGGAAGAGATGTTGTAATGCCATGTCCTGTTGCGTTATGTAACATTTTGACTCAGTCAAATTATATATATATATATATATATATAAACCAGCCTAGATCTTAACTCCGGATTTATCAAGCGACAAGAGGGATCAAAACTCTTGAGGTGCAAACCTCTCTTAAAGTGAAAAGAGATTTGATCCCTCTTGGTGCTTGGTATATCCGGAGTTAAGATGGATCTAGACTGGTAGATAATAGAGCACGAGCATGGGGTCAGGTCACATGTTGACGTGGCACAAAGGATTCAAGGTTCTAAAGTTGAAAAGTAAAATTCATACATAAAGTTACATGAGGTAGACAATCTAAACATATTCGGGCAGCTGGTAAAATTCTTGCAGGTGTTGACACACAAAATATGAACACAGAGAAAGTAAAGGCTGGAGAAGATGAGGTTTTACATGCAAGAGTTCATGAAGGACAGCTTGCTGACCTTTCACACCAAAATGAAACAGAAATTCTCAGAGAAGTGAGAAATGAGAGTAATCTTGTTTGGCAAGACAACCATATAGTGGACAACAGCCCACAACAGGGAAAATCTGGGAGAATGGGGCTTTCCAATTGCAAAGAAAATGATAAAATTGTAGGTGAAAATGTTCATATTTTATGTTCAATGGAATCAAGGAGGAGTTCTAGCTTTCCCTCAGGTATCCTTGTTGTTGATGGAAGAGCAAAGACAGTTCAGAATGAGGAAGGAATACCTACTACAAATAATAAGGTGAATACAGCAGAGACTGAAGGAGAAGCTTCAGCTGCAGATGAAAAAAACATCTGTCAATATAGATTGTTTGGATCACAATACACACATTGAAGGATCAACAGCAAGACTTGGAAAGCACCTATCAAGATATGCCACTCCATTTGGAAGAAAATTTTATTCATGGTGATTATGAAGAAATTCACGGGTGGATAGAGGAAAAGCATCCCAAAATGATTGACCTTGAAACTGTAAGAGCAGTAACAACATAAACTACCATCAAGGCACAAATAGCTAAACAAGTCTTTCTTACTCTTACAGGTGCATGAAAGGGTCACTTGCCAAAAGCAAACCCACAATTGATTTATCTCATAGATTCACAGGGCCACAGTGAAGATGCAATCCAAAGGACGAATATAACAAAGACTTGAATGTAGAAGTTAACTGTGGAAATAAGGATACCCTGAGGTATGCAGAAGAGGACTGCACTGAATAAAGGGTCAATATGGACAGAGAAGGAAAAGTGTTATAGAATAAGGAGGTTCAGCACAAGGTGCAAAAATACAAGACTCTTCGACCTTCCAATGAAAGAATCCACAAAGAGTTTGTAGCTGTTAGAAACGAAGAACTGTAAGGATGAGTCAGGATAAGTGAGCCCAAAATCATTGAAATATGGGGTGAAGATCATATCTATGGAAGTGGATGTAGCACAGCCCTCTGCCCTATGAAGTGAGCTTACCAGAATAATTGGAAATCCTAAGAAAACATTAATGAATTAATAAAGCTACAAAATCAAACAAACTCTCTTTCAGTCAGTATCTTAGGGACAACATAGAAGGGCCTCAAAAACATCTACAACATTAGGAACTGACATCAATCAACTAAAGCCAGAATGCAAAGAGAAGGATGCAAGAATTGCTGACTCAGCTGACTGTTTAAGAGCCTTAGCGTGGGACAACAACACAACATTTTTCATAGTTACAACATATAATTTCCAACTTGAGAAGCCAACTAATGGATTTGAAGCTGAATAGGAACAATGAATTAACAACCATGCAAGAATAACTCCAAAGAAGGACTACTTTGAGCCAACTTAGGAAAAACCCTACTAGTCAGAGGGTACATTTAAAAAGGCTTCAGAGAGATCTTGAAAAAAGAGAGCAGTCTATCAAAAATGTCTCAACGACTATAAGAGAATAAAGCAAAATGCTTGAAGAACAATTGGCCCAAGTTGCCCGACAAAAAGATGAGCAAATCAATAAATTGAGGGGCGCAGTTTGGGCAAGAGAAGAAACTATTGAGAAATTGGAGGACCATATAATTTGTTATTGCACAATGAAGCAATAAAATTTGAAACTATGAAATCTAATCTAGAGAAGAAAATTTTTAAACTGAACGATGCAACTGAGGATGTGGAAGATCAATTGGATAGTACACCTACTTTTTTTGAACCACTGTTAGAGACAAGATGCAGCATAAGGGAAGTTAAATTGAACAGTTGAAGAATTGTTGCAGCTGAGAATTGAATAACAGGAACAAACACAAGAAGCAGTCAACAATTGAGGTAAGGAAATTGGACAATTGAAGAAGCAACTGGAAGAGTCTTCGTCATGAAGTGCACTTGAGACATCTTTAGTCATAGCACAAAGCCAAATTCAACAATTGAAAGTAGAGTTGAAAAGGCTTTCTATACAAAATGTGGGCTTGCACTACTAATTGCCCAACAAACAAACCATTTGTTTGTACGAACAGAATTTGAAAAAAGTTGAAATACAAATTGCTGAATCAAAACAGGAAGATGAATGGATGAAATATTTGAGACTTAGACGATGTCAAGCAGCATCAACAGTACAAAGACCTCAAACAACTTGTGCAATAGAAAACACTGCAATTTGGGACCGACATCAGCAAATCATAAACTTAATAGTGTAGTTGCAACATTGAAAGATTCAACCACAACAAAATCTTGTAGAATATAGCAAAGAAAAAGACAGGTAAAAACAGATTTTTGGAGGGCCAGCATGAACAACAAGCTCCAAGTATTTTGCCTCAGGTAGTTATGGGTTAACCTCTTGACACCTCATAATTTGTATATATTATTCAATATGAAAACAACACTTCAAGAGTAGGCTGGATGCATTGACAGAAAAACTCACTTATCAGGAATAGGATTGAGCTACGAAAAAAAGGAAAAGAAAGCGAGAAGAGGAATGGACTGAACAACCATTGGGTGGTTGTTAAAAACCTAGAAAGACATTGGTTTAGTCAGGACTATTGAAGATTAATGGGGAAAATAATAACCCCCATTTGCAACAGCTCATTTGCTATGTTTTTCCCCAGGAAATAGCTTGTTTAGGACTATAGGCATTTAGTTCAGATCCGCAACAAGAGAAACAAAGTATTTTTTAGCAGATTCAGATGACTAAGTGTTTACCATGTTTCCTCTGCTAGCCTCCATCTACTTTGTGCCTTCATTTCCTGTGCTCAATTCTGTCAAGATCCATGTTGTTATGCTAAGCTGCTTTTTGTCTAGTCTGCTCATTCCATTAAGTTATTAAACTCTGTCATACTCAGTTAAGTGACTACTCCATCTCTTTATTGACCACAAATTACATAATGTACATAGCATTGTGCTAGAAATGAAAAAGTAACACCTAGCACTTACTGGAAACTGTAGGAAACAAATGTTAAAATTTTGAAATCATACAAGTCCATGACTAAAGCTCATATAGATAGCCATTACCAGTAGTCCCCACAAGAACACAATCCATCCTTAAAATGATGAAACCGGTTTGCATCCCTTACAATTATTTCTCGCTTCACAATCCTCGAGATGAGCTTCGTTGCATTGTGGCAGTCATCACAAACACGGAGGTTTTTTGTTATCTGTATAGTGCTTCCAAGGTTTGTATTGATAAGAGCAAAAGCTATGGCTAACTTTTCACTGTGACTGCACAAAAGGTGTTCCTTCACTTCGTCCTCAACATTGTGCAGTGTAAAGGTTGTTTTAGGGACATATCCTGCCTCCTTCATCTTCCCAGCCAAAGTCTCCAACATTTCATAGATTTCATCTGTCTGAGCATGTGATCTGTCTCCTGTAAGGAAACAATGTACCTTTTTATTTAATTCAACATAACTGCATCCTGGTATCTTTTTCAATCCTCGGTCTTTCATTATTTTTCTCACTTTTTCCACACCATCCCACCTGCCAGCCATGGCATAGATGTTTGACATCAATACATAACATCCAACATTTTCAGGCTCTAATTCAAGGAGGCATTCGGCTACATGTTCTCCTAATTGAATATTGCAGTGAATTTTACAAGCACCAAGCAAGGCTCCCCACACACTAGCACTGGGTTCTAATGGCATGTTTTTGATGAAGTCCTCTACCTCATACAGACATCCAGCACGACCAAGAAGGTCAACCATGCATGCATAATGCTCTACTCTAGGCATGATAGAGTAATCCAGATCCATACAATGAAAGTATTGCCAACCCTTATCTACAAGGCCTGCATGACTGCATGCAGATAAAATACCAACAAACGTAATATGGTTAGGCTTCAGGCCTGTCAGTTGCATTTGGGAAAAAATTTCCAGGGCATGCTCACCATAACCATGCATGCCATAACCAGCAACCATTGAATTCCATGAAACTATGTCTCGTTTAGACATCTCATCAAAAAATTGGCGTGCCAGTTCTATTTTTCCACATTTGGCATACATATCCATGAGAGCAGTCCCCACTACAATATCAGACACAAATCCTGTTCTAATAATATAACCATGGATCCACTTACCCTGTTGCACAGCTGCTAACTGGGCACATGCTGGGAGCACATTCACCATGGTGACAGAGTCAGGTTTAATGCCTGCCAGTTGCATTCGTCTAAGCAACATCAAAGCTTCATTTGCATTCCCATTGACCACATATCCAGTAATCATGGCATTCCAAGAAACCACATCCCTTTTTAACATTTTGTCAAACACAGCAAACGCAATGTCTATACTCCTACACTTTGCATACATATCGATAAGCGCAGTTCCAACAAAAACATCTGATTCAAACCCACTTCTAGTTATGTAATCATGGATCCACATGCCTTGTTGCAGAGCTCCTAAATGGGTGCAAGCCTGGATGACACTCACCATCGTAAATCGATCAGGCGCCACATCTTCTCTTCGCATGTCATCAAACAGTCCCAGAACTGTTTCAGGATGTCCATTCTGAGAATAACCAGCAACCATGGCATTCCATGAGACAACATCTCTAGTACACATTTTGTCAAATACTTGGCGTGCAATGTCAATACTCCTACATTTAGTATACATATGTATAAGTGCCGATCCCACGAAAACATCCGACTCAAAACCACCTCTGATAATGTCTTTATGAATCTTCTTGCCCTCTTGCAGAGCTGAAAGACTAGCACACGCTTTGAGCAAAAAGGGGAACGTGAAATTGTCTGGTTGTACGCTCGCCTGCTGCATTCGGTAGTAAAGTTTCAAGGCTCCCTCACATGGACCAATCTTGGCATATCCTCTAATCATTGCATTCCACAGAAACAAATTGGGTTTGCGTATTCGGTCAAAAATCAGGCGCGCGTTCTCCATATGGCCGCGCATAGTATAGAGGTTCAGGAGTTTAACAGCCAAAGATATGTCCTGCTCAAGCCCGTTTGTTAAAATGTAGGCATGGACCTGCGTCACTGACTTGAAGCTGGTACATTCCTGCAACAGAGAAGCAAATACACCATAGAAATGAAATGCAAACTCTCTGCCGATGCTGTCTTCCTGCGTTTTACAGTGTCTATGTTGGTACAGTGTGTGTTCCTGTTCGGTAACAGTACCCGAAGTAAAGGCTTTGACATGATGATGGAAGTGGAAATCAACCAGGATTAGCATATAAATCGATTGGCAATATTTGAATTTGAATCGCCGTTGGGATTTAAGCAAGCCCATGCATTTACTTTATTACTGTCCTCTCTGCTTCTTCTCCTCGCGAGCACCCCACTCAGTTTTAGAGAGTTGGAGAAAGTAGACAGTAAAGATTAAATTCATCTTCAGTTAGATTCCAATCCAAAGGAAACTGACTGGGCTTATAAAGTGTTGAAAATGGTGAAAAATGGGTTATCTTCTTCTTCTTTTTAAATACCTTTATTTTCCGATCTTGGTCGAGTTTAGGTCAAAGTTAGTTTCAATATTTTTATTTTTTATTTTTCTCATATGCTTTTCCATTAATATGATAAGGTAATACATGGAACGGGTTACACATTCCATATTCCAAAAATTCTATCTTCGGAGGTTATTGCTTCACTAATGTGCACCTAAAATATCAATATCACCATTGTTACCAGTTCAAAACTAGGATACAAAAATGTCGAGGACACGAAATCGAAGAAACTCAACTATGTTTACTAGAGTCGTCCATTGTTGTCATTAAACTTTACAAAAAAACTAAAGAGGATGACAATAATAAGATCATTCAAAACTGAACTTCCAAGTAATTGTTTTCATTAGAGAATGGCAAGAAGTGAAAGTTTAATCTTTTCCATCTTGTTGAAGGCAAAAATAAGTTTTATACAATAGTAAAACATTAACAGGTTGACCATACAGATTCTGAAGTGAATATCCAATTGCCGCCAAGAGTTCCATACTGACAACAACTTGTAGAGACAAATACAGAAACCATCGAACCCCATTAGTTAGAGATAATGACTGGAGAGAGGGGAGAGGAGTTTTCCTATGGAGAAGTGGTAGCGGGAGAAGAAGCGAATGACTAGGGTAGCGTTTATGACTGCAGGGGCATTATTCAGCTCCTTTCACTTAGTGGCCAAGTCAAAGACCCTTGCTAATCTCATGACAATGTCATCCAAGTAGAAGCGGATGTTCCAAAGAATTCACTCGATATCCTCTTGTCCTGCAAACAATTTATAGTTATCTACTTGCTTGTCTCGAAGAACCATGCGGAGTAGGGTTTCCATCTATTGGTGGACTATAAGTGAATGAAGGAAATGGAGTATACGATTTCTAAATCTCCCCGGATCAAGTATCCATTTGAGGCTGACTCCTCCAACTTCTGAATCACAGAAATAAGTCTTATCACCAAACTCCTTTGACTCGAGGAGGAGAATTTCCTTCCTAACTTTAGGAGGAACTGAGTCAAAGTAGTTCGTCACAGATTCCCACCCAAACAACTGCCGATGAGAAGAAGATTGGTCAGTTGTACCACCTTTGTGATTGGGCGTTCTCTGTCGAGAAGCCATGACAATAGATTGAAACGAGTGATACTTACTGAGAAAATAAGCACAAAACCCAGGTGGACAAAAGAGGATATAGAATTTCAAGTGAGAGATAAACGACTCAACTACGAAGTCATCATCAGCAAAGGTATACAAAAGGGAAAGTGAGGGTTTTGAAGGAGTTGAAAGTAAGAGAGGTCCCTCGAATTTCAACACACCCACAAACCCTAACACCAAGTAAACCCCGACTTGAGAGAGACAAATGAAATGGACGACCCAAGATCTTGAACTTACTATGAAACTAGAAGGACAATTATCACTGTTAAAACCAAATGGAAAAAAATACCTAGATACTAGACCTACAAACCAGAATTGGGCAATTAAAGGAAATGCCTGCATTATCAAAACCTTGAAGCGACGAGGTGGGTAGCACTGCCACTAGTACAAAGGATGGACCAATCCCTATATTATGAAGAAAATAGATGAAAAACATTGACCCTTGCCTATACTCCCACAAATCCTGAGGATACCAGAGGTGGAAACCAAGAGAAACACGGTAAGGAGAAACCCTCTTTACCACCCTAGCTAACGTAAAAATGTCTCCACCCTGTGAAAACTCCCATGCATTTATAAAGGGGTGTCGACATTATAGAACCCAACATTTGAAGGTAATTATTAGAGTTTGTGAGGTTCAAGAAAGGGCATGTGTAAGGCCTGGCATACTCTTTAAAAACCACATACCTCTTGTAAATCATGCGCTCATCAATGAGCTCATAGAACTATATGTCAAGATCTCCCAAGACCATGGCTAATCTGCCCTGTGAAAACCAAACATATCAATTGCTGAGTGATAATCTCGAATACCAAACATAATGTCGTACTCCATCACAAATGCTACCACCTGCGAGCATATAAAATGATGGGACCAGGGTAGATGACCCCAAAACCAAGAATAGGGTTTGTGCCACGTGATTATAAAGAGCGGACAGGTGTAGGGCGTGGCACTCTTTTCAAAGGCAGCCAACTCACGCTCCACCCTCGTCCTTAGCATACTAGTCCTGAACATGCTAATCATGTATCTTGTCATTACAGGGGCTGTTAATATCACCCCCATTAGGGACATTATCTTCCCATGAGGATCTATCATACTCCACCCACTGTTTAATGCCTTGAACATCTTCCCTTGTTCACAAAATTGACCAAGCTTCATCCAAGGCGAGGTATCGTTCCTGACTTCCCTAATTGTCGAGTGCGTGTTATGAAACCAGCTCACAAAAAGATAGAAAAGGTAGATTAAACGCCTTAGAATTCAGCCTCTTCGAGGGGGCAACCTCCTTTACATTACACAAATGAACAATTCTTTGATGATACAAATGACAAGACCTCCTCTCTATATATAGGAGTCTAAGGGGTCATAATATAATCAGAGCCGACATAACAATAATAATGTAAGGGCAAAATAATAACAATAGTGGGCTTCTATGGGGCACAATAGTAACAATATGGGGACTACATGGGTACAACAATATAATAAGGGGGTTGTACTAATAACAATAAGGGGTTACACTAGTAGTATAGGGGCCTAACATGTCCCTCTCCTTCAAAAAGTGTTGTCCTCAACGCTTGAGTAGTTCTTGATGCTTTTATATAAAATTCTTGTCCTCCCATGTGGAATCTTCAGCGGGTCAGTTCTTCCACTTGATGAGATACTCTGAAATTGATCGATTTCGTAGCTGTCGGGTTCTTGTTTCTGTGACTGCTCTAGGTTCCAATATGATTTTTCCTTCCTCATCAAGTTCTGACAATATTGTTTGAATTGGGATCTTTTGCAACTTTTGAATGAGTGGTCATACTTCTTCGTCCTTCTTCCATTCATCCCTTGCTTCGTTTATCCAATCTGGTTGGATAATAGAAATAGCACAAAACAATGCTTCCACATCCTCATCCTTTCTTGAGAGTGCATCTGCAACAAAATTTTTCTTCCCTTTTCTATGGATGATGTCAAAGTCATAACCCAACATATTTGTGACCTATTTTTTCTGTTCTTCTGAAGATAATAGTTGTTCTAAAAAGTATTTAAGACTATCATGATCCATTTTTACCTTGAAGTGTCTTCCCATTCGGTAAGGTCGCCATTCCTTAAGTGCATGTAGTATTGCCAACATTTCCTTCTCATAAATAGCTTGCTTGAGATGTAGCAGTAAAAATACCCAATCACCTACATCAAAACATTTTTCACTACGATGTTGATCTACCTGTTGTTTCATTCGCTTTTGCACCAAAGTGGCGTTATCCTTTAAAAGTTGGAGAACTTGTTGTTGATGCTCGATGTGATCTTTCACTGCTTGAACCTTTTTCTTCTTGATACGTCCTTCTATCTTGAGAGTTTCAGGAGTGGTAATTTCTTCCAATGCTTTACAAGATATGGTCGGATTCATTTCTTGATGCTCGATGTGATCTTTCACTTCTTGAACATTTTTTTCTTGATATGTCCTTCTATCTAGATAGTTTGAGGAGTGGTAATTCTAGACAATGCATGCCAAGATATGGTTGGATTCATTTCTTCTTTCTTGATGTGATATTTCACTTCTTGAACCTTTTTCTTCTTGATATGTCCTTCTATCTTGAGAGTTTGAGGAGTGGTAATTCTTGCCAATGCTTTACAAGATATGGTCGGATTCATTTCTTCTTTCTCTAGGGTTGGGTCCTGGCGTATATCCTCTTCTTTTGATGTTTCTTGATCCTTTTCTTCCTCCTCTTCATACTCTATGTAAAATAATTTCTTCTTAGCACACTTATGACCTTTAGTGCATTTGCTATCACAATTGTAACAAAGCCCTTTTTCCCTTTTTTCTTCCAATTGTTGTGGTGTAACCCTTGTAGGTTGTGGAAGGCTAGGAGAAACAACACTTCCATCCTTATAGTTGTGAGGGATAGAATTCCTTGTTGCCATAATTTTGCTTTCCACTTTGTAACAAAGCCCTTTTTCTCTTTTTTCTTCCAATTGTTGTGGTGTTTCTCTAAAGAAGGTGTTGCTCTTTGTATTCTCATAATGTGTTATAATTTCCTCCATGAAAATTGACCACGTAACAAGTTGTTTACGAGAACAAAGCCCTTTATACCATAAAAATTGATCTTGTTCTAAATACGAAGATGCAATACATACCTTTTGAAATAGTGGTACACCATGTAGATCAAAATATTTCTCCATCTATAGTATCCAATTTACCGGATCCTTGCCATCAAACTTCCTCATCTCGCTTTTTCTTGATTTTAGGAGCTCAATCTTGAAACGACTGTAACTCTGTAATTTAGGATCTTTAAGTTCCAAAATTGCAACCTGTAGTAGCCCTCTGCATCCTCTTTCCAATGCCACCAGTCTGATTGAATTTAGATTCTCCAAGAAAGAGTTATGCACAATCTCCCAAGATGACCTGATTATATACCTTTTCAGAAGAGCGAACTTGTATGAAGTGCCACATGTCACTATTTTGACCTTAGGATCTGAAACATATACACAGGAAACTACAGTCTGTCCTCTTTCTGTAACTTATTACGAAATTTCAATCTGATGCTCAAAACAAAAGTTATGACTATTTTCCCCAGGTCACTTGTTTGGAATGTAATTCGGGAGTTTGCAAAAAGGCCAACTTACTCAGATCATATCTCCGTAAATATAGCACGAAAAGCTCTGAAATTCGAACCCGAGGTTGAGAATGATTTAAACCCAAATGGGTTTTATTTTTAGTGTCTGAAACGTCGTCGAAAAACGTTATAGCGAAAATTCCACGATGACCTGTTTGGAGCAGCGAAACACTAAAATCCAAAGCTCTGATACCAAATGTTATGAAACCAGCTCACAAAAAGATAGAAAAGGTAGATGAACGCCTTAGAATTCAGCCTCTTCGAGGGGGAAACCTCCTTTACATTACACAAATGAACAATTCTTCGATGATACAAATGACAAGACCTCCTCTCTATATATAGGAGTCTAAGGGGTCATAATATAATCAGAGCCGACATAACAATAATAATGTAAGGGCACAATAATAACAATAGTGGGCTTCTATGGGGCACAATAGTAACAATATGGGGACTACATGGGTACTGTTAGCGCTTGAAATTTCACCTCAGGCTGAGAAAGGTAACCTCAAGGCAACATCAAACCATTTAGCCTCGTAGCTAGCCCTACAGGGCAGGAGAAGGCTCTCTCCGGTCTATCTCGGTAAAATCTTCAATAGATGAGATGACCAATAAGGTAACACTAATATTAGGCTAGTAAACTGATCAAAAGGGTTGATTTGGGGTTTTTTGGGTTTTTGGTGGCAAATTGAGGAGAGGGCAATTTTGGGTGCGGGGATTGGACACAATTTCTACAGGGGGTTCTTTGGGGCGAGGTAGGAGACAGTATTGATGCCTTTGATTGAGGTGAATGGTCAGGAATGAAAGGTGAGGAGCTAAAGAGAGCAAACAATAACTTTGAATTCTCTTTAGACAGTAGAAAACATTGAAATTAAACAAACTTAAAAGCAGAGCATGGCAGGCATGAATTCTTACTTTAACACTTCATTTGTTTAATGTGCAGAAGTAAAAGAAAGGAAATGAGTCACATAACAAGCTTACAAGTACATTGAGAAACACACCATCAACACATGAGTCCACAAGAATCCCAAAGAGGACTGCAAAACCCTGGTCTTCCTTAGCCAAAAATTGCAGAGATACAGTGAATAATACAGTAATAGCTTCTCCCTCAAGAGTCCAACCATGAAAATGAGCAAGAAAGTACATAATATAGATGATCTAACCTCTTTCCCTGCCTCCATGGGTCGAGCTCACTATCCTAGGAACTGTTTCAACCACTTCTAAACTAAGCACTACAAACTAGGCAGTCAAAACAACTTGCCTCTATAAGCTAGGAAACCAATTCATTCATTTAATATTTACCCTTTTCATGAATGAATCTTCTAGAAGTGTTACATAAGAGTAAAAGTGTCTTAAAAGTACAATAGTTACATCAAAGAGAATCATAATTCACCCCAAAAAGTCAAACTGGGTCAAACTGCGTTTTTCTGAGCTGTACAGTGCATTTTGGAAAAATCTGCTTGACGGGTCGCGCGCCTTTGGAGCCACTTTTGGGGCACTTTTAGGTGTCCAAATTGGGCAAGAGTAGGCTTTTTGGAAATTTCTGTGAGTCTACTTTCCAACCCAACTGGAATTTTTGAATTTGGAGTTCATTTGCCCTGTCAAAAATCAAATCTCCCAAGACTGCTTTCTGCAACTCAAAAATGTGGCAGAAAGTCAATTTTTGCTTGTTTTTTGACTTTCTAGAGGCCCAAAACTTCAGAAAATCTCAAGTCCATTGATGAGAATATGTAACTTCTCATGACAAGTCTGGAAATGCTGAGTTTTTGCAAAATGGAGTTGCCGGGATGAAGGGTCGCGCGGGGGGTGAGACCCGTTAATGGACAAAACCTGTAAATGGCACAAAAAATTCACAATTGACAAATTTTTTTTCCAAATTTCTTGAAATTTGGGCTGGGAGTCCCCAATAAAGTACCATGCTCAGTCAAAGAGGCTTTGGCCAAAATTTGGAGTGGATCGGGCCTTTTCCGTCGTTTTAGTGCCTTGGCCAACCGCCTTGGATCCAGCGATTGTAATTTTGACATTTCTCTAAAACCATGACACCTGTACAAAAAGTGAAGGAGGTTTTTCTTCTTTGGCATGTTTTGGACAAAAACCTCTCTCAGTTTTCCAAAATTCATCTTTGATTTCTCTGAAACAACTTTTGAGTGAAACTTACCCCGATGTGTGGAACAAGGGATTTTGCCGAAATGAAGCGAAATGAAGGGGATAAGGGGCTTCTAAATTCTTGGGGAAATTTTTGGAAGTAGGAAGAGATGTTAGGAAGCAGGGGAAAGTGGAATCTCAGAGATTGAGTGAGGGGAAGGGGTCCAAAAGGGAAAAACACAGGCCAAACCTAGAAAATTGCCAAGTTGAAGCTAGAAACTAGGGTTTGTGCAAAAATGAGGAATTTGGCGGATCTAAGGGATGGGAAGTGTTTGATAAGGTAATTTAAGGATAGGGGAAGGTGTATGAACATCAGGATACAAGTTTTGCCGATGATTTGACCATCCAAGAGAAATTAGCTTTCAAAACCCTAGGAGAGAGAAATGACCTTGCCTGGGCACAACTGAAGCATGAACAAGGTGTAAAATGACTCATTAGACATTGAGATGATAATGAAAACCCTATGAATGATGATAGACTCAGCTGAATAGTGACATAGATGGGCATTTGGACAACTTTGGAAAGAGTGAGAGCAAACCCTAGACCTAATGCCTAGTGACCAAATTTTGCTTGAAGACTCACTGAAATGACAAAATTTAACCTTGACACTTCAAAATCACTTTGTAAGAGCACATTTGATCACTGGAGGAAGGTTGGAAAGACTGACACTAACAGGTACAACAATATAATAAGGGGGTTGTACTAATAACAATAAGGGGTTACACTAGTAGTATAGGGGCCTAACAGTGTGTTGAAGGATAATATAATCAACTCTGGGTAATATGCCTTTGATATTAGAAACCACATCTTGTAAATGCCAACTATGCACCATTTTGTGTGTGGGTTGCCCATTTAACAATTTGTAGATGCATTGGATGACAACTTGTGAATCTCCATGAACATGTAGCAAACGGAAACCTTCTCTGACTTCAATTTGTAAGCCTTTTTCAACAATGAGAAAATTTCCTAAGTTATTAGTGATCACTCCACATGACCACGTGTATATATGCAATAGTTGGGATTTGTCATTTCGAAAAATCCCTCTACACCCAGCAGCTCTAGGGTTTCCTTTGGAGGCACCATCAAAACTCAACTTAAGGAAGGAGCTCGGGGGTGGTGTATATGAATTAGTTGTAGGATAACTGGAGCATTGCACCATAGATGAATAGGGAGAAGACATAAAAAGATCTAAGTTGAGGTTATTCATAATGTGTCCTTCAGACTTCTCCATTTTCCAATTATCAATAATCCAATAGGATGCAAGAATAATTTCCCAAATCTTGATAAGGATGACCTCTTTTAACAATGGCACTGATCTTCTCTTCATATTGAAAACTCTAAGATTTTGTTTTTTCCATAAATTTGAAAGGGTAAAACCTAGTGCCAACTAGCAAGTTCGTGAAACAATAGGGTTTTTGAACTTACGGAAAAACCATTGGTCCAAAAGAGTCTTCAAATCTCCTGAGGTGGGTCTGCTACATTGAAAGATCTAAGGAAGAAGTTCCCAAATGCCACCTACAAAGGGACAAGAGAGGAAAATGTGGTATGTTAACTCCTCCACCTAAAAACAAAGTTGACATAATGAAGGTCTTTTGTATCCCTTTCTACGAAGGTTATCACAAGTGAGAGTACAACCCCAAGCTATTAACCACAAAAAGGTTGAAATTTTTGGCCACTGTGAACCATCCCGGATCCGGGTCCACATGTCTTCCTTCTCCATGGACGAAAAACCTGCAAGTAAGAATTAAACTTTTTTAAGAGAAATAGAGCCATATGATTGTTGACTCCAATGTAAAATCTCATTCTTCTAAGAAACCTTGATCTTCCTGTCTTCAAGTACCTTTTGGAACTCCTCCCATGGATAGGTGTCTTCAGTGGTAGACCAATCAATTTTATCTTTCCATTGTCACCATAACTAGTTATCGTCCAGTGGTTTCCAAAAGTTTGTTATCTTATCAACTCCCAAAGCTTTATATAAGGTTTTAATAGGTTGGAGACTCTCTTTCTCCCCCAAATGAGGATTTTTTTTTTTCCAAGCGTCCTCCCGAAAAGATGCTATCATTCCTACATTTACATCCTAGAAGGCATATTGTCTTACAATATCTTTGCATTTCTACGCCCAATTGTTAATAAGTTATGGATCACGCAGTCCCAATCCTCCTATCAATTTTGATCTAATCTTTTTTTCCCATCCTACAAAAGGCCACTTTCTTGCTTTCATTGATCCCCTCCATGGGAAGTTGCTCCATAACAAATGAATACGATGAAAATCTCTTTTGGGAATGGGCATAACCACCATCTGATAGTTTTGAATTTGCTGCAACACTGATTTGGTAAGCACAAGTTGACCAGCGAAATTAAGGGCTCAAAACGCCCACTTATTGACCCTTCTTCGCACCCTTTATAAGAGATCTTCCCAAGTTGACACACGGTTGTAATGTAGAACCAGGACACTCCCAAATATTTGGACAACAACTAAGCCCGTTGAAAACCCAGTGTCTGAGTCAAATGTGCCTGTATAGCCTCTTGGCAATTAAGCAAAAAAGACATTGGTTTTATCTTTATTTACTAGTGTTCTAGAAGCGTCCACGAAAGTCTGTAAAATATTTCGTGATCCTTTCACCTCCTTTAAAGTGGGCAGCCCAAAAAGGATGAGGTCATTAACGAATTGTTGATGTGTTATAGGGAGATCTTCACCAAACAAGCCTAGATCAAAGATATGACCCAAAGAACATGATTTCTTGTACATTATCCCTAACCCTTCCATAGCCAAAATGAAAGGGTGAGAGAGGGTCACCTTTCCTCAGGCCTCTTGAAGAGGTGAAGGTGGATGAAGGTGACCCATTAATCAGAATAGAGAAGAATGTAGATGATATAAGGGAGGCTACCCAAGAGATCGACTACACTGAGAATCCAAAATCTTGTAAAACTTGTAACAGACAGTCCCAACTAATTTGATCATAGGCCTTGGAAAGATCCAATTTGATTATCATACCTGGATGTTTCATCGCCCTTAAGGAATGTATAATTCCCCGTGCTGCAATTATGCCATCGTAATTTGGTGTCCCTCCATAAAACCAGTCTGCTCTGTCGATATTAAACCTAGAAGCAAGGGTTTCAATCGATTTAATATTATTGTTGAAATAATTTTATAGATTACATTGCAGAGCACAATAGGAAGAAAACCACTAGGATCCTTTGAATGACCTTCTTTTAGAATAAGGGTGAAGAATGTTGCATTGAGAGTGGCAAAGATCGATTGAGTTTGTCTTGATTCCTCCACCACTTCATGAATCTTCGTGCCTAGGAATCTGCAACATGCCTTGAAAAAATCAGAGGTAAAGTCTTCAAGGCTTGGTGACTTATTCCTGGGTATATTCACAACTGCCATTTCCACTTCCTCGAGTGATATTGATCTCATCAAGGCGACATTCTAATCCCTACTAACAAGTCGAGGGATATGTTGAAGAATTGAATTGATGGCTAGTTGTCTCTGAAAAGAGTGCTCAGTTAGAATACCTTGATAAAACATTACCAATTCATCTTTAGTCTCTGGATGTAGGATTTTTCTCTCCCCATCAACTCCAAGAATAGAGATGATCCTATTATTATGATGCCACTACAACATGGAATCGTAAAAACAATGGAATTCCTTTCTCCCTCCCTTGGCTACTATACCCTATATTTATGTTTCCAAAGGATTTCTTCTTGTTTTAATTATTGTTCCAACTTATGGAGAGTCAATCCTTCCTTTGCTACAAGTTCAGGGTATCTACACTCCAAAATCATGCGTTGTTGTATCCTTCACATGTGACGTTCTAATATAGACTTATCTTCAAAAATGTTACCAAAATCCTTCTTATTCCATAATTTTATTTGTTTATTTAACGCCTTAAGATTTATTTGAAAGGTTTGCATTTTGGACTTACCTTGAACACTAATCTCCAACCACATGTGTTTAAGAGCTCCACAAAGCTAGGCTCTTGTAACCAAAAAAATTCAAACCAGAAGGGATGATTAAGGGGGTTTTTGTCAAGTCTGTCTCTTGTAACAAACCCGGGTTAAAGTTCATGTAATAAAATTTAATAAAGGAAAAATAAGACCAAGGTCATGGGACACACATTCCAAGCTGAATGTTGGGCAAAAGATCCTGGTAGGTGTCATTTTGATTTATTATGGCTAAGGAAATTGGCAAAGGCAAAGAGGCATTAATTGGCATTTATTTGTGAAAAAAGGAAAATAGGAGAAAAGGGAGGTGAAAGGTCACAAGTTTGAATGAGAGGAAAATTGAAGGAAAAATAGAGGAAATTGAAGAAAGTAGAGACATCAATGATAAAAACGATTCCGAGGATTAGTTCATAGCTTTTGAGGGTTTAGCTTTTGTTAGTTTATTTTTGTAGCTCTCATACTCTTGCACACTTAGAGAATTCTTGGAGCACTCTAGCATTGGATGAAGGAAGGAAAAGGACGGAAAAAGAAGCAAAGAAAAGTAAGGGACAAGCAAGGAAAATTTGGATCAAGCAACTTCAATAGGAAGACTTGCAGGTAATAGGTTGCATGTGTGATTTCATAGTTGGTTTGTGAATGCATGGTACATGCATGTATGTATTTGGTTCTCTTGTTGTCATTGGCATGGATTTTTCCATGTGTGATTGTGGTTTCATCCCTGCCTTACCATTTCCGAATAGCCATGGTGTGATGGGGTTCTTTTATTTGGTTGAGCTTTGGATTATCAGATGGTTTTAGAACTGTGTGAGGTGGTCTCAGGAAAATTCCCAAGGGTTGGGGGTGGAGGTGATTTAATATCTGGGAAGCCCTCAACAGGTGGGTGGAGACAGGAAAATTCTCAAGGTAATGGTGAAGAAATCTTGAGGCATCTAGGCTTCTTTTGGGCTTAGTGATCTCTTAACTGGTTTTTGTGGGATTGTGGTAGCCTGAGTTTGGAGGTGGTTTAATCTCTAGGGAGCCCTGGTTGTTTTATGCATTGGTTTTCTTATGTGTTCTCTTGACCATTTTTGGTGGGATCGCGGGAGAATGAGGATGGAGGTAGTTTAATCTTCAGGAAGCCCCAGTTTTTATGTCTTGAGTCCCATATTCATGCTTGGAATATGGCACAAGGGTGATTGGTTGACATAAATATTTGGTTAAGCTCAATCTATGGTCGGGTGGTATGTGGAAGTCCCTGAATTGGTTGGCTTTTGCATATGTTAATAAGAGCTCTTTTCCTATTTTATTTCATGAGTACTTGTGCTTGTTATTATGTGAATTTGATGGTTGTTCTATCATGGTTATTATTATGGTTATATGTTGGTTATAAGCATGGTTCCATAATAGGTTCTAGCTATGGATCTTGATAAGTTTTGTTAGTTGATGAATGGTTAATGAATGCATGAGCTAACAAATGTTATTGCAGTTATTATGAGAGGGCATTAGACCTTCTTGGTGAATCTCAGATAAGTTTCAGACCCCTATGTTTAGATATGCATTCATGACCTGTAGATTACATGTTCTCAATATGTTTGATGAAATGACTGTCATGGTTAGGCCTGGTTAGGTCAAGTCTTTGATCAAGTTTTGTATGAATGGATTTTTCCTGATGTTAATTATCATTCTGGAAAGTCTCACTGAGTTTCAGGTAGTGGTCTGGAGGCTAGCCTAAAATGGTGGCTCAAAATCTAGGACCACACCCTCTAAACTGAATAATTTAGGTCGCAAACGCACCTTGGTAGGCTTGTGTGTGCGGTTGGAGGGCCTCAACCACATGGAGGCCTTATCATGCATGAGTTTGGGAGCCTAGGTCACTAAAATGGCATTCTTGCTCATGGTTTTGGCAATGGGAGTGGATGTTTATCTCCTGGGTGTCGTGTAGCTCCTAAGTAAGGTCAATAAAGTTTCATTTTGTTGACTCCACTTCCTTAACTATACTTAGGAGGTTGGGTCAATTCATAGTAGCCCTCAGCTTGTGTGTACCCCAGTAGGCTGGTGAAACTGGGTAAATGTGGGAGGAGGCGTTACGAGTCAGTATCAAAGCATGGTTCAACACTTGGATTGGATGGCCATAATGTGTTTGTCATACATTCATCTCAATCTTTATGTGGTTGTTATGCATGCATTGTCATGGTTATGGTTTTCGTGCATGAGGTCATTGTATGCAATTAGTGTTATCATGCATGATGTCGATATATTGATATGATTATGTATATACATGTATCATGCTAATATGGATTGATTTTGCAAATGAGATAACCTCCCCTGGACGTCGTTGAGGTATGTTGATTATGTTTATATTTAGTTATCTGACATGGTAAGTTTGTAAGAAGAATAGGGTCATAGATGACTAGCAAAATGGTGGATTATAGTTCATGAGACTCTCCTTAAAGATCAGATGAGAAGCTAATAAATGGGTACTCTCGTGACATAACAGACACCTTGAGAAGTTCAAAGGCAGAAATACGAAGTTGCAAAGTAGATAATGACAGAATCATTCAGTCACAAGAAATAATTGCTAGGACACAGGAAAAACAAGTAGGTAAATGTAGCTATCCTTTAGATTTTGTCATATTTTTAGAGACAGGGACAACCATAGATTAGTTATGAATAGGACGATAGGACTAATGGAGCATATGGTAGCAGGTCTCATGGTGGGCATAGGTTGAACATTGAAGACACATTCAGATATGGCAGGTTCTTGGATACACCTGATAGGAGATGCAGTGGATACGAGTTCTACTCTAGTTCTGGTTTGGATAGGTATCATGGTCATCATCTCTATCATCCTTACAAGAGGAGTGACAGGGGATATTTTCTAGACGAGTTCAAGAAATCCAAGCCACCTTCATTCGATGGAGAGTTGAAGAAACCATAAGATGCAGAGGCATGGTTGCTTGGGATGAAGAAGTTCTTTGAGTTTCATGATTACACAAAGAACATGAAGGCCATGATAGTTATTTTCAATCTCAAATGGAAAGCATACATCTGATGGGAAGATGTAAAGTGTGTTAGAGACATCAAGACAAAGAAGTTGAGTTCACATGAATTCAAGAGACTCTTAAGGAAGAAGTATTTACCAGAGAGGTACTATGACGAAAAGGCCAAGGATTTTTATGATCTAAAGTTGGGATCTATTACAGATGAGGAGTACATGAATAAGTTCTTGGAGTTGTTGAGGTATGTACCATATCTTAAGGATGAGAAGACAAAAGTTCATAGACTTATCAGTGGAATGCCATTAGCATTTAAGGATCGGATTGAGTATGATGAGCCTCGGCCGCTGGAAGAAGTCATTGGAAAATGAAATACTGTTATGAGGAATTGAAGCATAAGACTAATTCTAAGTAGGGTTGGAAAGGGAATGACAAGACTAAAGGTAAGTGGCCTCTGAAGCGGGAAAGACCTCAGGATGCAGGTGAGAAAGAGAATGTTGCTCCTTACAAGAAGTTTAATGTAGTTGAGAAGGGACATGGACCTCTGCCTAGAGAGCAGTAAAACAGAGGTAGTGTACAGTTGCAGTGTTGTATATGTGGCAAGTATAATCACAAGAAGGATTGTTTATTGTATCAGGGTGGTAGGCCTCAGATCTATAGTGCTTAGGAGGCGCAAACAGTTGGGGATGTTGGACACAACATTCCTCGGATCTACACAACATTTGATAACAAGCAGATGATCACTAGACATCCATTATTGAGATGGAAGGTAAGCTCTGTGATTGAGTTGATTCTATTCTAATTGACCCCAGATGTAATTATAATTATGTTAACCCTGACCTGGTGGATAAGTGTGGTTTGAGAAAATAAATTCATGCAGAGTCTTGGTTGGTGTAGTTGGCTACATGTACTAAGAAACGAGTTCATCATTAGGTAAGAGCGTGTGCATTTGAGTTGAATGGTATGCCTACATTAGCACATCTGAATGTGCTTCCATTGGGATCATATAGTATGATTCTAGGTATGGATTGGTTGTATCCTCATAGGAAAAGGGTGGATTTTTATGAGAAGGCTATTGAGTGCTTGGATGATGATGGAGAAAAGAGAACCTTGCAAGGTTAAAAAAATCCTACATCGATGATAATGGTTACAACTATGCAGGAAAAACACAGTTGCAGGAAAGGGTGTGTATTGTTCGCAGTGCACATTTCTAGTGATAAAGGTAAGGATGTTGAGGATGCATAAGTCTTGAAAAGGTATTTGTTTTTAGAACATTTTCAAGATGTATTTCTAGCATAGAATTCAGAGTTTCCTCCTCATAGGGAAGTAGAATTTTCTATTGAGTTGGTACCAGGAGCAACACCCACATCGAAGGCACCTTACAGGATGAGCACTCCAGAGCTAGTGGAATTGAAGTTGAAGTTGAAGGAAATGCTTGACAAGGGATACATTAGGCCAAGTGTGTCGCCTTGGGGTGCACCAATGTTGTTTGTGAAGAATAAGGATGGTACTCTTAGGTTGTGTATTGATTATAGGAAGTTGAACAAGGTGACAATCAAGAACAGGTACCCATTGTTATTGATTGATGACTTGATTGATCAGTTGAAGGGAGCAGCAATGTTTTCGAAGATTCATTTGATATCAAGGTATCATGAGGTATGCATCAAAGAAGAGGACATTTACAAGAATGATTTCTGGACTAGGTATGGGCATTATGAGTTTGTTGTGGTTCCTTTTGGTTTTACTAATGCTCCAACTAATTTATGTGTTTGATGAATAGCGTGTTGTGTCCTTACCTGGACATGTTTTTGATAGTATTCATTGACGACATATTGATATATTCTAATAATGGGGAAGAGAATGTCGAACACTTAGTAGCAATATTGAGACTGTTGAGAGAGCATCAATTGTATGCCAAGCTTAATAAATGCAATTCCTTTCAGAAAAAAGGTAATTTACTTGGGACATGTTGTTTCCAAGGAAGGCATAACAGTGGATCCATAAAAGATCAGAGTTATGATGGAATGGGTAGCTCTTAGGAATGTGGATGAGGTCAGATAATTCATGGGACTAGTAGGTTTCTACAGGTCGTTCATTAGGAACTTGTCATAGATTTCCTATCCTATTACATCATTGCAGCGAAAAGGAAAGAAAATTGAATGGACAAAGGAATGTGCAGCTAGTTTTGAGCAGTTGAAGAAATTTCTTACCAATGCTCTAGTTCTAAAGATTGCAATCTAGATAAAGAGTTTGTGGTGTGTACGGATGATTGTAAGACAAGACTTGATGGAGTCCTCATGCAAGAGGGACAAGTGGTATGATACAAGTCAAGGAAACTGAATGAGCATGAGCAAAATTATGTGGCACATGATCTTGAGTTGGAAACAATTATTCATGCATTGAAGATGTGGAGGCACTATCTTCTTGGTAGGAGGTTTGTGTTGATGAGTGATCACAGTGGGTTGAGATACTTGTTTGACCAACCTAATTTGAATGTCAGGCAAGCTAGGTGGTTGGCCATGCTCAATGAGTTTGACTTCGAGATTAGGTACATTAAGGGTAAGGAGAATATGGTTGCAGATGCTCTTAGAAGAAGAGTGTAGTTAAACCACATGGCAACTATGAAATCATATGTGACATAATTAGAAGATCAGTTCTTGCAGGCGGGACAATAGGATGACAGGTACCGACAACTTAAGCTCATGTTACAACAACAGGGTACAAGTTATTAGGATGTGGATCTATGTGTCAGAAAACAGTGAGCTCAAGAAGCTTATCTTGAGGGAATTTCATGTCAAGCTATATTCAAGTCATCCAGGATATCATAAGACTTTAACAGTTGTGAAAAAGTTCTATTACTGGCTGAATCTAAAGAAGGAGGTAGTTGAGTTCATTGCAAGGTGTTGGGATAATCAACAGGTAAAATCATAGTGTAAGCATCCAGGTCCTTTATTGTAGCCAATTTTTATTCTGGAGTGGAAATGGGAGGTCATTTCCATGGGTTTCATTACATGTTTTCTGAATACATCTTGAAAACATGATTCCATCATGGTTGTGGTTGACATGTTAACTAAGGTAAGTCACTTTATTTAAGTGAAGGCTACTAATTTAGCTAGTGAGGTAGCACAGGTTTTCATCAGAGAGATAGTGAGATTGCATGGTATTCCTAAGAAGATTGTATTTGACAGAGATGCAAAGTTCACTTCCAGGTTTTGGAAGGAATTATTTGCAGGTTTGGGTACAAAGTTGGCCTTTTAGTACAATTTATCATTCACAAATAGATGGATAGGCAAAGAAGGTTAACATGATTCTGGAGGATATGCTAAGGATGTATGTTATGCACCAGTATAGGAGGTGGGAGGAGTATCTTCCACTAGTTGAGTTTACTTAAAACAATGGGTATCAGGAATCACTGAGGATGAGTTTGTTTGAGGCACTTTATGGGTGGAGTTGTAATACTCCCATCAGCTGGAGTGATCCAATGAATAGGGTACTAATCGGACTAGACATGTTGGTAGAGATGGAACAAGAAATGTAGGTTATCAAGAAGAATCTAAAGGAAACATAGGACATGAAGAAGAGTTATGTGGACCAACACAGGTTGTTTAAGAAGTTTTAGCTTGGGGATCATGTGTACTTGCGCATCAAGCCCAAGAGGAGCTCCTTGAGGATTGGGTCATGTGTGAAGCTGGCACCTCAGTATTGCAATCCTTCCGAGATCCTTGAGAGGATTGGACTAGTGGCTTATAAAATTGCACTACCTCCGATAGTGAAAGTCCATGATTTTTCCATGTTTCATTGCTTAAAAGATATGTGAAAGATGTTAATCATGTGATTGATTGGTCTATATTGTAGGTGGAGCTAGAAGGAGAATTCCAGCTGGAACCTTAGTGCATATTGCAACGAAAACAACTCATGCTCTGGAACTGAGCAATAAAGCAAGTTAAAGTGTAGTGGAAGCACTTTGGGCTCGATGAAGCTACATGGGAGATGGATGATCATATGCGGGTTATGTATCCTTCATTGTTTGTCGGTTGAGGCAAAGGAGTTTTGGTATATGTACATATTTATGTATGATGTTATTGTAAATACAATAATGAGTTGTGTTATGAAGATTTAATAAGGGGTATGATTGTCATTGTCATGTTTGTCATGATGATTTTTCTTGTTAGAAAGTTGTTCAATGTAAATATTGCATCGACCTAAGCTATAAAGCTCCATAGGCAGTATGTTTTGGTTTTCAACAGTCTTGCTAGTCGTATGTGTCATAGAACACCGAGGAGGGTGTTTCCCTAAGGGGGAGGGGTTTATAACAACCCCGGGTTAAAGTTCATGTAATAAAATTTAATAAAGGAAAAACAAGACCAATGTCATGGGACATGTGTTCCAAGCTGAATGTTGGGAAAAACATCCTAGTGGGTGTCATTTCGATTTATTATGGCTAAGTAAATTGGAAAAGGCAAAGAGGCATTAATTGACATTTATTTATGAAAATAAAGAAAAATAGGAGAAAAGGGAGACGAAAGGTCACATGTTTTCATGAGAGGAAAATTGAAGGAAAAATAGAAGAAATTGAAGAAAGCAGAGACATCAATGATAAAAAGTCTTCTAAGGATCAGTTCATAGCTTTTGCTAGTTTGGATTTTGTTATTTTATTTTTGGAGCTCTCTCTCTATTCTCTCATACTCTTACACACTCAGAGCATTCTTGGAGCACTCTAGCATTAGATAAAGGAAGGAAAATGAAGGGCAAGGAAGTAAAGGGAAGCAAGGGATAAGAAAGGAAAGGTTGGATCAAGTAGCCTTAGTAGGAAGACTTGCAAGTAATAGGTTTTATGTGTGATTTCCTAGCTGGTTTGTGTATGCATGGTACATGCATGTATGTATTTGGTTCTCTTGATGTCATTGGCATGGATTTTGATGCGTGTGACAGCGGTTTCAACCTTTCCTTTCCATTTCCGGATAGTCATGGTGTGATGGGGTTCTTTTATTTGGTTGAGCTTTGGGTTGTTGGATGGTTTTGGAATTAAGTGAGGTGGTCTTAGGAAAATTCCCAAGGGTTGGGGGTGGAGGTGGTTTAATCTCTGGGAATCCCTCAATAGGTGGGTGGAGAGAGGGAAATTCCTTAAGGTAATGGTGAATAAATCCTGAGGCATCTAGGATTCTTTTGGGCTTAGTGATCTCTTGACCGGTTTTTGCGGGATCACGGTAACCTGAGGGTGGAGATGGTTTAATATCCGGGAAGCCCTAGTTGTTTTATGCATTGTTTTTCTTATGTGATCCCTAGACTAGTTTTTGTTGGATCATGGGAGCATGAGGGTGGAGGTGGTTTAATCTTTGGGAAGACCTGGTTGTATATGTATTGAGTCCCACATTCATGCTTGGAATATAGCACAAGGGTGATTGGATGAAGAAAGACTTGGTTCAATTCAATATATGGTCGATTGGTACATGGAAATCCCTGACTTGGTTGGCTTTTGCATATGTTAATAATATTCTTTTCCTACTGTATTTCATGAGTACTTGTGCTTGTTATTATGTGGCTTTGATGGTTATTATTTTCGTTATATGTTGGTTATAAGCATGGTTCCATAACAGGTTCTAGTAATGGCTCTTGATAAGTTTTGATTAGTTGATGAATGGTTAATGAATGCATGAGCTAAAAAATGTTATTGTGGCTATTATTAGAGGGCATTAGACCTTTTTGGTGAATCTTAGATAAGTTTTAGACCCCTATGTTTAGATATGCATTCAAGACTTGTATATTACATGTTCTCAATATGTTTGACGAAATGCTTGTCATGATTAGGCCTGGTTAGGTCAAGTCTTTGATCAAGTTTTGTATGAATGGATTTGTACTCATGTTAATTTTTATTCTAGAAAGTCTTACTGGGTTATGGGAAGTGGTTTGGAGGCGAGCCTGAAATGGTGGCTTAGAATCCAGGACCACACCCTCTTAACTAAAGAATTTGGGTCACAACTACACCTTGGTAGGCTTGTGCATGTGGTTGGAGGCCCTCAACCACATATAGGCCTTGTCATACATGCGGTTGGGAGCCTAGGTCACTAAAAAACATTATAGATCAAGGTTTGGGCACCAGGAGTGGTTGTTTAGCCCCTGGGTGTCCTGTAGCTCCTGAGGAAGGTAAGTAAAGTTTTAGTTTATCGAATCCAGTTCCTTAACTATACTTAGGAGGTTGGGTTAGGTCATAATAACCCTCAGCTCGTGTTTACCCTGACAGGCTGGTGAAACTAGGTAGATGTGGGAGGAGGCATTACATCTCTAGCCTAATTGGCCGGTGATTCGACCCCATGCATGGCAAGATAACGACTTCAACAAAAATATCTTTGTGCAAAACCTCCTCAAAGAGAAGAAAGCGATCCAAAAAACTCATTATTTTATGTCTTCATCCCCATAAGTTGTTCCATGTATGTAGACTGTCGATGGTTGGGATATCAACCATCTTAAGTTTCTTTATATGTCAAAGGAGTTTGATTTCAGAGCTAATTTGCACACTCCTCCTCTTTTCTCCTTCAACGATTGGTTGATATTAAAATCTCCACCAACAAACCATAAATATTCTCCGATCAATTGTTTAGTGGCCAAGATTTTCTCTAGAAAATAAATTTTGTCCCTTGTCATGGAAGGACCATACACTGCAGTTAAAAAGGCAAGCTCTTTCGTCCCTACATAGCAAAACCTTCCTGTCAATATTCTTGGGTTGGTCATCCAATCTTGAAAAACTACCTCTAAAGGGTTCCACAAGTTCGCCAAGCCCCATGTACTACCCTTTTCATCGATGTACTTTGTTTAACAACCTTTCCAACATTTTTCAACTATCGTAAGCATTTAGCCCTCATTAGTTTTGTTTCTTGCAAAATTACAATCACAGGTTTTTCCACCCTAATCCTGTGTCTGAGATATCATTGCTTCCCATTTTTATTTATCCCCCTAATATTCCATGATCAAATCTTCATGATGAAGGTTTTAGTTGGGCATAAATAACTTTGGTAAATCAACTACTTTGCCAAAGTTAACTAAGTTCTCCCATTTACTTTGCAATGCTTCTTTTGTGGGTTTTATCTTCTTCTTTTTGTGGTCTTTCGTTAAGTCTTTAATTAGGATATCTTTCCATTTCTCCTTAAAAGTTTGAATGGACCTAGGCCCATTTCCTTCTATTGAGGAATGTTGCCATTTCATTTTCCAATTTATTTAAGCTACAACATATTGTTCCCAGTTTTCTTGGGATAATTCCCCAAGGTCCTGTTCTGCCCATTCATTCACCATACCAACCAAGAGTTGCTCTTCTCCTGAGAACTCATTCTAATCTTGCTTCATTAACTGAGCTACTTCCTCAATTCTTGGTAAGCCAAATAGTTGTAGTCTCCTTCTTGAATTGCATCGTCCCCCAATTTTCTTTTCGCGGCTTATTATATTGAGCAGTTGTAGAAGATTTATCTGTCATTTGAAAATATTTTGAGCTATTTGGGTCTTCCTCCATAGCCTCCAAGGTTGAGAAGGATTTATTTTCCTCCACTGGCTACAAGGGTTGAAGATTACAACTCCTCTAATTCCGTCTTCTTGCTATGACCTTGGTGAAACCCTCATACCCCAATGTGTCCCCTATTGTTTGTTCCTTCCTTTGCAGCGGATAATATATAAACAAGCGGCCATGTTCATGATAATGACTGACGCTAAAAAGGTACATGTTCATAATCAATTGGTTGATTCCATATCTCTCCCGGTAGTCTAACTCTATAAATTTCGGCAAGGGATAAGAAATGTTCATGTATACACATAAATGGGCATAAGAAATATTATTAACTTGTTTAGTTACCCCAAAAATCTTGACAAAACGCCCTAAAGCGTTTGGCGTTCTAGTATTTACGGTATCCAAAAATCAATAGGAAGGGAGTATAGTCATACCCAAACTAGTGTTGCTAAAAACTCCTCTTTGTTTGGGTTAAAACAAGCTTCCCAATATTTGATATAGAGACTAGTGTAATTGTAGAAATATGGCCCTCCCTAAAAAATCTGGGTTTTGACCTCCATATTCAAAAATATTACCGTGAAGAACCCTTTTAGACCCAATATCACGTTTACTTCCCCTTTAGGTTTCCATGTCTATTGAATCCGTCTCTCAAACTCCGTCTCTGTAGGTCAACCTCTAATAAATTTTCAAATGAAAGAATGATATCTCATACACTTTTTATGATCTTCCAAACATTTTGAGGGTATTACAAATCTAGGGTTTTTTAAGGCCTTCAAAATACGATGACCACTCAACACTTCTTTCCATTTATCACCTAGAATAGGTGACTATAGAGACCCATAGGTTCCTTCATGAGAGTCCCTCTTATCTTCCATTTCAATATTTTTTCCGACCAAAACATTGTGGAAGGAGGGGAAGCGCCCCCTGCCCTAACACTCATTCTTTAATCTCTCTGAATCGATAATCCTGAGAAGACCTGATACAAAGGGAACCAAAACAAACCTGAAGTGCCACTACCAAACCTCACTGGGTCCATGTATTAAACCTCCACCGACATCGTTATTAGTTATTTCTTCCTGCAAGATAACTTATTTTTAAATTATATTTATGTGTTAACTTATTTTTATTTTCTAATATTTGTTTAGTTAAGGTTAATATTAGTTTTAATATTGTATGGATGTTTTTATTAAGATTAGATTGCATGGGAAGTTTCTTGCTCTCAAGTTCAATCTTTCTATATAAAATCTTGAACCTTATCCAAATTACTTCAACATATTACGATTCAGTAAAAAAAAAAAAAAACAATCACAAACTAACTAATTTATGCTTTATAGGTATTTATAAATTAATTTATTAATATCATGTTATTTTATATATTTTTCTTTCATTCATTTTGTTGGTTAGCCATGAATTTATATTTATTAAACGAAAAAAGAGATCATGTGACTATTGATATACCATTGGGGAAACCAAACTAGTAGCATCGACACATTTTTCATCAAAATAACTAGTGTTACTATAATAACACAATTGTATGAAGAGTATAATCATATATGGAAAACTATTGATTTAGCCTATCATTCTAGTTAGTATAAGGAGAAAATTGGAGCAAATTGGATACTCAAATACAAAAAGACATAAACTATCATTCTAACCAATTAAGTTGTAGGGGAGTCCACTTAGATGGCTTTAGGATTTACTTCCTTGTCATCACTAGTAGGGAAGTCTAGGTCTATGACTTTGATGGCCATGATGGAAACTTTTTTGTCTAGCTTATTTAGTTGCAGCTAAAAGACATTAATATTGAAGAGTATTCCTTGTTGTGCCTTATTCCTCTCTACCAAAACCTTGCCTATGATTGTCTTAATTTTCCAATACAAATCAATAGTTTGCATGTATCCAGTTTGTCTTAAGCAATTGTTGCAGTGTTTGGTACCTAGTAACCAACATTTTCCTCTCTTTTGTCATCTAGTAAAAAACATATTTCCAATTTATCTTCGCTCTTATCCACATTAACCTCCTCTATTGTGGCGAGGAGTGTGCTCCCAATAGAGGGTAATTAACACCTCAACGTTGTGTTGGGCCCTCAAATGGGGTGGACCCTATCCCCCTTGACGATCACAACAACTTTGGGAGGAGATTGAATGCAACATGATAAGGAAATAACCAAGGAGAGGGAAGGATAGGGGATGCTTGACAGGGAAGTGGGATATCCTAAACACCAATCATAAAAGCTAACCACCAGAGAGGACACAAAGAATTGAGACTGGAAGCACAAACAAGGTGAAAAAGAGGCTAATTGTAAGGAGGCAAGTTCAAAAGAGACGAACACCAGTGGATAGAGGAAGAGGGCCACCCCACCTCCTCAATCAGAGAGGCTCTCTTGCAGGAACTAAAAAACTACATTGAGCAATAGGCAGGGAAAAAGGAAACTTACCCAAACAATACAAAATGTAGAGTGCCCCTCTAACAAACTAGAGCTTTAAAGGCCAACTAACCTTAAGACTATGATTACCACCATTATGAGTGAGTGAAGCACAAGAACCAAATTGTAACAATGGTCATATGTAGGAGGAGATATCAACGAGTGCATAATGGGCTTGAACTAATAACCGATAACCACTTTCACATAGAGTGCATTCTACGAAGGTCGTATGAGTGAGTTTGATATTTTGTCCTCATTGTGGCAAGTAGTGGTAGGCGTTTAGAATGGAGGAATGGTGCATGTGAGATTCAAAGTACTAACCTACCATGAGGATATTTTACTTATCTCATTTATATTAAACTCTATGTTACTCTTTTTTCTTAAATTCCTATAATAAAATAACAAATGCTTTGTTTCAACTATTTCAAAGGATTGTTGAGAATTTAATTGGAAGGAATGCTTTATACTATAAAGATTCGATTTAATTTTCAGTGTTCTATTTTAATTTTATTCATTTAAATAAAAATGATTCAAGTAAATAAAAAAGGTTTATGATTAATGTTTTGAGAGTATAGTATATGGGTTTTCAAGTTTTTTAATATAAAATAATGAGAGGCAGGATTGTTAATAATTAAGGATGGAGGTGGTTTGATGTGATAGTAAGGAGGTAGGTCTTACACTCTCTCGACTGGGGTTAAATCTCTCATGAGATTTTGACACGTTTTGATAAGGTTATAAGGGTATAAACTCTTTAGAATAGAGGCCCACTATCATCTCAAAGCATCTTAGTCCTTGCTAAGTCATAATTTATTGATATATCTCACTTGCAAACTAGTTGATATACTCTTCGATTATAGTAATAGTGAGTTGGTTTGATTTTAACCCTATCTTAAGTCACTCTAATAAATTACAAATTCGTGTCCCATGGCTGTGAAAAAAGAGATAAAAGTTCCAATACCTTAACAAAATCAATTATAGTTAACCAGTTATTTATTATGCTTATTTATTAGACCACCTTCTTTTATATGGCGTACTACCTAAAAAAGGGTTAGATATGCTTATAGACAAAATATAATTATTAAAAAATCTTCTATTTTCTTAAAACATATGAAACATACCCTTACTTATTTGTGTAGATAATTAATTTAAATATTAAAAATGAACAATTTCATTGAAAATATCTTTAACATTATATGTGATGTTTTCCTCTACATTTCTTTAATTTTGTCGTAATCTATATCTTATGTTCTCATAAGTAAACATTATAAAAGAAACCCATGAGGTGTAAACCAGATGGTTCTTTTGGGTTTAGTCTCCATCAGTCTTAGGTTCAAATCTCATGGGGAGGAGTTGAGGGTGGAAGCTAGTTGTGGGGGATAAAAACTACCCACAATGTGTCTAGGCTTAATTGAGCCTCACATGATCATGGTGGCAACATCTTATAATTGGACAAATCATTCTTCCATCCAACATTGGGGCTAGCCCTAACTTAGGCTCTACTTCGCTCAAGTAAAAAAGAAAAAGAGGTAGTAAACATTATAAAAAGAGGTTTATAATTAACACTCACTTTAAAAGAACAAACTTCCTTATTTATTTGAATTATATATTCCAATCCTTTCATGTATTTGAACTATATTAAGTTTCTATGATTGGATAGTCAATACTAATGTTACTACGAATTATGTTGGTGAAATTCATCAATTATCTAAAATTAAAAGATTTGTGTGGAGGTAGATCTACAAAAGTACATCTTAAAATTGATTGAACTATAAGTAGGTGATAGGACCATCTACAATAATTATATTATAAATAATTTCGTTCAAAAGTAAGTGGGATTGTGAATATGGGCACTTCATTAAATGTTGCAAAAGCCATGGTGTCAATGTTTAAAGGAGTTCAACAAAAACAAAGAACAAAAAAATGTTAGACTCACAAGCAAAAAGGAGAAACCAAATTATTAAAGAGTGGAAGAGTGAAAAAATCATAGGGTGAAAGCTCGAACATAGTAATAAATCCTTAGTTTAGAAGGGGAAGGATAAAAAAATAAAAAGTAATAAAAATGATCTGTGTAAAGTTGTTACGAATAAAATGTCAAGTTGGAAGTTTTAATAGTTAAGATAGAGAAGAACAAATATATAACATAAGGGCATCAATAACAATGGGAAAGCAGAGATCAAATACAAATGTGAATACAATATTTTAACTTGTCTACCTAAAGGTCGTTTTCTTAAAAAAACTCTAATAATAAGAAGTTAGATGAAGACCCATACCTATATGAATGCAAGTAGAAATAGAAGTTCATATTTTTCATATATTTTTAATGTAATGATACAAGTTTAAGTAAATCTAAAAAGCAAAAATGCTATAAAAATTAAAATCCCAAGACCAAGAAAGGAGAAAAAGAAGAAGAAGCTAGAATTATGAAAGACAATAAGGAACAATGCTATGTGATTGTAGCCATCCTTAGCTTAGGTTATGGGATGATCTAAAATAAAAGCAAGTACAAGTATCTTCTTGAAATCCAATTATAGAGGGGGATATAAAAGTGGAATACTTTTAGGCAACTAATTAGATAAAAAATTATAGCCCCTTTGTTAAAAAGGAAAAAAACTAATCTAGATAGATGTTTTTAAGAAAGCATTAAAGTATTTACGCGAGTAAGGGAATTCTTGGAGGCATTATGTATAATTTGGGAATTTAAGGATCTATCAATATTTATTATGTAAAAAACACTTCATTTTCTACTAAGTATAAAAGATAAATATGCATTAAAAAAAGGGTCGAATAATAATGCACACAAGTTACCATTACAAGGTATATAAATTATCCAGTCAAATTCATCCATAAAGGGACATCAAAATCAAAGAGTCTTAAAGTGCCACAATGCCTAAAAGATAGAACAATAAACACAATAGTAACAAGGCCATTCGATCAGAGTTGAGGGACTCATCAAAATGTTGTAGGAACTAAACCTGCATTAGTAAGAGGGCATTTGTCCATGGGAAGTGACCACCATCCTTCAGTTAGGGGCTTCCATATATCATTTCCCAACTTAAGTTCTTTGAGACACTATTTTTGGCGATAACATGCAAGTTCCCTTCAGGCGAAACCTTGCTCATGGTGTATGATGCATTTGTCTAGTAATACATGACCTACATGGGTAGTATACATCCATCTCCATATTCCATAACTACAAGTACTAGATATATAGAAGCTAAGGGGCATAGATTAAAGACACCTCTTGTTAAGTAAAAATAGAGTTGTATAGAGAATTGGTGAATATAGATTCATATCTTGTTTTCCAAAGACGATACAGAATATCAATTCTAATCTAGTGTCATGTTGTTTGGAAATCCATGACCAAGGGAGATAATATCTTAATGGGGTCTCTTTCCATGTGATTTTGGAAGAGAGAAAGGAATGACAAGATTTATAGGTCAATGCCAATGTTAATTGGGCATATTTACAAAACCAAAACAAGTGTTGTGTGGTTTCATTATTGACATATAGATGGTGCAATATTTCCAATAGACTCAAGAGTTGCACCATGGGAAATCCCTCATGAACTAGGGACCAAGTAAAATATGCATTTTGGGCTCTACGTGCCACCTTCTAGATGGATTTCAACCATTAAATCAAGGTCTTATCTGAGGACTTCATTCTCTAGATTTTATTAATCTAACGCTCAAGAGCTAATCCTATAAGAGAGTCATTAAAAGTTGTTGGTTTGTATTAAAAAAATTACCAACTTAACGAGAATTATAACCTCAAAACGAGAACTCTAGCCCAAAAAACCCCATCTTTTTGCACAAAAAACATGAAAAACCACCCCGAACACAAAAAGTGTTATGCTACACCAACAATTTTTTGTCCCGGTTAAAATTCAATTTTTTCTTTTTAATAGCAACAACATTAAAAACCAAACTTTTAATGCAATAAACATGAAAAAACACCCCAAAATGAGAAGTGTTGATGCAACATCAACCTTTTTTTTTTTTTTTTTTTTTTTTTTTTTTTTTTCGGGGTTAAAATTCCAAAAAAAATTAACAATGGCATTAAAAACTAAAAAAGTGTGCATTAATCATGAAAAAACTCCCCGAAATAATAATAATAATAATACAAAATGTTGACACTCAACGTTTTTTTTGTTTGTTAAAATCCCAACATTTTTTAGTAATGGCATTAAAAATAAAATATCATTACTTCTAACAAACTTAAAATTCGAATAGCTTTCGACGATAACGTTAAAGATAAAATATCATAACACAAAAAACCTAAAATATCCAATAATTTTCAACCATGACGTTAAAGATAAATATCATAACATTGGAAAACCTTAAAGTTTTAACATTTTTCAACCACGGTGTTAAATATAAAACATCATGACTTTGAAAAACCTTAAAATTTCAACATTTTTCAACCATGGAATTAAAGCCAAATATCATGACTCTAAAAAACCTTAAATTTTCAACATCTTTTGAGACCAAATATCATGGCTAAAAAAACCTTTAAAGTGAATACTTAAATAAAACAGGATACCAAATGCTAAAAGTATAGCTCTTTTAAAATCTTAGCTTAAGACCTTCGTTGTTCGTTGGTGTAATCATTTCGAGGGTCTTTGTCGTTTGGGTGCTTTGGAGCAAGAAGTGGTAGCTTTAATGAAAATTTGAGGGAATTTATGTGTGAATTATATTAGTATTGTGTTAGGACTCTTATGAATTGGTTTTCGTATTGCCTGGTCTACGTCTAGAGTTAGGGTGATTTTTTTATATATGAGTTTACTTCATTGTATCATGGTTGTGAGGAGTGGGACATCTATCAAGGGTGGTGTGTCCTTTGTTGTCACTAATGTTAACCCAATTGAGTTTGAAACATTTGTTTGGAGGTATGGGGATGACATGATTGGCTTAAGGCCTGGTCTTGAGGTGGGTTCATCTAGTTTCTTCTCTTATTACTTTGCAGGTCGAGGGATATATAGTGTATGCTCTAGGTGTGCCCCTAGTATCATAACTATGCCTCTGAAACAAATAGTGTGTTGCAGATGAGGGGGAGGTGGCAATGCCTCGTTCGGGTGGAGAAGGGAAAGGAATTTTTCCCATGAATCAACTACCACCTACTTTAATGCTATTCCACCAGATACGAGAAAGGAAATATGGGATTTGTAGACTCAAGTAGGGATTGAGCTTCAATCCCATTCTGATTCAGAATTATTCAAGGATACGTTGACATGGGTTCCTAACGCTGGTCACGCCAAAGGTAGGAAGAAGCAATACTTGACTTCAATCACTCTACACTGGCAAATGAAAAAAATGTTGGGTTTAGTTATTAAGAATAAGCAAGTGGAGAGATATAATGTCTTCTCCAACCTGGGAGACATCGAACGAATGCTTAGAAATCATAGGTTCCATCTAGACAAGATCGACTCCCGCTTAGTGCACATGAAGAGCCACATTGCGTGCGAGTTTGACAGTGGAGATATTATGGACCCTCTATTGGAAAATTTAACTAGTTTTGGCCTTCATAATTGTCATTGTACTCATGTCATTATGTATATCTTATGTTACAAGAGAAAATAAGAAAGAAAAATATTTTCAAAGCATTGGTTTCATGCTCTATTTGTATTGGTCATCTAGTTCAAGTATGTATTTCATGCTCCTAGGGTTTGTCTAGTCAAAAGAATAATTTTCTTGAGTCAAAAGAGTATTTTTCATTTGTATAATATCTTATTGGGCAAGTTGTAACATGTAAAATATATTATTTTTATGTCTAGAAAGTCAAAAGGACCTCCAAGCACAAGTCAGCCCTAGCAATGACAAGTCGGCCTAGAAGAGGCTATTCGACCTCCACTAATGTGTATATATAGAAGTAGCTTCAACCTGATGATTTGACACATATTCGATCTACAATAATATGAAGTTTTATCTGAAGCAAGGAACAAGAAGGAAGAAGGATTAAAGGCCTAAGAGAAGGGTGCATCTCAAGAAGAAACCAAAATTTGAATTTTGTGACCATCTTCTCTCACAAGTGTGAAGTTTTTAGGGTTTCTGTAGTTGTTACAGGATAAAAAATTGGAGGCTGAAGTTGCAGACTTGCATAAGAGGGCCAAAACTTTGATTTGACCTAGTTTGACTCTTCTTGAATTTGAATACCTTAACTTGCTTGAGGAAGGATCTCTTAGAAGGTTGACACATGCTAAAAGAAAGGTTTATGTTGTTCCAAGGGTTCGAAGTTACATATTTGAAGTAGAAGGCCAAAATTATGAAGTGACGTAGATTTGAAGAAGTTTAATCTTTGTTGACTTGGTCAATACTTGACTTGTTTAGAAATAATTCTTGGAAAGTTGACTTGATGCTTGGAGGAGGTCTTGAATTTGGTATTTGGGTCTCAGTTTTCTCATTTGATCAGTTTTCTCATTGGTATTTGTGTCTAGTGTCTTTATTTTTTATGTTCATGATAATTGTTTGATGAAAATATAGAAATAAAGAATAACAAGAAGATAATTAAAGTTCACAAGCTTTTATCAAGGTTAAGGAGAATTGGCTTAAATAGTTTCCCTACTAGATTCTCCAACATGTTATCAGAGCTAAGGTGAAGAAATAGAAGGCAACTTGAAGATTATCTTCTTGACGTAAGAAATGATTGCTTGTCAAGGGGAAACATTTGCAAAAGGACACAAGGAAATAAGAAGAAGACCTGTTGACCTAGAAGGAAGATTACTACATCAAGATTTCATTGAAGACATCATTGTCTTAAGAAGGATCAAGCTCTCACTGAAGGAAGGAAGAATAAGCTCTCGTTGAAGGCTCTCCAGTGCATCATATTGAAGAAAAGGAAGCATCAAAGAATCTTGGGATCATCATCCACTCTTTGAAGTTTTTTGAAGACACTATTGTTGAAGGTATCCTAGAAGTCATCATTCTAGGGAATTTTTGAAGTCTCTCTGAAGGTCTTGAAAGTGTCAAAGAGGACACTCATTTGACAAGAAAGTACCATTTTGTGCTCCATGTCTCAATCTACAGATCAAATGGCCACATTTTGTAAGGAAAACAACAAGCTCATTGGGTCAGCAAACTTCCTAGCATGGAATAAGAGGATTGATTTGATACTCATAGAAAATGAGGTCATGGAATATGTTCTCGGTGAAGTTACTCAACCAGACAAATAGAAGACTCAAGAATTAGCAAGATACAAGAAAGGATAAGTGAGGGTACAAAGGATTATTATTGGATCCATAAAATATCATCTCATTCCCTTTGTTGTTGATTTGAAGTCATCTAAACCAATCTATGATAAGTTGGTAAAGTTGTACTCTATAAGTACATCAAGGAAAAATATATCCTTGAGTAATCAACTCTATAAAATAAGGAATTCAAAGGATGAAGACATGGCCACTTATCTTATGAATATCTCACAAATAAGGGATCAATTTCAAGGGCTTGGGGAAGTCATTTCTAATTTAGAAATGACCACTTTTGTCTAAATTATTTGCCACCTGAATGGAGTAGTTTTGAAACTAGTGTCTACCCAAGAAAGAAAAACACTCCTTTTGATGAACTATGGGCTCAATGTATCTTGGAAGAAACACTGATAAAGGAAAAGGATGACACTAAATCAAATGAGAAGTCTCAAGCCTTTATTGTAAATCCAAGAAGAATAACAAAGGGAAGTTTGGAAAGTCCAAGGGAAAAAAAGATATGTCCAAGATACAATGCTTTGGATGTAATGAGTATGGAAACTTCAAGAGGGATTTTCCAAACAAGAAAAAGAACAAAAGGAAGGAAAGGAATGAAGCTCACTTAGCTGAGGAAAAGGGAGAACCTGAGAAGAAGACGAAAGGAGAATATCCCATTGATCTTTACTATTGAAGGAAGCTCCATTTATATCATGTTCATTTGCAATTTGTCTTTCTTTTATTAGAAAGTAGAAGTTAGAGTAAGCATGCATATTTTCATTCTCTAAAAGAAGTCTTGATTTTTGTAAAAGCGTGGCATCATGTAAGGAAGCATATGATGGTAGAAGAGTTAGAATCCACATGTTCAAATTGCTTCATAAGGAATCATCTACCTTACAAGAATGAGGAGATTGACCATTTTCACATTATAGTTCATCCAAACATTTTCTAACATAACGTTGAGATAGTCATCTTGCAAAGAAGTATAATCAAGATCCTCTAATAAGAACCATCATTTAGGAAGGTTCTTAGAAGAAGCACTATGACTGGTATATATTCCATCCAATATGAGCATTAGAGTTTTGTGGGATAAATGTATGCAGATGGTTGAGTTGTAGTTTGAGAGGCAAAATTAAATACTTTCTCCTCTTAAAGAGAAGTTTATCTTCAATACGTATGGAAGAAATCTCATTCAAAGAAAGTATGGCTAGATGATTGTATGGAGGCAAATATATGCATGTTTTTGTAGAAATATGGTGAAAGAATTGCAACTTCTCAAGAAATTTAATCTAAATAAAGAGACATATTTCTACCTACTACTTTGTGGAAATTAATTAACAATTTAGAACAACATTCATAAATTGCACTAATATCATACAAAGTACACATATCTATCTAGGGGAAACCAACTAGTAAAAAACCCCTTAATCCAGCTTGCATTAATCAGATGACTATAGAATGTATTACAATTGCTTGCTCGCTCTGAGCTCAATTTGCAAGTGAATAACTATTCTCTTTGCTCAACGAAAAGATTTAATCCATACTTAGTCAATTTCTACCTCCACTTGAGCTCCTATTTCCTTGCACAAATCCTGAGGAAATTGGCCCCTATTCTTTAGGAATTTCCTCCAAATTGATTGCGCAATTCCCAAGGATTGATCATTGATTGCATGCAACACCCGTACACTCGAAACTAGTCTACAATTGATGTTACATTGCCTTGGAATCTCCACCATAGCTATGAAATTCGATTTCCTTGCATGCATGAGATATTTTTGGTTGACTGATAAATTAATTGGATGATCTCTGAGTTACACTACTATCCCACTGCACAACTGACCTCCAACTAGTTCTATTAAATGTTAATTGAGTACAACTAAAAATAACTAAATTGAATTGCTACAAATTAGCAATCAATACATGCAAACTGAACTCCAAGCTCACTAGCTCGAATTTGATAAGCTAACTAAGTGAAAAGAGCCATGTCACGTTAGTTAACTGCCTCCAAATTGTCTGTTGATGTGGAAAATTCGAATTTACTCAATTCGACCAAGGCTAAGTCAAATTGAGCCTTTCTTGCTACACTTCTCAAAACTCCCCCTTAGCAAGAAAGGGATTATCAACCACCCCTATCCTACACCTACGGAATTCAAACTTCCCTCTTGATAAAGCATTTGTCAAGATGTCAATATCTTGTTCCTTTGTCGAAATGTATTGTAGCAACATTATCCTCCTCTACACATAATCTTGTAAATGATGATACCAGATATCTATATGCTTGGATCCATCATGAAATACCAAATTCTTAGAGAGCTTAATACAACTCTAATTATCACAATAGATCACAGTTGGATCCATCTCCTAACCAAATAGTCCCACAAGTATCTTTCTCATCTAGATTGCCTCAAATGTTGCTTGACTTGCAGCCACGTATTCAGCTTCTGCTGAGTTGAGCGCCACAAACCTCTGCTTCCTGTTGTACCAGGAAATTGTTGTGGACCTAAAACTGAAAATTCCACTTGATGTACTCTTTTAGTCAGATAGACTTCCTACCCAATCTGCATCTTTGAAGCCACACAACTTCACTCCCTCTATCTGTCTGTGCCATAATCCATACCGGGTAGTGCCTTTGAGGTACCGTAAAACATGCTTAACTGAATTCCAATACAATTTGGTCGGCGTAACCATAGCTTGGTTCAATTGGTTGAATTCATATCACATATCTAGTCGTGTTTTCACAAGATACACCAGTGAACACACTAGTTGTCAGTAAATGGTAGCATCAACCTCTTCACCTGAACTTGCATTATCCTTCCTCTAGTTGGTCGCTAGAGGTGTCTCCATGGGCTTGCAACTCTCCACGCAAAATCTATGTAGTATCTCAGTGGGATACTTGCCTTGAGACACAAAAAAATCCCCATCACCTTTCCATGCTTCCATCCTGAGGAAGTACTGCATGAGACCCACGTATTTCATATCAAATTCCATTGCAAGCTCCTCCTTGGAAGAGCCGATCAATTACTCATCACCTATCAATATTAAATAATGAACATATAAAACAATGATAAGCAATTTACCTTCTACCAAAATATGATAGAGGTTTTCATCCACTTCACTTTTGGTGAAGCCCAATCCAATGAGATAACTATCAATTTGAGTGTACCAAGCTCGAGGTGCATGTTTGAGACTGTAATGCTTGCTTGAGTCTGCACACATGAGACTCCTGATCAAATGTCTCAAAACCTTCTAGTTGCTCCATGTATACTTCCTCCTCAAGAATACCATTTATAAAAGTTGTTTTTACATCCATTTAGTGGATCTTCCACCCCATCTACGCAACATTGCAAGAATTGATCTAATGGATGAATACCTTGCTACGAGAGCAAATGTTTCCTCATAGTCAATTCCATCAACTTGAGACAATCTGTTGGCCATAAATCTAGCCTTATACTTCTCTATGCTTTCGTTTATTGCATTCTTAACCTTGAAGATCCATCTCGAACCCACAACTAATTTATCTTCCAGTCTTAGGACACTTCCCAAACATTGTTCTTCATGATGCATTCACATTCTTCCACAATTTCATCAACCCAAACTAGTTGCTTAACTGCTTCCTCAAAAGAGGATGGATCAGTCTCTACAAGCTTGGTCATTAGAGCTATGTAGCCAGTGTACCTCTCAGGTGACCTCCTTCGCCTGCGCAAATTTGAAGGCGCTGCCACATTCTCCCTCGCATCCTACATCAGCTTCCTTGGTTCATTTTCTACCTTCTCTGGATGGTTCTACTTGAGTGGATTTCTCCACTCTACCTCCTCTCTTCTCCTCCATTAGTGTCTATTCCACAACTTCTCGAGGCTCCTCCTTTGGAGCTAAAATCTCCTCTTCTAGTGGGATTTGCAACTCCCTCTCAAAAGAGAATCTGATTGCTTTCTCTTCATCAAACTTTACATCCCTTCACACAACTGTCATTCTAAGGGAAGGTAATTACACCCAGTAATTGTGTGGAATTTCAATGTAACCCACAAAAAGTTCCAACTCTATTGTCGGCTTAAGTTTCTTCCTCAAATCTTTGGAGACACGACAATAAACGAAGGCTCCAAAAAACCTGAAATGAGACACATCCGAATTTCTCCTCGAGAAAGCTTCCTTTGGTGTAATCATACCAAGAATCCGATGAGGACTCTGGTTCTATAAGTAGATTGTTGTGTTACATGCCTCTACCCACAAATGATATGGAAGGACTTGGTCATGTAGCATAGCTCTTGCAGCTACCTCAATGCTCTGGTTCTTTCTCTCGGTTACCCCATTCTGCTATGGGTTGTGGTGAGTTGACAGTTCTCTTCGAATTACTTCTTTAGCACCAAATTCCTTGAATTAATTCGATACATACTCACCTCCATTTTCTCTCCTGAGAGTCTTCACCTTCTTACTGGTATCTTTCTCATCTAGTGCCTTTAATTCTAAAAATTTTGAGAATGTCTCATCCTTCTTCTGCATGAAGAATATCCAACACTTTCTTGAGAAATCATCAATAAAAATAACATAGTACTTATGTCTGGTAGTGGATGTAACACCCCCTTCTCCCAGGTCCACCCAAGCAGCCAACCAACCGGGAAAACATGTGATGAGAGAGGTTACTATAAGGGATTCAATCTCCTTGGTGACCTTAAGGAAATGGAATTGACAAAACATCACACACAGTCATACAACATCATCAACAGAACCCTCAGGAGACAAGTCAACCACTCAGACAACTTGTCCCTAGGTCCCATTGTTGTTCTAGATCTCTTAGGCCATAGTCGCCCTCATGCTATGGGAAAGGGAATGACCAACAACCTAAAGTTGCTCTCACAGGCCTACTTGCTAGTGACTGTGGACCAAAATTATTAGTTATGTGCTAGCGACCCTAGGATTTAAGCCACTTTACTAGCCCAGAATCCCAACCTCTACCCAGAACTTGCTACAACCTTCAGAATTCATTAAAGACATGATAACAATGTTTATATATCTAATATTCTGCGACTAGATCTGGATCTAATCTTCTGCCTTATATCTCTGTGACTGGGTTCTACGGGAAAATATAGCTCCCAGCTTCGTGAAAATAGCTGCTGGCTCAGTTCTGTTCGCTTCTGGAGGGCAAGCTCCTCCCCATATCGTCAGTGAAGCCCCAACTCCCACTGTCCAGGTGGTCCAGGCCTCACTCGATGAGGCTTTGAATTTTTTCGAAAGTGCCCTAATCTTCTGGTTCAATGGTTTTTGGCCGCAACTAACAGCTCTCCACAATTGGATCTCGGAGGTATGGAAGCCTGTCATTTCTGATGAAATTAATGTCTACCCCTGTGCTAGGGGTTTCTTTATAGTAGATTTTGAAAATCCTGAAAGCAGACAATGTATTCTAGATTCCGGCCCTTGGTTTTGGAAAAACTCAAGCCTATTCATGAAGCCATGGAACCCATCATTCGACCGCTCAACAACAGTCATAACCTCAGCACCAGTTTGGGTGAGATTGCCAAGCCTACCCTTGCATCTCTGGAATCTCTCCTTGCTAAAATCCATTGGAAATGCAATTGGGAAATTTTACTGCAGGTGCCCAGAAACAGAGGAATATGCCAGAACCACCTATGCATGCATCTGTGTGGAAATGGACTTCAGCGCCGGATTCCCGGCTGAAATAAACCTAACAAGAAAAGACTATGTGTGGAACCAGAAACTCGATTATGAAAGTGTCCTCTTCAGATGCCGATCCTACTTTGAGACAGACCATCTAGCCAAAAATTTCCCAAAAGCCTCCCAGAAAAATTCTGCTAGAAAAAACCACCACAGATCTACATGGTGGGAAGGAGCACAAAAAGAACACTACATTATCATCAAAGAATAATACTCTAGAGAAAACTCTGAGTCAGAAGAAATCAGGCTAGAAAGAAACAACTCTCAAGGCAAGCATGGAGAAAGCCCCGTCCCCTCAAGCATCAACAGTTATGAGAATTCGAATATCGCACAAAATAAATCTTCATTTAATAGCAAAGCAGATCTCCTAGACCAAACTTCTTCTCTGACTATCTTCAAAAGGATGAACACAATAGATCGCGAAGCTAAGACACCAATGTCCCAAGAACAAGAAGAGATGAAGGAGATGCAAGATAAAGGAAGTTGGAAGATTGTAGAGAAAAAAAAAAAAGCTATAGCATCCATCTCACCAAGAAAGACGAGGAGCCAGACAATTAAAAACTAAGAAAATTATAGGTCTGATAGACAAATTTGGTCTTAGTGGACATTAACCACTATCATCTTCATCATCATCATCATTATAAATCAAAATCGACCTCGGGACTAGGCCTGAGCCTCCCCAATAGAGACTGACATTATGTCAAACACTTGGAATCAATGCAACCTATAGGTCTAGGATACAAGACATAGCATAAATGACTGAAACAACTTATGAAGCATAACTAGAAGGATGAACTCATTCCATTGAACTACTACATTATCAATTAGATCTTGCATCCATCCATTTAATATTTACAAGTAAATACATGAAATAACCATGACATGAACCAATCATTTAACCATGCTTATAACCACCATAAATCCATGTAAATATTAGAGATAAGACAACCATTAAATCCACATATAAACCAGTGCAAAAGTAAGAGAACTTAGCTTTTATTATTCATAGGCAAATTCGACCAGGTTCAAGACTTCCACGTACCACCCGACCATAGACATGGCTGAACCAAATCTCTCTTTCATCTAGTCACCCCAGTGCCATATTCCAATCATGAATGTGGTATCTCATAGAACAACCAATCCAAGAACAACCAATCCAAGAACAACCAAGGGAATCCAGAGGTTAAACCATCTCCATCCTCACCAAACTCTGATCACACCAAAACCGATGCTCTGATCACAACTAAATCAAACTTTGGATTCCATCTGGAATCCATCACTGTCCTTGAGGAATTTTCCATCTCCTTGTCTCTCAGGATTTATCGCAATCCAAACCGGATCACTATGCCCTAAACCAAGACTAGTCTATTGGGATTTACCACAATCCAAACCGGGATCACTAGGCCCTAAACTGAGACTTCTCCCTCAGGATTTACAGTGTATCCTGCCAAAATCGGTCAAGGGATTCCTAGTCCTTTGGGAATGGAACTTGAGACCACCTCCACCTCGAATTCCAAAATCCATCCAGCAAACCAGAGCTCAAAAACCGAAACAAACATCCCAACATACCATGGAATCTAGAAAAAGGCAAGGCTAAGAGAACCATACACCAACATACAAATCCATGCATGTTCAAACTAGCTAGGAAATCACACATGCAAAAGGTTACCTACAAGTATTCCTGCTGAAGCTGCTTGATCTTACTTTCCTTTCTTGATCCTTGTTTTCCTTTCCTTTCCTTTATTTTCCTTCCTTGATCCAAAGTTAGAGTGCTCCAAGAAAACTCTAAGTGACCAAGAGTGAGAGAGAGAGAGAGAGAATAATGAGGGAGCTCCAAACTTGAACTGACAAAAGGTTACACTGGCCAATCTTCACTAACCAAGCTTGCCAACTGATCCTCAGAAGCATTTTTATTAATGAGGCCTCTAATTTCTTCATTTTCCATTATTTTCCTTAATTTTCCTCCTCATGTGCAACCTGTGACCTTTCATCTTACTTTTCTCCTAATTTCCTTTATTTTCATAAATAAATGTGCCAAAAATGCCTTTTTGCCTTTTAATTCCTTTGCCTTTGCTAATTTCCTTGTCCAAAAACACACATCTAGTGATGCCCACTAGGATATCTTTGGCCAACATATAGCTTGGAATAAGTGTCCCTTACCCGTGGTCTTATTTTTTCCTTTATTAACTTTTATTACATGAAATTTTCACCAGGATTGTTATAGAACTCTCCCCCTTGGGGAACATCGTCCTCGATGTTAAACCACACTAAGACCTCAACAAAAACACTGAAAACAAACATATTACCCATGGAGCTTTATAAATTATCTCATTGCAGTATTTACAATAAAAGAGTTGCTCAAAAGAAAAACATCATGACAACATGAAAACATATCGCATACTCGAGCTTCATAACATAGCTCATTATGATATTTACAACAACCACATATACACATATGCACATTTGCTAAACCAACAAATAAAATGATATGATGCCCGTATCAATCAACAAGGGAATCTAGAGGATCACACCTCCACCCTCAAAAGTAGTACCAGGATTCACCTCCTTCCCAGGAAGTCCAGAATCCACTGTCATAGTCAAAGCTGCATCCAATGTCCAGCGCTACAATCCTGTGCCACTTGTCCTCTCAGTGAACAATTACCGACTCATTGTTCCAGGGCGCATTCCCAATGTGCATCTGATTCCATCTGACAATGATAATGATCAAAACCAATATGTCCACGACCTTCCCTTCTCTGCTACACAGTCCCTCGAGAAATCTGGTCACCCCCTTCTGTGTAGTCACTCACCTTCCAAGTTCCCGACATCCCCAATCCCGAGCGATCCATCCCTTGTCAAGGCTTCCTCGCATTGGTATATACAAAAACAAGGCATATACTTGTCTCAAAACCATCATACCGGTCATAACATGCTCATGGCAGACAATGGACACTATTGGGTACCGGTGTCTCACAATGTCACTACTCCTGGAGTACTCTACCAGCATACTACTGCATGCTCCAATTTCTTTTGTTGTTGCTTCCAATTCTTGCAGTCAATTTCAATCACCCAGCTGGGCATGTTCATGCATTCCTGTTCCGAGCACATAATTTTCATTAGATTCAAATAAATTGAAATAACCTCAAATTATACCTCATTGGTAGTTCAACAATAAGGCACACTTACAATTTTGTTCGCTTCCTGTCACAACAAGTCAAACTAACTGTTTGATCAAAACATCATGTATAAACATATCACATCTAGTTAGCTCAAAACACCACCATCATAGATCAACATCATAAATCACATGTAAGCATAATAAACCAGATTCATAGATCAGATGTAATCATCATATACCATAGTCATAAATCACATGCATAATAAAACTGAAATAAATTGTTGATACTTATCCTTTCATCAATCCTTAGCTTCTACCTTTGTCTTTATTTCGTACACACTCCAGATCAGTTGCCACACTAGACAAAGACCTAGTTCCTTCTCCTCAACCATGTGCACATAAACATAGTGTGCATCACACACATACATCTACACACGTCATACAACACCATGAAGTACATGCATCTACACTAGTACCATATGTACCACATGTACACAATACCACTTGTACATTGAACCACCTGCACAACATGTGCACAACATCACATGTACACGACACCACCTGCACAATGTGTATACAATACCACATGTACAATGTGTACACAATACCACATGTACAATGTGTACACAATACCACATGTACATAGTACCACGTGCACAACATGTACAAGACACCACATATATACAACATCACATGCATGACATGTATACAACACCACCTGCACACAACACTACTTGTACAACATGTACACAACACCATATGCACACAACACCACTTGTACAATTATGCACACAACACCATACGTACATATCACCACATGTACAACATGCACATAACACCACATGTACATAGCACTGCATATCCAACATGTACATGGCATCGTCTGTACATAGCACCACATATGCAATATTTGCACAACACTACACGCAGACAACATCACATATGCAACATGTGCACAACAATAGTACCACACATCCAAAACCATATTGTCTTTATTGAGGAACCTTGCTCTAATGTCTTATCCATGTTTGTCGCAAACCACACTGCTTTCATTTTGTTGTTGTATCCCTCGGTATAACCTGTCCATAACATATACATAATATCAACTCATAAACACATGATATTGACCTCATATATTTTCAGGGCTACTCCTCCCCATTGATTCCTCGTAAGACGAGGAACCTCTTCATGTCATTCACCTGCGTAAGCAATCATTCCTCCACAAGGACGATTCTTGATGACCCTTTAAAACAATGACATAGATACATGGATACATGCACATATAATCATTAGCATAAGAAAATCATCATCTTTTCAGACAACAACATACATACATACATGTATACATATATAAACATCAACATAATCATGATCATAACCTAATTACTAGATATCAAGGTCAAGGTTTAAGAGAACTTCCTTTATTCATGCACAAAATTGAGAACCATCGTTCCCAACTTAGTCAAACCATTCGACACCTCAGGTCCATATATTTTACCTTTTCTGCTTACCCTTCTCACGTATGTACTGCCATTGTCCATTTACTAGGATGGACCCAACTAGTGCAATCAACTGTCATAGTCTTACCTTCCGCTACGCTTACTCATGCACTGAGCTTCATATGAGTCTTACATTACCTATTGGGTACCACACAACTCTCCTCGAGCTCCATTAACTTTCCTTTTTCCTGACGAATTCCCAAGACTCAAAACATAAAAGGCAACCCAAGAAACAACAAGAAGAAAACCATGGCAAACAATACGACACTGCGACAAAGTGGCATAGCTATGCACCAGAAACACACAAAATCGCAAATCAAGCACAACAATCGCAAAAGACCAAAAGCACAATACTAACTACAAACACCATGACTCAATCCCCATGGTTCCCAAGGATATCTCAATTTGAGCCTTCTTTAAGATTTCATGGAAATTTCTCTTGCCATGCAACTCCTTGCATCACATTGTCATAAACACATAATCCTTAGTGCATAAAAAAGCATAACAATACACCAGTTACCTTACCTTGTTATGCCAAGTATGTTTCTTGTAACTGAACACATCCACATCGTCTCTCATGGAACTCCAATTCCTTGACAAATCCACCTGTAACTAGAGACTAGCTAATATATACCTGTCAATTACATGGCCATGAATATGGCACATATCCACATAATTTCAAGCAAATCAAGGTTAATAAGACTTCATGTGTGCAAAACACTCATTCATTTGGAATTAGGGTTTCCAAACATAGCTAAAGGAATTCTTATCCAATTCCTTCATTTTACCTTTTTACTTGGTTGCAATCAAGGGTTACTATGTATTGTCACATCACCCAATTGTTACTTATATAAACACATGAAACGTTACCTTGTCATGCTAATACCAAGCATGTTTCCTGTCATTGCTCACACATGTCAATCACATGTTCCAAATATCAAGACAATCATATCTATCAATTTGGATCAATTTTTACAAACTATCATGTCATAACACATAGTCAACTCATAGTCATTAGACATAATGCTACAACTGTCAACTACATTCAAGTACATATCAACAGTCTCAACACATATGTGTTAGTACAATCATCTTAAAACAAGATCATTGGAACGCATACTCATATTATGAAATTCATCAGACATTCAACCAACTTGCAACCATACCATGTTAAATAAATCAACCAGATGGCGTAATAGACACCAAACACTCAAACACCCAATAGATGACATAATCAAACGGTCAAGCACCAAGTATATGACATAAGAAAACTCATACCTTAATGTATCTCAGGGGAGGAAATATTTTCTGCATAATCAATCCATATTAGCATGATATATCTTCACAATATATTAACCCAAACATAAATAAGATCATGATATCCAAATAGTCACTAACTAGCATGTTTACATCATAACTCATACACAATTATCATTCACACATATGCAAAGTCAATCTAGATTAGTACAACACCATATCACAAATATGTCGGCTCATACCTAAATGTCATAACCCTAACCATCTGCATAGACCAATCCAATTTAGCATAATACATATAACATCAATATCTTGATGTGATAACCCTAATCATCAAGTTACTAGAATATAACAACAAAAAAGTTAACCTATCATGCTCATCAACAACATATAACATAATCATCAGGTTATCTAATATAAAACAACAATAGTAATGCATACAACTACCTGTTACTATCATCCTCGAATATCCGATACATGTGCATATAACTACACTAATCAACTAAGATCCATCATGATTGTAACCATAACATCAAAAGACATGTACATAAGCCTAATGTATATAAACCTAATGCATATAACAATCCTTGACTTACATACCTGCATGCCAAACATACAATACCTATATGAGATCTCATCTTACCCCAAAGTCCAATGCTACAACTTCATTATGACGATCTGCATCTCCTGCTCTATCTCAGCTGACACATTAGCATCATAACATACCACTATCACCCTGATAACCTAAATTGCATACCACGACTTCACAAGGTATGTTTGACCTACTATTCATGCATAACTATAACCAAGACCATACATGCATGACACTGCATATAGAAAGATAAAACATGAGTACAAAACCATATACACATCATTCTAGCTAGAGTCCAGTCAACAATGCATGACCATGTCAACTACACAAACCGTGACTTCATGCATGACAACAACCATTACTCCATTGTAGACATTGCCACATGCAACCATCAATCATGCATAAGAAATGCCTTATCAGCTACACATACACATGAACACATGTACTCGAGTATAAGTGATCAACTCTTGTAACCAACCTACAAGAATGATACATGTAATCAAACATACAATAATGCAACGTAACATACAAGGATGTAATCAAGCTGCATATGATCATGTAACCAGTCATATACTCTTGACGATACATTCCACAAAATCAACATCAAGCTCCTCATGAAAACCTTACTACAACCATTATCAACATGATGCAATGCAACAAACACATGGGATGCAAGTGTAAGGGACACACATGCAGCTGACATGCATGCACGACCAACACATTCACCCAAAGAGAGTGCTACCACACTTTGATACCACTCAATAGTATAAGATATGACCCAAAGAGAGTGCAACCCACTATGATACCAATATGTGGTATTAGATATGACCCAAAGAGAGTGCAACCCACTCTGATACCGGTATCCAATATGACCCAAAGAGAGCGCAACCTGCTATGATACCCAATATGTAACACCCCCTCCTTTGAGGTCCACCCAAGTAGCCAACTAGTCGGGAAAACATGTGATGAGAGAGGTTACTATAAGGGATTCAATATCATTGGTCACCTTAAGGAAATGGAATCGGCGAAAAATCGCACACATTCATACAACATCATCAACATAACCCTCAAGAGACAAGTCAACCACTCAAACAACATGTCCTTGGGTCCCATTGCTGTTCTGGATCTCTTAGGCCATAGTTTCTCTCATGTTATGAGGAAGGGAGCGACTAACAACCTAAAGTCGCTCTCACAGGCCTACTTTCCAACGAATGTGGACCAAAATTGCTAGTTCTATGCTAGCGACCCTAAGATTTAAGCCACTTTACTAGCTCAGAATCTCAGCTTCTACCCAGAACTTGCTACAACCTTCAAAATTCATTAAATACATGATAACAATGTTGATCAATCAAAATCAACCTCAGGACTAGGCTTGAGCATCCCCAACTGGGACTGAAATTCTGTTAAACACTTGGCATCAATGCAACCTATAGGTATAGGATACAAGGTAAAGAATAAATGACTGAAACAACTTACGAAGCATAATTAGAAGGTTTGCCTCCTTCTCCATTGAACTACTACATCATCAATTAGGTCTTGCATCGATCCATTTAATAGTTACAAGTAAATACATGAAATAACCATGAAATGAACCAGTCATTTAACCATGCTTATAACCAACATAAATCCATGTAAATAGTAGAGATAAGATAGCCATTAAATCCACATATAAACCAATGCAAAACTAAGAGAACTTAGATTTTATTATTCATAGGAAAATCTGAATAGGTTCGTGACTTCCATGTACCACCTGACCATAGACATGAATTAACCAAATCTCTCTTTCAGCTAGTTACCCCTATGCCATATTCCAAGCATGAATGTGGGATCTCATAGAACAACCAATCCAAGAACAACCAAGGGAATCCAGAGGTTAAACCACCTCCACCCTCACCAAACCGTGATCACACCAAAATTGGTGCTCTGATCACAATTGAACCAAACTTGGAATGCCATCCAGAATCCATCACTATCCTTGAGGAATTTTCCGTCTCCTTGTCTCTCAGGCTTTACTACAATCCAAACCGGATCACTAGGCCCTAAACTGAGACCAATCTCTCAGGATTTACCGCAATCCAAACCCAGATCACTAGGCCCTAAACCGAGACTTCTCCCTCAGGCTTTACCATGTATCCCACCAAAACTGGTCAATGGATTCCTAGGCCCTTGGGAATGGAACTTGAGACCACCTTCGCCCCAGATTCTAAAATCCATTCGACAAACCAAAGCTCAAAACCCAAAATAAACATCTTAACATACCTTGTCATCCAAAAAAAGGAAAGGCTAAGCTAAAAAGCACTATCATAACCCAACAAAACCATGCCACCGACAACAAGAGAACCGTACACCAACATGTAAAGCCATGCATGTCCAAACCAGCTAGGAAATCACACATGCAAAAGGTTACCTACGAGTATTCCCACTGAAGCTGCTTGATCATGCTTTCCTTCCTTAATCCTCGCTTTCCTTTACTTTCCTTTCCTCGCTTTTCCTTCCTTGATCCAAAGTTAGAGTCATCCAAGAAAACTCTAAGTGACCAAGAGTGAGAGAGAGAGAGAGAATAATGAGAGAGCTCCAAACTTGAACTGACAAAAGGTTACACTGACCAAGCTTCACTAACCAATCCTGCCAACTGATCCTCAGAAGCCTTTTTATTAATGAGGCCTCTAATTTCTTCATTTTATATTATTTTCCTTCAATTTCCTCCTCACATGCAACCTATGACCTTTCACCTTACTTTTCTCCTAATTTCCTTTATTTTCATCAATAAATGTGCCAAAATTCCTTTGCCTTTGCCAATTTCCTTAACCAAAAACACACATCCAATGATGCCCACTAGTATATCTTTGCCCGAAATTCATCTTGGAATAAGTGTTCCTTACCCATGGTCTTATTTTTGCCTTTATTAACTTTTATTACATGAACTTTTCGCTGGGGATGTTATAGTGGAGGCTGTCGAGAAGGGTCCACAAACATTAGAGTGGACTCTCTCCAAGATTGCATTTGCTTTGTTTTCTAAATCATGGAATGTTGATTTTACATACTTCCCCAAGGTACAACCCTTGCACACATTTTGCTGCTCAAGTGATCTTTTAGGGAGGCTAGTGGTTATTTGCTGCATAATTTTAAGGGCGCCATGGTGAAAATGGCCAAATCTCTTATGCCAGAGTCCATCGACATTGCGACTTTGCACTTTCTCTGCCTTAAAGCTTAATGAAAAACAATATTCCACATTATTTTTATACATGTTATTCACACGAACCTCGATCCACTTCACTTGCCCAGTAGCTATGTGTCTCAGAAAGGATTTCCCTTTACTGAAGATCACATCATAGCCACGGTCTTCCAAAACTGCTATACAGATGAGGTTATTCTTCAAGCCTGGTAAAAACATGACATCTTTGAGGAAAACATGGGATCATGACTCCCTCTTAAAGGTTATTGTACCAATCTCGATAGCATTGTACCTTCCATCATCCCTAAGCTCAATATGCATATGGAGATATTTCTCCTCCAAGTCACCAAAAACATTTCTACACCATGTCATTTGGAATGAGGAACCTGAGTCCAAGTACCACACACTCCTCATCATAGTGATATCCATGCATGTGATCAAGGTAAAGTCTAGCTCGAACTGTTAAGCCAATGCTTCACCTACTTATCCTCCCGAGTCCTTCTTGCTAGACATTTTGGTTGGACACTTTGCAACATATTGCTTGAATTCATGACAGTTGAAGCATACTATTTTGGACAAGTATTTATTCTTTCCCCATTGGCTGGATTCTGGTTTGTTTTGAGATTTCTTCCCTTTTCCCTTCTTTCCCTTTCCAACCATGCAAAATTTTCTTCATCCTCTCCCTTGGATGAACTTCCATCTCGGGTATTTCACCTGATTTCTTCTTGTACCAAATCAGGCCATAAGAATTCCCAATTCAATAATTTCTTGTTCTCGTTCACCAAGTATTGGTAGTTATTCTAGATTTTTGGAAGGCCTAGAAGAGCTAGGATCACTAGGTCATCTTCTGCAACATTCACACCAACCCCTCCAAGCTCATCCCAAAATTGTGTAAATCTGGTGAGATACTGCGGAATAGTATCATTCTTTTGCATCTTAATGTTTTGAAGTTTTCCTTTAAGGGCCAGTTTTTCTATGGTCACTGCTATTCTCGAATAGCTCAGTCAATGCCTTCCACATTGCGAAAGGATTTTATTTGCCATGGAGATCTGAGACAATGTGGTTTATCACTCCCTCTAGGATAATTCTCCTCGCCATGGGTACATCTTTCTTCCATTGAGCTAGGTTCTAATCATTAGATGATCTTGGTTTTGGAATGTATGTCTTGAAATATTCCAACAATCCATTGTCATCAAGAATTGCCTCCATGCAATCCTTCCTGGCAATGATTCAAGTTGCCTTCCAAAGCATACCCTAATCTCAGTCCATTGAAGGCCATTCTCCCAACTTTAAAGTTCACCTGCTAAAATGAAGCTACAAATTCGAACCTCTTGAAGAAAAACTTTGAAATTATTGTTCTAATGTGAATCCTACTCTAATACCATGTAGAAATATGGTGATATAATTGCAACTGCTCAATAAATTTAATCTAAATCAAGAGACACAATTCTACTCTATTGCTTTGCAGAAATTAATTCATAGTTTAGAACAACATTCACAAACATGCATCAATCACATACACAAGTACATATATTTATCTAAGGGAAACAAATTGGTAAAAAACCCCTTAAGCCTACTTGCATTAACTGGATGAAGATATAATGTATTATAATTGCTTGCTTGCTCTGAGCTCAACTTGCAAGTGAATAATTGTTCTCTCTGCTCAATGAAAATATCTGACCTAAACTTAGTCAATTTTTGCCTCCACCTCAGCTCCTATTTCCTTGTGAAAATCCTGAGGAAATTGGCCCCTATTCTTTAGGAATTTCCTCCAAATTGATTGCACAATTCCCAAGGATTGATCACTGATTCCATGCAACACCTATACACTCAAAACTAGTCTACAACCGATGTTACACTTCCTTGGAATCTCCATGACGTATGAGAAATTCAAATTCCTTGCACACATGAGATATTTTTGTTTGATTGATCAGTTAACTAGATGATCTTTGAGTTATATTGTTGTCCCATTACACAACTTACCTCCAACTAGTTATATTAACTATTATAACTAGTTTAACTGAGTACAAATAGAAATAAATGAGCTATATTGCTACGAATCAGAAATCAACACATGCAAATTGAACTCCAAACCCACTAACTCGAATTTACTGAGCTAACTGAGTGATAAGAGCCATGTCACATCAATTAACTACCTCCAAGTTGTCTGCTGATGTGGAAATTTCGAATTTACTTAATTTGACCAATGCTAAGTCAAATTGAACCTTTCTTGATACACTTCTCAACAATTTTAAAGTTACTCTTCTCTAAGGTAGGGTTCATATCTACAAGAATATTGCAAAAGGAGTTGGTTATAAAAATGTGCTCGGTAAGTCTTCCATATGGTTACTTAATGCTTGGAAGAAGAAGTTTGGAATACTTTGGAATAAATATCAAGACTCTTCCACAAGATTACATGACTTAAACATGATGATATTGATCAACATTGAATATAATTTCCTGAATAAAGAAATAGAATTGATAATGAAAACTCCAAGAAAGAAGAAATTACAGCTTGCTGGTCAATTTGTTCCACGGGCACTTTGATTGCAAGTGATTAACATGGAGAAGAATCTTTGGTAAAAGATGAATATAGATCATGCAAAAGGATGTTTATCTCAAAAGTAAGAAAAATCCGAAGAGGCCATCATATTGAGGTAGTTTTGATATTGATGTTCGTTATCTAGTTGACACATGTTTTTGCTACCTAGGAGGATATTGCATAAATTCATAATGGAAATTGAGGCAAGTACATCTACAATTTTTGGTCTTGAAATCAATGGATATATAGATTGGGTAGTTGGATTTGTTAATCTATATGGTCAATATGTCTACATCATCTTGAGATTGAAAGGTGGCAGTTCAAGAAGATAACCCGATGACAATGAATATCACTTTCATGTTTAGAGGGAGCTATGATTAATCTCTATTTTGGAAGGTTCAATATAATACCTTTATTTGATAGAGGAAAATGATTTGAAAGGCTGATGGCCTGAATCCTATCATACTTTGGCTCCAATACATTAAAAAAGGTGAAATATCAATTTCATGAAGATACAAAAAAGAGGAGGAGCCATGTAGCTACTTGAATATCTCCATGAAGGACTAGTATCTATTGTATTGATGAAGACACACTAGAAAGGTTCCCAATTGAAAGGAAGCAAGATAATCTCCTTTATGCCTAAGAGGGAGTAAGAAGTATCCTTAAATATTGAGAAGGAGAAATGATATATTTCCAAATCAAGAGGGAATGAGGATATCCTCTCTTGGTTGAGAGGGAGTGATTTTAGGAATAATATTCTCCTCTTCATGTGTCATGCACTAGGACAAGACTAATAGTCATACGTCTAAGTGAAGACCATGGAGGGAGAATGGTGGATGAAAGGATTGAATAAGTATTTGACATTACTACTCCTTGAGGATATAGAATCCAAGATAGGAAGTAGTCTAGTTGAACGTCACTATTTAAGGATTGGACAGGTATCCAAGACAAGAGTGGTTCAAGAGGACCGATATTCTTCAAGGATTGGGAATCCAAGATAAGAATAGTCCTAAAAGGAAATACCTAGTGAACATTCAGATGGGGTATGTACCTTGAAGAAGTAGTGTGGTGCCTCACATAAAGCCTCCCAACATGATGCTCTAATATAAATATAGATTGACAAGTTAAGGCCTTACTACGTTGACAATGTTGGTTATGATGTTGATGCTTAAAGATGGTTTACCAATCCAACTCTTCTTGTAAGAAATTTTTAGTTTGAGAATATTCTTGTACCAGTTGTACAATTATGAATACCTCCCTAGTTAAGAGGGAGTGTTGGAAAATGTGACTAGTTTCAATCTTCATAATTGTCATTGTACTCATGTCATTATGTATATCTTATGTTACAAGAAAAAGAAGAAAGAAGAATATTTTCAAGGAATGGGTTCCATGCTCTATTTGTATTGATCATCTAGGTCAAGCACTCATTTCATGCTCCTAGGTTTTCTCTAGTCAAAAGAATATTTTTCTTGAGTCAAAAGAGCCTTTTTCATTTGTATAAGACCTTATTGGGTAAGTTGTAACATGTAAAATATATTATTTTTATGTCTAGAAATTCAAAAGGACCTCCAAGAATAAGTCAACCCATCCAGTGACAAGTCAGCCTAGAAGAGGTTATTCGACCTCCACAGATGTGTATATATAGAAGCAACTTCAACCTCATTTGACACATATTCAATCTGCAATAATAAGAAGTTTGATTTGAAATAAGGAACAATAAGGAAGAGTGAGTGAAGGCCTAGGAGAAGGGTGCATCTCAAGAAGAAACCAAAATTTGAATTTTGTGACCATATTCTCTCACACGTGTGAAGCTTTTAGCTTTTCTACACTTGTTGCAAGACCAAAAATTGTAGGTTGAAGTTGTTGACTTGGATAAGAGGGCTGAAACTCTGATTTGACCTAGTTAGACTCTTGTTGAATTTGAAGACCTTGAATTTCTTAAGGAAGGATCTCGTGGAAGGTTGACACGTGCTATAAAGAAGGGTTTATGTTATTCCAAGGGGATGAAGTTGCAAATCTGAAGTAGAAGGCCGAAATTTGGAAGAGAGGAAGATTTGAAGAAGTTTAATCTTTGTTGACTTGGTCAAACTTTTAATTGTTTGGAAATAATTCTTGGAAGGTTGACTTGGTGAATGGAGGAGGTCTGTACTTTGGTATTTGGGTCTTGGTTTTATCATTTGATAACATTATATAAGAAGAGAAGAGATTCTTTCTAGGTTTTCACCTAGGAGGGTTTTTTCCCTAGCTTGGAGCCTACTTCTTGTGCCTATTGTCTTTATTGTTTATGCTCTTGATAATTGTTTGATGAAAATATCTAATAAAGAATAACAAGAAGATAACTAAATTTCACAATCTTTTATTAATCTTAAGGAGAATTGGCTTAAATAGTTTCCCTATTAGATTCTCCAACACCCTTCGGGTTCAAGTGTGAGAGTGTCTCTCTATTTCTTCCTCTGAGAATGAATATAGCTTCAGATGGTCAGTAGTCCAGTTTCACAACTTTGTGGTTGGTATCTAGCCTAGTTAACGAGGTCCTCGTTTGCCCGTGGATGTTTTTATCCCTTAGCTGATTATTTGATGTTCCTAGATGTTTTGTGGCAGTCACCTATGTCTTGGCTTTGTTGTATGTGATCTTTTTCTTGGAAGGCTTGCATGCCTATTCTGTGATGTGGCTATGGGGTAAATGTTGGTCTTAGTTATCAACTTTGTAATGACTTCTGGGTTTTGTTTAGGATGGGATTCTCTAGCCTAGTTTTGTTTTGTAATGTTTAATGTGGAAATCTAAATCCTTGGGGAGAAATATAGAGAACAATGTATACTGGATATGTAATTTTTTATTAATACAAAGCTTCAATTTAAAAAAATGTATTATAATAAATAAATTCATAGATTTCTTTACCTTTCTACTAACAAGAACAAACCTTCATAGGTTGAAGATGACTTTTACTTACTTGGTTAATCATAATGTCTAGCATGGCTGTCAATTTAGCATGGTTAATGTTTGAATACCTCTTAGCTTTCTATATTTGATTGCCTCACATTAACAAAGGTATCAATGTGAAGTGAAGGAGGGGTACATGTTCTTGGGCTTAGACGTCATTTGCAATTATTTTGTATATATGGTTAGAATTTCTTAAGTCTTTGTTAAGTTAATAAATTAAAATTTAAAATAATAATATAATAATTTAAAAAATAAAAATAAAATAGTATTATTATGATGTCATTTTTAAATTTTGGTTCTTTTAAATGGTAAATTGTAGTCATATTATGAATTTGTAATATTATTTTGATAAAATTGGCATGATTTTGAGTCGTATCAAATTTTCATGCATTTTTAGTTGATTTTATCAAGGATTTATTAAAAATATGCATTGTGTGTATGCATTAAATTTGGGATTTAATTTCACAATCAATAACTACCTAGAATAGATACCTTTAATAATAAAAAAATGATAAAATTAATCATTTTCTTTTTTCCTTCCTAATTTATTAACTCTCATTTTATTATTTTAATTTATCTTTATTATTTTTCTTACAAAACCCACTTTAGATCTTAAATTTCTCCTCATAGATTGAAACTCTAAGTAGAGTTGGGTTTCATTAAGGATCCCAAAAGAATCATTGTGAAGCCTAAGACAAGCACTCATAGGATAAAATAGTAGAAAAAAAATCATAAATAAGAGAAATAATATGTAGACACTAACTAAACCTTTTTTTAGCTTGCTAGCATGAATAAAAGAATAAGTTATTGAAAAAGAACCATCCAATACATCTACATTGAATAAATTTTGGCAAAATTTGGTGGAACATCCCTTTAATAGGTTGATCAAGAGCATAATGATTCTATACATCTGACCAACAACGACAAAAACAAAACAAATGCAATAACTAAGTGGTGGTGATTGGTATCAATTGGCCAAAGATAAGGAGTGTGCATGGCTGAGATGAGTAAGAATTGTAATTAATATCTAATCCTCCCACCTAAAGTGTATCTTGTGGTTCCTTCCTCCAAACATACAATTTTTAATATCATAGGATTGGTTCAAAAAATGAACCTAATATTGTTGTGAATGATGTAAAATTTACCCCATCCATATGTTCTATTTTTAAATGTAAAACATGATATATGTTTTTCTTTTGTGTGACTCTCCTCAAATGGTTGTCTCTCCTTTTTAGACAAGTACTTTTTTTATTTTATTTATGTTGAAATATTATATTTTGTCAATTTATTAATTTAGGCTTTGCATTGTGAATCATTGCATCAATAAGAGTCTAAATTTTTTGGCACTAGGTTTCATGACATTTGGAATAGATTTAGAGTAATTCTATAAGCATCATTTCCAAAGAAATCTTTAATCTATATATTGTGAAGAAAATTCAACTATTTTGTACTTTGATAGTTGTGAAGACACTAGGTATAGTATGTCACTTTAGTTCAAAGGTCGATCCAAGTTTTCATTTTCCTCCAACTGATGTACTAATCTATGTTTTGTTAGAATATTATTGATGAATTGTTTAGTTCCTCTTGCAATGAATTTGAGTCTTATCCATAGTCACTATTAAAAAGAATATTCAAATGCTTGATATTAGTGATAGTATAATTTGCAGAAGCATTGTGATGTTATTCATTAGATTTTGGTTTTTTCAAATGGTTAATCTTAGTCATATCATAAACTTAAAATATTGCTTTAATAAAATTGATATGATTTTCATTGAAGTGTATTGGAATTTTCATGTATTTTGAATTTATTTTGTGATGTCTTTACTAAAATGTTCATAAAATTTGAGATTTAGATTTATAATAAGTAAGCATCTACATTTGATACATTTAATAACCCTATAAACAAATAATATATAATTTGATAAAAATATAAGTTTTCTCTCTTTCCCTCTAAAATTTTGAACTCTCATTTCATTATTTAAACTCTTACCTTAATATTTCTCTTACAAGGTCCATTTTAGAAATAGAAATTCTCTTGATTAGTAGGATAACATAACAACATTTTGGTTTCTCAAAGTCACCCTAATTAGTTAGGTTGGGATTATTTTGGTTTTATATTTCATTATGGTGGGTTGGGAAATAAGTTATAAGAAAGAGTTCATCCCTAGCATAAACTACTTTTATACTATCGTGATTCATCATTCAACAAAAGGAATAATATTATAGAGCTTATTTATAATTCTTTTAAAATGGAGATTTAAAACTTGACTATCCATTTAATCGTAAACAAAAAGGGTTGAAAAAACAATACACTATCAACCTACAACCAATAACTTTCCCATGGAGTTATTTTGCCATTGACTATTTCTAGATCTACAGAACTCTACATACAAGTTGATTTTTCACCAAAAATAGTAAACCATCTTATTTTTTGAGACACATTTGCTATTATGTTACTATTGTGTTCATGTATTGTTTTTCCTTGTTTTTCCCTCTAGATTGTTCTATATTTACTAGTCAATCTTTGGTTTTCTTGTCCCCATATTTAACATGCTTGAATGAACATTTGGTCTACCCCAACTTTTCATTTTGTAGAAGAAACTATTCCTTATTTTCACAACAAAAAAAATATAAAAGTGGCACATGTCTTCACTCAATCCTATTGTGGGGTAGATTACAAATGTTGAACTGAGTGAATACAATCTATCCTCAAAAACATGGTAGTTACTTGTGGTTTATCTTTGATATTCTTAGTTTCATGACTTTTATTTATTAAATTAGGAGCAAGCCAAGGTTTATTTGAATACATTTTTTTAATGTGAAAACTTGTCCTACATTTGCTTTTGTGCATGAATATCACTTTGGCTTCTTTCTTGTTTGAAATTTTAGATAAATGGACTAAGCTTAATTTTTACTATATCAATATGTTTCATAGTGAGTGTCAATAGCGTCCCTCAAATTTATTTTCTTTTTGCTTCATCTTACTTGAGTTTTCTCATACAAAAAAGAGAATCTAAAACTATTTGCTTTAAAGCATATTGTAACAATGAGCTTTGATTTGGTTACAAACTATATATACTTGAATATAGATTTGGTCCCGAAATGAGAAAATGCTTGTATTATTTTGATGTAATAGGATCTATATTTTCTATATATCACGATTTCAATTGTGATGTAGATAACTTGATGGGGATTTAAATGATTGGATGTGGGAGCTTTCTAGCCAAGTAAGGGAGAGAGGCAATGGAATATGGTGACATACTCTTACCATAGACATAAGAGCCATCACACTTGTTGAACAAGCATGAAACCCCCAAATCCTTTGTTTCATTTGTCTTAGGCTACAACCATATCCATATTCAAACCAAAAAAGAAGAAGAGAGAGTTAAAGACTTGAAATTAAAATAAAATAAACCAAAACTTAAGGTATTTTTCCATCAAACTAGAAAAAGTTTAACCTCTTGTAAAGCCCAAAAGTGAGTAGTGGTTTCTCATAATTTCATTGAACTTCCACATAATACATGCTCTGATAGGGCTACAAATTTGGTTGTTTCTAACAAAAAGATCATCATTACTCTTTAGTGTATCATATGTGGATCTAGAAAAATGAAACTGTCATTGGGCCATTTTTCAAGTTCTAAATCAAAAATCAAAACATAACTCAAACTCCTTTTTTCCTATAAATGTTTTCCCAAACTCCATAATGGGATTAATCTAGCACAATGTGACCTTAAGTTATTGATATAATCAATTCCTAAAACCAAATCCTTTGATTCATTTCTTCTTAATTTTCTTAAACCATTTATTATGGTGATATCCATATTTGTCTTAATGTCTTCTTCTTCAAACCAAGATTATTTTTTTCTAAATCCATATTCACTTTGCAACTTCAAATGTTATTCTTCATATGCATCTATTTAGGCAGTGTGTGTGTGTGTTTTTAGAACCATGCAATTGTAGTTTTTAATCATGGATGGTACCAAACATAAGACTTTGTATTGATGTACACACATATGAAAGATCATTTTGTTACATTATTCATGGACCCCATTCAATGGATATTCTATTAATTATCCATGAACCATTCAACAAAATCATGTTATCTTTAAACAATGTATCATCCCATTTCTCTTCAGCGTTCCCTTTCTCCTACTTCAGGGGTATACTAGTTCCTATCGTGACTTATTTGAATTCCTTGGCTCCCTTATGGCTAAACCACACATTCAGATCAATTTATCTATTTTAAAGGACAATGTGTAACCAAGATCTTGACCTTAACCTAGGCATTATTAAGAGGCTACGATTCTTATTATCATGGTGATTGCAAGTGTTATATGAGTTATTATCATAAAGACTATAAGGCTATCAACATTAGGACTATAGATTTTATAGGTATTCTTAGCATACATATCATAAATTATGTAAGTTATTAATATATGGATCAAAAGGTTCCTATTGGTTTTAAAATAAAAATTATAAAGATGATTATTTTAATATATACATATTATTGTTGTTGTTGGGTGTGCAACATGATAATCTTCCTAATCCAGAGGTCTTGTTTCAGCCAAATGTATACCCTAGGAAGATTGTACACCCCTCCATGCGGGGGGGGGGACCTGGCCCCCCTCGCTGGGGGGTCTGGGGGCCAGTGGACCCCCGACAGGGGTTCAGGGGTAGTGCCCCCGAAGGTAAAAATAGATGAAAAATTACCTTGTAAAATATTGTAACTTCGTAGTCAATCTGAGCCATTCATTAGGCAGATGATTTGACAGTAGAAGTTATGTTAATTTATGGTTTTTCCCCTACAAAGAAATCCTTGATTTATACGAGGGAATTGTATTGTGACTCTGTATTATAATTCTATGCGGGAAAGAGAGAGAGGAGAGGAAATTATAGCAAATCTTTAGGTTGTATCTCTTCATTTTGCTAGATAATATAAAAGGAATGGTTGGTTTTTTCTCTGTGGAGGTAGCCCAAATTGGTTGAACTACGTATATTTGTGTCTCTCTTGTTTTATGCATTTTCTATGTTTCTCTTTCCACAATATTTTATGTGTTCCATTGCTCTGTAAAATCTAATTTTCTAACAGTTGTTATAGAGATTATAAGTATGCTAATAGGTATATCTATTTTGGAATAAGGCTTCTACAATTTTAGTTTAATTATCAACATGTTAGGTGGATGGTAGATATTTAACCTCCATGGGATATTCTAGAATATTCATGGTGGTATAGACAAACCAAAGGTTGAGATTTATCTCCAAAGTAGTTATGCCCGCTTTGCCCTTTTAATTAAATTTATTAATTGAAAAAAATGTTATATGAACAAGTGTCATATGAAGTGATTTATGGTTTTTTTGGCATGTGGTATTGATAATTCATGATATTGGTCCATGGTATTGTAATAAAGTTTATTTACAGATTAAGAATCTCCATGGTAAAGTTGGGGTAAATATCCATGGTTAAGAATATTGTTCCATGTTTTTTTTTTTTAAATGTATACGTGTTTAACTTATATATTAATACTTTTAATTATTTTGCTGAGAGGTGCTTTCTAACCCAATATGGAAGATATGTTGTACCATCATGTCCTCTCCTGTCTTGTTATGTTATGTAAACATTTTGACATGTTTAAATTACATAAAACTAAAAATAAACACAAAATAAAATAAAATAATAAAATTAATAATTATAATTATTAATAAAACATTTTGAATTGGTAAAATAAAATTTAAAAATAAAAATAAAATGAATACTTATAATTATAATTATAATTAATAATTGAACCAACTTAGATCCATCTTAACTCTAGATCTGCTAAGCACTGGGATCAAGTCTGAGGTGCAAACCTCTTTTAGAGTGAAAAGAGATGTGATCCCTCTTGGCGCATAATAGATCTAGAGTTAATAATTGCCCTGAGAGGCACCATCCAACCCATTATGGATGAGATGTTGTAATGACATGTCAAGTTATGTTATGTAAACATTTTGATAGGGTCAAAATACATAAAGACTAAAATAAAAAAATTAAATTAAATCAAATAATTATTAATCATTAATAATTATTGCACCGAGATGCGCTCCAAACTAGTGTGCAAGAGATTTTGTAATGTCTTGTCCTATTATGTTATGTAAACATGAAAATTAATCAAATCAAATTAAATGAAATAATTATTAATTGTAATTATTAATTATTAATAATTAAACTAGCCTATATCCATCACAATTTTCAATCTATCAAGCATTCAGAGGGATAAAATCTCCTCAATTTTTTCACTCAAAAAACAAGATTGCACCTTGAGAGATTTGATCCCTCTGGGCACTTGATATATCCTGAAATAAGATGGATCTAGGCTGGTTTTTGTGCCGAGAGACACTCTCTAGCCCAGTATGGAAGAGATGTTGTAATGTGTTGACCTATTATGTTATATAAACATTTTGACTTCGTCAAATTACATAAAAATAAAATGAAATAAGATAGTTATTAATTATAAATATTAATTATTAATAATTAAACTAACCTAGATCCATCTTAATTCTAGATCTATCAAGCATCGAGAGGGATCAAATCTCTCTAGGTGCAAATATTTCCTCAAGTTTTGCACTCAAAAAAGATGCTTTCACCTTGACAGTTTTGATCCCTCTCGGCGCTTGATAGATCCAGAATTAAGTTGGATCCAGGCTAGTTTAAAATAAGTTATAATTTAGTTATTTTTTTTATAGTTTTTGCGCCAAAAGATGTTGTACAACCCAGTATCCGGGAGATGTTGTAGTGTTCGTAAATGAGTGTAAACATTTAAATGTCGACTCGATATAGAAAATATGTAGTGTCCATAAAATTAAGTATTAAATCAAATAATGATAATAATAAAACATAATTTCGGCTCAATTAAAAAAATTACTAAAAAGTAAAAAGTAATAACAATAATAACTCAATTCAATTCGTTATATTGTAATTTTGTTTTTATCAATAAAATTATAAATAACTTTATTCCAACAAAAAGTCATAATATCCATATCACATTAAAATAAATTTAAATATAATGATTCATATTCATCACCGTGATATTTTAGAACATATAATTAATAAAAATATAAAAACTTAATAAATTTAATTAATAAATGTATAATTATAAGCTATAAATATTGTATATAATATAAATAATAGCTAAAAATTGAGATCTATTTGACCTCTATGGGGGTGGATGAGCAAATGGAATTGGAGTTCAAGGGGTGCCTGCCACCTCACCAACTCCTGAGATCATTAAAGTGGGGGGTGACATGGCCTACCATGCCCCCCCACTCCCACCCCCCATGCATGATACATGCAATGGGTATATCAATTGGACAGATGGAGTGTTGGATTCCTACAACCTCATTCATAGTGAATATGTTGTGAGGCAAGATCTTGTGCGATGCGAGTTGCATCCCCTTAATGTAGGTGGAATTAATAGACACCTTTGTGAGCCTGGATTTGTGGAATTATTCTGTAGGGCAGCATAAGGTTTGGGGAAGAATTTGGAAGCTGGATACTTGAATTGGAATGATGATTTATGTTTTAAATTCATACCCTGCAATGAAAATGTTCATATGTCTCAAGGAATACACATGAACAAAGGCTATATTGGAGCCAAAGGGGTTATTGGATTTTCTTGTTTAATAGTAGTTAAAGGAAATTGGTTAGCTTCTACAATTGGCCAGCGGAATCTAGTGGTGTGGAATGTTGACCTTGGTTCCTAGACATGGTTAAATTTGGTTCACCTACAAGGTCATAGAGAGGTAATTTTGGGACCCTAGTTTCTTGTGTACTAATTTTCTATCGGGTTGTTTTCAATATGTTCTAAGGTATTTTCTTCATTTACAGGTGGGGAATGCAGACACTTTCTCTATTGTGAATTGGGGGGTTTAGTTATTCTGGGAATGAGAATCATCTCTTGGGCCAATACGTATTCAACCAAATAGTTTGGTATCTGATTTATTGAGGCTCAGGTTTCTTGTTTTATTCCCCTCCTTGTTCTTTTATGATTTGATTGATGGGGTAGTAGGGACTATTGTACATTTCTAGCTTGAGGAAGGTGGTGTGAGACTATATTTTCCAGGCTCCTATATCCCTTGTATGCATTAAGGGGAGGGTTTTGATGTGGCTTTAGGGGCAGTGGTTCAGTTGTAATTTGGGGAATTGTGGGGTGTCACTATTGGTTGGAGATACTATGTCGTGACAACGCAAACACAATCATTGTGGAGCTAGGGATTGTGGCCAACCTAGTAGGTTTCTTAATGAGATCCTAACTCAGGAGGTGATAATCACATACCATGCAACAACCTCATTAGGTACACAAGCAAAGATTCAACGACTAGAGAGAAATGTCCATCAATAACGATATGCCTTTTCCAATACAAAATAGCTTTCCAACGATATATATGTCTACAAATGGCCTCCTAGAATGAGATGTAGATCCAGTAAAAGTTGGTCTTGCAAAATTCAAAGAAAAGAAAAATCTCGGGAGCCTGGAAGGTCATAAGCCTGAAAGCCCAAAACAACATTAAGCTAGGGTAGCAAGTCTGGAAGCTTGAAATCCTAGAAGTGGAACCTCATAGTTATTTTTTAATTCATAAGGGATGACAGGGTAGTGGGCTAGCAGGGGATGTCAATTTACAAGATCTTGTAACATATATTTTTCCAAAAAATAGTGGAGGATTATGGCACGATGAGCCATGTTGGAACCCCAAAATTCAATAATGTCCTTATAATTAAAACTATGGAAAGCGTCGGGATTGAGGGCTTCAGGCATTAAAGTTGGCAATAGGTCACATGCACATAGAACCATTTACAAAGGAAATCACTTGAAAAACCAAGGATCTCTCTCTGCTCTGATAGGAGAGATGGCAACATATTATTGGACAGAGATGAAATTAGCATGAAATAATGTTGGATGTGTGTCAAACAATTTTTTTGTTTTCGAATACCCAAAAGGCCCATATATGAGTGACATGTGGAATGATCATAGGTCGACACGTGGCATGGATGACATCAACATGACCTCACCCCGACAACATACCCTATAGGGTCAAAATCCCACGAGTGCATGAAAATCAATCATAATCAACGGTGTAGATCATCTCCAACATATCGAATGGTGAGCGACAACACGAAGTTTACCAAAATTTAACGAACAAGGTGGTCCCGGAAGGTGGTTTCACAAATTGCAATCTACAACTCAGTTATTCCAGGGGCACTCTCCCCAATTTCAGGAACCACCGAGGGTAGTTTTTGATACCACCATGGTATTGTGTGGGACCCTCAATTTTCACTTTCCCTTGTTACTCTACAGGTCACAAGACCCAGTCACATGAGGAAAACCCTCAACACTTAAGGCTAGAGGAGCTAAAGGATTTAATTGGCGGATTTTTTCAACATTTGCGTTATAAAGGAAAAAGGCCTAAGGAAGCTCTATTTAGGAGTAAGGTTATTTTCAGTGGTAGTGACAGGTTAAAAGGCCTTGAGGTTTGGCATGGAAGGATGGGATGGAAACTAATTCTAATAACGGCATGGAAGAACGGGTTGGCAGCTTGATTTGGTAGGCATAATGACTTGGAGTGCCAAGAGAAACACATACAATTAAGAGGCAGATCTACAAACTTGATTTTGATGGGACTACCTATTAAAGGCAGTTTTGGCAGAACGACTTGGAGTTCCAATAGCGACATGGATGAGTCAAAAGTTATTTTTGAGACAATTTTGGCGGAACTACTTGTTTAGTTGGAAGTTTTGGCAGTGAAGCCAAAGATATATTCTGCCAAATTTAGCAAACCACATTTAAACTTGTAAAAGCCCCAAATTAACGAAAATAAGAATAAAAACTCGTAGAATAGGTTTAGAACAAAAATATCAAAATCCTGGGACTTGGAGAGGGTCTTAAGAAAAATTTACGAGAAAAATTAGAATAATGGAGTGAGCTAAACAAAAGAGAAAATATATATAAAAAGACCATGCAACAGATCAAAGAACAAGATAACTGAAGATTGAACCCAAAAATATCAGTCTGAAATTCTTTAAAAGCAGAATTCGAGAAGCATAGCAAAAGGGGGGTAGATCAGAGTGTGTGGATGAGAGTTGTTGGTGCAGTGTGATGCATAATGGTGGTATGCATCAAGGGTGAATCAAAGACCAATATTGGTATCTGAAAGGTGTTTCAGAAATTGTTGCTGGTGTATAGATCTTGGTGTTTGGTATTGGTAACCAGAGATTGTTGAAGGTGTTTGTAGCGGTAATCAGAGATTGTTGAAGGTGTTTGCATCTGTAATTAGAGATTATTGAAGGTGTTTGTATTGTGGCTTTGGTGAGAAGTTGGAGGGAGAAAAATTCACTTTTTTATGAGGTAATAGGTCTACTCGTTCTAGTTTGAAAGTGAATGAAAACTGAATCAACAAGGCCAACAAATGGCAGCTTGCAAAATAGGGGTTGGAGCTCCTTCCAGTGGATACTGGTAAAAGTTTGGGGGCAATAGTCCCTTTCAACACAAGAGTCCCTTTCAACAGAGATTGATTAACGAGCAGGGGAAAGAGTCCCTTCTAGTGAGTACTTGTAAACGAGCATAGGCAAAAATCCCTTTCAGTGGTAGTTGATAAATGAGTAGGGATATAATTTCCTTTCAGTAGTAGCTTATAAACGTACAAGTGGTAACTTGTGGGGCATTGATGTAATCAAGTTGAAATGTGTAATAAAAGGAAGATTAATGTCTTCTGTTTGTATTTCTCATGTGCTTATGATATTATTTTTCTCATGATTGAGTTGTGTTACTGATCCATGAACTATTACTAAAGTGATTGAAAAGTATAATTTGTGAAAAATTGAGTAATTTGGTCACACTACTTATTTACCCCCCGCTTTCAGTAGTGTCTTGATTTCCATTGTTTCTAATAGATACATGTGATGGTTTTATCAATTGGAGGATGGAGTGTTGGGTTCTTGCACCCTCATTCATAGTGACCCTGCTACATGACGTGCTCTTATGCCATGCTAGTTGCATCCCCCGAATGTAAGCGGGATTAATAGACACCTTTGTGAGCCTAGTTTTATGGAATTATTGTATGGGGAAGTATAAGGTCCGAGAGACGAATTTGAAAGGTGGATATTGGAAATGGAATGTCGATTTATATTTTAAATTCATACTTACAAGGTCATAAAGAGATAATTATGGGACCGTGGTTTCTTGTGTACTACTTTTTTATCCTGGGTCGCTTTTGGTCTATTTTGAGGTATCTTCTTTAATTACTAGTGGGGGATGCAAACACTTTATTTAGTGAAAATTGGGGGGATCAATTATTCAAGGAATGAGCACTATCTCATGGGCTGATAGGTATTCATCCAAAAAGTATGAAATGCTCTTAACCTGCAGATAACATCAGAATGCCAGATAATACCAAAGAAATAATGATAGAAATGAGACAAGCTGGAAATATTTTATTATGAGAAGCAAAAAATAATTTTTGCATGCCTCTTCGAAAGGGAAACCTTCAGCAGAGCAGAGCTCAACTACAACAATACTCTACGAGACTTCCCATTCTCTCTTGGAATATATATAGTTTCATGAGATCCAAAACCCTAACTACTCGTGGTCCCTTGCATAATGCGGGTTAACCACTTTATTTATTATCTATGGCCCATTTTTTCATTATCCTTAACTAAAATTACTAATGCAAGTCAACCACTTACAATCATCATTAAAGTTGTTAACCACCTATAGGATTTATTTACTAAACTAACTAATCATGACTCTTATAGGGCCCTTTGGGCCTATTACATTAATAAAGGGGTTAGGATCAGACCCTAACATGCCCTCCCCCTTCAGAAGAAGCCTTTCCCTCAAGGATGTAGATGTGGAAATTGTTGGAGAATAGTTTTTGGTTCCCATGTCACATATTCTGGTAAGGTGTCTTTCCATTGAATAAGTACTTCCTTAATAGTGTAGCTACGAAGATGCATTTCCTGTGAATCCATTACCATTTCTGGTCGGAGCCAAAGAGAACCTTCCTCATCCAATTTGGGCAGTATGGTCCAAACCTTGTAATTATGTCCCACTAATTTCTTGAGGCAAGAGACATGGAAGATTGGGTGGATTTTTAAAGTGGTTGGCAAGGCCAATTTGTAGGTGATTGAGCCAATACGTTGAATCACTAGATAAGACCTATAAAATTTGGGAGCTAATTCCTGGAAGCCATTTTCTTTGAGAGACGTCTACTTATAAGGCTGGAATCGATGAAACACTTGGTCACCCACTTGAAAATACCTTTGAAAGCGATGTTGGTTAGCTTGTTGCTTCATTTAGTTTTGAGCTCGATGGAGATTATCCTTTAGAGAGCGAGAGTTATGGTGTGGTTCTAAAGAAACTGATCAATTGCCTGCACTTTGGAAGATCCTAACAAATAACAAGTTGGTGAAGGTGGGAGTTGGCCATACACCGCCTAATACGATGTCATCTTGGTTTCTTCATTATAATTAGTATTATACCACCATTATAATAAAGGTAACCATTGCACCCATTAATGTTGTTTGTCTAAATCAAATCACCTCAGGTAGGTCTCCAAACATTTGTTTACTGCTTTAGTTTGACCATCCGTATGGGGGTGATATGTTGTACTCTCATTTGGAGCTACGTGCCATGTAGCTCGAATAGCTCTTACCAAATTTTTTTAGAGAAGGTTGGATATCGATTAGACACAATAGAAGTAGGCATGCCATGTAGTTTGAAAATTTGATCCATAAAGACTTGAACCACCAAGGGCACAAAAATGGGCATATTTGGAGAGGCGATCAATTAGGGGTATGCAGTTAGGTGCAGTGGTGGATAGGGTAATGCCCGACATTTTTGGCGAGAGAACAGTATCCTGAGAAGGTTGAAGAAGGGATAATAATAGGTTCCCATAGCTCCCAATACGTATACCTTAACTTAGATATTGGCCTGTCTTGGCTGGGCCTTGGTAAAAATAAAGTGCCTAAAAATAGATCTAGGAGAGCCACGGCCAGCCAGGAAAGCCACGGAGCCCTTGAAGGTATAATCCCAATTGAATCTTAATTTAGATATTGGCTTGTCTTGGCTGGGCCTTGGTAAGAATAAAATGCCTAAAAATAGATCCAGGAGAGCTACGGCCAACGAGGAAAGCCATGGAGCCCTTGAAGGTATAATCCTAATTGAATAGCCAAACTTGTCTGTAGTGAACTTGGCATCCATTGATATCAATCCTTCTGACTTTATACGTTTCGGCCAGCGAGGTCTATATCTGTTTTCCATCGCGTCCCCATAAAGAAATAAAAATCAGTTTGTAGTTGGCTGTGATTGATTAGATTTTAGAAAGGGAACATTAGATTTTAGAAAGGGAACATTAGATTTTAGAAAGGGAACATGCAGGGAGGAATCCTTGAATGGATGGCAATGGGAATCAACAAGGGAGGGAATGGGTTCATTAAACCTTAGAAGAAGAAAATGTTGAGGAAAGTGATGAACAATATTTGGTATTTCTGGATTTGATGGTTGATTGCTACTTACAGACTATGGTCATTTTAAGCACAAAATTCCTCAGTTTTAAACACAAAATTGCTTATAGACAAGTTGGGGCCTTGCATTTACGGTTAAGCATTCTCCAGGAATAGTTTATTTTTGACACAGATATTTCCCAAACCTTTGTTTTGTGCGTGTGCGTGAGTATCGATCCCTTGCTTTCACTTCAGCCCCCCAACCATTTCAAGGGTTCGTGGGCACCATACACTTCAGAGCCAAGGGCATTGCTGCTACCCAAGGACCTGCTCTAAACGAAATTTAGGGTATTCAAGGTCTCTTTTGGTTTTTTTCACATAAGTTTTTTATCAATTTTCTACAAGATTTTAGAGTATTTATCAGAAAATATGTTGCCACACAAAATGCAAAAATTCATTGTAATGGTAGGGAAATTTCCAACAATTTTACAATTTTTTTTTTTTTAACGGTAATTATTATAGAAATTCTACCATATAATTTTTTAATGGAAAATTTTCATTCTATTATATGATTTTTTGAATTAATCCAAGAAAGAAAGTTTAGATTTTATACAATGGAATGTTTATATAATTTCATTTTGTTATGTTTGGATATTTATATGATTTCATTCTGTCATGTTTGGATGTTTAATCTTTATAGGAAAAGTCTAATTATTTGCTTGAGGAAAATGTTTTTTCTTGGAAAATTATGTTATAGATGCCATAATATTTGGTGTTTTTTATAGTATTTTCTCACAATACAGGCCATATCTATAATAGCATATTTGCATGTGCGAAGAACAAAAATAAATAAACGAATAGCTTCTACCAAATATGAAAAAATAAGAAAATTAGATCTTAATATTCTAAATGTGTTATGTCGTGAACTCATTCTTTATAAAAGTTATTACAATTGGTAGTTTATAATGATAAATTTTCATTAATTTTCATTTTTTGACTCAATGTAGCGAACAAACACTAGAGGCATATTTGATGAGACTATTGAATATGTGAAAATTTTTTCAGGTATGTAGTTTGTCTTTGTTTTTCAATTTTTATATATATCTTTATTTTGACAATTAATTTTTTTTGGGTGAAACTATCTAAAAATTTAGTTCCTTTACATGAAGATATTGAATGTAATTTTTGAACATTTACATAGTTCATGCACATTATGTTTTTTGTTTGAAATTTATTTCACAAATATTATTTTTTAATTGGATTGATATTGAAGTTATTTAAATGGAAAACATGATATGATATGTGTATTTCAATTTCTGTACGTTAAATTTTATTATCTAATTTAATTGCAACAATATCTACCTTTATTATTTTATGTAAGAGAAATTATGAATATAATTTGAAGAGATTAAAAAATACTTACAAAAATAAATATTAAAACTCATCTGAAAAGCACTTTAAAAATAAAACTTTCATTAAAAAAATGCCACGGGAATTATTTTCGTGTAAAAGAAATTATGAATATAATTTTAAGAGATTAAAAAATACTTACAAAAATAAATATTAAAACTCATCTGAAAAGCACTTTAAAAATAAAACTTTCATTAAAAAAATGCCACCAGAAGGAGTAACGGTCAAATTTAACCCCTGCTCCACACAATGAACTTCTGCACAAGATTGTACAGATGTTCGTTGCACAAGACTGTACAGAAATTCGTTGCGCAAAGCCCCTTCTACCTAGATGGAGGAATTCCGCGGCATTGTTCGCGGGCCGGAAAAACTTTCTGACTTCCGTCACCGCCAAACACGATGTCAAAATTTTATGTTATCTGCGGCGATGGAGGTCAGTATGATGGAGGTCAGATTCGATGTGATGTTAGTCTCCATCCACCGGTTGCTAGTTAATGGAGTGGCGGCGGGTGGTTGAAGGCTTAGAAACAAATTTTCCATTCGAATTTGCAGGTTAAGCTCACTGAGCAAAACTTTGACATTGAGATTCTCCATTCTCCTAGACAGTGAAGCGCCTTTGTGGGCCACTGATATGTATTGAACGGGTGGGTTGTCTTTAACTGAGTTATGTAAGGTATATTTCTTTATGTTTTGTCCATCTCTGTATGGTGCTTGTAATTTCGCTCCAGATACACGCTTTACTGTATGGTTATCTATATATTCTATTAAAATTCTTCTGCAATTTATGTGATTGTTTTCAACTATGGTTATATATATATTCTATTAAAATTCTTCTGCAATTTATGCCGGATATCAATGTGATTGTTTTCAACCCTGATCTGGTTGATGTAACTCCATTTCTATGTTACAGCATCTTTTATGTAACGAGAATTTAGCCGCTCCAATTTTGTCTTCCATAGGATAACTTCTAGTTATCATGGAAAATTCTAGGATAACTTCTAAGATCATATATGGTTATCACAAGCTTGGATCACTAGACTATTATATTCTAAGCTTAATTAGAAAACGTATTTTCTCTTCTTGGAAAATGGCAATGGCAATGGCAATGGAATAAATACTACTTTTGTTGTCAAAGTGCAAACTGAATGTCAGATATTTGAAGTCCATTTTCCATGCTTTTTATTTCTAAAGTTTTAAGGATGGTTGTAATACTCTTTGCAGGATCATGTAAATGACGCCAGAAGGACTGAAAAAAGGTGAATATCCAATGATGATACGCTGCCAATTACATCATCTCATAAATGATAGTAAATTTGAAGAAGAGGAGAAAACTATGAACAATCATTTGAAGGGCAACCTTTGGAAAAGTTGGTGGAACAACTTTGGTATTTCTTCTCATTGAATGAATCTTTATACCAATAGTGTTTTGTCTCATGCAACGAGGTTGGTTATAATTTTCATGCCTATCGTCTCTACCTTTATAGAGCCATGCTGCAGATTTATTGGCCTATTCATTGTTGAAGAACATTTGAGCATGTTATTACATGGAAGACATTAATGTGAATTGTGGAATGTGTTTGAATATCGAATTAACCATTTATTGTTACAATCTTCATGGATCTAAATATAAGTTTTCGGATAACCATTTATTGTTACAATGTTCATGGATCTAAATATAAGTTTTTGGATTTAGAGTCATCTAGATACACGTTTTTATATTTAGAATTCATTAATAGTTGTTCTGCAAATTCCAATGGCATGCATGTTATGGTTTAGATTTGCTTAATCAATCTCTTTTCTTTGACAAGAATGAAGTAAATATTGATGATGTTAACTTGACTTTCTTACCTCTTGCAATGTGAAATTTTTATAGGTTTAAGCTCTTTTTTATTTACTGGTTTTAATTTTAATTTTTGATTAATTGAATTAACTTTCATTTTTTATCAAAATTTTCATTGTTTTATATTTTTATTAGTTAAATTAATATTTTATATAACTATTTGATATGGTTTTATAAGATATTTAACACCTAATATAGGTGAGATACATTTGTAATCTTTTAATTTTTAAATTAAAAACTAGTTTTTATTATATATGATTATTGTATATCAAACACAATTAACACTGAATATAGGTGAGATGCATTTGTAATCTTTTAAGTTTTAAATTAATAACTAGTTCTTACTATATATGATTATTGTATATCAAACACAATTAAAGATTTGGTTGTCTTTGAATATGTGATAATGCTATAAATGGAAGAAAGACAAAGGTTTCATTGTCTTTGAAGATTTCATTGTTATTGATTCAAAACTTTTTGTGCAAATAACAATGCATTACATAAAATACAACAGAAAAGAGGATGAGAAACATTCATCTAGAAAACAACAAATTAAGTAGGCAATAAGATTACTATTAGTAGCATGAATATGCACTTCCATGTTTCTATTTTAAACAATATTAGAATACATGTTTACATCATTAAATGTGTTTCATCATATATGAGATATGGTATTATGCTTACAAGTCAACAATGTCTTATTCTATTAGCCTTATTAGCTTCACCTTATTACATATTAATTGAAATTCGATTCAACACTATATAAACCTAAACAACATGGTTTAGTTGCCATTGAAAATTTTGTTACAAAATTTGTTCCTATTTAATGGGTGATAGATTCTTATAAAATTGCCCCACCAAAACTATAATCCTCAACAAAAACTCATTAATGATGGTGTTTGAGCACTATGTATGATACTTAATCGCTACTCATCCATACTCTACTTCAATATTTTCAATTAGAGAGTGCATTCAACAATAACATTGATTATAATGAAGAATTTATTATATGAATGAGTGATTATCCCTTAAAGATCACCATATTTTGGGGTGATGTAATATCCTCGAATAGAGATACCAAGAAACAACAATATTTTTAAAATGAGGGCACAACACAACCTAAAATTTTATTTGCATAAAAAAACTAGGAATTACAACTATGAAAATTACTTGCTAAAATGAACATAAATCTGAAATTGTCCTCTAAATTTTATCTCTAGATCGACCTCCAAGCTTAATGAATGAGTGCATCCCACAAAAGATGATGTGCTAGGGTCTCACAAATCGTAGCTCTTCCATTGAAACACACCCTTCTGAGTAGGGGGAGCCCATATGTCTCTCTGAAACAAGGGATATTGAACGTTATTAGACCTTAAGCCCAAAATTACAACAATATAGAATATAAACTCACAATTTATATCTCCTCAACTATCAAAGTGACCTTTTATAAATTATCCATGCAAGACTCTCGTCAACTTCCATGCATTTCAATTAACTAATGGTGAACTATGATGAGATGACCATGCACATGGCTAAAGGAAGTATACTTGAGTTCAATTGAAGTAGAAGTGGAGAGAAGAAGCATGTGTTTAGTCTAGTGGAGATACTATTATGTCAAGTGGAAGAGAAAAAAACATGCACCTAGTTAACTTGTCCACACGCTGAGTTATCTCCCTATGCATGCATGTGTCGTGGTTAACTCTAAGAAAAGTGCTAACTTGTTCCTAAATTAGTGCATGCATCTCAGTGCTCTTTATTTCACTCATGCATGTGCTCTAAATAACTCCCAATCACATTCAATCATATCCATGTTCATTAATCCTCGTGCATGCAACCAAACCCAATGTGGCTTTGTGTCCTTTTCCACTTGGGTAAGCCAAGGAAACTACAATTGATTTCCTATTCGTTTAATTGGTTTGAGATGGGGACATTATAGTCTTCCCCACCAAAAGAATGCTTGTCCTCAAGAATTTATAGATTGGGATGTTGAAACATCTCCTCACCTTCCCATGTTGCAGCCTCCAAGGAAAAGTTTTTCCATTTAATGGGATATTCTAAGATTACTTTATTTCTCAATCATTTCCCCTTGACCTATAGATTGGTCTATGGAATAGGTATCAATTTACCTTCATCCATGGCAGGTAACTCTGTTGACGGAGTCACATGCTACCCATGATATTTTTAGAAGCATGATACATGAAATACATTGTGAATCTCGCTTGTAGAAGGAAACTCCAACTCATACACTACTTCACCACTTCTCTTAATCACCTTGAAAGGCCCATAAAAATTGGGGTTTAAGCTTTTCCATTCCACTGATCTTCAGTGAAGATTGTCTATAAGGTTGAAGATGAAAAAAAATCATGTCTCCCACCTTGAAAGACCTCTTGATTAGATGGTGATCAACATAGTTCTTATGTGTTCTTGTGCAATCTGAATATTCTTTTTGAGTGTATTAAGGATATCGCGGTTCTCTTTAAACACTAAAATATTTTAGAGCTCAAGAATTAGAGAAGACCAAATACACAAAAGTAGAAGCTTCATAACCATACAATGATTTGAAAGGACTCATGTCGATGTTCATGTGATATGTAGTTTTGTAACAAAATTCTACAAAATGTAACCATTTTACCCATGCTTTTTGTTGTCCCGACACATAGTTCCTCAAGTAGCCCTCAAGCCATTTATTAACAATTTCTATTTGACCATTTGTTGAGGTTGATAACTAGTGCTATGATCAAGTTTTGTTCCTACCAACTTTATCAATTCTTGCCAAAAGGTGCTAATGAATATGTGATCCTTGTCACTTACAATCCTCTTAGACACACCATTAAGTTTGAATACATGTTCAAAAAATAGACCAAAAACTTGTGGATATTTACATTCAAAAGGCAACAGAATGAAATGAGAATATTTAATATTTAGTATGTCTGGCTACTGCAACAAAAATACAGTCCTTACCATTTACCTTTGGTAGCCCTGTGGTCAAATACATGAATATTTGTTCCCACTTTTGGTTGGGAATAAGAAGTGGTTCTAGTAGCCCTACAAGGAAGGAAAATTCAACCTTGTTTAGTTGGAATTCTAGGAATTCCCTCACATGATTGAGAACATCATCCTTCATACCCTTCCATGAGAACCTTTCACGAACAGAGTTGTATGTCTTAAAATAACTAGGGTGACCAACAAGCTGATTGTTATGAACAATGATTAGAATTTTGTTCTTAAACTTACTTTTGAGTACTAGATAGATTCTATTCTATAGATGGTCTCATTCATCACTTTATATCTTCCATCATCAATTTTACCTAATAAAATATCACAAGAATGTTGATTTTTTGCATATTTTTCTAGTATGTGATCTTTCTAAAAGGTTGAAATTTCTGAAAGTGAGAAAAATGAAGGATTTCTAGATAATGCATCAACAACAACATTATTCTTCCCCTTGATGAATTCAATGTCAAAATCAGACCCTTGTAGCTTACTTAACCATCATTTGTCTCTCATTTAATCATTTTTTCTCCATGAAATACTTGAGGTTGTTTTGATTAGTCCTCACGGTAAAATTGTTTCCCACAAGATATTAATGGAACTTTTCAAGTGTGTGCATGATGGCCAACATCTCCTGAAGAATCTCCTTTCAAATTCATTCAATTCTCAACATTCCTAAGCAATGGGATGCTTGTCTTGCATCAAAACAACCCCAATACCAATACTTGAAGCATCACACTCAAGCACAAAAGGTTTAGAGAAATTTGGTAAAGCCAAAACAAGTACTCATTACCTTTTTAAGATGATCCATAATTCCTTGATTCTCATACGTCTAAAAAAAATCATCTTTCTTGGTCAAATTTGTCAAAAGAGCAGTTAATAAAGAAAAACCCTTCACAAATTATATAATATGTGCACTAACCAATAAAGCCCTGCAATTGTGACACGTTCTTCGGTGGAGGCTAGTCAAGTATAGCTTGAATATTCTCCCGATGTGCCTTCATACAACCTCCGCCAATGATATATCCCAAAGATAATAGCTCAGTCATGTTGAACTCACACTTAGAGGCTTTTGCAAAAACGGAACTAGCTGCTAATATACTTAACACTTCATCAAGGTGTTGAAGATGCTCTTCCCATGACTTGTTATATACTAATATGCCATCAAAGGAAACCAACACAAATTTACGCAAATGTTTGTTACACATGGTTCATGAAACACTGAAAAGTAGTTGGAGCATTTGATAACCCAAAGGGCATCACCAAATACTCAAAATGTCCAAAGTGGCACCTGAAAATTGTTTTGTGCACATCCTGATCTCAAATTCAAACATGATGATATCCTAAACAAATATCTATTTTGGAGAAATATACGACTCCATGTAACTCATCCATCAACTCATCAATACACAGAATAGGGTACTTGTTCTTGATGGTCTTCTTATTTAGTGCATGATAATCAATGCACATCCTCAGAGTGCCATCCTTCTTTACTTGGACAATAGAAGAAGCAAAATGACCAGAGCTAGGTTGTATATGTCTTGTACCCAACAACTCTTGAATAGTCCTCTTGGTATCATACTGGAATCATTTATGATGGCGCGTAGGTATTTGTTTTTTCTAGCTTGTTGTCCACAAGTTCAATAATATGCTCAAAACCACAATCTAGAGGTAGGTTATGTGGTATATCTAAAAACGCCATACTATACTTGTCCAAAAAACCTTGCATGTCTACATGATACTCACGTTGTTGTAGCAACCCTGGTGAAAATTCCATGTACAACTATATATAAGGCCATGGTGATGGGACACATATTCCAAGATGAATGGTAAGTAAAACATCCTAGTGGGTGTTTATTCGGTTTATTATGGCTAAGGAAATTGGCAAAGGCAACGATAAAGGCTTTGGAAAGGCAAAATGGCAGTTTGGCACATTTATTTATGAAAATAATGGAAAATAGGAGAAAAGGAAGGTGAAAGGTCACAGGTTGCATGTGAGGAGGAAATTGAAGGAAAATAATGGAAAATGAAGAAAATAAAGGCCTCATTAATAAAAAGGTTTCTGAGGATCACTGGGTAGGCTTGATCAGTTTAGTCTTGGAACTCTCTTCTATTCTCTCTCTCATACTCTTGGAAACTTAGAGTTTTCTTGGAGCACTCTTGGAGAGTGTGGCATACTTGGATTCTTGGAGAAAGAAGGCAAAGGAAGAGCAGGAAAGTACAAGAGGACATTGATATCAGTAGCTACAGCAGGATTTTCTTGCAGGTACCAAGTTGCATGTATGTTTTCCTCACTAGCTTCGACGTGTATGGAACATGCATGTGGTTTATTGGTTATGATCTTTCACTGACATGAAGGACTGCCTAGATTGACAATGGATTTCCTATCCTTTCCATTTCCTAGATAGCCATGGATTTTGTGGGTTTATTTCCTTGTTTTGTTTTGGTTGGTTCTTATGTTCCTTAGCTTGGGTTGAGTTACTATTCTTGGAAGCCTTGGTTGGACAAACACTTTGGAAGCCTTGCGGCAGCTATGGGTTGAGTTACTAGTCCTGTAAGCCTTGGTTGGAACAAACGCTTTGGAAGTCATGGAAGGCTTGGATGGTGACCAATCTGATGATGGTTTTGTGATGTTCGACCGTGAGATGGAAGCATTGTTTGATGGGTTGAGGTGGATGACCTCTGAAAGCCCTAGATGATTTTGATTGATGTGTTCTATGAGATCCCACATTCATGCATGGAATATGGCGTGAGGGTGAATGGTTGAAGATAGATTTGGCTCAACCATTCTACGGTCGGGTGGAATGTGGAAATCCCATCCCGGATTTGGATTTTGCAATATTAATGAAAGGTTATTTCTCCTTGTATTTCTATGAGTATTTTGATGGATTATTTGTGGCCTATATGGTTTTACTTTCATTGGTAATTTTGTTGTTATTATGCTAGTTATGTTTATGTTTTATGACAATATCTATGTATGGCTCTCATCATGTTTTTACTTGTATGTGAATGAAAAATGTATCTATGGCCTAATGGATGAAACTGTTGATGAGCCTCATCATTTGGAAACTATATGGACCTTAATACACCTCCAAACTTACTAAAATCAACTCTTCTCATAATTCCTTACATGTTTTAATTATATTTTTCTTAATGAGATGAACAAAAGTAAGATATTATATCTAGTGGTCTAATATGCATTGATTACATGTTTTTGCGAGAAAATTATGGCAATTTGGCTAATTAAGGTGCAGGAACTCGAATGACACAAGGAGAGATTATATGAGATGGATCTTCCTCATTAAATCCTCACCCATTCGAATATCCCTCAATCAAATGACACTAGCTCGGAGTTGCAAGCAGCCGAGTCGTGGAGATCATTGGCAGCCGAGCCAGTAATAGTTAAGAACTAGTTTATCTTGAGTTTGGGAGCCAAGCCTCCCCAGATTTAAGGAATTTTTGGAAACTTCAGTTGTGTAAATAACAAGGCCTAGAGCCTCATTAGGATTCAGAATTTTTATGTAAGAGCACTAAGCATTTTCGAGTTGAAAGATTGTGGCAAAACATTGTTATGTAATTTTTTGATATGATAATGAGAATGAACATTTCCTTGATCCAGCACTAAGTTGACTCAGAGGGCTGAAGCTCTTGGGTTAGGGCCCACCCCTAGCATCAGAGGTTCCTTTTATTGTACTTGTATGATTAGGTTATTTCATAGATTAATTGTTGAATTGATTTTGGCATTGTTTCATTGCAAGTAGTGGTGAATTTGATTAGTTTGCTTCCATTTGTGCATAGCTTTAGCAGTGGCTTTAGAGAGATAAAGGAATACCAAAAAGGCTGATAGCAGGTGGATCTGGCCTCACTCCTCCCTTTAGGGACCATGTTTTGAGGAAAAACTCCTATTCAGCCCCAAAAAGACATAATTTTGATTTCTTATGGAATTTAGGGTTTTTTGCTAATTAGGCCAACATCTTTTCAGTTGTCAAGAATAGGTTTCAGTTGTTATCTCTGATCTCTAGCTTTGTATTAGATCTCATGGTGTTTCACAAAATTATGCAAGTATTTCCATGCTTGAACTAGGCAATTAAATAATGGAATTCTGTTTTCTTATGTTAATTGGAAACCTTTCTTGTTTGACATGATTCATGGGTAAATTCCAGTGATGTGTGTATTACAGGAGTTTCAATAGTGTAGGAATATCTGACGTCAGCAGCCCCTGCCTAACCTCATCCATCCATGATCAACAAAAGCCACTAATTCCATCAACCAATTTATCATTCCATAAGAACAACTTTCCATGTTTATTGAGCAAATCCAACCATCTCACAAACTTTGGTTTGAGTTCCGAGGAAGTCCTAGCCACTGCCTTGCCTTAATTCTTCCATCATTCACCTTCCATAAGCCCTATAACACCTTCCAAACCACTCCTTATGCTTTCGACCGCATCTTGTAGGAATACAAGGGATCATGTAGGAGCATTAGAACATCTTGTAGGTGCATTAGGAAATCCTGTAGGACGACCTGTAGTGGCCTGTTTTGAGGCTGATTTATGGAAAATGCATCGAGAAATTTAGGAGAAGACTCCTAATTTCCTCCCAAGCCATCTGACCTTTCAAAACCATCTCTAACCCACTTGCCATACCACCAAGAAGATTTAGCATTCATATTTTCACAAAAAGGACAAAAAGAAAAAAAAAAGCTTATTGTATTCATTCATATGCACAACAGTAAAGTGTTTGATTATCTCAAATTGCATGCCTAGGATAGTTAGGATTACACACATGTTAGCTTAGAATTCTTCTGAAGCAAGATCTCTTAACAAATAGTTAGATGAGTGGTGTGTTTAAAGCATTTATTTCAGTCTTTCATTACTGTATAGACAATATTTCAATTCTCTCAATTAGGGTAAAATTCCCCTTTCTCCATTGGTAATCAAATTTCTTCTAAATCAACAAAAGGTTGGTTTAAGAAACCCTAGTGGTCTTTCGCCAGCTCATTAGTGACAAAGAGTGGACCCATTTCATCTACTTGTGTATACAACGCTGTCACCTCCAAGTTTGTACAAACCCTAGATTGATAAAGTAGAGTTGGTAGCCCCAGGAGTTGCAACATTCTTGCTGCAATACTGGTGCTCATCACTTTTTGGCACTGTTGCTGGGGAGGTGTCTGAGTATATGTGATTTTTTCTTTCTTTCTTCCATTTCTTATCTCTTCTGTTTTGCTATTAGCTTCATTTATTTTTTTGAAAAAATAATTGTAAGTTGGTTTTCTTTCCTTTCCATTCTACAAGTGATATTTCATTTAGTGGTTAGTTTCCATTCAGTTTGTTATTTCAATTCTTCAATTAGTCTTAAAGCTTGAAAAAAAATAAAACAAACACTTCTTTCATGCCTCGTAGGAATAGGGATAACTTAGGAAAATTTCTACCAAATACCTCCACCACTTCAAAGAACCAACCTTCCCTCTTCTTCGATGGCTGTGAATTGGAGGACCCCTTAGGCGATCAACCAGAGGTTTTTGAAGAGCCTACAGGGGGAAAAGAATAAGGAGAATCCATTCCAACTGACCTAATGGCTGAAAATAGAAATGACAGAGGAGATATAGAAAGAGTTGTGGGTGCTTTTCCCATTAATGAAACGAATGGGGATGCCAAGTTGAAGAACCTAACCCCCTCTACTCTTCCTCACTTCCATGGCCTGACCTTAGAAGATCCAGATACTTTCTTGTTTGAGTTCGTTGTCATATGCAAAATTATGATTACACCACTGATGATTAGAAGTTGAAATTATTCCCATCCACTCTCAAGGATGCAACTTTGTGCTGGTTCATGGGTTTACCTGGGGATAGCATCACCACCTGGGCTCAGATGTAGAAAGAATTCAACAACAAATATCGTGACTACTGTACTGGTCCAAAGACACTAAGGAGGAAATTTTTAGAATGACCTTAGGGCATGATGAGTCCTTAGAGGATTATGAGGAAAGATTCTATCTTAGCTACAAAAGGGCCAGGTGCACACTTGATCCTGAGTCACTGAAGCTAGTCCTACTTAGGGGGGTCAAGGAAGATCTTCTGGATACCCTAAACCTGCTAGCAGGAGGGGACATCTACCAGCTACCCTATGAAGATATCAAGACTGTCTTTAAGAACCATTCTAGGGAAGTTAGGAAAAAGGGTAGGGGTAGTCAACTAGTGGCCAACTCATCCTCTTCCAACACATCTATAAAAGGTGAAATTGGAAATATGTTAGAAGATTTCAAGAGTGAAACACTATAAACCCTTGCCCTACAGATGGACACTATGCACATAAAGAGAAAGTAGGAGGAGGCAGAGAGAACATTGGCCATTTTCTTCCCCATATGCACAAGGAGGCACCCTAGGAATGAATGTCCATTAAACCTTATAGAAATATGCTCGGTCTGTGAGGAAAACCACTCAACAAACAAGTTCCCTTCTCTATCTGGACTAAAAGATGTGTATCAGGGAACTGAAGGGGTGGTTGAATAACTCTGCTACATAAATCAAAGGAGGCCTCATGGGCCTCATCCGTATGAGCAGGGCATGTAAGGGTCATCCTATGCATATTAGAACCCTAACAAAAACACATCCATTCCCCCTTGGGGCCCCCCTACTTATCCCTCCTCGTCTACACCTTCTCCTTAGTCTTTTGCATGTTAGTACCATTCCCACTCGACCAACCAACAATTTCAGCCATAAACTCCTCCATAGCCTCAGTGGAATGCACCACCCCAGGGGTGGAGGCCCCCATACAACAATGCTCTAGCCTTATTTCCTTCACCTCCTACTCAACCATGACTTTTACACCTTGATCCACCTAAACAACCTCAGATGCCTGCCCAACCAAATCTGAACCCAAACAATAGACATGCATAACAAGTCTACAGTGGAGAGACATCCTACTCTGCTTATGTTGTGGAGATTCAGGAAACCAACTTGAGGTCTGGGAGAGTACTTCTTGACAACCAACCTCCATCTCCACTGAGGGAGAGTGAGGAGGAAAGAGAGGAAAGTATACTTAGAGTGAATCCACCACCCTTTCTTGAAAGATTAACTCATCCAATCCAGCCTACCCCATAAGAGAATGAACTTCTGGGTGAATTGAAAAATATATGTGTCAAAATTCCACTTCTCCAAGACATTAAGGATGTACCTATTCACAAAAAACTGATTAAAGAGAAGTGTTTCAAACATCTAGGGAGGCAAAAAAGACACACCCCTACCATTAATATCATTAGACAGCTGTCCGACTTAATACTGGGGCAGGTAATTTTCCCAAAGTATTTAGACCCTGGAAGCCCTATAGTAGATGTGCACATCAATGGCACCATTGTCCCACCCACCTTGATTGATCTTTGGGTTTCCATTAATGTAATGACCAAGGACACCATGCTTAAGCTGAATCTCCAGGGTTCATTAAGAAAGACCACAACAGTATTGCAGCTTGCAGACCATTCCACAGTAGCCCTTGAGGGGATTGTTCAGGATGTGATGGTCTCCATTTACTCTTGGGAGTACCCTGCAGACTTCCTAGTTCTCCAACCTAAGGCCAAGCTTAATGGTTATCCTCTCATACTTGGGAGGCCTTGGTTAGCCATTGTCGATGCCTACATCAACTACAGGGCTGGAAACGTGACTATTAAAAATGGGCATTTATCCAAGCAGTTGGTATTGTACCCTCCTGCTCAACCATATTTAGAACATGATTTACCTTTATGGCTAGAAGAGGAGGAAGAAGATGAAGTCTACTCAGCTCAACTCTATACCCTAGAAACTGCCATGGGAGGAGGACAACCAGGTGAAGATGACTTGATTGAACACATACTCCAAAATCCAACTCCCAACACCTTGTCCTTAGAAGTAGTGAAGGAAACCAAGAGAAACCATTAGATTGATCTATGCTTAGCTGATTCAAATCCTACTCGTGTCAAGACAATAGAATTTGGCCCTGAAAGAACTTTGAAAATCAACCCCTCTCTTTATGTACACCAAGAAGAAGATTTATGTCATGCTAAGGGAACATTTGGATGCCTTTGCTTGGAGTTATAAATAAATTAAGGGAGTGCAGCCCTCGATGTGTACTCACCAAATTTATATCAAAGAAGGTTGCAAACCAGTCTAACAACCCCAAAGGAGAATGAATCCAGCTCTCAAGGATATAGTCAAAGAATAACTGCAAAAGCTGTTGGATGCAGAATTCATTTACCCTATCTCAGATAGTCAGTGTGTGTCTCCTTTGGTGTTGGTTCCAAAGAAAAATGGGAAGTGGAGGATTTGTGTTGATTACAGAGTTAAATAAAGCAACAAATAAGGACCATTTCCCTCTACCTTTCATTGACCAAATATTAGATGGCATGGCAGGGAAATTTTTTTTCTCTTTCCTAGATGGGTTCAATGGGTACAATCAAATCTAGATTAGCCCAAAGGACTAGGATAAAACTAGCTTCAAGTATCCTTGAGGTACTTTCACTTATAGGGTCCTTCCTTTTGGTCTATGTAATGCCCTTGCCACTTTCCAGAGGGAAGTTCCGAGTATCTTTGCTGAGCTAGTCCATGATGTAGTGGAAATTTATATGGATGACTTTACACCCTATGGGTGTACCTTCCAGGAGGCTCTCTCCAACTTGGGTAAGGTGTTGAAAAATTGCATTGAAATTAACTTATCCCTTAGTCCCAAAAAATGTGAGTTCCTGATGACTGCAGGGACTATTCTAGGTCACTTAGTATTCTAGAAAAGACTGCAGGTTGACTCAAATAAGATAGCCATCATCCAAAGGGTCCCAACTCCACAAAAACATAGGGATGTCAGAAGTTTTATAGGTTTAGCCGGATAATATAGAAGATTTATAAAATACTTCAGCAAGTTAGCTTCTCCTTTATTTGGTTTATTGGCAAAGGACTTTGAATTTTTATGGTCAAAAAGATGTCAAGAAGCCCTGGACACCATAAAGGACAAGTTGACCACTACACCTATTCTCTGAGGCCCAAACTGGGCTCTTCCTTTCCATATACATGCCGATGCCTCTCACAAATCCATAGGAGCAGCTCCAGGCCAGATAAATGCCAAGCTACCTTATGCCATTTACTTCATCAGTAAGAATCTATCAAAAATAAAACTGAACTACACAGTGACTGAAAAAGAGCTCCTAGTTGTTGTGCAATCATTGAATAAATTTAGGCATTACATTACTGGTTACCAAACATTTGTGCACACTGACCATGCTGCAATTAAATACTTGATGAATAAAATTGATGTAAATGCCTGGATTATTAGATGGTTACTTTTATTGCAACAGTTTGATTTAACTAATATCGATAAGCCTGGCAAGGATAACGTTGTTGTAGTTTTTTTTATCCATATTGACTTTTCCTACAGGGGAGGAAGGAATGGTTGATGATCAACTACCAGATGAACACTTATTCGCCATTTCAGTTCTCTCTACATGGTTTCTGCACAGTTTCCACCAAATTTGTGCTCGAAGGAAAAGAGCACCCCATTCAATTGGATTGGGGGCAAACTCTTCAAACTAGGCTCAGATCAAATTCTAAGAAGATGTGTCAAGGAGGAGGAAGTCTTTGACATCCTTTTGACCTGTCATGATGGGCCTTGTGGAGGTCACTTTGTAGCCAAAAGAACAACATTCAAGGTACTACAAGCTGGTTATTACTGGCCCACTCTTCACCAGGATGTGTGGAGATATACTAGTTAGTGTGATCGGTGCCAAAGGATGGGGAAACCTACCCCAAGGGATGAAACGCCTTTGCAACCTCAAGTGACTTTAGAGCCATTTGACAAGTGGGGCATGGATTTCATTGGACCCATTGACCCTCCATCCAGGCAAAAGTAGTACATCATTGTGTGCACTGACTATTTAACCAAGTGGGTTGATGCCAAGGCCATCAAAGCAACAACAGAAGAAAAAGTGATTGAATTATTAAGGGAAAATGTATTTAATAAGTTTGGGTACCCTAGAGAATTGGTCACTGATAAAGGAAATCAATTTACATCTCACATGATTGATAATTTCTTAAGCCAACACAAGATCAAGCACAAAACATCCACTCCTTACCACCCACAAGCTAGTGGGCAAGTGGAGGTAGCCAACAGAGCATTAGAAGGAATTCTTACCAAAGTGACTAGTAGCAACAGAAAGGATTGGGCAGATAGATTAGTTGAGGGCACTTGGGCCTACAATACCACCTGGAAGACCACCACTAGGTTTACTCCTTATGATATGGTTTATGGGAAGAAAGCCCTGTTGTCCATTGAATTTGAATACAACACCTTAAGAATGGCAACACAACTGGATCTATATCTCACCAAGGCACAACAAGAAAGATTTCTCCAGCTGAATGGGTTAGATGAATTTAGGATGTAGGCCCTCCTACACACAGAGGTGACTCAAGTTCAAAGAAAAATTTGGCATGACAAGAATATAAAGGATAAACAATTTCAAGAAGGTGATTGGGCTTTGTTGTATGATTCCAGGTACAAGGATTTTAAAGGTAAGTTAAGGACTAGATGGTTAGGGCCTTATGTCATAGAAAAATGTCATGATAATTGTTCAGTACAGATAAGAACCATTGGTGCAAAGGCTATCCCTTTACTTGTCAATGGGTATAGATTGAAGGTCTACAAAAAGCCCTTGTCAAAGCAAGAATTCATCAATGGCATCAACAAGACAATGATGGTGGTGGAGCAAGTCTCAGCTTGCACCCCAACAAGTCCCTAAAAATAAATAATATATATATATATATATATATATATATATATATATATATATAAAATATATATATATAGACTCAGTTGAAAACCTCCATGAGGCACCTGAGTCCCACTGTTGGGTTGAAAACCTCTTGAGGCGGCCCAATAGTGTTGAAAAAGGAAGAAAATAAAAAGATCTCTAGGTGAAAACCTCTTTTGAGGCACCCAGGTGATCCGGATTTAAGCAGGAATGCAATAGACTATAGAGATAACCATAAATACAAAGATGCGATAACCATAAAAACAAAGATGCAGCGGAAATAATACTTCATTTCATTAATGGAGAATACTGAAATATGCTTACAAATAGAAATAACCCAGCTAGGGCGATGGTAGCTTATCTCTGAGAAGAGATGTGTCGGCTACATGCCTCTGAACTGTTTCGAACTATGTTTACAATGAGGCTCGAAGGCCTATTTATTATTGAGAAACAATGGAAAACCCTTCACATTCCAAAACCTAACCCTAGAAGATGAAACACCAAATTGTGGGCCCCGTTTTGGGGTGAGTTGGACAGCCAACTTCCCGGGGTCGCGAATTGGTCGTATTATCTCCGTTTGACGCGCATGATAACCCGTTGGAAAGATCTCTCCAAGGACTACGACGGAAAAGATGATTTTTATCAAAAAAATCGCTGGCGGTGGATTTCCCAAAAAACGTCGTTTAGGGCCTCAAAACGGCTCCGGAAGTTTAGGACCTGAAAAACTGCTAAAAATAGTAAACTGCGCTATAATTAAGGAAACTGAAAAACTGAAAGAGACAGTTGTGGGGGTCCAAATGGATAGGTGGGTGGCCACCAACATCCACCTGGATCATTCCTCCCCCCTTAGGAAGCAATGGTCCCCATTGCGTTGAGTTCCTCCTTGAGATGTGGAAGCTTCTGCTGAGCTGGGTCTCCAGTGAGCTGTTCTGCAATCTCTGATGTGTCCAGAAATGGTGGGAAGCATGGTCGGCGATGGCCCACATTGAACAATCAGTGCAAGCGAAGGAATGGAGGAATGCTGAGCTTCAAAGCATTGTTGCCCACAACCTTGTTACTGGTGTAAGGACCATGTCGAAGTGGTCTGAGTTTCTGATGGGTTCTGGTAAGGCGTTCTCTCTGCAGATGTAACCAAACTTTTTCGCCCACCTGAAACTTGTATGGTACCCCTCTAGGTAAGGAGAAGTTGTTCCTGTGTTCTGTCATGACTGTATCCCTATGTTGCTGCTGCTGCGTGGAGGAACCCTTCGCGGGGGTCATGGATGTAGCAACGATCTTCCCCTTACTTTGGGAGTGAACCAGACAAAAAATAAATTTCCTAGTCTGTGAGATGAGCTTGCTGCCTTTCTTAGTAGTGATCAAAGAGGTGGCAGTAGGTGGGGCTACCTTTGGTATCCTGTATAATGAATTATCCAAAGAAATGATGACAGCGCGAGGCCTTGACTCATACACAGCATGTCGCCTCCACAAGTATGGCTAGCATAATAGTACATCACAAACATCTAGAGGTGTAACATCACACAATACCTCGTCTGCGAAGGGCTTGATGCTGTAGGGAAGGCGACACTGCTGGCGAACTTTGAGATCTCGTCCTTCGTAAAGCCAACCGATACTGTACAGCTGAGGGTGTGGTGTAGTTGGTAGGCCCAACCGCTTCACGACCTCTGCTGAAATGAGGTTCTTCTGGCTGCCACCGTCGACAATGAATTGCAGCGACGAACCCTTCACCCACATTTGTGAGTGGAAAATACGTTCCCCCTCCTCTGGATCTTCGGGCTCACTTTTCTGGATCTTGGTAGTAGCAATAGTGGCTCTGGGATCCGCATCAATGATTTGCTTCCCTTTGTCATTCCCCTTGTCGGGTTCTGACTCAGAGTCTGAACATGCATCTGATTCGGAAGCCTTCAACTCAGCCACCAGCGACTGCTTGGTCCGACACTCACTTGTGTTATGAGTGGGACTCTTGTGGAACTCACACCACTTTCCTGTGTCCTTCTTCGGCTTCGTGGTGTTGTTCTTTTCTTGCGGCTTCGACGGGTTGTCTCTGGTCACCCCGCCTTGGCTTTGTCCTTTGGGCTTTGGATTTGCAGATCCAAAGTCTCGCTTCTTCTGTTTGAACTTTTGCTCGATTTTGACAGCATATCGGTATGCTGTGCCGAGTGAGGAGATGTTCAAGAACTCCATCTCTTCCTGGATGTATCTGTGTAGGCAGCCGCAGTATTTGAGTACCAGATGTAGCTCAGAATCTTTGATACCCAATTGTGTGCGAAGGGTATGAAAAATGTTTGTGAACTCCGGCACATCTTGGTCTCGTCCCTGCCGCAGTGTGGTCCATTTGATGTATTTGTCCTCATAGCTTTTGACAGGGTAGTACTGCTCCTTGATGGCATCCCGGAAGTCATTCCAAGTGGGTGCGGCTGAAAACAGTGAGCCTGTACTTTCATCCTTCTGTTCGCAGTATGTTTCCCACCAGTCCTTGACGTGGGGGGTTGCTTTGAGAAGAGCGAAAACAATCTTTTCCCGACTTGAAAATTCATGAACAAAAAAATACCCATCTAGCAGATTTAACCATTTATCTATGGCATCTGCGTCTATTTGACCCTCGAAGATGGGGATTTCAAAATTAACTTGTACCTTAAACGGTGTGGCGTTTCCAGAGTAGCTGTTGGAAGCCAATGCGTCGCCTCTGGGTAGCCGCTGAAGGATCTGCGCAAAGCTATCCATCATCGCGTTCCTTTGTCGCTCGAGGGCTTCTTCGAGCAAGATTCTGATAGGATCTCCTGCCCCCTCATCTTTCTTCTCATCCGCCATGGGAGGTCGTCGAGATTTGCGAGGTTGGTCTTGCAAAGGTTCAACCAATTCAAGCCCTAACTCCTTATATCCCGACCTCGTTGGGGACATGCAAAGAAAAACAGAGAAAAAGCAGACCACTCTGATACCACTGATCCGGATTTAAGCAGGAACGCAATAGATTACAGAGATAACCATAAATACAAAGATGCGATAACCATAAAACAGAGATGCAGTGGAAATAATACTTCATTTCATTAATGGAGAATACTGAAATATGCTTACAAATAGAAATAACCCAGCTAGGGCGATGGTAGCTTATCTCTGAGAAGAGATGTGTCGGCTACATGCCTCTGAACTGTTTCGAACTGTGTTTACAATGAGGCTTGAAGGCCTATTTATTATTGAGAAACAATGGAAAACCCTTCACATTCCAAAACCTAACCCTAGAAGATGAAACTCCAAATTGTGGGCCTCGTTTTGGGTGAGTTGGATAGCCAACTTCCCGGGGTCGCGAATTGGTCGTATTATCTCCGTTTGACGCGCATGATAGCCCGTTGGAAAGATCTCTCCGAGGACTACGACGGAAATCGCTAGCGGTGGATTTCCCAAAAAACGTCGTTTAGGGCCTCAAAACGGCTCTGGAAGTTTAGGACCTGAAAAACTGCTAAAAATAGTAAACTGCGCTATAATTAAGGAAACTGAAAAACTGAAAGAGACAGTTGTGGGGGTCCAAATGGGATAGGTGGGTGGCCACCAACATCCACCTGGATCACCAGGGTAGGCAGCTAGGATGAAAATCTCCTTGGAGGCTAACTAGTTGTTTTCTAAAAAAAACAAAAAAAAGGAAAAGAAAAAATAAAAATAAAAAGAGAAAAGGTAAAAAAAATGGAAATTTTGTTTTGCAAGTTAGCAAGATGAGGATAAGCACAACTTGAGAGAAACGGAAGGACCTACAAGATCCATATTTCAATCCCTCCATCTCATATTTTTCATTATTTCATGCATTCTTCCATTTACGAACTCCTCCAGCTTAGTTTACACAGGCTCTGTGTTTTCTACAGGATTCCTTGTAATCCTACAAGATTCCCTGTAAACCTACAGGAGTTTCATGTAGGAATTACAGTGGCCTTGAAAATCCCAATAAAAGTGGTTCTAGAGCAAGGGGATGACAAGCATGTGTCTAAAAAAACACCATTCACTCCACCACATCATTGCCATTCCTTTCATAACCATGTCACCTCCAAGTTTGTACGAACTCCAGATTGATGAATTAGAGTTAGTAGCCCCAGGAGTTGCAGCATTTTTGTTGCAATACCCTTGCATCCATTCAATAAATCAGTTAAAAAAATATAGTTTACAAAAGAAAAAAAAACAACAAATAGAATAGGGATAGAAGAATAAAAGAGGGACTATACCTGAAGACCACAACTCTCACCTACGATTCCCTACAACCCTTCTCCACTCATGTCAACAACCCTCATGCTCCAAAAGTAAGGAAAAGTATGAAAGTTTAGGGGAGAGGCAGCTACAGGACATCCTGTAGGTTTCCTGTAGGAAATCTTGTAGCATCCTATCCCACAAAGGAAACTTCACAAGTTTGCAGCCATCTTCACCACAAGGATTCCAAGGTTAGGCAGCTCCTCCAGATCTCAGCAGCAGCAACAATATCACCAGCATCACTCTCTAGCACCTGCACATCAAAAGAAACAATCATCAAAGAAACAAGCATCAAAAGAGGTCAATCCATAGAAGAATATGCAGGAAAAACACATTACAGAGACATCACTCTCCAACATGCATCATCATCAAAGCATCTTACCCATAGGTATGTCATCTTACTCATGCTCTCTCATTAGTATAATATGATCAAAACTGTAGGATTATGTGAGAGTTAGTTTTATAAGCAAAGGCGACCAGTTAACTTGGACACCTTCGACCAGTCGACGAAGAGAAAACAATTAGACCACTCTACATGTGGCAACAGTCAAATCAGAAGAAAAAGCGAATAAGGCCAAAAATGGTTAAGTTGTGGAGGAACAAAGTGGGAGATGATTATGAGGTAAGGTGGAATGATGGACTGATAGTGGGACCAACTGTCTAAAAGGAGGTGCTCATACTTAGACAACCAGTACACCATCCCACATGATGATCCATATATGTAAATAAAATATTGATTCCCATACAAAGAGAGCATTAGCAATCTCGATAATTCATTGAAAAGAGGTTTCTCTCAACCTTCTTGAAGCAGCACCTACAAGAGATAGTTAGCATTTGCAGCGTAGGAGACCTACAGGATCCTATAGGAAAACCTACAAGATCCTACAGGAAAACCTACAGGATACAGAGCAGTCAATCTACAGGATTATCAGTGGGCACTAAGGGAGGAGAAATCAAAGGTTGTCCTCAACAGAATGTAACAAGTGAGGTAGGAGCTATACCTTCCATGTTTTCCAGTTAAAAGAAGAAAAATCCTCAATTTTATTAAGGAAATTGCAGTCTAGGAGAATTGTATTGCAAATTTAACATTCAAACCTCTCTCACCTACCATAATTCTTGAATTGTATCCATACAAGCCTCCACAATTACCAGGGAGAGATGATAGGAGGTTTTAACAAGAGGGAACCCATAAACACAGTAAGGATCCACCAACATCCTCCTGTAGTAGAAATTTTCACAACGCACCAATGGATGGGGTTCTTTGAGAGGATGAGAGGATACGATGATGAGGTGGCTAGAGACTTTGCTCTCTCACTCATAACCCTCACTAGGACCCATGCCACTGTTGTGGTGAAAGGCCTATCAGTAGTAATTACCCCTGAAGTTATAAGTAGAATCACTACACTCCCTTTAGGGTTACCATGGAGAAAAGAAGATAAAGGTAACGACACCCTTGCAAACAAGAAATTCCTTTTAGAAGGGAAGGAGCCAATGGAGGACAAAAATGGGGTTAGAAGGGAAAGCATTCCATACCCTTGGAATGAAGTTAGTTACCACCTCATTAAATACATATCATGTGAAGGGAGATACAGTGTGGGGGAGATACATTGTGGTGTATGGATACCACTTCAGACTCCTCCAAGAACTAAGATTTGGAGCAGACACACCTCCTCAAAATAGATTAAGTATACCCTACTTTTTTCTTCAATCAATGATAGACATAAGCATCAAAGTGCAGGAGGGAAAACATCAACAACTAGCCCATCATGGGTTGATCAAACTCATCCTAGAAGATGCTTTACAAAACCTAAGACTCCCTATTACATGGACAACCTTTAGAGACATGCAGGCAGGAGGAGCAATTCAAGCTCTTGAATATGACAAAATCCCCATTGCTAGTGAAAGGGAAGAAAAGACAAAAGAAGAAAATGAAGAGGAAACAGAAGAGGAAAATGAAGAGGAAACAGAAGAGGAAAATGAAGAGGAAATAGAGGAGGAAAAAGAGGAAGAAAAGGAGGAGGAGAATGAAGAAAAGACAGAATGAGAAACAAAAGAAGAGACAGATGAGCAGAGTGAGGAACTAGAGGAAGAAAATAAAGATAAATATAAGAAGGATAATGGAAAAGAGGAAATAAAACATAAGGGAGAACATAGGTCTATAGTTTAAGGCAAAGAAGGGGAAGAATCACCAAGGGTATCTCTAGAACCGACTAAGAAAGAGGCAACATTTGCTCTTAGTGCCCTAAGTACACTTATCAAGTCAAAAGGGAAGAGGCAAAGACAAACCCCACTGTACTTTAGGACAAGAAAGAGCACAAGAATTAGGAAAGGAAAACCTCAAACCCCCACCAAAACTCCTATTGTCATTGAAGACTCACCAATGCATCAATAAAAGGTAGATCCTCAAGAGAAAAATCAAGGAGAAGGATCATCAGAACAAGCCTCTCCCAAATCTCCCATCACTTATGTTAGGAGACTTGTCACAAGGTTAGCCTCATCAAAGGGAAAAGGTCTCCTACAGGAGACACAGACAGACCTATAGGAAGCAAATGCCATCCTACAGGAAACTCTGTTAAACCTACCGGGAACTCAGAAAATGGACCAAGAAGGTATCACTCAGCAAGAAACAAAGAAAGAAAACCCATAACTGAGAGAACCTAGTCCACAACCCAACCTCAAATCCTACTATAGGTTCATTGAAGGGGGTAGGGTAATCCCACAGAAGTTTTCCATCCCCTTATTCTTTGAACTTGAAAAAGAGAGGGCAAGGACAAATAGGTGGATGCAAATTTCCAAATCAAAAGGAGTGGAGGATGTAGGCCACATGGAGGAGAAATTGAAGGATATGGGCAGAGAATTGAGCAGCATAAGGGACAAAGAGGCAATGATGAAAAATGAGTTAGAAGCAGAGAATGAATGGCTAATGGGACATCTACAAGAAATGGAAAGCCAGTTGTAAACTATGGCCAGTTTATCCCTAGAGGCAATCCAGTGTAGGATGCCAGCAAAGTCTTATGCCTTGTATCTCAAGGAACAATGGCTACAATTCCAAAACAATACTTTAGCACAGAGAGGCACTATTCCCTTCCAAGACTATAGAAAATTATTTGATATCTGTGATCAAATCACATTGGAAGATAGAGAAAAAATATTTGAGTTTTACGTACACAACTTGGCCTTGATAGATTTGAATGTGTGGGACCCAAATTCAAAACTAGAAGACTTGCAATTAATGGCCTTAGCATCATGCATGAATCATGAGGAGGCAAGATCTACAGAGATGAAAAAGGTAATGGCAAGAGAAGAGACAAAACCCTTTATGATCAGAGTTGAACAATCTAATCCAATGGTTGTCATCAACACCCACAACCTCATTGCAAATGATCCTAAGCTTGCACCTAGGTACCTTACTGTAAAAGAACAAGAAGTCACACACTTTGAGGATATGTTCAAATTGCTAGGAGATGAAAACATGCAAGCTTGCCAAAGGAGGTGGAACACCTTGCCTTACAGCCTAAAAATTAGAGAATACCATTCTCCTTATAAAGTGAGAAAGGTACTAAATAGAATGCCCATGTATAAACAAGCTCTACAAAGACTCAAAGTCAATTGGATTGGCTTGAGACTTAGTCCACCACTACTTTTAGGAATGTTGGAAGGAAGGAAAGAAGAAGAAGAAAGAAAGCAGTGGGAAGAGATAGAGAGGAAGGCAAGATTTTATTCATAGGAAGAGGAAACTACAGTAGAAGCATGGGATGTTAGGGAGGCCACCAGAGCAATGAAGGACATGGATATAGATTAAGTTGCTTAGAGGATGAGCAACACTTTCAGTAGGGGGGTGATGATGAGCCTCATCATTGGGTAACTATATGGACCTTAATACACCTCCAAGCTTACTAAAATCAACTCTTCTCATAATTCCTTACATTTTTTAATTATATTTTTCTTAATGAGATGAGTAAAAGTAAGATGTTATGTCTAGTGGTCTAATGTGCATTGATTACAGGTTTTTGGGAGAAAATCATGGCAATTTTGGCTAATTAAGGTGTATGAACTCAAATGAGACAAGAAGGAGAGATTATAGGAGATGGATCTTCCTCATTAAATTCTCACTCATTCAAATATCCATCAATCAAATCACACTAGCTCGAAGTTGCAAGCAGTCGAGTCATGGAGATCATTGGCAACCGAGCCAATGATAGTTAAGAACCAATTCATCTTGAGTTTGGGAGCCAAGCCTCCCTATATTTAAGGAAGTTATTGGAAACTTCAATTGTATAAATAAGGAGGCCTAGAGCTTGGCGAGCACTATTATTGCAACAAGAATGCTGCAACTCCTGGGGCTACCAAATTTACTTTATCAACCAGGGGTTCGTACAAACTTGGAGGTGATAGTGTTGTATACACAAGTAGATGTGATGGGTCCACTCTTTGTCACCGCTAAGCTAGCGATAGACCACTATGGTTTCTCAAACAAGCCTCCTATTGGTTAAGAAGGAGTTTTGATTACCAATGAAGAAAAGGGAATTTTTCACTAATTGGGAGAATTGAATTATTGTCTTATGTAGTAAGGAAAGACTGAAATCAATGCTTTAAAAACACCACTAATCTAACTAATTGCTAAGAGATCTTGCTTTATAAGAATTCTAAGCTAACATGTGTGTAATCCTAACTATCCTAGGCATGCAATTTGAAATAACAAGACTTTCTACTCTTGTGCATATGAATGAATACAATAACTCTTTTCCTTTTTGTCCTTTTTTTTTTTTTTTTTTTTTTTTTTTTCTGAAAATGTGATGCTAAATCTTCTTGGTGATATGCTAGGTGGGTTAGAGATGGTGATGGAAGGTCATACAACTTGGGAGGAAAGTAGGGGTCTTCTCTTATCTTCCTGGGTGCTTTGTTTGTTCTTTTTTCACAAATTAGCCTCAAAATAGGCCACTACAGGTCGTCCTACAGTATGTCCTAATGCCTCCTACAGGATGTCCTAATGCTCCTACACGATCCCCTGTATTCCTACAAGATCTGTCCGAGAGCAATAGGATTTATTTGGAAGGTGGTATAGGGCTTATGGAAGGTGAATGATGGAAGAAACAAGGCAAGGGGGTGGCTAGGACTTCCTTAGAGCTCAACCCAAAGTTTGTAATATAGCTGGATTTGCTAAACAAACCTAGAAATTTGTTCTTATGGAACAATGAATTGGTTGAGGGAATTCATGGCTTTTGGTGATCATGGATGGATGAGGTTAGGTTGGGGTTGCTGGCATGAGATCTTCTTGCAATACATACATCATTGTCATTTATCCCTAAATCATGTCAAACAAGAAAGATTTTCAATCAACTTAAGAAAACATAATTTCATTATTTAGTTGCCTAGTTCATGCATGGAAATACTTGCAGGATATAGTGAAACACCATGAGATCTAATATAAAGCTGAAAATATCATAAATCACAATTGAAACGTATCCTTTAAAACTGAAAAGATGATGGCCGAAGTAGCAGAAAACCCTAAATTCCATAAGAAATCAGAATTCTATCTTTTTGGGGTTGAATAGGAGTTTTTCCTCAAACCATGGTCCCTGAAGGGAGGAGTGAGGCCAAACCCACCTGCTATTAGCCTTGTTGGTATTCCTTTACCTCTCTAAACTATTGCTGAAGCTATGCACAAATGGAAGCAAACTAATGAAATTTACCATTACTTGCAATGAAACAGTGCTAAAATCAATTCAACACTTCATCTATGAAATAACCTAAACATACAAGTACAAGAAGAGGAGCCTTTGCTGCTAGGGTTGGGCCCTAACCCAAGAGCTTCAACCCTCCTAGTCAACTCAGTGTTGGATCGAGGAAATTCTCATTCTCATTATCATATCAGAAAAATTACATAACAACATTTTGCCACAAAGCTTGAACTCGAAAATGATTAGTGCTCTTACATAAAAAATCTGAATCCTAATGAGGCTCTAGGCCTCCTTATTTATACAACTGAACTCTCCAACAACTTCCTTAAATATAGGGAGGCTTGGATCCCAAACTCAAGATGAATTGGCTCTTAATTGTCACTGGCTCAGCTGCCCATGATCTCCATGACTCGACTGCTTGCAACTCTGAGCTAGTGTGATTTGATTGAGGAATATTCGAGTGAGAGAGGATTTATCTATCTCCTATAATCTCTCCTCCTTGTCTCATTCTAGTTTCTACCCTTAATTAGCCAAAATTGCCATGATTTTCTCTCAAAAACCTGCAATCAATGCACATTAGACCACTAGATATATATCTTACTTTTACTCATCTCATTAAGCAAAATATAATTATAACATGTAAGGAATTATGAGAAGTGTTGATTTTAATAAGCTTGGAGGTGTATTAAGGTCCATATAGTTACCCAGTGATGAGGCTCATCATCATCCCCTACTGAAAGTGTTGCTCATCCTTTGAGCAACTTAATCTATATCCATTTCCTTCATTGCTCTGGTGGCCTCCCTGACATCCCATGCTTCTGCTATAGTTTCTTCTTCTTGTGAATAAAATCCTGCCTTGCTCTCTATCTCTTCCCACTGCTTTCTTTCTCCTTCTTCTTTCCTTCCTTCCAGCATTCCTAAAATCAGTGGTGGATTGAGTTTCAAGCCAATCCAATTGATTTTTATTCTTTGTAGAGCTTGCTTGTACATGGGTGTTCTGTTAAGTGCCTCTCTCATTCTCTGTTTTTTAGGTTGTAAGCAAGGTGTTCCATCTCCTTTGGAAAGCTTATGTGTTGTCATCTCCTAGCAACCAGAACATGTCTTCAAAGTGTGTGACTGCTTGCTCTTGTGCAGTAAGGTACCTAGGTGCAATCTTAGGATCATTTGCAATTAGGTTGTGGGTGTTGATGACATCCATTGGATTGGATTGTTCAACTCTGATCATAAGTGGTTTTGTCTCTTCTCTTCCCATTACATTTACATCTGTGTAGCTCTCACCTCCTCATGATTCATCCATGATGCTAAGGCCATCAATTGAAAGTCTCCTAGATTTTAATTTGCATCCCACACATTCAAATCTTTCAAGGCCAAGTTGTGTAGGTAAAACTTAGACATATTTGCTCTATCTTCCAAGGTGATTTGAGCACAGAGATTAATGAATTTTCTATAGTCTTGGAAAGGCATAGTGCCTCTCTGTGCTAAAGTATTAATTTGGAATTGTAGCCATTGTTCCTTGAGATACAAGGCATAAGAATTCGCTGGTATCCTGCACTGGATTGCCTCTAAGGATAAACTAGGCATAGCTTCCAACTGGATTTCCCTTTCTTGTAACTGTCCCTTTAGACATGCATTCTCTGCTTCTAACTGAGCTTTTATCATTGCCTCTTTGTCCCGTATGTTGCTCAGTTCTCTGCCCATCTCCTTCAATTTTTCCTCCATGTGGCCTACATCCTCTACTCCTTTTGATTTGGAAATTTGCGTCCACCTATGTGTCTTTTCTCTTTCTTTCTCAAGTTCAAAGAATAAGGGGATGGAAAAATTCTATGGGATAACCCTATCCCCTTCAATGAACCTATAATAAGAGCTAAGGTTAGGTTGTGGACTAGTCTCTCTGAGATATAGGTCTTCCTTCTTTGTTTCTTGCTGAGTGATACCTTGGTCCATTTTCTAAGTTTCTTGTAGGTTTAACAGAGTTTCCTGTAGGATGGCCTTTGCTTCCTGTAGATCTTTCTATGTCTCTAGTAGGAGACCTTTTCCCTTTGATGAGGAATACCTTGTGATAGGCCTCCTAACATATGTGATGGGATATTTGGGAGAGGCTTGTCCTGATGATCCTTCTCCTTGATTTTTCTCAAGAGGAGCTATCTTTTCTTGCTGCTTTGGTGAGTCTTCAATAACAATAGGAGTTTTAGTGTGTTTGAGGTCTTCCTTTCCTAATCCTTGTGCTATTTCTTGTCCTAAAGTAAAGTGAGGTTTATCTTTGTCTTTTTCTTTAGACTTGATAGGTGTATTTAGGGTAGTGTTACACAGTAATTTGTCACTGTTTCCCTATCAGTCTTCCTACTGTGTCATGAGTTCAAATCAATCATGCTCATGTTCTCTAATGTGGACAAATGACCCACTTTGCCAAAGTTTTTTCCATCATCGCGACTGTTATTAAAATAACCGCGCTGACTGGCACCTCATAATACAACGAATGCGCTGCCAGCGCGGAAGCACACGTGTTTTCCGCGCTAGTCGAATTTCATGAACCAGCGCATCCTATGTTTATATTGCGTCCCGCTGACATAACCTTCACTGTTGTTCAGATGCGACGACAGCGCTCCAGTGCAGTTATACACCCGCGCTGATCTAGTTTGGGCGAGTTTGTTCTAACAGCCGGCCTTCCAGATGACTCCAGACATGGTTGTTGGCCTTGTAAATGTCGCCCTCCCTTCTCTGGCATGTCTATTTCGTCATTTGGGCCACCTTCCTTGGAGATAAGCTCATCCTCCCACCATTCATGGAGAATCCTTCTCCTATTTAAGCCTCTACCATTGCCTTGAGCAGCTAGTTTTGGATAGTGTGGAATTGATAGTGCTTAGAGTGCTGCTGCTAGTAGGTAGTTGGTGTGACAAGTGTGGATTTGCTAGAGAGCTTAAGGAAGGTTGTGAAGTATTTCTTGTGTGAGAGAGAGTTTTTGTCTTGGGAGATCTACCTCCAAGGGTGAATGCTTAAGAGACTTGCTGGCTGGACCCTCTTGAGAAGGACTCAACGTCAGAACTTTGGTTGTACCTTTCTCTGTTATTGATTAATAATAGATGACTACTATTATGGTTCTACTTTCATTTATCTTTGTAATGGTTAATGTGAGTTATGTCCTTTCTGACTGATGTATAATTGCATTTATTAGATTTCACGCTTGTGTTTGTGTTTCTCTTTGTGTGTGCAGGTGTCTATCCACGAGGATTGTGGAGGATCGTGACCGGCCAAAGCAAAGGAGCGAGAGCGACTTCTCTTCATCAAACAATAGCGTTGGAATCCAAGTAGGTGTTCATTGCCTATCTTTTATTTGCAATTAGGAACTTGCATAGTAGCATTGAATGATTGTTGCTAGACCCATTCTGGGCTAGTAGGGATCGCCTCTATCCGTAGAAGGGATTTACTTCTCCAACAATTTGGCGACTCCGCTGGGGAACCAGCCTTTGTCCCTTTTTTGTTCATTCTTGCTTTGAGTTTGATTGTTACTCTCTTTTCAAATATTGGGGATTAGTTCTCTGCTTTTAGACTTCCTGGTTTAGTCTGGGAGGTGCCTTAATTTTTTAAAGAGTTATTGCCTTGGTTTGGGAGCTTTTGGCTAGATTCTGCCTGTTTTTTAACCTCAGCGCGGTTTATAACGAAATAGTCGCGCTGACAGCGCATAGCTGTTTCTTTGACTTTGTGGTCATCGCGCTTGTACGTGTAACAGTCGCGACGGTTCTGAAATCGAACCAGCGCGCTTAAGCCGTGTACTTCCACGCTGACAGCGCTTTGTTGCTACACATGGTTTCTGGTCAGCGCTCTGTTGCTGTGTATCACCCGCGCTGATCCTGTAGAATTGATTTTTTTTTTAATTTTGCCTCCTGAGCCTGTTGGTTTGTCTATCCCCTGCTCTTTCCACCTGGTTTATAACTTGATTTCTATTGTCTGAACTTTGAAGTACTTGCTTGCGAAGTCTTGTTGGGCGGATCTTGTTTTGTGTCTTGTGACCTGGTGTTATCATCCCGATTTCGTTGGATTGGCTTTGTTTCGTTACTCGTTCACAAAGATTCGTTACTACTTGCTTTTGCTTTTGCGGAAACCTTCCTCTTTGCTTTCTTTGCTTGGTTGTTTGGGTGATCGTTATTGAATCAGTCTTCGTATTGTTTCGATTACTTCTCACTACCCAGACACGGATTACAGTTGTTTGGGCTCAACCGGTTCTTTTCACATTTGTTGTGTTTTTCATTGAGTGATTTTAGTTCTTTTACTCAGTGTTGCTGTCTCTCAAAATTCATTTTAAGTGCATTGCGCCATTGGAAAAAGAAATCGAACTAATATCTTGTGCATTCAATAGTTAATGGGAAAAAGAGCATTTCATTGATTTGTGTTCTCAAAAGAAAAAGTTTCATTTCCTTGCCATTAGCTGCATTAGATTGTTTGATTGATTGTGTTCATTTTGTTTGATTGAAAATTCTTAACCCTCTCATAGTTAGAATTCATCGAACAAAATGGTATTCTTTGGCATGTAGTTTGCATCTAGGCAATTGTGAGAGATGACACGGTAGGACCTGAAACCGAAACTTAATTCAAGATCAACCGTAAAATAAATTGAATAAACTTAAAAACGCATTGGAACATAACGCTCATATTTTAGAGGTCTAGGCTAGAGACATGTTCCGGCGTCTTTAAACCTAGTCACTGTTGTTTCACTTTACGGTTGGGTGATTCCTCCTCTTGTGACTCGATAGTGGTCTAGCACGGACTTGAGCTCCCACGTACCGTCGCGTATATAGGGGAGACCCCACTAGGTTATCATCCTTTATCCACAGGAAGCTGTTTCTGTCGCCTTACAAGCCGTAACGCACTGAACACAACATTCAGGAAGATTGACTGCAGTACGGAAAGTCCTTGGTTTTCGTATGATTGCCAAGGTGTATAAGCAGTTTTATGGATTGTCTGGTAAACCCTTTGCCTAGAGTCTCCAGAGTAGTCACTTTTGATCCTTTTCGGACTCCTTAAAAGAAAAGGTGCCAGTGAGCGTCTTGTCACTTCGTGCTCATTAAACATTCGAAGGAGACTAGAGTCATCTTTTCGTCCTTTTCTCGACTCTTAAAACATGAAAAGGTCAAGTTGTGTCTTTGCGTCTTAAAATTTATTTGGCCACGATTAACGTTACCTGGTTAGATCTTGTGTGCGTTAGCTTGAGTAGGCTTATTTTTGTTTGCCATGACAACTTTTCCGGGGTTCACCAACCCAAGTTCCCCTCCTGACGGGAATCCTGGTCATTTCCCTCCTCTTGGGAATGTTGGTGCTCCTTATATGGCAACTTTATCCCTTCCGGGGTTAACTGTCGGGTTGCCTGTTTGGTTGTTTTCAACCTCTTTGGTCCCTGCCGTATCGGCTGCTAGTCCATCAGTTCCTCCACCTGAACAACATCATGTTGATCCTAAGGTGGATCTCTCCCCTTCGACGCCTACTTCTACATCTTCCTGTTGTACTTCACCTATTGAAAGTCTCGATTCGAATAATCAGGTGGCTAAGAAGAAGAAGAAGAAGAAGACCAAGAAGAAGAAGTCTCCTAAGGGAGAGGCTACAAGTATAACCGTTACTCCCTCGAGTACGCCTGAAGTCGGGCCACCTTCTGCTCCTCCGCGGAAGGTTAAGTTTCCTTGTCGATTATGCAAGGAGGACCATCTTCTTCGCGATTGTCCTGGCATTCCCAGGGTACTAGATGTATGGTCTCGCAATCCGGCCCACCCCTCATCGTCCTCTGAAGCTCACGGCGATGCTACCTTATCAGGTGGGAATGGTAAGGGAAAAGGGAAGATTCGAATCCCCTGTAGACTTTGTGAAGGCAATCATCCCCTTCACCTTTGTCCACTCATGGATAAAGCCTCCAGTGTCTTGGAAAGTCTCCTAGCTCCCTTACCCCGACTCCCCGTTGGATATCAGCGTCTTTCTGAAGCTGCAGATCATCCGCCTCCCGACAATGAGATTGGTTCACATTCTTCTCTTGTCCAGGCCCCTCTTCCCGAACCCGGCTGTATCCAGCCTGTTCCAGACCAACCATTGGTCGGAAAGAGTGTCGACTCGAGTCCGCCCGTCAATCACTCTGTTTCGGAAGAGCATCATGCCCATGTTCTTCTCGTCTCCTCAGATTCTCCTGAGTCCAGAAATGACTTTCCTAACCCAGCTGCTCCCAAAGGTTCTCCTTCGGTTCCTTTAGCACATGGGGGAAATCATACGATTCCCCCACCAAGTAGTCTGGTCGCTTCCTTTGATTGGAATCACCTGATCGCCGGTCGCCTTCCATCCCATATGCCTTTCCAGATCACAGTACATGCCTGTGCTAAGGCAGTACCTGGGACTGTCTTGGATGAAGGGGCGTCTGTCAGTCTTATGCCGTACACTACTTGGCAAGCTTTAGGTTCCCCGCAGCTTGGGCCAGTCACTCATAATCTGTTGGCCTTCGACGGAGGAGCCTGTCCATCTCTAGGAGTTCTCCCGAAGTTCCCTATTACTTTGGGAGGCAAAACCGTCTATATAGACATCTTGGTTACCGAAGGTGTTTTAGACTTTAGTCTTCTCCTTGGTCGCGACTATGTTTATGCCATGGGGGCCCTCATTTCTTCGCTTTTCCATGTGGTTTGCTTTCCGCACGATGGAAGAATTGTGACTATCGATCAAGTGTCATTCGTTAGTCCCACGATGCCTCCTGTGCCGTTGTCGTCCCCTCCTAGTTTTCATCCACCAGTTGCATCTACCCCACCACAGATCAACTACGTGGCCACCTATCCCATGCATGGATCCAGTGATGCCGCCATCGTGCATAGTGTCCTGGGGGCATTGGGCCTCGACTTCCAAGATGTTTCCCTTCCACCGGGAGTGGCAATCTTGGAAGCCCCAACTTTCTATTCATTATGCTGAAGTTCGGGTGGAGCATAGTTCCTTTCCGGTGTCAAGCTCCTTGAAAAATGAAACTAGGTTTGGTTGGAGCACAGTTCCTTGTCTTGTGTCAAGCTCGTTAAAAAATGAAACAAAGTGTCCCGAGCATAGCTCATTAAAAAATGAAACAAGGGTTATGAGGATAGTTCTTTTACTGTGTCAACCTCATTAAAAAATGAAACACCTCCCTTTCCAAATCGCGTCTTTTGATTAAGATCTCGTAAAATACAAGTCGAGTCTTTCATCGATCTCGAGAGTGAACCTTCATTCATCCACTTTGTTGAATGCAATGAAGCTTTGGGGGCATGTACCTCGTTTTGCGTCATTATGCTTGGGGGCATGCGAACTCATAACAAGCATAGTTTTTCGTTTCAAGCTTGTATAAACATGAAACCGAATCCAAGCAGAGTTCTCCATGGTTCAAGCTTGTGTAAAAATGAACCCATACCTGATTTACATCTCGTGATTGCCATTTTTATCCGCTTAATTCTGCTAGATGAGCCTTGGTTGTTTCATTCCATTGCTACCATCTCTTTGGCCAATCATATGCTCTCACTTGGTTGTTTATCCTTTCCTGAGGAACCGCAGCGATGAGTGGTTTTATTAGCCAGCCTCTTGACCATTATATGTTTGAGCAGTTCCACCATTGCTGGAACCAGTTGCTACCTTTTATACCACTCGTTCCTCTAGGACGAGTCACCTTTAAGCTCTTTTCTGACTCGTAAAATGTGAAAAGATTGCCGAGTATTTTTCCCTTTTTGACTCGTTAAAGAGAATAAAAATGGAGGTCTGCTTTCAGCTGTTTTCTGACCGTTTAAAGATGAAAAGATTGCCGAGTCCCCCTCTCGACTTGTTAAAGAAATGAGAGATGGTCGCCTTTAAATCTCTTTTTTCGACCGTTTAAACTAAAAAAGATTGCCGGGTTTTTGTCGTTTCGAACTCGTAATTGGCTCCAAAACGACGTACTTCTGACCGCTTTTCTACTTTTTCGGGTCAAAGTCACTACTTACGAAAAGTACTCCTCGATCATACTGGTCGAGCGGTTCTTTCGAGTATTGTTTTATACTTTTTCGGGCTCGAGAGACACAACTTTACGAAAAAGGACCTCCCTGGAGTTTTCTTTTCCGCTGTCTTTTCAGACTCTCTAAACAGGAAAAGACGCCGAGTTTTTCCTTTGTCAGACTCGTTAAAACTTAATGACATCGAACACCGTGAGAATGATGCTTTCCAAGAATATGCTATCCCCGTCAAGCTTGTCATCCAAAAATAATCGGGGTACCTGCCAGGAATGGTAGGGAAAACGGAACTGTAATAATTGTCGTGTCAGCAGTATGTCGCTCTTGAACATGGCACTAGTCTGCATTCGTGTCTGGGTGGGGATTTCTCATTTTACACTAGCCTCCGTGGGTTTGGGTTATCCTGTTTGACCTCTCATCTGCTCATTGCCTTGTCACCATGATCTCTAGTCATTTGACGTTCGATACTGCCAAATCCACTGTCGTGCCGCCGATATGTTCAAGAGAAGTTGACCTTTGCAGGAGACTTACAACCTCCCTCTGATACCTCACACAAAATATTTTATCCTTCTCTGTCTCGTGTCGATGATGTGGGAAACATTATGGCCCACCTTCGATCAAGGTTACCTCCTGTCGACTTCAGCTCATTATCCAGGACGGTGACTTAGAGAGTCCCTTCAGGTGCCTTAGAGCCTGCATGCCTCAATGGCAGGTTCTTCGTGTTCGACGTGAGGTTTTCATCATTGGCCTCCGATCGAATGATTCTGCGGGTGTTCGACACCATCTCATTGATTCACATGCCGCGAATTGTACCTATAAGTACCTTGAGGACCATTGTCATTATTGGTGGTACCTCTCGCGTCTGTTAACAGTTTTCATTATTGGCTGGTAATCAGACGATGTTCATGCATGTTCGACTTCAGCTCATGTATTCACATGCTTGGATTTGTACTTTGTTCAGGTCGGGTTGGAGCGCAAGACCGTGGTTTTTGTCTGTTGCACACCAGGTTGCGATTTTGTGGATTATTATTACATGACTCATTGATGGATGGCTGCGCCCATACCTGAGTCTTCTGGGATGGCTGCAACCATACCTTAGTATCATCATGGTCTCTTCAGCTGGGTGGCTGCGTCCATACCACAGACCTTCTTCGTATGTCTTTTGGATGGTTGCGCCCATGCCTAGACTACATGTAATAGAGATATCAGTTGTACATATGTGCAGATTCTTCCTGGTGGTGTTCCAGTTCAGCGAGTTTTGTAAAGCATTTCACCCCTCCCACTCTCTCGGGCTTCATGCTTTAGGGGGCATCTGTTACACAGTAATTTGTCACTGTCTCCCTGTCAGTCTTCCTACTGTGTCATGAGTTCAAATCAATCATGCTCATGTTCTCTAATGTGGCCAAATGACCCACTTTGCCAAAGTTTTTTCCATCATCGCGACTGTTATTAAAATAACCACGCTGACTGGCGCCTCATAATACAATGAATGTGCTGCCAACGCGGAAGCACACGTGTTTTCCGCGCTGGTCGAATTTCATGAACCAACGCATCCTATGTTTATATTGAGTCGCGATGACATAACCTTCACTATTGTTCAGATGCGACGACAACGCTCCAGTGCAGTAATACACCCGCGCTGATCCAGTTTGGGCGAGTTTGTTCTAACAGCCGGCCTTCCAGATGACTCCAGACCTGGTTGTTGGCCTTATAAATGTCGCCCTCCCTTCTCTGGCATGTCTGTTTCATCATTTGGGCCACCTTCCTTGGAGATAAGCTCATCCTCCCACCATTCATGGAGACTCCTTCTCCTATTTAAGCCTCTACCATTGCCATGAGCAGCTAGTTTTGGATAGTGTGGAATTGATAGTGCTTAGAGTGCTGCTGCTAGTAGGTAGTTGGTGTGACAAGTGTGGATTTGCTAGAGAGCTTAAGGAAGGTTGTGAAGTATTGCTTGTGTGAGAGAGAGTTTTTGTCTTGGGAGATCTACCTCCAAGGGTGAATGCTTAAGAGACTTGCTGGCTGGACCCTCTTGAGAAGGACTCAACGTCAGAACTTTGGTTGTACCTTTCTCTGTTATTGATTAATAATAGATGACTACTATTATGGTTCCACTTTCATTTATCTTTGTAATGGTTAATGTGAGTTATGTCCTTTCTGACTGATGTATAATTGCATTTATTAGATTTCACGCTTGTGTTTGTGTTTCTCTTTGTGTGTGCAGGTGTCTATCCACGAGGATTGTGGAGGATCGTGACCGGCCAAAGCAAAGGAGTGAGAGCGGCTTCTCTTCATCAAACAATAGCGTTGGAATCCAAGTAGGTGTTCATTTCCTATCTTTTATTTGCAATTAGGAACTTGCATAGTAGAATTGACTGATTGTTGCTAGACCCATTCTGGGCTAGTAGGGATCGCCTCTATCCATAGAGGGGATTTACCTCTCCAACAGGTAGTAAGAGAAGCTGATGCCTCTTTATTTGTGGGTTCTGGAGGTACCCTTGGTGATTCTTCCCCTTCTTTCCCTTGAATTGTAGACCTCTATTTTTCCTTTTGTTTTGTCTCCTCTTTTCCATTCTCCTCCTCATCCTTGTCTCTCTCTTTCTCTTCTTCCTCTAGATCCTCACTCTGCTCCTTGTCTCTCTCTTTCTCTTCCTATAGCCATATCTGCTACAACAAGTACAAGATATGTTGTAGATCAGTTGTCCAATATAGTGCAAAACATGTCTCTCTAGACTGAAGAAATCAATAAGTTGCAAGATCAAGTGAAACTTATAGAGGATCATCACCAGAAATCTGAGATTTTTCATGCAGCAGAGCTTCAAAGAGCTCAAAATCGAATATTCTAAGTATGGAAGAAGTCAGCAGCTGAGTCTTTGATTGGCCACACTCTGGGTAATGTCAAGGAAATCATATAGAACAACATCATTGAGGAGATGGATGAAATCTGACCAGAGTAGTCCAAAAGATGACTGACTGTTGGTTTCCCTTCTCATCCAAATTTTGCAATGAGAGGTTGATGTTGTCCCCTTGAAAGTATAGGAACATGTAGACTAACACAGAGGCATACTTGAATACCTCATCAGTGAGAAATTTGATAAGTTGCTGATGAATGGATTCTGCAAGAAATTGGCTGAAGTTAAATACAATGGAGGGCTTAGAATCAACAGATTATATGGAAAAAAATCTTATAATGGCCTCATCTACCCATTGATTAGAGTAGTAGCCAAGGAGGTAGGAAACAACTGTAATAATATGCTTGGCTCTCTCAGGGAAAGTGGAGGAGGGATAAGGAGGATTTCTCTTTGGTAATGAAGCATCTTGTGTCAAGAACAACTCAAGAGTTTGGGCTTTCTTGGAAAAGTCTAGTTTTTGGTATAGTTCAACCAGTGCTTTAAAGGAAAATGGGGTAGCATTCTCTACTAAGGGGGCTTGCATCATCTGATCAATGGCCTGAGGAGCTATGGTAAACAGAATTTCTCTAGTGTGGGTGATTATGGATCTTTGGGTTGGAAAATAGGATGCATGACATTTTCTAATAAAATCTAGGGTGTTGTGGGTATGAGGAAAGATGTAGTGAGGTAAATTTGACTCCCACAACTAGATGGCATCAGACTTGTCAATGTATTTGTCCTCGAGCCAGCAATACATCTTGAAGAGGTCAAGTTCACAGAGTGTCTCATGGATTTTGTAGTCTCTATCAACCATAGGACGTGGTGATGATCTATGAGAGGAAATATCAGAGGATTGACAATTTCCTCTGGTCGTTTGTCCTTTGGAGGCATATTGGCTATGGCTAAGAACATGAGTGAAAATTGGATTGGGAGGTGGAAATATACAGAGAGAAGTCAGACTTTGGCAGCAAAAGCAGAGGTAACAGGCTGAAAATGATCAAACAGAGAGTGTTGCAGGCAGTTGAAAATATCAAAATTAAATCCAGAAATACCTATAACAAATCAATTAAAAGTGATAAAGCATGAATTCAGTAACCTGTTCTCAAATGGGAAGGAGGTTTATGTAACAAATTTGGTTTTCCCTTTAAGGTGGCGCGGGTCCGTTGAATTAAAGGCTAAGCCAATTGAATGCTTAACAAGTTAATTATGGAGGGAATGAATATGATTTGATGGAGTTAACATATGGATGAGGTGGCAGAAGGTGAATGGCGAGAGTGCGACGAATAGGAGAGCGGTATCAAGAGCGAGGGAACCAAATTTTTGTAAGGGTGGGGGTGGGAGTGTTTAGTGGTTTCACTTGAGGGGGGTCTGAAATGTTGAGTAGCTAACACATAGGGGTAGGCGCGGCTTGGTATACCTCCCATTTCGGACCCACACTCCCCCCCCCCCCCCCACGACGGTAAAGCTGAGATGGTGATGGGGGGTGCTGAAATATGATGTGGGCCGTCGGATGTGGGAGGATGGGCAGAGATGGAGTGTGATATGGCGTGGAGTAAAATCATGACATGAAATGACTGTTTGGTGGGGTTGAGTATTGATTTAATTCAATGTTGGGGAAAGTACGATAGAAGAGGGGTGTTAAAACTTAGGGATATGAAGGTGGAGGGAAATGTGAGCTTGCACAATGGGTCGAAAAGCCATAACAACATGAGGAGTATGGGGTGTCTAAGTGGATGTTGATGAAGAAGAGGAGGATGATGAAGATTAATATTTAGGAGGTGAAGATGAATTCGTAGGGGTATTATTATGTGGAGGAGAGGGAGGAGACCTCTTTAAGGATTTGAAAGAGGTTTTGATAACAAATTTCTGAACTCCTGGTGGGAAGTCTTCCTAATTTTCAAACAATGGATTTGAATAGACAAAAAATGTCTCTTCAAGATTAGTAGAGGTTGATGGAATAGAATAAGGAGTTGGAGTAATGAAATCTTGAGGTTTTAATTCAGGTAAATGCAAACCCAGTTCTTCCTCAAATGAAGGTGATTTGATAGGAATGGATGGAACTTGATATGATTCAAGTGACTGTATTAAAAAGGCTGATGGAAGGTCTACTCCTCTAGAAATAAGATCAGAAACCCTAGGAGGTAGTTCAATCCAATCAGGATGGGTTGGTATAAATGAAAAGGGATCTACAGATGGAATGTCTTTAGGGTGTAAATCTAAAGAAGAAGAAGGTGTTCTATGTATTCTCCTTGAAGAGGCTCCCCTAATAAGTATTTCTAGGTCTGGTAGAGGGTTAACAATCTCATATTCAGAACATGATCTAGTATGCTTATAAGGAGCCAAACTTGGACCAGTGGAATCGCCAGGTGAAATATTTTTACCTATAACCTTATCCTTTATTCACCTTAAAGGAAAGGGAAAATTGTTGCCCCAGGGAAAATTTAACTTTCAGTTCTTCACTCCCCAGCAACAACGCCAATATGATGTTGTCCTTTGAGATAACCTAAGGTCAATTGGCTATGCCAAAGCATCTAAAATGTTTTTTTGATTTTAATGGTTGGATGACCAGTGAACTATTTATAAACAGGTGCTTTAAACTTAGATAGATTCTTAACAAAATAAAAGGTTGTTCTTTACATACACATGGTTATTTTGATTTTAAGTGGACGGATAAGAAGAATGTGTAGATGTATAAATGATTTAATATGCAAACTGAGTATTTAATCATTTATAAGCAAAAATCAAGAAAACAGTGTTTCCTAGATCAACAGAATATAATAAAACTATTACATAAATCTAGTGCAATTTAAGTTAAAAGAGGAATTTACAATAATAGATAGTTCTGCAAATTGATCTCTTATTTAAATGTAACGTCACAGCGGATTCAAAATAGAACTGAGATTCAATTATATTTTCAATCGGGTGACTGTAAAAGAATTAAATTATATGAAGAATACATAATGAAAAACGTGATGAAAACAACTCATTGAGAGACAAGCCATATGAAGTAAACCCAGAATCATTTATTATATCAAAATGCTCCAGCTTAGTACAAATCTGTATGATAAATGGTTCAAGGGTGCAACCCTCAATACTTCGACAGACTGAAGTATTAAACAAAATTACAAAATATTACAATAAATGCCTGAGTGACACGACATTATATTATTACTTAAAACTAACAGAAACAAAAGTAATTCGATCAAAAGGATTGGATGTAAATATCTGGCCCTATTTTAAAGGAACGTTGTTGCTAAGTGGCCATTATTCAGGTGTTGTGCTGGTGAAGCTGATGTGCCCTTTAATCCTGAAACTCACACAACTTTTCCCACCTTTCTTCATCTGGAATGACTATCTTGGTTACCTTGTGGTAGATTTCATCTACTTTAGTATACCGAGAAAAAGTGGGTTTTACTGTGAAAATATGATTTATGTCATGTTAAATAAAACTGATGTTGTTGATGGCTTCGTAGAATGCTCTGCCTGTCATAGAAAATTTAATGTTGGAGGACTTAGCTATGTCTCTGGCAATGTCCTGAAGCTTCTTCATATAGTCTTCCCTGGTCATTAATTTATCATTGGTTACAAACAATGAAGGCAGACCCTTCTATTTCAATGCATCAATCCTTGTGAAAAACTTGTTGACTGCTACCTCTAGAGTGTGACACTTCTCTGCCAACCATACAACTAAGTTCTTCTTGGTTAGAACTTTCTTCACCTCCAGGATGGTTTCTGTTCTTTCATTCACTCCTAGATCATCCAGCTCATACATGCTTTTAGAGTTAAGGAACTTTATAATGATGTTGGTTGTAGCAGGAATCTCTCCCAATTGAGCATTTATATTGGTAATGGTCTACTTTGCCTTTTCCATCAACTCCTTCAACTAAAAAATAATCTGGATACATGGCCAGATTTCATCTATCTCCTCAAAGATGTTGTTCCATATGATTTCCTTGACATTACCCAGAGTGTGGCCAATCGAAGACTTAACTACTGACTTCTTCCATACTTCTATTTGATTTTGAGCTCTCTGAAGATCTGCTGCATGAAAAATCTCATATTTCTGGCGATGATCCTCTCGAAGTTTCACTTGATCCTGCAACTTCTTGATTTCTTCAGTCTGGAGAGACATGTTTTGCATTACATTGGCCAACTGTTCTGCAACATCTCCTGTACTTGTTGTAGTAGATATGGCTGTAGGAATGGTTGTGATAGGGAGTGATTCCAAAGGGGAAATATTTTTAGCATCTTTCTCCTTTTCTTTAATCAGCTTCCCCATATTTGTCTCCATTTGCTTGAGCTATGCAGTCTGCTCCATAATCAGCATCATCATATTTGCATTTTCAGTCTCTACCTATGTAATATCCTTAGCCAGAGGATATTCTGTAGCTGGTAGTTTTAATTGCTTCCTCAATGTTGCTATGTCAAAATTCTTATTCTTCACAGGTTCCTCTGCAACATTGATGCTTGAAGGATCATAACCCAATTTTATTACCAAGTCCTCCAGGGTTTTAATCCTGGTGTCTTTGGCAAGCGCAAATACCTTCACCATCTTCAGTTGTGATTGGACATTTGCTAAGGTAACCTGTGTTAGTGTCAGTGTATTCACACCGCCATCAATGATCAAAATTCACTCTTTTGCATTCATATTAGGAGTCCCATTCTCAATGAGTTGCATTCCATTAGGTCATGGATCAACCGATGGTAGGCACATTTCGGTTTTTCCCTCATGACACTTATCTGCTGACCTCTTGTCATGTGTGATTCAGTCAATGGTTCAGGTCCAGGTTCATTTTTAGTTTATTTCATTAAATAGGTTTTAGGTCTTATGGTTATAGTCTCATTAGGTATTAGGGTTTCACCATGTCAATTTTTCAGTAACCATTGACTAATAATGGCGAGCAGACACATGAGGATGACAATAATTATCAGGAAAGTTTTAATATCATAATTTGTAAACTTAATAAGTTTTTCACCTCAAAACCAGTTTGAGGTGAAAACAGAGCATTGGTATTTATTTGTAAATTTCATGTAATTTTATTATTTCTCATATGTAATTAATGGTCTCATGCTGCTCCTGGTCACCTGCTGATATTTCCAAATACATTCCACTGCAAAAATTCAAAGAAAACAAGCATCAGTTCATCTTTTTCAAGCAAAAAGTAAGCATCCAAAAAACAGAGTATTTGAAAAAACCAATTGACATTATAAAGTGGGTTTTGAAGAATGAAAAATCAAAAGTTTCCAAGCCATATAAAGGTCATTTTACTCTCAAGTTATTTCATTGTTAGAAGTTGAGGTTCATGAGCAAAAACGCGATTTGAGGTGTTATTGAGCAAAGGGAGGGAACTTATTGTGTTTTTGGAGAAATTTGCCTGGCGCTACACACCAAAGCTCGGCGCTACGCACTTGCGTTTTTCTTGCTGTGTTATTTTGAACTGGCGCTACACACCAAATCGGCGCTACACACCCAGGAGAGTGCGCTATGCACCTGGAATTTGAACTGCAAATCGCTGCAAATTGCATCAAATCGCCTCCATTGCAAGTAAGTAACATCACTATTCTTGCTAAAATGAATTGTTGCATCAGTTTTGGGTTGTGTTGTCTCTCAAAAACATCAAACCCTAATTGTCACTAAATTATCTCATATATTGTAAAAACACACTCATTACTGCTGTCCTATATCATCTTTTACTATTTCCCTAAACCCTATCCTCCCATCCATAATTCCCTAGACATCATTCCCTAAACTTTTCCCTAATTCCCAAACCCTATACCCATACATACCAAACCCTATACCCATACATATACCCCAAACCCTACATATACCCCAAACCCTACTCCCAAACCCTACACTATTCACTAACCCTACTCACTCCCTACATCCCTTTCCCATTCTTGTTTACCCTCACCTGTTTTCATATTCAAATCTCTTCATACTCATCTTACTTCCATTCACCAATCCACCACTCTTCATTCACCACAAAGAGGAACAGTTGTACAACAATGGAGAGGGACAATGAGTATGAAATGGAGGAAGAAACACATAGTGACAGTTCCAGGGAGAGAGACACACAGGGCAGAAAGCCTCATAAGGGAGGAAAACATATCAGAGAGGAGCCCACTAGTTTGAGGGAGCTACAAGCCTGCCCATTTGCCCTTTCTTGTTTCAGACATCAGTCATGTTTCAGTTTTTGTGAAATGGTGGAAAGGGTAAAATCTCATCATGAATTAGCAAGGTTGTTTGTGACACATTTGGACAACAATGAGGTAAACCTTGTTGGAGTTACATTCACTTTGTCACCAGCTGTCATTTCAGAGGCTACAGGTATTCCAAATGTGGGTGAAAAGTGGAACAAAGGTTAGGACATTGACATAGAGTACTATGAGCCTTACATCAAGGCTAAATATCATAACAAACTCAAGAGAGTATTCCCCTTTAAATTCTTGGAGGACAAGTTTACTCCATTGATGAAGATCATCATCAAATACTTTACTTGTGAAGGCAGGTTCTCCCGACTGTATGCCTACCACATTAGATTGTTGATGCATTTCACTAGGGTGAGAATGATGAATATCCCCTACTTCATGTTCAGAAACATAGAGAAGATGGCATTCATTGTAAAGAAGAAATCATACCCCCAGTAGTTAACTAGCATCTACCACTACTCTTTGATTAAAATCATTGTTTTGCATCAGCTGAACCTTCTCAACATGCCATGGGAGACCTTCATTTCTCATGAAATGTTCAAAGGCCCTCAAGTCTTTTCATCAGTGCCTCATGAAGAAGGTGGACCTTCAGGACATGAAAAGGTCCAAGAAAATGAAACTATTAGAGTGCCAGTATTTGTGACATATGAGAGGGGCACTAGGAAACTTTTTTCTACTGCCAGGAGAGTATTATCTCCACAAGGTGTGGAACGGGTCCCGCGTTCATCTTCAGGCCACAGGCAAATGGTATCTCCACAAGGAGTGGAAGGGGCTTTGCCTTCTTCTTCAGCTAAATAGGTATAGGTTATGCAACAACACAAGGGAAAAGGTAAAGGCAAGGGGAAAATGCATGAGAAGGATCCTAGTGATGGGCAAGAGAGAGATTTTGACCTTGTTGATCATGAGGAGACACAAGGAGTGGATGTCATTGACTTGGATGCTCAAGATCCAAGGACTGTCAAAGACATGATCATTAAGGAACAAGAGGCTGAGATACAAGCCTTGTCAGTCAATTTAGAGAGGGCTAAATGGGTCATCAAATATCTAGAGCAAGAAAACAAGCAATTCATCGACAAGCAAGTCCTCACGGAGTTGCAAATGATCAAGGAGAATCGGCAAAAGGCTAAGAAGGCAAAGGTCAAGTTGACCTCCATTGATTAAGAGATTGAGAATGACCAGGAAACCTGGCTTGAAAGGGTCAACATACACCTTGAAAAGCTACTGGAGAAGGCCAATAGAGATAAGAAGATGCTTTGCCACATGGCCTATCACTATATGACCCGAAACAAAATATTCAAGATAAGGATGAGGAAGCTTAAGGCAAGGTTGGGGAAGGCCTTGAGGAGAAAAAAGGAGAAATACAAGCTAAAAATCTTGGCTGAAGCCTCATTAGCCCATAAAAGCAATTAATTATGGAGCCTTGTGCCAAATCTGGGCAAGTTTTGACAAGTTTTGGTCATTTTCAATTTTTGGAATTTCGCAACACAGAAATTTGCCCTAGGTGTGTAGCGCCACTGGCGCTATGATTTTGACTGGGAGACATTTTGGAGAAATGGTTTGTATATTTGGGTTCATCATGATGAGAGCATCAATCGCTGAAAGTTTCAGCAATTTTGGAGCAAAACTTGGTCACCTAAAGGTCAAAAAACCATAAAAAATGACCTCTCTGCCTCTTTTTGGACACACAGGAAGCAGCCTTGGGAGATTCCACTTTTGAGGGGGAAAATGACCTCCAAATGAAAAAATTCAAGATGTTCCAGAAACTATATAGGAAGACCTTTCCATGGAGCTATCTTGGGCTCAATTTGGCTAAGGATAAGGCCTCCAAAATCAGCTGAGAAGTGGCACTGTGCATAGAGCCAGTTTGCCCAAAAATTCAATTTTCGCCTAGTTTTTCTACAAGTTGACTTTTTCTCCCATCATGGATGAATTTATGATTGTAAATAATGCTTTGCTATGTAAATTTAATTTTAAAATGACCTTAGAGGGTAGATTCATCATTTTGAGGTGGTTTGGGGGTCAATGAATCAGTTTCCATGGTTTTAGAGGCAAGCTGTTCCACTGCCTATATTCCTGTTCCTAGTTTAGATATGGTTGAAACAATCCCTTATCTCTTGGATTCGACCCCTGATGGCTAGCATAGGTGGTTTTGATGTCTATATTATGTATTTTTCAGTCATTAGCAAAGGTTGGACTCTCTTGGATGCTTTGAGCTACATTGTACATCTCTACAACAGTTTGGCAAGGAAATAAACCAGGATTTGCAACTATTTTTGTGGGATTCTTGTGGTAATGTGTTTTTGCATTGTTTCTCCTTCTGTCATTAGCTTTTCTCATGTGTTATGTGTGCCAAAATCTAATTCATTCTTCTCAACTAAATGAAATTAAGATAGATAGTTAGAATACATTGGTAAGAGTGCTCTGCCTTGGGAATACATTTAGTTTTTGATGTTTTCAGTTGTTTGAAGAGGACTCATGATCTTTGCATGCCCTCCTTAGCTCCTCACCAGTCTTAGACCTACCACCTCACTTAATTCCAAGTGCTTAAACACCTACCTACCTCGCCCCACAGAACAGCCTACATTCCTAACTTGATTTGTCGGACCCAAAGCTGCCTGATCCATTTGATCCAGCAACAAAACCATAAAAATCAACCAAAAAAACCCTAGAGATACTATACCTAGCCTAAAATCCATATTTGATTCAGTCATCTCAACTGAGATTGACAAGGAGAGAACCCTGTCCCGACCTAGTAGGGCTAGCTACCAGGTTAAGCTTGGTTTGTGGTTATCCTAGGATTGCCTCGCTTCAGCCTGAGGTCAGTCTAGGCTCTAACAACCTGCAGTTTTGATAAAGTCATGGCAGTGTTAGTAACAGTTGAAAATATCATTTCCCTAGTCTTCTTATGCACCTCCATCTGATCGATGGGATGTATAACCTTTACATCAAACTCAAAAGTTTTCTTTTTGTAGTCTGATGTATTTTTGGGCTGGGGAACTTATGCTTGTAGGAATGTCATTTGCATTTTCCCCTTTTTTTAGTGAAAGGCTGACAGTAGCCTACTTTGGGCACCAGAACTCTGCTTCCAGAACTGGTTGTAGGTGTTAATATTCAAGGCTTCATTTCTAATTTTTATCTCCTTGAAGATGTCCATTATGATCTTATCTGTTTCCCCTGAAGTAGATATACCTGTCTGCATAATTTTTTGCTGCTCTTGTGAAGTTGTGGAGGTAGTAGGAGACTGTGTGGACTGATCACCCACTAATGAGGAAACAAGTGGCTCATTAGTGGTGATAATGGTTTGTTGTTCTGAGTCCTTGTTAAGGCTTAGTCTAGAACTAAGCTTGGCCTTCTTTCTATACATTATCTTGAATCCCTCACTGAAAATGTCAGTCCCTAAAGGGGACTCTTCCTCTCTACTTCTCTTGGCTGTCTTCTCCTGCATGGTAGGAGTCTGCACTTTGCATGATGATGCATGTTGTTCTTTTTCCTCCTGAAGGGTATTTTCAACCCATTCTAATTTATTATTGTTTTTCTTTATCTCTGGCCTGAATGTGTGAAAGTAAGGAGTAGACTTGGTTTCTACCCTTAATTTAGAAATGATCCCTAATGGATCATATGCCCAGGCAAAGCTTAGGCTGAACTGCCTTTCCTTCAAGATTTTATCTTCTTCTTCCCCTGCTGCCGTGCTGTTGCAAATGAAATGGCCAGCATGTGTTTTGATTTTAAACTGGGACCTTTTGTTGGCAGCAACAAAGTGGATTTCATCCATTTTTATCATCTGCCTTATGTACTGCAGAGCAAAAATCCTCATTGGAGTAATTTTGGTAGCTTGTAAGGTGGGAGTTCACATCCAAATATTCGTATTTCTATATAATTCTCATAAAGGTACCAGTCTCATGTCTGAACTTGATCTGACAGCTACAACACCCTTCTGATTTCCTCACTGATCCTCGGTTCTATTCTGCTTCTTAGGAGACCTATTGTTGGGTGAACAAACATATTTGTAAACTATTTATAAGTGTATTCTTTCTGCTCCTTCATGACCAGAGTAGCCCAAAAGATGACTGACTGTTGGTTTCCCTTCTCATCCAAATTTTACAAAGACAAGTTAATGTTTCCCCCTAAAAGTGTAGGAACATGTAGACTAACACAGAGGCATACTTGAATACCTCCTCAATGGGAAATTTGATAAGTTGTTGATGAATGGATTCTGAAAGAGATTGGATGAAGTTAAATACAATGGAGGGCTTAGAATCAGTAGAGAAGATGGACAAAAATCCTATAATGGCCTCATCTACCCATTGATCAGAGTAGTAGCCAAGGAGGTAGGAAACAACTGTAATAATATGCTTGGCTCTCTTAGGGAAAATGGTGGAGGGATAAGGAGGATTTCTCTTTGGTAATGAAGCATCATGTGTCAATAACAGCTCAAGAGTTTAAGCTCTCTTGGAAAAGTCTAGTTTCTGGTATAATTCAACCAGTTTTTCATATGAAAATGGGGTAGAATTCTCTACTGAGGGGGCTTGCATCATCTGTTCAATGGCTTGAGGAGTTAAGGTAAACAAAATTTCTCCAATGGGAGTGACTATGGCTCTTTGGCTTGGAAAATAGGATGTATGACATTTTCTAATAAACTTTGGGGTGTTGTGGGTATGAGGAAAGATGTAGTGAGGTAATTTGACTCCCACAGCCGGATGTCATCAGACTTGTCAATGTATTTGTCCTCGATCCAACAATGCATCTCGAAGAGGTCAAGTTCACAGAGTGTCTCATGGATTTTGTAGTCTCTGTTAGCCATAGGGACATGGTGAAGATCTATGGGAGGAAATATCTGAGGATTGACAATCTCCTCTGGTCCTTTGTCCTTTGGAGGCATCTTGGCTATGGCTAGGAACAAGAGTGAAAATTGGATTTGGAGGTGGAAATATACAGAGAGAAGTCAAACTTTGGGAGTAAAAGCAGAGGTAATAGGCTGAAAATGATCGAACAGAGAGTGTCGCAGGTGGTTGAAAATATTGAAATTGAGTCCAGCAGTACCTGTAACAAATCAATTAACAGTGATAAAGCATGAATTCAGTAACTTGTTCTCAAATGGGAAGGAGGTTTATATAACAAATTTGGTTTTCCGCAAAGGTGGCGCGGGTACGTTGAATTAATGGCTAAGCCAATTGAATTCTTAACGAGTTAATTCTGGAGGGAATGAATATGATTTGATGGAGTTGACGGACAGATGAGGTGGCAGAAGGTGAATGGAGGGAGCGCAACGGGTAGGAGAGCGGTATCGGGAGTGAGGGAATCAACTTTTAGGGGGGGGGGGGGGAGTGGTTAGTGTTTTCACTCGAGGGGAGTCTGAAATGCTGAGAAGTTGACACATAGGGAAGGGCCCAATTTGGTATACCGCCCATTTCGGACCCCCCTTCCCCTCCCCCAACGGTAAAACTCAGATGGTGAGGGGGGGCCTAAATATGATGTGGGTTGTCGGATGTGGGAAGATGGGTGGAGATGGAGTGTGATATGGTGAGGATTTAAATCATGACATGATGAAAATATTTTGTGGGGTCGGGAATTTATTTAGTGCAATGTTGGGGAATGTGCGATATAAGAGGGGTGTTAAAACTTAGGGATATGAAGGTGGAGGGAAATGTGAGTGGAAGGGGATAATTATTTGGGATTTTATACTTAGGGATAGGATTAATATCAAATAATTGATATATAAACCTTAGAGTAAATATTTTACTCCTCTGCCTTTTGTTCTGGACATGAAAGCCCATTTGATGTTTGTTTGTGGCTCATTTAGACTAGCAGCTTGTGCATTTATAAAAACATGAAACAGAGCCTTTCTTTTCTTTTTGCTTCCCTAGCATTTTATTTTCCTCTTTCCTTCTTTATTTAGGGCAGCTAACACTTAACATTTTATTGATATGGATGCCTATAAAACAGAAAAATTTTCCTAACATTTTAACTTTTCTTTCTTTTGCATCCATATCCTAACTTAACATTTTTGAATTATTTTGACTAATATTTTAACTTATCAAAATCAGATAATTTTACAACAGCCTCCATAACATCCTAGTACATTGCTCGGGCTCCTCTTTCCAACTCGTCTGAAAGCATATGCATCATTGTCTTCAATGTGGCCGGACCAACAACATACTTGTGCATGATGTTTGCATTGATAGGCAAGTCTGGGCTAGTGGAGATGCACATCAACTCGTCGAAGTACGAGTCAAGCTCTAGTCAGACCTGCTTCTTGGTCTTCGCTAGGGTGAGAGTCCCAAGTGATGGGATCGCACGTGTGCGCACCAAAACATCCATGATCTTGAATACTCGTGCATGGGAAGCCCGTATGTTAGTGATGAGTTGTGGGAGGTCATCATAGTTCCGGATCTGACTCCGGATACGTGCTTTCAACTCAGCTACATTTGGCTTCATCAATTTTGGCAAGTGAAATGGGGTTCCCTTGTATTTCATCGTCCATGTTTGCATGTCATCAACAACAGCATGTATGTTTGTCAAGATGTGTGCTCTCCTAGCACATCACTACTGCCATCCATTGAGATGGACAACCGCCTTGTGCACGGTACCAAACTTGGAGTACAATGCTCACATAACTGTGTCAAGGGACAATATTTCATCTAGTATTTCCTTCTTCAATTCAGCTCGGGCGAACATTGTCACCAATTCTCCTCCTTTCTTAGCCACATGTAGTTAATTCTTCATCCGCTCATTCTCAGCTATAAGAAAATGAACACTTGAGCTAATGGCTTTGGCATACACTCTGGTTGCATCGGCCAAAGCAGCTGGATGCTTACGCACATCAGTCATGATCACTTGTTCTTCAACTTGCGCAGGGGGTGTTTGATCCTCTGGAGTTGACACTCTGTAAGACTGCACAACTCTATGTTGAGATTCATCAAACAAGATGTTCTGCATCTATTCTTCCAACTAATCACCAAGGATCTCATTGCCTCCTTGGTCATCTGAGACTTGCTCCTCTTCTGGATGCATTGAAGCGGGTGAGTCGACCTCTTTGTGGTGAGGCATGAGGTCGGTGTCCTATTCAAACTCCTATTGTTCCATGTCAACATCCAACTATTGAAGTGCATGTTCTATCTCATGAGAAAAGTATTGCCCCTACGATGGTTCACTATGTTCGCCTGATGCCAAATGTTCAGATGAATCAACTACTTGTATGGGCATTGCTTCGTCTGTTTGCACATGATGCACCCCCTGTTGTATATGTTGTTCCTGCTCTTCCCTCTCTTGTTTGCGCATCTCTTGTTCCTGTCAGAGTTTCTCTTTCATCTCATGCAACTCCTTCTCTGCTTCTTCCATTCTCTTCTTATCCTTTTGTCGTCACGTGATTCGCTTGTCGCAATGCTACCTCTTTGCCTCTATAGCCATAGTTGCTTTCTCTAAAAGTGGATCTGCTCAAAACTTGTAGCTTTGCTCCTCCTCCATGTGATCGACAATCTTCCTCTTCCCTTTGTCGCGCACTGGTATGCTTGCCTTTGCTTCCACTATTGCTACTGTTGGTGCTCTCCGTGATGTTGCTTCGCTAACCACTCCCAGTAGGGGATTTTTTAGGTCTAAAATGGGCCTCCTAAGAAAAATGTATGACCAAAATAAACTTGATAAGAACCAATAGGATTCAAGATGATGATGTCAACCATGGGGGATGATTCACCATTTTTGGAGTAAAAAGGTACAAAGATTACAAAATAATAAAATAATAAAACTACTTTTTCAACACGTATTTTCAAATTATCTCCCTAAGATTTTACTCAAATTTCGAGCAAGAGTACTTGTTTGGTGCAAAATTTAATTCCTCGTCCAAGGAGTACCCATGTTGCATACTTTCAATGGACCCTACTACATGAAAAATGAGAAATACATGAAAAAACGTGATTGCAATCACGTTTTTCATGTATTTCTCATTCTTTGTGTAGCAGCGTCCATCAAAAGTATGCAACATGGGTACTCCTTGGATGAGGAATCAGATTCTTCATCTAACAAGTGTTTCCACTCGAAATTTGAGTAAACCCATATAGGGATAAGTTGAAAATACGAGTTGATTTTTTTTTTTGTCTTTTTTCCCTCTAAAATTTGATGACATAATCTAATATTATTTTATTATTTCCACTATTGTTTTATAATTTCCTCAGGAGGACCATTTTAGATCTCAAAAATTCCCTAATGACAGTGAATCTGACTGGTTCATTAGGTCTAGAGAAACTGTAACAATATCTCCATGGGTCCTCCTCGGCCCAATGAAATGCCCCGTAGATCCAGTTGAACTGAACTCTCGTGCAGTGATCCTTTACGATGCAATGTGGGCCATACAGATTGTATCTTCGGATGTCGAACGGGTACTTCTTCATCAGTTCTACTTCGACATCCACTTGCTTGATACTCTGGATCTCATATAACCTAATCCGCAATAGAAGAGTGGGCCAAGGTGCCTTCTTCTTCTGCTGCAATCTAGCTGTCAATCTTGCTGAGATGTGATAGGATACTTCTCACATGACAAGTATGTCGAAGGAAAACTTTGGCAGAACATGCGAAGGTTTCTTAGCACTTAACATTCAGATGAAAGTGTCAAATGGTGAGGCATACCAATCTATAATACCTATCAATGCCTCCATTACATCCTTTGACATGTAGGGTGGATCTTGTTCGAATATCCTCTTGGACAAAGGGATGAAAAAATGATCGGATAGTCATGTGATTACTCCTTTGAAGCTGCATTTGTACAACAACTTGAAATATGTGTTCACAACAGTCTCCGCTAGTGGCCATGCCCACTCCAAGCCCGAGAACTCCTGTCGAGCACAGACTACATCCAGGATGTAGGCGAACATGTAAATCTCTGCATGCATACGTACAAGTGAGTGTCGAGCCTTCGTGACTTGCTCCTTCAACTGATCAGCTAGTATGTCAGACCAGTTACATGGTTTTCCTTCTCTAGCCACTTGGTACAGTGCAACCATCCAACTTTGTGGGAACGTTTCCGTGCTTGGTTGTCCATGTAGTTGACAAGAAAATATGATCACGTATTGGTACACCTTCCTCAGTATCTTTGTCTTGTAGACTTGGTTGGGTGTCATCCTGAAACGAGCTGGCTCCTTTACCCAATCTTCAGAATGTCTCTGGAGTTAGCATTGTTGTTGGGTAAGATGAATGAAGTCTCCATTTCAGTCACGGGTTTTGACATTTGATACATCTCATCATAATCATGTTTCGAGAAGGTCGCAAGCTTCGTCCCACTGACACTCTCAAGGTCAACGTCTCGAGTTCAGTGTGAGAGACGATCCAGTGTATCATGTCCGCTTAAGGGAACACTGGATATCTGCATGCAATCCAGTATAAGCTAGACTTGTAAATGTTCATGTACACCTGAAGGTCTTCGAGGTGTTCCCCAAAAGTGCCTGCAAATGTTTCATTGACTTATTTCCACTTAAATTTGATTTCCTTGTCTGGATATAGCTTTGTATCTTCATAGATTTCCAGACTAGAGGAAATTTTCTCAATTGCTGCTCCAGCTGCATTTCCATTAGTGTCCTAAGATCCTGTTCTCTTGGAATCCATTGAGACAGATGAACACTTGAAATATCTAGAGACAAGCAACATGCATGGCAAGAAATCTGTTAGTGAAAACAAAGCAAATTCTGGGGAATGACACAGCACATACCTGGGAAACTAATGAGAAAGATTGCGCAATTTCTTTTGGGAGGTTGGGTGACTAGCTTCCAGAACTGCGCAAAAGGCATTATGGACTGTCTCGGAGGTAGTATTGGTTGCTGGATGTACACAATGCGCAATCCAGACTGGTTATTGGCTGCTGAGATTGCACAATTCCAGTTGGGAAGGACTACAGGCCCAAAGACTGAATTGCGCAATTTCCTAGGCCAATAGTCACTGTCCTCTAGAAATGTGCAAAACAGTCCTGGAGGCCAGTGCTGGGAAAAAATGTGCATTTCTAGAGAGGAAGGAAGAGCCTTCCTTCCCCAGATCACGTAATGTAGTCTCAGTGAGGTAGAGTTTGGGCCATGGTTAGCCGGACTCGCCGACGACCAACTGAAAGAAAATAAGACAATGAATGCATGGTGGCACTAAGTGATAGTAGAAGTGATTGAAAATGCATGCAAAACATGAATGAAAGATTCAACAAACAGATCAACATGCATGTGGGTGAAGCGATTCGTCGGTTGGGTGAACGTTCGTGCAAAACAGTTTCATGCATGTGATAGCAACGAAAACTGAAACAAAGCTAGGACAAGCTAGTATTCATGTAAATGATAGCAAGCATTCAAAGAAATCAAGCAAACAACACCCATACAAGCGAATACACAAAAAGCGATAAAAATGATGAAAAGACAAGTTGAGGCCACTTACCCATGAATAACTGAGTCAGATATGTCGAAGAGTCCTAGATGTGTTGTTGGATGTCAGAGCTCCAAGATCGATGTGAAATAATTATCTCTGATGCGTCGAATAAATAAATTTGGGCTCATGACGCGCATGCCACAAATCTAGGAAAAAGCGACACTTGGAGGGAAACTTGTAAAACAACTTTGCATGTAACCCCCAGCTACTAAAAATAGCTTCCATGAATCATGGGATGCCTTTGCATGTTTCCTTTTGCTATTCCGGGAAGAGAAAGACATGCATTCATGCAAGTCAAGTTTCCTTGGTCCCAGGTGGAACTGGTCAGCCAGACTGCTCATGCATAAAGTTTCTCAACTGCTTGAGAAAAATGTGCATTTCTGGTTGGGAGCTAGGCTGACTACCCAAGAAGTTTGCGCAATTTCTGGGCAAAGCAGCTGACTGCTGCCCATATTTGCGCAAATTCTAGGATGAGCAACCCTGCTGGAGAAATTTGCGCAATTTCTGCTGTTAATGTTGGCTGGTAGAATTGCACAATTCTGGAGCCCAGCAGGCTTCCAGAAAGAATTGTGCAATTTTGTGAGGGAAGGCTGGTTTCCCTCTAGAAATGTGCAATTTTCTTGGGGAACCTGCTTATCCTGTAGCTGGACCAAGTCTGGGTGGACAACCTATGAGGGAAGTGGATCAAGCTATGATCAAAAGGCTGCCTTTGTGCATGAAAACACTGAAGCTTGTGTACTTGATGAAGCAAGACAAGGTGTTGTGAAAGGTTGGTAGGAAAGCTCCAAAACGAGCTAAGGAAAATTTTGGAGGGTGGTTGTAGCTGCTACAACACAAGGGTATGGAAGGCTTTCTCTTTTGACCCCATTTTTTTCCTCCAATGCCTCCTCCCCTTCCAAAAAGAATTTCTTCTTTACAAGGGTGTTGATACCCTTATCTTCTTTTATCCAAGCTAACCCTAAAAAGAATGTGGTGATTATGCTTATAACTGGAGGGGTGATTTCTACTGATAGGTCTTTCACCACATCAGTGGCATGGGTCCTAGTGAGGGGTATGAGTGAGAGAGCAAAGTCTCTGGCCACCTCATCATCATATCCTCTCGTTCTTTCAAAGAAACCATCCAATTGTGCCTTGTGAAAATTTCTACTACATGAGGGTGTTGATGAATTCTTACTATGTTTGTGGGTTCCCTCTTGTTAAAACCCCCTGTCATCTTTTCTTAGTAATTGTGGAGGCTTGTATGGATATTATCCAAGAATTCTAGTGGGTGGGAGATTTAAATGATAACTCTGCAATATAATTCTCCTAGATAGCAACTTCCTTAACCAAATGGAGTATTTTCTTCCTTTTTTAACTAGAAAATATGGGAAGGTATAGGTCCTACCTCACTGGTTATTGTCTGATGAGGACAAACTTTGATCTCTCCTCCCATAATGCCCACTGATTATCCTGTAGATGACTGCCCTATATCCTATAGGTCTTCTTGTAGGATCCTGTAGGTTTTCGTATAGGATCTTGTAGGTGCCTCTACGCTGCAAAATTCTCAATGTCTCCTGTAGGTGCTGCTTCAAGAAGGCCGAGGCAATCCTCTTTTCGATGAATTCTCGAGATTGCTAATGCTCTTTTAGTCTATGAATCAGTGTTTTATTTCCTTATATGGATGATCGTGTGGGATGGTGTGTTGGTTGTCTAAGTATGAGCACCTCCTTTTTTACCATTGGTCCCACTATTAGTCCATCATTTCACTCACCTCGTAATCATCTCCCACTTTGTTCCTTCGTAACTTAACCATTTTTGGCATTATCTCATTTTTCTTCTGATTTGATTGTTGCCACGTGCGGAGTGGTCTAACTGTTTTCTCCTCGTCGATTGGTCGAAGGTCGCCAATTTAAATTGCCACCTTTGCTTATAAAACCAACTCTTACATAATCCTACATTTTTTATCATAGCCTGATAACGAGAGAGCATTAGTAAGATGCTATACCTATGGGTAAGATGCCTTGATGGTGATGCTCATTGGAGAATGATGTCCCTGTGTTGTGTATTTGCTGCATATTTTTTATTATTGGCCTATTTTGATGCTTGTTTCCTTGGATGTGCAGGTACTGGAGAGTGATGTTGATGATCTTTCTACTGTTGCTGAGATCTAGAGGAGCTTCCTTAACCTTGGAACCTTTATGCTGAAGATGGATGCAACCCTGTGAAATTTCCTTTGCGGAATAGGCTGCTACAAGATTTCCTACAGGATGTCCTATAGTTTCCTCTCCCCTAAACTTTCATACCTTTTTTCAGTTCTGGAGCATGAGGATTATTGACAAGAGTAGAGAAGAGTTCCTGTGAATGGTAGGTGAGAGGTATAGCCCTCAGGTATTTTCCCTCTGTCCTCTATTCTCACCCTCTTCTATTTGTTTTTTTCTTCCTTGAAAACTGCATATTTTTATTTTTTTATTTTTAATTGACTTGTTGGACGGATGCAGGGGTAACAAGGTGATGATGTGGTCGAGAGATTATTTTATTTTTTGACACAGGTTTGTCATCCCCTTGCTCCAGGGTCACTTTTCTTGGGATTCCAAAGCCACTATAATTCATACAAGAAACTCCTGTAGGTTTTCAGGGAATCCTGTAGAAAACACAGAGCCTATGTAAACTGAGTGGAGGAGTTCATAAATGGAAGGATTAATGGAATAATGAAGAATATGAGATGGAGGAATGAAAATATGGATTGTGTAGGTCCTTCTGTTCCTCTCAAGTTGCGTTGATCCTCGTCCCTCTGACCTGTAAACAACATTTTCAAACTTTTCATTTTCTCTTTTTTTTTTTTTGTTTTCTCTTTTTTGAAAGAAACTAGTCTGCCTCCAAGAGGTTTTCATCCTAGCTGCTTGACTTGGGTGTCTCAAAAGAGATTTTCACCCAGAGATGTTTTTATATTTTTTTTCTTTTCTTTTCAACACTATTGGGACACCTCAAGAGGTTTTCAACCCAACAGTGGGACTCAGGTGCCTCATAAAGGTTTTCACCTGAGCCTCTTTATTTTATTTTATTTTATTTATTTTTATTTTTATTTTTTTATTTCTTTTCTTTTTTCAGGGACTTGATGGGGTAGAAGATGAGACTTTCTCCACCACCATCACTGTCTTGCTGATGCCTTTGATGAATTCTTTCTTTGACAAGGGCTTCTTGTAAACCTTCAATATATACCCATTGACAAGTAAAGGGATAGCCTCTGAATCAATGGTTCTTATCTGTACTGAACCATTATCATGAAATCTTTCTATGACATAAGTCCCTAACCATCTAGTCCTTAATTTGCCTTTAAAATCCTTATATCTGTAATCACACAACAAAGCCCAATCACCTTCTTAAAACTGTTTGTCCTTTATGTTCTTGTCATGCCAAATATTCCTTCGAACTTGAGTCACCTCTATGTGCAGGAAGGCCTACATCCTAAATTCATCTAACCCATTCAGTTGGAGAAATATTTCTTGTTGTGCCCTGGTGAGATCTAGATCTAGTTGTCCTACCATTCTTAAGGTGCTGTATACAAATTCAATGGACAGTAGGGCCTTCTTCCCATAGACCAGCTCATAAGGAGTGAATCTAGTGGTGGTCTTCCAGGTGGTATTGTAGGCCCAAGTGGCCTCAACTAATCTATCTGCCCAATCCTTTTTGCTACTGCTAATCACTTTGGTCAGAATGCCTTCTAGTGCTTTGTTGGTTACCTCCACTTTCCCATTAGCTTGTGGGTGGTAAGGAGTGGATGTTCTATGCTTGATCTTGTGCTGGATCAATAAATTTCCAATCATGTGAGATGTAAATTGACTGCCTTGATTAGTGACTAGTTCTCTAGGGCACCCAAACTTATAAAATACATTTTCCCTTAAGAACTCAGCCACTTTCTCTTATGTTGTTGCTTTGATGGCCTTGGCTTCAGCCCACTTGGTTAAATAGTCAGTGCACACAATGATGTACTTATTTTTCCTGGATGGAGGGTCAATGGGCCTAATTAAATCCATGCCCCACTTGTCAAATGGATCGAAAGTCACTTGAGGTTTCAGATTCATTTCATCCCTTTGGGTAGGTTTCCCCATCCTTTGGCACCGATCACACTGACTAATATACCTCCTCACATCCTGGTGAAGAGTGGGCCAGTAATAACCAGCTTGTAGCACCTTGAATGTTGTCCTTTTGGCTGCAAAGTGACCTCCACAAGGCCCATCATGACAGGTCAGAAGGATGTCAAAGACTTCCTCCTCCCTGACACATCTTCTCAAAATTTGATCTGGGCCTAGTTTGAAGAGGTTGCCCCCAATCCAAGTGAATGGGGCGCTCTTCCTTATGATCTTTCTCTTTTCCTTGGAGGAAAAATTTGGTGGAAACTGTGCAGACACCAAGTAATTTTCTATGTCAGCAAACCATGGAGAGAGAACTAAAATGGTGAATAAGTGTTCATCCAGTAACTGATCATCAACCATTCCTTCCTCCCTTGCAGGCAAAGTCAATCTGGATAAAAAAATCTGCAACAACATTCTCCTTGCCAAGCTTATCGATAATAGTTAAATCAAATTGTTGCAATAAAAGTAACCATCTAATAATCTGGGCATTTACATCAGGTTTATTCATCAAGTATTTAATTGCAGCATGGTCAGTATGTACAAATATTTGGTAACCGGTAAATGTAATGCCTAAATTTGTTCAATGAATACACAACAACTAGGAGCTCCTTTTAAGTCACTGTGTAGTTCAGTTCGACTTTTGATAGATTCTTACAGATGAAGTAAATGGCATAAGGTAGCTTGTCATATATCTGGCCTAGAGCTACTCTTATGGCTTTGTGAGAGGCATCAACATGTATGTGGAAAGGAAGAGCCTAATTTGGGCCTCGGAGAATAGGTGCAGTAGTCAACTTGTCCTTTAGGGTGTCCAAGGCCTCTTGACAGCTTTCTGACCATAAAAAATCGGAGTCTTCGGCCAATAACCAAAATAAAGGAGAAGGTAACTTGCTGAAGTCTTTTATAAATCTCCGAAAGTATCTAGCAAAGCCTAGAAAAATTCTGACATCCATATGTTTTTGAAGAGGTGGGACCCTTTAGATGATTGCTATCTTGTTCGGGTCCACCTGCAGTCCTTTCTAGGATATTGAATGACCTAGAACAATCCATGCAATCATCAAGAACTCACATTTTTCAGGGCTAAGGGACAAGTTCATTTCAATGAATTTGTTCAACACCTTACCCAAGTTGGAGAGACCCTCCTGGAAATCACACCCATTGGGTGTAAAATCATCCATATAAATTTCCACTGCATCATGGACTAGCTCGGTAAAGATACTCAAAACTTCCCTCTGGAAAGTGGCAGGGGCATCGCATAGGCCAAAAGGAAGGACCCTATAAGTGAAAGTACCCCAAGGATAGGTGAAGGTGGTTTTATCCTGGTCCTCTGGGCTAATCTGGATTTGATTATACCCGTTGAACCCATCTAAGAAAGAGAAACTTTTTCCCTGCCAGGCCATCTAACACTTGGTCAATGAAGGGTAGATGGAAATGGTCCTTCTTTGTTGCTTTGTTTAAATCTCTGTAATCGACACAAATCATCCACTTTACATTTTTCTTTGGAACCAACACCAAAGGAGAAACCCACTCACTGTCTGAGATAGGGTAAATGAATCCTGCATCCAACAACTTTTGCAGTTCTTCTTTGACTATATCCTTGAGAGTTGGATTCATTCTCCTTTCGGGTTTTTGGACTAGTTTTCAACCTTCTTTGATATAAATGTGGTGAGTACACATCGAGGGGTGCACTCCTTTCATTTCTTTGTAACTCCAAGCGAAGGCATCCAAATGTTCCCTTAGCATGTTGCACAACTCTTCTTCTTGGTGTACAGAAAGAGAGGGTTGATTTTCAAAGTTCTTTCAAGGCCGAATTCTATTGTCTTGACATGAGTAGGGTTTGAAACAACTAAGAATAGATCAATCTGATGGTTTCTCTTGGTTTCTTTAACGACTTCCTCTAAGGACAAGGTGCTGGGAGTTGGATTTTGGAGTATGTGTTCCATCAAATCATCTTCATCCGGTTGTCCAACTCCCATAGTGGCTTCTAGGGTACATATTTGGGTTGAGTAGACTTCATCCTCCTCCTCTTCTAGCCATAAAGGTAAGTCATGTTCTAGAGATGGCTGAGCAGGAGGGTACAAGACCAACTGGTTGGACAGATGCCCATTTTTTATAGTCATATTTCCAGCCCTGCAGCTGATGTAGGCATCGGTAGTGGCTAACCAAAGCCTCCCAAGTATGAGATGATAACCATTAAGCTTGGCCTTAGGCTGGAGAACTAGGAAGTCTGCAGGGTCCTCCCATGAGTCAATGGAGACCATCACATCCTCAACAATCCCAAAAGGGGCTACTGTAGAATGGTCTGCAAGCTGCAAGAATGTTGTGGTCTTTCTTAATGAAGCCTGGAGATTTAGCTTGAGCATGGTGTCCTTAGTCATCACATTGATGGCAGCCCCAAGATCAATCAAGGTGTCTGGGTCAATGGTGCCATTGATGTGCACATCTACTATAGGGATTTCAGGGATACTTTGGGAAAATTACCTACCCCAGCATTAAGTTGGATAGTTGTCCAATGACATTAATGGTAGGTTTGTCTCTTTTTCACCTCCTTGGATGTTTGAAACACTTCTCTTTAATCAGTTTGTTGTAAATAGGTACATCCTTAATGGCTTGGAGAAGTGGAATTTTGACACATAGATTTTTCAATTCACCTATAAGTTCATTCTCTTATGGGGTAGGATGGACTAGATGAGTTAATATTTCAAGAAAGGGTGGTGGATTCACTCTAGGCATACTTTCCTCTCTTTCCTCCTCACTCTCCCTAGGTGGAGATGGAGGTTGGTTGTCTGGGAGTACTCTCCCAGACCTTAGGTTGATTTCCTAAATTTCCACAACATAAGTAGGGTAGGATGTCTCTCCACTGTATACCTGTTGTGCCTATCTGTTGTTCGAATTCAGATTTGGCTGGGCATGAATCTAAGGTTATTTAGGTTTCAGGAAAGGGTGGTGGATTCACTCTAGGCATAATTTCTTCTCCTTCCTCCTCACTCTCCCTAGGTGGAGATGGAGGTTGGTTGTCCGAGAGTACTCTCCCAGACCTTAGGTTGATTTCCTAAATTTCCATAGCATAAGCAAGGTAGGATGTCTCTCCACTGTATAACTGTTGTGCATGTCTGTTGTTCAGGTTCAGATTTGGCTAGGTAGGAATCTGAGGTTGTTTAGGTGGAGAAGGATGTAAAATTTGTGATTGAGTAGGAGGTGAAGCCAGTAAAGTTGGAGCATTGTTGTATGCGGGCCTCCACCCCTCGGGTGGTGCATTCCACTGAGGTTGTGGAGGAGTATATGGCTGAAATGACTGGTTGGTCGGATGGGAATGGTACTGAGGTGCAAAATACCAAGGAGAAGGTGTATACTAGGAGGGATGAGAAGGGGGCCCCCAAGAGGGACTGGATGTGTTTTGGTTAGGGTTGTAATATGCATAGGATGACCCTTGCATGCCCTGCTGGTATGGTCGAGGCCCATGAGGTCTCCTTTGATTTATGTAGCAGAGTTGTTCAGTCACCCCTTCAGTTCCCTGATACACAACTTTTAGTCCAGGTAGAGAAGGGCACTTATCTGTGGAGTGGTTTTCTTCACAGACCGAGCAGATTTCTATAAGGTTTAATGGAAATTCGTTCCTAGGGTGCCTCCTTGTGCATCTAGGGCAGAAGATGGCTAATGCTCTCTCTGATTCCTCTTGCTTTCTCTTGATGTGCATAGTGTACATCTGAAGGGCAAGGATTTGCAGCATTTCACTCTTGAAATATTCCAACATATTTCCAATTTCACCTTTTATGGATGTGTTGGAAGAGGATGAGTTGGCCATTGGTTGACTACCCCTACCCTTTTTCCTAGCTTCCCTAGAATGGTTCTTAAAGACAGGCTTGATATCATCATAGGGTAGATGGTAGATGTCCCCTCCTGCTAACAAGTTTAAGGTATCCAAAAGATATTCCCTTACCCCCCTAAGCAGGACTAGCTTCAGTGACTTAGGATCAAGTGTGCACCTGACCCTTTTGTAGCTAAGTTGGAACCTTTCCTCATAATAATCCAAGGATTCATCATGCCCCAAGGTCATTCTAAAAATTTCCTCTTTAGTGTATTTGGACCCTCAGTAGTCCTGATACTTATTGTTGAAGGCTTGCTGCATTTGAGCCCAGGTTATGATGCTATCCCCAGGTAAACCCATGAACCAGTGCAAAGCTGCATCCTTGAGAGTCGATGGCATTAGTGTCAGTCTTTGCAACCTTCCTCCTGTGATCAAACATGCTCTTACAAAGTTATTTTAAGGTGTTAAGGTCAAATTTTGTCATTTTAGTGAGTCTTCAAGAAAAATTTGGTCACTAGGTATTAGGTCTAGGGTTTGATTTTACTCCTGTCAAAGTTGTCCAAATGTTGGTACATGTCACCATTTAGCTGAGTGTACCATCATTCAGAGGTTTTCATCATCATGTTAGGTTCCAATGGGTCATTTCACGCCTTGTTCATGCTTCAGTTGTGCCTAGGGAAGGTTCATTTCCCTCTCCTAGGGTTTTGAATGCGATTTCTCTTGGATGGTCAAATCATTAGAAAAACTTGTATCCTGATGTTCATACACCTTCCCCTATCCTTAATGTACCTTATTAAACACTTCCCATCACTGATATCCCTCAAATTCCTCATTTTCGCATAAACCCTAGTTTCTTGCTACAACTTGGCAATTTTCTAGGCTAGACCTGTGTTTTGCCCTTTTGGACCTCTTCCCCTCACTCAAGATTTGAATTCCACTTTCCCCTACTTCTTCACATCCCTCCCTACTTCTTGAAAATTTCTCAAGAATTTAGAAGCCCCTTATCCCCTTCATTTCACTTCATTTCGACAAGTCCCCTATTCCACACATCGGGATAGGTTTTACTCCAATGATGTTTTTGAGAAAGAAAAGATGAATTTGGGAAAACTGAGAGAGGTTTTTGTCCACAATAGGCCAGGGAAGAAAACAATCATTTTCTTTTTACACAGGTGTCATGGTTTTAGAGAAATTTCAAAAATATAGTTGCCTTGGGAGAATTGATGCACCTCTGAAGTGACCTTGAGAAAATCAAGTTTTCTCCTAGCTTGGTTGGCCAAATGACTTTCTTGATGATTCAAAGGATAACTAGACACAAAGATATTTTCAATGAGCTATCATGAGCTCAATTTGGAATTGAGGAAGACCTTCAAAAGTTGACCGCAACAACACTCTGCCTTTAGGAAGCCTCATTTGGCACATTTTTACCAGTCTTGGAAGATTTAATTTTTGATAGGGAAAATGAAATAAAAATTCAAAAATTCCTATTGGGTTGGAAAATAGACTCAAATACCTTTCCAACGAGCTATCCCACGTCCAATTTGGAGACCGGGAAGGCCTCCACAAGTCTCCTACAAAAAGCGCTACGCATAGGGCAGGTGGCGTGGCGCACATAACTGACACGGTGCATTGGGCTCAAATTTCCAATGCAAATTTACACTGGCGCGGTGCATAGAGAAGGCGCGGCCCGTTGGGCTTGTGGCGCAGTGCATAGAGCTGCCAATGCCGATTTTTTTTTTCAAAAATTTGCTCCAAAATCGCCCAAAACGAATGGATTGCCATTGGTACAAGTAGGTTGAGCTTCTCTCATAGCTTTTCATCCCAGGTTGATGGTTGTTTCATGGTGGTTGATGTATGGTGATTGTTCAAAAAAATCAAACCATACCCCTTCAAAATATTCTCAAAGGAAATTGCTGCATAGGGATAATATTGAATTTTTTGGCTACCAAATCCACTTACCACTCCCTTACCACTCCCTTACTCCATTTTTCCTTTGATTTCCCTACTCCCTAACCTCACATACCCCTAAATTCACTAATCCCCTATCCCCATTCCCATTTCCCAAAGTTCCAAACATAAACTCCCAAACCCTAGTCCTATACAAAAACTCCTAAATCATTCCCTAATTCCCTGTTCCCTTAAATAAAACCTACCCCAATAGTCCCTAAATCCCTCACTGTTTTCCCCCTCCACAGTCCCTTATCATTGTTTTCCTTGGTGGCAAAAGTCAAACCACCTCACAACTCACCTATTTCTCATCAAAGCAGCTCCAAAACCAGTTCATTCACTAGCAGTGATGGCATTTGATCCTTCATATCACCAACATAGGTACATGCACTCAGGAGACCTCATAAAGGTGGCAAAACATTCGGGAGAATCACCAAGCTGCCCAAAAGAGGAGGGTGAAGTTCACTTCACTTGAACAAGAGATCAATGCCGATCGAGAGTCTTGGCTCGAGAGAGTCAATATCCACTTAGAGATATTGTTGGAGAAGGCCAACAAGGAGAAAGACTTGTTGAGACACATGGCTTTTCATTACATGGTGAGGAACTAAGTTTGCAAGGCGCGAATCAGGAGTTTAAAGGCAAAATTGAAGAAGGCATCAAAGAGGCGAAAGGAGTATGAAGGACTTCAGATATTGGTTGAGGCTTCCTTGGCCCAACACCATGTTTGATGAAGAAGACTCAGCCCAAATTTCAAAAAATTTGGGACACTTTTTGCATTTTTGGAATTTTTGGCACTAAAACACAGAAATTTCTGCCCTATGCGCTGCGCCACCCGGTGCTCGCTTTTGATGGAGGCATCATTTTGAGAACAACTCAGCATTTTTGGATTTGGCATGAAAAAATATGATTGCCTACCTATGGCCAAGAAATTTGGGCAGGTTTTGAGCCCTCAAAAGGTAAAACAACACTCAAAAAATGACCTCACTGCCCCTATTTTGACACACAGGAAGCAGTGTTGGGAGAATGGAATTTTGGATGGGCAAATAGAAGTCAAATTGAAAAATTCTAGTTGGGTTGGAAAGTAGACAGGAAGACCTTTCCAAAAAGCACACCAAGAGCTCATTTAGACATCGGGAAGGCCTCCAAAAGTGGGTCCAAATAGGAGCTATGCATAGAGAATCAGGCGCGGCACATAGAGGAAATTTTTCCAGTTTGACCAAGTATTGCTTTGTTTTTCGCCCAGTTTTGGCTAGTTTGACTTCTTCACATCCTTAATGGCAAATTTTTGATGTAATTTCATGTATATTGATGGATAATGATGTAAATATGTCAAATTCTCACTTGGTAAGGTAGATTCATCAGTTAAAAAGTTGTTTGAAACCAAATGAATCAGTTCCCTAGTTTATAGAGGCAGGAAGTTTCATGGCCTAATTTCTAGTTCCTAGTTTAGAATTAGTTGGATCAGCTCCTAAACATGTGAGCTCGACCCCTAGAGGCTAGGATGAGATATTTTTTGTCTATATTATGTTGTTTTTCAGTCATTAGCATGGTTGGACTCTTGAGAAAGCCTTGAGCTTCATTGTACATTCATTTTTAGTATTTTGGCTAAGGAATTGAGACTAGGATTTGCAGCACTCTTTGGGATTCATGTGGAAATTTGTATTGGTATAGTGATTCTCTATGTAATTGTGAAATTTGTTTATGTATGCCATCATCTATCTTATTTCTTCTGAACTAAACAAACAAGAGTGTAAGTAGAATTCATTGAAAGTGCAATGCTCTACAAGAAGTTTGCTTTAGTTGTTTGATGTTTTCAGCTGTTTGGGGAGGATTCATGATTGCCCTTGCCCTCTTCAACACCTCACCTGTCTTTTCCCTCCATCTCATTAAAATTTAAGTGCCAAAACAATCTCATACCTTTCCCCATCGAGATCTCTGCAACTGAGCCTCAATCCCTGCACCCCAAAATTTGCTTTCCCATTGATTGCAACAAAACCCCCAAAAACTCAAATCAAATCCTTGCACTTCATACCTAGCCTAAAATTAGTTTTTATTTCAGTCATCTCAAGCCCCATCAATTATCTTTTGTTGAGATTGACCCAGAGAGAGCCCTCTCCTGTCCTCGTAGGGCTAGCTACGAGATTAAGGATGGTTTGATGTTGGCCCTGGATCCTACCTTTTCAGCCTGAGGTAAATCTAGGCACTAACAGATGGGAATAATTTCAACTTCTGATCATTAGTGGTGTAATCATAAGTTCTGCATATGACAAGGAACTCAAACCAGAAAGTATATAGATCTTCTGAGGTCAGGCCATGGAAGTGAGGAAGAGCAGAGGGGCTTATGTTTTTCATCTTAGCATCCCATTGGTTTCTCTGAGGGGAAAAACATGCTTAATTCTTTCTCTATCTCCTTTTTCATTTCTATTTTCAGCCATTAGGTAAGTTGGAATGGGTTCTCCTTCCTCTTCTCCCCCTGTAGGCTCTTCAAAAATTTATGTTTGTTCACCTAAGGGGTCCTCCAATTCACAACCTCTAAAGAAGAGGGAAGGTTGGCTATTTGAAGTGGTGGGGGTATTTGGCAAATATTTTCCTAAGTTATCCCTATTCCTACGAGGCATGAAGGAAGCGTTTTTGTTTTGTTTTGTGTTTTTTTTCAATCTTTGAGACTAATTGCATAATTGAAATAACAAATTGAATGGATACTAACTATTGAATGAAATCTCACTTGCAGAATGGAAAACAAAGCAAACCAACTTACAATTTCTCTTGCAGAAATGAAGCTAACAGAAAAATGAAAGAGATAAGAAATGGAAGAAAGAAATAAGAAATCACATCTTACTCAAACACCTCCTCGACAATGGTGCCCAAACTTGGTGAGCACCGGTATTGCAGCAAGAATGTTGCAACTCCTGGGGATACCAACTTTACTTTATCAACGCGGGGTTCGTACAAACTTGGAGGTGACAGTGTTGTATACACAAGTAGATGCTATGGGTCCACTCTTTGTCACTGTTGAGCTGGCAATAGACCACTGTGGTTTCTCAAACCATCCTCCTATTGATTCAGAAGGAGTTTTGATTACCAATGAAGAAAAGGGAAATTTTCAGTAATTGGGAGAATTGAACTATTTTCTATTGTAGTAACGAAAGGATGAAATCAATGCTTTAAACACACCACTCCTCTAACTAATTTCTAAGAGATATTGCTTCAGAAGAATTCTATGCTAGCATGTGTGTAATCCTAACTGTCCTAGACATGCAATCTGAAATAACCAAACATTCTATTGTTGTGCATATGAATGAACACAATAACTCTTTTCCTTTTTGTCCTTTTTTTGTGAAAATGTGAATGCTAAATCTTCTTGGTGATGTGGCAGGTGTGTTAGAGATGGTGATGGAAGGTCAGATGGCTTGGGAGGCAAGTAGGGGTCTTCTCCTATCTTCCTGGATTCTTTTTTCACAAATCAGCCTCAAAACATGCCACAACAAGTCGTCCTACATGATGTCCTAATGCCTCCTACAGGATGTCCTAATGCTCCTACAGGATCCCCTGTATTCCTACAGGATCTGACTGAGAGAAATAGGAGTGATTTGGAAGGTGGTATAGGGCTTAGGGAAGGTTAATTATGGAAGAAACAAGGTAAGGGGGTGGCTAGGACTTCCTCAGAGCTCAACCCAAAGTTTGTAAGATGGTTGGATTTGCTCAACAAACCTAGAAAGTTGTTCTTATGGAATGATGAATTGGTTGAGGGACTTGGTGGATTTTGGTGATCATGGATGGATGAGGTTAGGTTGGGGTTGTTGGCATGAGATCTTCCTGCACTATTGAAACTCCTGCAATACATACATCATTGGCATTTATCTCTGAATCATGTCAAACAAGAAAGATTTACAATCAACTTAAGAAAACAAAATTTCATTATTTAGTTTCCTAGTTCATGCATGGAAATAATTACAAAATATAGCGAAACACCATGATATATAATGCAAAGATGAAGATATCATAAATGAAAATTGAAACCTATCCTTGAAAACTGAAAAGATAATGGCCTAAGTAGCAGAAAACCCTAAATTCCATAAGAAATCAGAGTTTTGTGTTTTGGGGGTTGAATAGGAGTTTTTCCTCAAACCATGGTCCCTGAAGGGAGGAGTGAGGCCAAACCCACCTGCTATAAGCATTTTTGGTATTCCTTTACCTCTCTAAACTATCGTTGAAGCTATGCACAAATGGAAGCAAACTAATCAAATTTACCACTACTTGCAATGAAACAATGTTAAAATCAAGTCAACGCTTCATCTATGAACTAACCTAAACATACAAGTACAAGAAAAGGAGCCTTTGTTGCTAGGGTTGGGCCCTAACCCAAGAGCTTCAGCCCTCTGATTCAACTCAGTGCTGGATCAAGAAAATGCTCATTCTCATTATCATATCAGAAAAATTACATAACAATGTTTTTCCACAAACCTTGAACTCGAAAATGCTTAGTGCTCTTACATAAAAAATCTGAATCCTAATGAGGCTCTAGGCCTCCTTATTTATACAACTGAAGTCTCCAACAACTTCCTTAAATATAGGGAGGCTTGGCTCCCAAACTCAAGATGAACTGGCTCTTAATTGTCACTGGCTTGGTTGCGCATGATCTCCATGACTCAATTGCTTGCAACTCCGAGCTAGTGTCATTTGATTGAGGAATATTCAAATGAGTGAGGATTTAATGAGGATCTATCTCCTATAGTTTCTCCTCCTTGTATCATTTGAGTTTCTGCCCTTAATTAGCCAAAATTGCCATGATTTTCTCTCAAAAACCTGCAATCAATGCACATTAGACCACTAGACATACATCTTTCTTTTGCTCATTTCACTAAGAAAAATATAATTAAAACATGTAAGGAATTATGAGAAGATTTGATTGTAATAAGCTTGGAGGTGTATTAAGGTCCATATATTTACCCAATGATGAGGCTCATCAGAGCCTCATTAGGATTCAGATTTTTTATGTAAGAGAACTAAGCATTTTCGAGTTGAAAGATTGTGGCAAAACACTGTTATGTAATTTTTTTATATGATAATGAGAATGAGCATTTCCTTGATCCAACACTGAGTTGACTAAGAGGGTTGAAACTCTTGGGTTAGGTCCCAACCCTAGAAGCATAGGTTCCTCTTTTTGTACTTGTATGTTGAGGTCATTTCAAAGATTAATTATTGAATTAATTTTGGCATAGTTTAATTACAAGTAGTGGTGAATTTGATTAGTTTGCTTCCATTTGTGCATAGCTTTAGCAATGGCTTTAGAGAGATAAAGGAATACCAAAAAGGCTAGTAGCGGGTATTCTTAGTGTCAGAACCTTCATCCCTCCGTTAGTGATCAAATTCTCTTATTGCATTGCATGTTAGGTGTCTCACTCGATCAACTGCATTCCATTAGGGTCATGGATCATTTGACGGTAGTGGCTTATTATACATTTTCCCTCATGTCTTTTACCTGCTGGCCCATTTTCATACATCTAGATCATCTGCAGTCAATTTACAAAAGTAATTTTTAGGGTTTTAGGTCTCATAGGTCTAGGGTTTCGTCAATAAAGTCTTACAAACGCTCAATAAAGGTCAGCAGGCGCATGAGGAGGTCAAATAAAGTTTCAGCAACAATAATTTCCATAATCACATGCTCAGTGATAGATTTTTCCTCAAAACCCTGTTTTGAGGAAAAACAAAGTTTTTTATGTTTTCATGTATAAATTTGATGTAATTTCATTTTTTCATATGAAATAACCTCAGTGGCAACCTTGGTCACCTTGCCAAGCCTCTGCAACTCCATCACCTGCAAGGCAAACAAAAAGTCAAAGCATTCAGTTCATCAAAAGGCAAAACTAAAGCAAACTGCCCAAAAATGGAGTTTTAAAAGCAAGTCAAAGGCAAATATTACAAGGTGGGTTTTTATAAGTGAAAATTAAAATTCTATGTATATAAACCATTTTTCATGTTTAAAGAGTTCATTTGCATCCAAAGGAGAAAGAGTGAACAAGAGAAAGGTCGTGTTGATGACAAAGAGAAAAAATCACAGCAACTTGGGCATTTTCAGTGGCGCAACGCATTGGGTTTGGAGCGCGGCGTATTGAAAGGGCGCAGCGCATTGGGCCTCTCTCTGCAGTGTAAATTTTACACGGGCGCGATGCATTGAAGTGGCGCAACACACTGGGTTTGTGGCACAGCGCACATGATTTGGAAGCCGATTTCATCCACAACCACCTCCCAAACTGCCAAATTTGCTCAATCTTCAGTTTTTCAAGTAAGTCAAACATTCCTCCATGATCAGTGAATGAGTTTCTCTCGGTGTTTATGGTGATTTAATGAGAAAAACTTGAAACCCTACCTCCTTGCAATTTTTGTCAAAAACAATTGCATAGGGTTTATAATTTGTGTTTTTTGCTGCTAACTCCACTCCTAGCCATTTCTCACTCCCTCAATCCTTCATTCCATCATTCATTTTCTCCCTCTCTTTACATTCTCATCTACCCACTCCCTAAACCCCATATCCCTAAATTATTAATCCCAAATCCCTAAATCCCACTATCCCAAACCCTAGTTAAAAATTCTCAAACCATAATTGCTGTCCCAAGAGCCTAAATACTATTCCCTAAACCCTTCATTCCCCAAAAAACTGTTAGCAACATTCCCAAATCCCCCCATACACTTTCCCTCCACAGTCCCTCATACATTCTCATCCTTGACAGCCAAAACCTAAAGACACCATAAATATCTTCATACTCATCAAGGAAAACTCAAACATTGGCAAATATGGAGTCAGATCCTTCCTATGGTCGAGATGAGGAGATACTCAGTGATTCTTCTAGAGAAATGCATGCACCAAGTCACAAGGGTGGTAAACATATACGAGAAGAGCCTACTTCACTTGTTGAGCTGCTGGCCTGTCCTCTTGCTGTCACATGCTTTCAACACCAATCATGTTATTAGTTCTGTGAGATGGTAGAGAGAGTCAGGTACCATCATGAGCTGGCCAGGTTGTTTATGCTCCATCTTCATAATGGCCAAGTCACTTTGGCAGGTGTGACATTTGCCTTGACACCTGAGACTATTTCTCAAGCAATTGGCATTCCAAATGTCGGTGAGAAGTGGAATAAAAGGCAGCTGATTGACAGAGAGCATTATGAGCCTTACATCAAGGCTGGTTATCAGAGACATGTTAGTAGAGTTTTTCCCTTCAGGTATTTGAAGGACACATATGCTCCCTTTATGAAACTCATAATTAAATATTTCAGTTGTGAGGGCTGATTTTCTCGCCTGTATGCCTATCACATTAGATTGTTGATGCACTTCACTAGGGTGAGAATGATGAATATCCCCTATTTTATTTGCCGGAACATTGAGAAGATGACCACCTTAGTGCACAGGAAGCCTCCTCAGTAGCAGTATAACAACATATATCATTTTTCACTAAGAAAAATTGTGGTCTTGCATCAGCTTGGTTTACTGAACATCTCATGGGAGGATTTCATTTCACATGAGGTCTTTACAGGTCCTCAAGTACCCCCAACAGTTTTTCATGAGGCAGGAGGGCCTTCACATCAGCCGAAGATTCATGAGACACAAATCACTAGTGTGCCTATGTTTGTCACCTACCAAAAGGGCACTATAAGGTTATTTGCAACATCAAAACGAGTACTATCTCCACCCGCGGTGGAAGGGGTCTCATTTCCTCCATCAGAAAAGAAGGTACAGGACAAGGGCAAGCAACCATTATATGATGAGGGGCCTTCAGGAGGACAAGAGACAGATTTCATTCTTATTCAGGATGATGACACCGATTTGGGCTCACAAAGCTCAAAGCTTAAAGAGATCATTCGAGAGCAGCAAGAGGACATTCATGATTTGTCTCTCAACCTAGAAAAAGCCAAATGGATAATCAAATATCTGGAGAAAAGAAACAAACAACTAGAGGATCATCAAACCATTATGGAGCTACAAAACATACGAGAAAACCGGTAAGCTACCAAGAGGAGGAAAATCAAGCTGACACCACTTGAACAAGAAATTGAAGCTGATCGTGAATCTTGGCTTGAGAGGATAAACATGCATTTGGAAAAAATGCTGGAGAAAGTCAACAAAGAGAAAAATATGTCGAGGCACATGGCATACCACTACTTGGCGAGAAACAAAGTGTGCAAAGCAAGAATCAGGAACTTGAAGGCCAAGTTGAAGAAAGCATCGAGGAAGCGAAAAGAGAAAAATAGACTTCAGATCTTGGCTAAGGCTTCCTTGGCCCAACACAGCACTTAATGAAGGACACTCAACCCAAATTTCAAGAAATTTGGGACATGTTTTCAATTTTGAAATTTTTGGCCTAAAAAATAAGGTTTTCTGCTTGATGCGCCGCGCCACCTGGCGCACGCTTTTGCTAGGGACCTCCTTTTGATGAAAATTCAGAATTTTTGGATTTTTCATGGAAAAATATGCATGCCTACAAATGGCCAAATTTTTGACAAGTTTTGAGCTTCCAAAGAGGTCAAAAAAACCTCGAAAATGACCTTTATGCCCCTTTCTGGACACACAGGAAGCAGTGTTGGGAGAACTCAGTTTTGGAGGGGAAACGGAGGCCAAATTCAGAAATTCCACTTTTTCTGGAATGTAGACAGGTAGACCTTTCCAACAATCCCACTTGGAGAAAATTTGGTGCACGAGAAGGCCTCCAAAATCAGCTGCAAAATGGTGCTACGAATAGAGAAATCAGTGCAGCTCCTAGGAGGAAATTTGCTCATTTTGGTCAAAAAACACTGTTTTTGGCCTAGTTTCCTCACAGTTTGACTTTCCTCTTTCTAATAGTCAAACTCATGATGTAATTTGATGGATTTTGATGTAATTATGCTAAATTTTCACTCATAGAGGTAGATTCATCCATGAAAAGGTAGTTTGTAACTGAATGAATCAGTTCCCTAGTTTTTAGAGACAAGCTGTTCCACTGCCTACTTTTTAGATCTCAGCTTAGAATTTGTTGGAACAACTCCTAAAATTATGAGCTCGACCCCTAGAGGCTAGGATTAGTTTTTGGTTGCCTATATCTTGTAATTTTTTAGTCATTGGAAAGGGTTGGACTTTTGGAAAAGCTTGGAGCTTCATTGTATTTTCATTTCAGCAGTTTGGCAAAGGAATAGACCAGGGTTTGCAGCACTTTATGGGATTCTTGTGGCATCTTGATTTGGTATTGTGTTTCCTTCTGTAATTGTAAGTTTACATGTGTTTTATGTATACCGTCATCTCTCTTTGCTTCATCTTAACTAAAATCAAACAAGGGTAAAGGTAGAATTCATTGATTTGTAGTGCTCTACCTAGGGTTTGTTTAGTTATTTATGTTTTCAGCTGTTTGAAGAGGATCCCTGAGACTTTCATGCCCTCTTCAACTCCTCACCAGTCAAAAATCTCTCCATCTCACTCAATTTGAAGTACCAAACCATTTTCCTACCTCGCCCCATAGAGATCTCTGCAAAACTGAGCCTCATTCGCCAGACCCAAATCTTCCTTTCACATTTGAGCCAACAAAACATCATCAAATTCAATAAAAATCCTCTAAACCCATACCTAGCCTAAGATCAATATTCACATCAGTCATCTCAAGCCTCATTGATCATATTTTGCTGAGATTGATAAGGAGAGAGCCCTCTCCCGACCTGGTAGGGCTACCTACCAGGTTAAGCGTGGTTTGATGTTACCCTAGATCCTGACTTTCTCAACCTGAGGTAGATTTAGGCCCTAACATAGTGGCGACTCCACTGGGGAATAAAAGTTTATTTGTTTGTTAGCGTTATTAGTTTTATAAACTACAGACGAGGCCTGAAGTTATTCCAGGAAGTCTTCGAACTGCTCTTGCTTTGCTAGTGCATAAGTAGATGAATGTTGCTTCAGTCAATCTCCGGTCTAGTCTTATAAACTGAATATATGCCTTGAAAATTGACCCAGTAAATGTATCAAATTAGATATGATTGTTGATGGTGGACAATGATTAGACACCGGAAGGCTAAAATCGTTCACCTGGCGACTCCAGTGTTGAAGAATCCCAAGGTTCAGATTTTTTATGGCAACTCTACTCTTCAAGAATCAGTAGCCTGAAGAATTTCTTGGTGAATTCATTATTATCAAAATGGTTTCGATGGATCGAAGGTATGCTCCTATGAGCCGAGATCACATTCCAGGTTTTCCAAATAAAATTCCAAAGATAAATTGGTAAAGGAATTTGCCTATGTTTAAAGATGATGATAGGAATGACGTTGCTTTACATCTGGTTATATTTCACATGCATATTCACAAGTTGAAGGTTGATTTTCCTGAATATTGCTTGATGAAGATATTCATGGCCACTTGTTGATGGCCCGAAATTCGTTGCAACAACATCGGGGAAACCACCCAGTCCGGACCTTAGTGCAGCTCCTTTTCCGTTTGGGATAGTGGCTCCGACTGGGGATAATGGGACCAGTTTCCCAAGAATTATAAGTAAACGGGATGGATGAATGATTTACGATATAAGGTGGTAATAAGTGAATAACTAAACTATAAGAGAAATATAATAACTATAATCTAATCCCGGGACTTATCGATTTATAGAGTGCAGCGTTTGATAATCTGTGCTTAATGGCAGGCATATAGATGACTCTAACACTAAAGCATAGATGTTTAAATCATTTAAGATTGCTCTGCATAATTAGTTATGCAGAGCGATGATAGCGAATTACTACACTTAGTCATTTATATCATTGCTACACGCATGAGTAAAAGAGATAACAAATCACAAAACATTCAATAGTGATATGAAATGAAGATTTGCTGTTATATTGCATACATGTATTCAACAATAGCAAAGATAATAACACAGCAATTCATATAATAGAAAGGAGCACAGATACAGATAATAGTACCATGTAAGCTGTTTGATCAATCCAGTATATTAATCACTATGTCGCGGTCCTTCCTTCAAACCAGAAAGCATTCCAAACAAATGACAATAGTGCACAATTGCATAAAACAGCCTTCTAAGCAAAATTAAGAACCATCGGTCGAGTTTCACAAAAGGATATAGACTGAAGCACAATAGTGCAAACTTCAGCCTTTAAGTCTTTTACAAAATTTTACGACCCTTTCCAAAACAATGAAAGGATCTATAAATACTATGCTAATCTAAATATCTAAATATCTAAAACTGAAAAGCTACTAAATTGGCATTAACAAATATCATCTTCTTTTCTGGCGATCTGGCAGTCGGCGGCGATGCTTCATTCAGAGGTCTCTTTGCCTTTACTCCTTCGCTGACATATCACCAGCATTGGCTCTACTTCTGGTGGAGTGTTGAGGCGCGAAGTTAGCTGGGCGTCATATGTGGCATCCTGAATGTCGGAAATCAGATATCGGAGGGCATCTGTTAAACAGTTAAGAGCCGAACTTTGAGAATGTGGTTTAATCAGAAAGAGCCAGTATGCGTCGGCGGTTAAAGTATTTACTCCGGTGATTAACCATCCTTGTTTCTCCAGATCAGGGTAATTTCTCTGCTCCAGCATGTTTGCTGTTGTTATGCTTCCAGGTGTGCATTGTGAAATCATGTTTGCCAGATACAGTGTGTCGTTGACTAGATTGATCATGTTGCTGGCAATCATTTTACATCTTGAGGCCGCCCTTTCAGCTTTCATTACCTGAGTGTTCCATTCCATGAAGAGTATGTCCTTGTACGTTACATGGATTCGGGACAAATTTGCCGCTTTCCCTTCTGGAGTGTCTTGCCACTCAATATATTCCGATATGTCATCTTCGGCCTGATCTAGCTTATTCCTGGTCTTTTCTATTTGCTCACACACTACTGTAGATGTTTCACATAATGACTCAGCGTCAGCAAGTTGTCGGCACAAGAGTCTGATCTGAGATATTAATGCGCCATTTATTCGAGTTGCCTCTGCTCTGAAATCATCAATACTCTGGGCGTCCTTGATACCTTCGAGCTGTGCCGATAGCTGAATTATTTGCTCGTCTTTAGATTTTATCATCAGCTCATTTGATGCTTTTAACTGGGATAATGCCTCCGATAATTCTTTTGCCTTCTGAACCTCACTTTGGTCTATCCTCTGTTTTTCAATTTGCAGCTGCTGGGTTAACAAATTGTTTTCTTGCTGTTGAGCCAGCAACTGCTCTTCTACCTGTGCTGCCTTATTTTTCGCCTCAATTACTTCTGCCTGCAATGCATATATTTCATGATCTTTAGTCTTCAACAGAAGACTTACCTATGATGCTTTGTCAATAGTTGCTGCTGAATAAGCTCCCGCAAATTGCGACAGCTTAGTCAGATCTTCGGAGGGGTCCAATTCCCCCTTCCAGACTACATTGCCCATGACGGTTTGCTCAGGAGAAATAGAAGGTTGATCAAGCCTTCGTCTTTTCCTAGAGCGCCTAACAACGGCTCTATGCTTTGGGCTATAGAAAATATCTAAGGGAGGAATTTCTTCCACCTGGAGATCAATTTGATCGGACGGGTCTTGAGTGATTACCTCGACATTCTGTAAAATGGGTGGGCCGCTGGTTCCTTCTAGAACCTGAGAAGAAGTAGTATCGGGAGCATTGCTTGTTTTAGAGGTGTTTGAGTCTTTGGAGGCTTCCTTACCACTGATAATGGAATCGAATTGGTTCCATTCCTTAATCAATTCAGGATCGGTGGAGATTTGCTCACATTGTTCTGTGTGGGCTTTACTCTGTTCTTTTTCTTGTTCAATCCTCTGCTGTTCCTCAAATACCTTCCGCTGCTGCTCCTCCTGTGCTCTTTGCTGCTGCTCCTCCAATTCCCTTTTCTGCCTATCTTCCAGTTCTTTCTTAGCTTTTTCTTCTTCTTCCTTCTTCCTCTGTTCCTCTAACTCTTTCTGTTTTCTTTGCTCTTGATCCTTTTGTGCCTTTTGCTGCCTTTCTATCTGCTCCCTTTTATGCTTCTCTGCCTGCAGCTTGTTTTGCCTTTCCTCCTGTTGTTTATCATACTCTTTAATTGTAACAGGAGGTGGATGTATTTGCTGCTGACCAGGCTCGCTTGAGGAAGATGCTGGGGTTGTGGATAATAAATCTAGAGGCAAAGTTTGCAACCTTTGCTTTCTAAGTTTATTAAATTCAGTTAACTCCACATCTTCGTATCTCATTGCAGCAAGCTGTTTGATTTGGCTTATTGAATCGGCACTTACGAACAGGTCATCAAACTGATCTTCTTGATGGACAATCTTTGACAGTTTGGCCTGTTCCAGGGAAATGAAAGCAATCTTTTTTGGATCATAGAGTCTGTTTGGGATAGAGGCCAGGGATATCATTTGGAGTTTTGCTGCTTCTTTTTCTGCATGCTTGTAATTATGCAGCGTATAAACTCCAATTCTTAAAGGAAAAGAGGGCCATCCTCTCTTTTTCTCATCTTTGAGAGTTTGTGTGACACCCTCGGACATAATCTGTTTGGAGATTTCCCGGGCTAACAATTTGTCTGGGATGTATAGAGGGAGAACGTGTGGCCTAGCCTTGCTTCCAAAAACTCTAATATAGGTAAAATGCTCTTCCCCGAACCAATGCGCTACGGCTGGTAGGTCAAAAGAAGCTTCATAGGAAATTCTTGGGATGGGTCTGTCGAAAATAGAATAGTGGATGGGCACCATGAAACCATTGCAAATTTGATACAAATGGTCCTTGTAAGAGGGCTTCCATAATTTCCGATGGTACAAGTGAATGGGTGTTGGATCATGGGTGGTCCATCTCCAACCAAGGACAGGAAACTCAAAATTAAAACACAGGGTATCCATAATGTAAGCAGAGTAATAAAAGGGTGGGATTTTCCTTTCGGTGACTCTGGTTTTGGCTCTAAATTCACGAACAGCTATGACCAATTTATCAGACAGAATAGTGGCCCAATCCATAATTGTACTATTAACGGCCGCTTCCATTAAGGGAACCATGTCAATATGGATATTAGCAGAGTCATGTAATCCCCACAATCTACACATCATAATCCCAGCATAGCAATAGGGGGAAGCCAAAGAAGCATTGGAGTACTTACCCGAACTTTCATGCTTGTGTTTGGCTGGGTTCTGCCTCCAATCTCGGAGGGGTTCGGATGGTGATTCATTCTCGTTCGCGAACTTCTCCACGAAGGTTTTTTTATAGACTAGCTCAGGTTCAGGCAAATGATACATCCGCCTTAGGTCATCAGGCTTGAAGGACCCGAAAATCCTTCCATCCCTTGTATGAAAAGTTCTATCAGTGAGGGTAATTTCCTCAATTGCCCAGCGTACCACATCAGTGTAAGGTAGGACTTGTTCTCTGGCTGCTATTCTGTGCAAAAAGGAGTCGGCCAAGTCTTTGAGAGTTGCCTCGGACTTCCTTTGTTCATCCACACTAGCCTCAGTCACTGTTTTTTCTGGTTGCTCAGGCTCTAACAGATTATATGTACCCTGCCATGTAGTGCTAGGAAGACCAGTGCATGTAGTATCTGAGATTAGGCCTTTCTTCGAAACTATAGCAGCTTGACCTGCGACAGGTGTTACAGTAGAACCTGCAGCCTTCTTGAATTTCTTTCCCATCATGTTCAGGCTTCTCTCGACAGTTGAATTCTACACAAATGCAAGAGAAATCGTAACAAGGAAATAACAATGACAATCCATAACGGGATAGATATATTACTTGAAGCGTGGCAAGATTAATTCTAAAAGTGGCTGCGGATCTAATGATTTGAGAAGGCATCGCAGATGCAATGATGGTGATTTTACAGCCTGCAGCTCCATAAATGACCATTACTTAGTTATTAAACCGAATGACCTCTTAAAGCGTGCAACAGATTTTTTCAAAGGTCTAATCGTAAGTGTTCGTTAAATCGAAGGGGCAAAGCTTTAAATACGCATGCATTACCTTATCCCTGCATTTAACAGCATTTTGAAATCTGTGCATTTGTCAATCGAATTCAAATATAAGTTTAAAGCTTTGAAATAATCACCTTTTAGGAATTCTGGTCATCATTAAGCATCATCGCATTGCATCGGGGGTGTGAGTGATATTATTGTTTGGGAGAGATCTTGGCGAATGCCGATTGCGACATTGCATCGTATTAGCATGCGAACATAATCCCTAGATGTATATCAAATGATTTGTCGACTACCGATAGCGATATCACATCGCATCGGGGAAAAGATCTGAGCGTCTTATGAAAATGTATGGGATTCCGCCGACTACCGATAGCGATATCGCATCGGGTCGTGGCTTAAAGCGTTTTTTACAAGAGGCAGCACCGATAGCCGATCACCGATATTACGTCGCATCGGGGAAAAGACATGTGCTCTTTCTGTGTGTGCATTGACTATCGCCGATGGCCAATAGCGATATCGCATCGGAAAGGACCAAGGTAACAAGCGATCTTGCGATTGCTTTTTCGGACTTAACCAAAAATTGCTTGTTATTTATTCAAAAAGGCTTTTATTCACAAATTCATTTGATTATCATACCTTTTTCGAACAAATTCATTAATGCCAATTAAAATTTTAAAAGGGACCCATTTCATATGTTAATTGTTTGTGATAAAAAATGTTATGAAATGGGGGGTTGTTGTAGGGCACAACAATTGGCGATTCGTTGGTAGAACCAGTTATCTCTGGACTGATAAACATACTTAAACTTTTTCAAATAGAATCTTTATAAGGGAAAGGAAATTTCTAATATAACTAGATGTCTATTGATTCTGAATAAAACAGAATTCTTCAGTTGACTTCCTCTTTTTATAAAGAAAATAAATGCATTTTAAGTTTTAAAACAAGTCTTTAATGGTTCATAAAGGTAAAACAGAAAACTTTTCCAAATCAGCTTTTAAAATAAACTCCTCTGTCATAGGTAGAGCCTCTGCTGCCAGCAAACGTTTATAGTCTCGGCAGGGTTACCTTTTAACCATGTTGTTGTCCATTGTTCCATTCACTTAAGAGTGTGACTAAACAGAATGAATTCAAAACATATTTTCACATTTTTTGAATTTCACTTTCTTTTCTTCTTTGCTTAAGATAAAAGCCATTGTCCTGGTTTGGTGGCCAGATAATGACAATGCCACTCACGGGTAGTAATCAAACTGAACAAGCTGGCTCGTGATGAGACCCCTTGTCTTGAAATTTCAAGCCATTACCCTGTTTGATATGCAGTTTTGGTAATGTCAGTTAAATTATTTTCCTATGAACATGGTAAGCAGGCTTGTAATAAGACCTCTTATCTTTAATCTTTTATATTTTAGAATTACACTCTGAGTAATCATAAACTTTTGGTGAATGGGATGAACAACTGTCTCCTTAAGAGTAAATGGATGACAGGTTGAGAGTTAAAGATGCTGAAGATGGATTAGCTCCTATTTTAATATAAATAACCTTTGGAGACCAATTTTGAAAACCCAAGATGACTCATAGAACTACGTTCAGAGAGAAGTTTACAAAAGTTAGACTGTGATCTCAGAATAGAAAGATATCTAATTTCCTAGAAATGGTCTCTCTTGGTTTAAGACTCTATTATGCAAAAGCAAATATTAATAGTGTCCTAGCGAGACAACTTTTAACTACAGCAAAAGGTCAATGGAAGATATCCCACATCCTTATTTTCTACAAATCCTACAAACTATATAAAAACTATTAAACTGTAAAGAGAAGGGGTTACCTCCTCAATTAAAGAATTTCTTCAAGATTAGACCATTGACAGGGAGAGAATCTCTCACCCCTGATAGATTTTGCAGTATAAAAGTGGAATGGCCTATTTTTTCACAGATCTGAAATGGTCCAAGCCACAGTTTCTGAAACTTGGAGTGTTTACCTTTGTCTTCATGGGCTTTGTCCCATTTCAGAACTAAATCTCCGACTTGGAATTGTTTAGGACTAGACGAAGCTAGATCAAAAGCTGCTTTAATGACTTGCTGATGTTTGGCGTGTGTAACCTTGGCCTTTTCCCTTTCTTCTTCAAGTTTGAGAATTTGATCATATCTAAACTGGATAGAGGAAGAAGGAGTTTCGTCAATAAATTGCACTAGGGCTAGAGATGGAAGAAGAAGATTGGTTGGTACAATTGCTTCTTTTCCGTAGACAAGATTAAACGGAGAGGTTCCTATGGAGGCTTTCTGTGTTATCCTATCGGCCCATAATGCAAATACCAAGGATTTGTGCCAGTTCTTATGATTCTCTTCGATTGTTCGCTTAATGATTTTGATTAGATTTTTATTAGTTGATTCTGCTAGGCCATTACCCTGAGGATAGTAATTAGCAGAATACTTTAATTTAAATCCTCTTTTGATAGCGAAATCAATCATTGCATTACCTGAGAAATAAGAAGCATTATCAAAGACAAGAGCGTTTGGAACACCAAACCTGGTAATGATGAACTGATCTATAAATTCAATGATCGCCTCAGAGTTTGCTGTCTTTAACGGAACTGCTTCTACCCACTTTGTAAAGTAATCGGTGGCTGTAAGGATATATTTGTGCTGCCTGGAAGAAGGTGGATTAATTTCTCCAATGATGTCCAATCCCCATTGTTCGAAAGGCTGTTCAATGTTGACTGGTTGCAAAGGGAAAGCTGGTTTTTGTTGTCTTCCACTGGAAGTTTGGCATTTGAGACATTTCCTTACATACTCGTGAGCGTCCTTAAACAAAGTAGGCCAATAGTATCCAGCATGAATAACTTTATGAGCTGTTGTATCAGCTCCAAAATGTCCTCCTGCTGGTCCGTCATGTAGCTCCTGCAAAACCTTTTGAGCCTCAGGTTTCTCAAGGCATCTTAATAGAACAGAATCATAATTTCTTTTGAAAAGCACATCATTGATAATCGAAAAACTCTTAGCTTTCAATCTAATGGCCCTTTTGTTCTTGTAGGACAAATTCGTAGGTGCATAACCATTCTTTAAATAAAAGATCAAATCTGCATATTGAGATTCGGAATCGGGAACACTTAGCTGATTAACTTCTTGAGTTTGCTCTGTATCGCTTGATTCCGGAATGTTTGATGCTCCTGCTAATATCCTGCAAAAACCTTGACCTTTAACAATCTTTGCTGGCTTTATTTCTAGGTCATATTCTTGGAGAGCCGCGACCCAATTTGCCCTTTTTTCGCCCAATTCTTTTTGAATTAATAGTTGCCTAACTGCCGAGAAAGGAACTATCACTTTAGTATGGGTTTTTAAAAGAAAGGGTCGATAATGTTTGACTGCTTTAAAGACAGCAAAAGCTTGTTTCTCAACATCAGAATAGTTCAATTCAGCGCCTTGAAAGTTTGAACTAAAGAACGAGATGGGCGCTTCCAAATTGTCATCATTCAACTGGGTGAGAACTGCTGCGTAAGATAAGTCGGATGCAATGGTATATAATGTAAAATGATTAGAAAGATTTGGAGTATTCAGAGCTGGGGCATTGATTATTGATTGCTTAATGTCATTAAAAGCTTGCTTTTCTTCTAATCCCCACCTGAAGGTTGAATTCTTTTTAATCATCGTTTGTAGTGGTAGTACAATCTGTGAAAAATCTGGGACAAATCGTTTAACGAAATTAATCTGGCCTAAAAACGACTGCATCGATTTTTTATTGTGTGGAAAAGGAATTTCAGAAATTTCCTTAATTCGATCAGGATCTACATAAATGCCTTCCTTAGATACAATAAAACCTAAAAGCTTACCCTGGTTAAGAGCAAAGAAAGACTTTTTCGGGTTAAGAGAGATACCATGCGTTTTGCATCGCTGAAAAATCTGATTTAAATCATGCAAGTGATTATATCTCTTCTTAGAATATACAGTAATATCATCAAGGTAGACGACTATTGTTCGGTTAATTAACCCTCTAAAGGCTGTATCCATAGCTCTCTGGAATGTTGCTCCTGCATTTATGAGTCCAAAAGGCATTTTTTGATATGCATAAGTCCCCCATTTTGTTCTGAATGTGGTTTTAAGTTGGTCATCAGGATGAACCAGCACTTGGTTATATCCTGAGAATCCGTCGAGAAAGGACATCAATTCAGATCCTGCTACCGATTGGAGGATCTGCTCCATGGTAGGCAGTGGGAAGTTATCTTTCAAGCTTGCCTTATTCAAGTTTCTGAAATCGATACAAATTCGGATGTCGCCGTTTTTCTTCCTGACTGGTACCATATTAGAGACCCAGTTTGAGTGTCGGACAGGGAAGATAATCTTAGCTTTTAAAAGCTTATTAAGTTCCGACTTTATCTGGCTCTCCAAATTCGGGTGTATTTTTCTTAACTTCTGCTGGATCGGCTTTTGATTGGGAAGCATAGGAATAGTATGTTGTATGATAGATGTATCATATGTCTTGAGGTCGTCATACTTCCAAGCAAAAACTTGTTTGTTTTTCTTTAAGAGTTTGATAAATGCTTCCTTTTCTTCTACAGAAAGTCCTAATCCTAAGTTGATATTTTGAGGAGCTTGATCTGTTCCCAAATTGATCAATTCAAACCTAAGAGTAGAGCTTTGGAGTTTTGTATTAATTACAGGTTTAAACCTGTCTTTAATGTCATAAAGGTCTTCGAGCTTTACTACAGGCTTAGGAATCGCGTTATCTTGAGATGTTCTTTTCATTTGAGAATCATGCTCATCTTCTTCAATGATTTGATTGTCATAGGACTTTTCAGAGGTTAAGAATTGCAAGATATCCTCGTCATGGTTGAAAACCCTCCAGTTAGTGATGTTATCAGGAACTGAAGGTCTAAACATTAGTTATATAGAAAATCTATCAAGGCTATAGCCTTCAGAAGGTAGAAGTTTGGAAGCTACGTTGGCTAGTAAATCGGCTGCTGAGTTCTGTGATCTAGGAATTGAGGAAATGTTGAATGCTGAGAAATGTGAAGTAAGATCTTGCACTAGCGATTGATAATGCTTAAGGTGGCTTGAAAGGCAATGAATTGCATTTCTTACCTGCTTAACAATGATCTCACTATCGCCGAATACTTTAATATATTGGACTTTAAGGTCGATTGCCTTATATAATCCCTGCACTAGAGCTTCATATTCGGCCGTGTTATTAGTGCACTCAAATTCTAATCTACAGGACAGCATTGTCTTTTCGCCTTGCGGACTAACCAAAATGAAACCTGCTCCTGAGCCCTCGCTGGACTTAGAGCCATCAAAATACAAAGACCAAAATAAAGGAGAATTAACAAAAATATTTACATCCTTTTGATTTTCATTAAAACATTTGGATAAATTGGTTTGTGAAAAATTTTCTACTTGAGATGTACAATGGTTAACTGAAAAAGGAGAGGGTTGGGCAACAAAGTTGCCAAAGAATGATTCTGAGGAATAATTTCCCAAAATGTTGTTGTTGAAGGCCACATGCTGGTTTTCTTGTTCGAAATCGGTTACTGTGTGGGTCATGTGTTTCTCACGGTCGATCCTTATTTGATTTGGCTTACCCTTGTAGGGGAGCCACATATGTGACCAATAAGTGGAAATGTATCCATGCAGTTTTTCGGACCAATCTCTGCTCAAAATTAAACCGTAGAATTCAGGTATGTCAGCAATCAAAATATCTATTCTCTGTACAATTCTGGGATCAGCAGACAACCTGATAGTCACGGAATTAATTTCTCCTACAACCTGTACTTTGGTTCTGTCTAACTGTACAATGTGAATAACGGACTTCTGGGGTTCTATGTTCAGTTTAGAACAAACTGAAGCTGGCATAATATTAGATGAAGCCCCTGAATCGATTAAACAGTTATGCAAATTTCGATTATAGATTTCATAGGTCAGCAAGAAAGGTGGAGTATGAGAATTGGATCTATCTCGGATCAAAACTGAATCGGTAGCTTCAACCATACCTGGAGGGGGTTGTCCTGAATCATTAGCAGCTTTTGAACTGGGAAGAGGAGAAGAGGGGACAGCGTTCAATTCTCTTAGAAGTAATTTCTGCTGATGTTTTAACTTACTAAGTTCAAACATGGTTATGCTTGCCTTAGTCTTTTTCATATCATCAACAATATTATACTCCATGGAGTCAGATACCACTAGTGTCTTAGATGTCGAAGGAGAATTAGAAATTGAAGGCTGGTTTTGAGGAACTGCTACAGGCGACTTATTTGGGAGAACTTTTTCCTTTGGTGTGGCAGCACCTGCGCTCCTTTTCTTTGTAGTTGTCTGAGTAGGTTCAGAAGCGATTTTACTTCTTGTAGTAACAGGAAAGGCTTCTTCTTGATTCTCGGTGTCAGAGTTTGGGAGTATAAAATCCCACATGCCGTGGCATTCAACTACTTCTTCTTCATCATCTGTTTGAGAGGTTGTTTCCTCTTCCTCTTCTTCCTGTTCTGAGTCTGCATTAGATATAACATTGGGTGGCTTTGCTTCAGTTTTCTTGAAAGTCCTAAATGGTCTTTTGTTTGAAGTCTCGGCCACCTGTTTTTTAATCTCAACCATTTCATTAGACAATGTTTTAAGGACTTTTTGTAAACCTTCCATGTCGTACGGGTCCTTTGGGGTTTTTTTCTTAGAATCCTCTTTAAATGAGACTTTTTTAGCTTTTCTATCCTCCAAGGCAGCTTTCTTCTCTAGAGCGTTAATGCGCTTCTCAACAGCAAGTGCTTCCTTCATATTTTCGGCTAAGGTAGGTTTGCCAGCCCCGTCAACAAAAATAGCTATGTTGGAAGGGAGGGCGGTAATATACCATTCGCTTCTAATTTGTTCACTTGGTTTTGAAGCGGTAGGGATTTTATTTAGGAGTTTATTAAATCGGGCATTAAACTCCTTTATTGGTTCCCTATGCTCTATTCTCAAATTGGAGAGGTCATTTATTAAAGTGGCTAGAGACCTGTCATCTCCATATTTGGTAAGGAACTGCTCTTGGCATGTGGTCCAGCTGGTAATAGAACCAGAAGGTAAGGAAAAGTACCAGGATCCTGCCGATCCTTGTAAGGTATAAGGGAAAAGCCTGACAACAACATCTTGCTCTGTCACTCCTTTTAAGTTAACTGCTAACATAAAATTGTTAATATGTTCTTCAGCTTGTGTTCCGTTATCTGGATTAAATTTAGGCAACCATTTTTCGGGAGCATCAGGTAGATCATGCAATGGTGCGGGCATGTTGACTGCACCTGGCGTAGTCCATGGATCTGCCATTATGCTAGCGACAATAGTTGTTACTACTGTTGGGATTCCAGATGACTGAGGAGAAGAGATTGTTGAAGAGTGAGTAGTTTGAGATGCTGTAGTACCTAGTCCCTGATGAACAACAGTGTGTAACGGAGGAGTGGATGGTTGACTTCGCAGATTAGGAGATGAGATGGAGGATATGGAAGAAAGGTATTCACTATCATATCCTTCAGTAATCTTTTTAGCCTTTTTCCTTTTCGGTAAAGGGAACTCAGTAGGTTCAATACCGAGTTTTTCGCTCTGAAGTCTGGTAAGTGGATGGGATAAGTTGAACTGTGAGGTCGCACTGCTTTGTGATACTTCAGATTTCTGAGGTGAAATCGAGAAGCTCTGAAGTTTATGGATAAGAGACTGAACTTCAGGGGATTCAAGACTTAGTTGTTCTGAAATATGATGGGTGTGAGCAGTGGTGGTTGATTCCTCTTTTTCTTGATTGTGTGCCGGAGAACCAGCATGTGATTGAGAAGGAGGAGAGGATTTGGAGGGAGAATTAATCTTAGAGTGGCTTGCAGACTTGGGCCTGCTTGCCATTCACAGTCGATGCCCTCCTTCTAGCGCCAAAAATGTTGATGCCCCGAAATTCGTTGCAACAACATCGGGGAAACCACCCGGTCCGGACCTTAGTGCAGCTCCTTTTCCGTTTGGGATAGTGGCTCCGACTGGGGATAATGGGACCAGTTTCCCAAGAATTATAAGTAAACGGGATGGATGAATGATTTACGATATAAGGTGGTAATAAGTGAATAACTAAACTATAAGAGAAATATAATAACTATAATCTAATCCCGGGACTTATAGATTTATAGAGTACAGAGTTTGATAATCTGTGCTTAATGGCAGGCATATAGATGACTCTAACACTAAAGCATAGATGTTTAAATCATTTAAGATTGCTCTGCATAATTAGTTATGCAGAGCGATGATAGCGAATTACTACACTTAGTCATTTATATCATTGCTACACGCATGAGTAAAAGAGATAACAAATCACAAAACATTCAATAGTGATATGAAATGAAGATTTGCTGTTATATTGCATACATGTATTCAACAATAGCAAAGATAATAACACAGCAATTCATATAATAGAAAGGAGCACAGATACAGATAATAGTACCATGTAAGCTATTTGATCAATCCAGTATATTAATCACTATGTCGCGGTCCTTCCTTCAAACCAGAAAGCATTCCAAACAAATGACAATAGTGCACAATTGCATAAAACAGCCTTCTAAGCAAAATTAAGAACCATCGGTCGAGTTTCACAAAAGGATATAGACTGAAGCACAATAGTGCAAACTTCAGCCTTTAAGTCTTTTACAAAATTTTACGACCCTTTCCAAAACAATGAAAGGATCTATAAATACTATGCTAATCTAAATATCTAAATATATAAAACTGAAAAGCTACTAAATTGGCATTAACAAATATCATCTTCTTTTCTGGCGATCTGGTAGTCGGCGGCGATGCTTCATTCAGAGGTCTCTTTGCCTTTACTCCTTCGCTGACATATCGCCAACATTGGCTCTACTTCTGGTGGAGTGTTGAGGCGCGAAGTTAGCTGGGCGTCATATGTGGCATCCTGAATGTCGGAAATCAGATATCGGAGGGCATCTGTTAAACAGTTAAGAGCCGACCTTTGAGAATGTGGTTTAATCAGAAAGAGCCAGTATGCGTCGGCGGTTAAAGTATTTACTCCGGCGATTAACCGTCCTTGTTTCTCCAGATCAGGGTAATTTCTCTGCTCCAGCATGTTTGCTGTTGTTATGCTTCCAGGTGTGCATTGTGAAATCATGTTTGCCAGATACAGTGTGTCGTTGACTAGATTGATCATGTTGCTGGCAATCATTTTACATCTTGAGGCCGCCCTTTCAGCTTTCATTACCTGAGTGTTCCATTCCATGAAGAGTATGTCCTTGTACGTTACATGGATTCAGGACAAATTTGCCGCTTTCCCTTCTGGAGTGTCTTGCCACTCAATATATTCCGATATGTCATCTTCGGCCTGATCTAGCTTATTCCTGGCCTTTTCTATTTGCTCACACACTACTGTAGATGTTTCACATAATGACTCAGCGTCAGCAAGTTGTCGGCACAAGAGTCTGATCTGAGATATTAATGCGCCATTTATTCGAGTTGCCTCTGCTCTGAAATCATCAATACTCTGGGCGTCCTTGATACCTTCAAGCTGTGCCGATAGCTGAATTATTTGCTCGTCTTTAGATTTTATCATCAGCTCATTTGATGCTTTTAACTGGGATAATGCCTCCGATAATTCTTTTGCCTTCTGAACCTCACTTTGGTCTATCCTCTGTTTTTCAATTTGCAGCTGCTGGGTTAACAAATTGTTTTCTTGCTGTTGAGCCAGCAACTGCTCTTCTACCTGTGCTGCCTTATTTTTCGCCTCAATTACTTCTGCCTGCAATGCATATATTTCATGATCTTTAGTCTTCAACAGAAGACTTACCTCTGATTCTTTGTCAATAGTTGCTGCTGAATAAGCTCCCGCAAATTGCGACAGCTTAGTCAGATCTTCGGAGGGGTCCAATTCCCCCTTCCAGACTACATTGCCCGTGACGGTTTGCTCAGGAGAAATAGAAGGTTGATCAAGCCTTCGTCTTTTCCTAGAGCGCCTAACAACGGCTCTATGCTTTGGGCTGTAGAAAATATCTAAGGGAGGAATTTCTTCCACCTGGAGATCAATTTGATCGGACGGGTCTTGAGTGATTACCTCGACATTCTGTAAAATGGGTGGGCCACTGGTTCCTTCTAGAACCTGAGAAGAAGTAGTATCGGGAGCATTGCTTGTTTTAGAGGTGTCTGAGTCTTTGGAGGCTTCCTTACCACTGATAATGGAATCGAATTGGTTCCATTCCTTAATCAATTCAGGATCGGTGGAGATTTGCTCACATTGTTCTGTGTGGGCTTTACTCTGTTCTTTTTCTTGTTCAATCCTCTGCTGTTCCTCGAATACCTTCCGCTGCTGCTCCTCCTGTGCTCTCTGCTGCTGCTCCTCCAATTCCCTTTTCTGCCTATCTTCCAGTTCTTTCTTTGCTTTTTCTTCTTCTTCCTTCTTCCTCTGTTCCTCTAACTCTTTCTGTTTTCTTTGCTCTTGATCCTTTTGTGCCTTTTGCTGCCTTTCTATCTGCTCCCTTTTATGCTTCTCTGCCTGCAGCTTGTTTTGCCTTTCCTCCTGTTGTTTATCATACTCTTTAATTGTAACAGGAGGTGGATGTATTTGCTGCTGACCAGGCTCGCTTGAGGAAGATGCTGGGGTTGTGGATAATAAATCTAGAGGCAAAGTTTGCAACCTTTGCTTTCTAAGTTTATTAAATTCAGTTAACTCCACATCTTCGTATCTCATTGCAGCAAGCTGTTTGATTTGGCTTATTGAATCGGCACTTACGAACAGGTCATCAAACTGATCTTCTTGATGGACAATCTTTGACAGTTTGGCCTGTTCTAGGGCAATGAAAGCAGTCTTTTTTGGATCATAGAGTCTGTTTGGGATAGAGGCCAGGGATATCATTTGGAGTTTTGCTGCTTCTTTTTCTGCATGCTTGTAATTCTGCAGCGTATAAACTCCAATTCTTAAAGGAAAAGAGGGCCATCCTCTCTTTTTCTCATCTTTGAGAGTTTGTGTGACACCCTCGGACATAATCTGGTAGGAGATTTCCCGGGCTAACAATTTGTCTGGGATGTATAGAGGGAGAACGTGTGGCCTAGCCTTGCTTCCAAAAACTCTAATATAGGTAAAATGCTCTTCCCCGAACCAATGCGCTACGGCTGGTAGGTCAAAAGAAGCTTCATAGGAAATTCTTGGGATGGGTCTTTCGAAAATAGAATAGTGGATGGGCACCATGAAACCATTGCAAATTTGATACAAATGGTCCTTGTAAGAGGGCTTCCATAATTTCCGATGGTACAAGTGAATGGGTGTTGGATCATGGGTGGTCCATCTCCAACCAAGGACAGGAAACTCAGAATTAAAACACAGGGTATCCATAATGTAAGCAGAGTAATAAAAGGGTGGGATTTTCCTTTCGGTGACTCTGGTTTTGGCTCTAAATTCACGAACAGCTATGACCAATTTATCAGACAGAATAGTGGCCCAATCCATAATTGTACTATTGACGGCCGCTTCCATTAAGGGAACCATGTCAATATGGATATTAGCAGAGTCATGTAATCCCCACAATCTACACATCATAATCCCAGCATAGCAATAGGGGGAAGCCAAAGAAGCATTGGAGTACTTACCCGAACTTTCATGCTTGTGTTTGGCTGGGTTCTGCCTCCAATATCGGAGGGGTTCGGATGGTGATTCATTCTCGTTCGCGAACTTCTCCACGAAGGTTTTGATATAGACTAGCTCAGGTTCAGGCAAATGATACATCCGCCTCAGGTCATCAGGCTTGAAGGACCCGAAAATCCTTCCATCCCTTGTATGAAAAGTTCTATCAGTGAGGGTAATTTCCTCAATTGCCCAGCGTACCACATCAGTGTAAGGTAGGACTTGTTCTCTGGCTGCTATTCTGTGCAAAAAGGAGTCGGCCAAGTCTTTGAGAGTTGCCTCGGACTTCCTTTGTTCATCCACACTAGCCTCAGTCACTGTTTTTTCTGGTTGCTCAGCCTCTAACAGATTATATGTACCCTGCCATGTAGTGCTAGGAAGACCAGTGCATGTAGTATCTGAGATTAGGCCTTTCTTCGAAACTATAGCAGCTTGACCTGCGACAGGTGTTACAGTAGAACCTGCAGCCTTCTTGAATTTCTTTCCCATCATGTTCAGGCTTCTCTCGACAGTTGAATTCTACACAAATGCAAGAGAAATCGTAACAAGGAAATAACAATGACAATCCATAACGGGATAGATATATTACTTGAAGCGTGGCAAGATTAATTCTAAAAGTGGCTGCGGATCTAATGATTTGAGAAGGCACCGCAGATGCAATGATGGTGATTTTACAGCCTGCAGCTCCATAAATGACCATTACTTAGTTATTAAACTGAATGACCTCTTAAAGCGTGCAACAGATTTTTTCAAAGGTCTAATCGTAAGTGTTCGTTAAATCGAAGGGGCAAAGCTTTAAATACGCATGCATTACCTTATCCCTGCATTTAACGGCATTTTGAAATCTGTGCTTTTGTCAATCGGATTCAAATATAACTTTAAAGCTTTGAAATAATCACCTTTTAGGAATTCTGGTCATCATTAAGCGTCATCGCATTGCATCGGGGGTGTGAGTGATATTATTGTTTGGGAGAGATCTTGGCGAATGCCGATTGCGACATTGCATCGTATTAGCACGCGAACATAATCCCTAGATGTATATCAAATGATTTGCCGACTACCGATAGCGATATCACATCGCATCGGGGAAAAGATCTGAGCGTCTTATGAAAATGTATGGGATTCCGCCGACTACCGATAGCGATATCGCATCGGGTCGTGGCTTAAAGCGTTTTTTACAAGAGGCAGCGCCGATAGCCGATCACCGATATTACGTCGCATCGGGGAAAAGACATGTGCTCTTTCTGTGTGTGCATTGACTATCGCCGATGGCCGATAGCGATATCGCATCGGAAAGGACCAAGGTAACAAGCGATCTTGCGATTGCTTTTTCGGACTTAACCAAAAATTGCTTGTTATTTATTCAAAAAGGCTTTTATTCACAAATTCATTTGATTATCATACCTTTTTCGAAAAAATTCATTAATGCCAATTAAAATTTTAAAAGGGACCCATTTCATATGTTAATTGTTTGTGACAAAAAATGTTATGAAATGGGGGGTTGTTGTAGGGCACAACACCACTCTAGAAGGTGAAGCCCAATATTGTTATGAAAGTTTGTCTCCTGCTTGTATTTATTGTCTGAAGGATTTTCATACCATGTTCTTTGAAAGGTATAAAGAATCTTATCCATCATTAAATTTAGTTCAGAACTGTTGCAAACATGTTTATAGTCTTATTGAAAATCTTTAGAGAATTTATGAAGATGATAACTTCATGGATGATGAGATCATGGAAGCCCTGCATGAAAATCCATCTCAGCAGCATAAAGAGGATATTTATCAAGATGCACAGGAAAATTTGTAGCTGGATCAAGATCTTACTGCAGTGGAAAATTATGAAAGAGAAGGTTTTATTTCAGATCTGTCCATAGAAGAAAACAATATGCAGGAAAGTCAAGTTTCAATTTCAGAATGTGATAAAGTCGAGTCGGATATTTCAGATCTAGATTTAGATCGTGATGATGAAGAGTACCTTGTTCTGAATCCCATGAAGGAGAGCTGTGCTATTGAGATCATCTGGAATGAGGAAGACAGAGTTATTGACCCAAGTGTTATCATTTCATTAGAACAAAGCCTTCATGAGGAGGTAATCCAGTCATTTTATGAAAAACAAGATGAGATCTTTGTTCAAGTAAGTGAAAAATCTTCTTTCAATAACTCAGTGGTAAATGATAATTTGATTGCCATGTCATATGAAGATGATCAACAATGTTTTCAAATTTCAGAAGATTAGGGAAATGAGGACTGTCATTCAGGTTTTTCATGTTTTGAAATGTTATTTCAAGAAGAAAATAATTGCTTGCGCAAAAGAAAACAAAAATTAGTATCTCCTCTGTCTGAAGATAAGATAGATCAACTCCTGAAAGGTCAGGTTACAACCCAAACTAATGCAGGTTTGTAGTGTGCACATGGTCAAGAAATTGTTGGTGAAACTTCTTCCACTTTTGAAAATAATGATAGTCTTGAAATTAGCTTTATTGATCAACAAAAGGATAATGTTTTCCTTCATGAAAATGATAAGACTGTCATGTTTGATAATCTTGAAGATTGTTTTCTGTTTAAGAATGACATAGACCATGAAATTGAGGAATATGAGCCTGAGAGAGACAATATGTCAGAGTTTTTCATGGTCGAGAAATTTACAGCTAACACTCAGATGGCAGAAGCTTATACTTCTCTATGCCTTCCTATCAATCAACAATCAACTCTTCTTTCAGATCATAATAAAGAGAGTACTTGTATTTTTGCTGCTGGATTTCAAGACAACATAGTGTTCCAGGATTATCAAGATCCCTTCAACATTCTTTTGCAAGCATTAGAGAAGATGAATATCACCTGGTTCGTTATCATAAGCCTTGGTTTCAGTTATTATTGTGAGTTTCCTACATGTACATCATTCTGCCTGCTCGGGGAAAATGAGAGCAAAATTTCAGTACGTAGCCATCTGCTGGATTGGTTACATTGGAATGCCCACTTCACATAATTGTACATATTTCATCAGGAAGCAGGTAGTTTTCATCATGATTTGAAGCCCACAAATCTCGATGGACTACTACCCTTTGAAAGCTTTGTAAGTACTTGTTTCAGTTAAGTCAGTCTTGAGCCATTTTTTGTTTCAGTCCGTTTAAAGATAGTTTCAGCTCAGTGTCTAGTTTCAGCTTTTGAGAGTCTTGTTTCAGTTTTGAATTAGTCAGTTCAACTATGAGTCTTGAGTCAAAGTTTCTTAGTAATTGGTTTTTGGATGTTTTGAAGTTATTGACTCCATAGCCCAATGGAAGAAGGCACTGTCTGCTTTCCATAGATCTATAGTTCTTGGCACCTCCAAGGAGCTATCATCCCCATTGGAGCCAATGTTAGTGTTGGTATCTTCATCCCTCCGTCAGTGATCAAATTCTCTTGTTGCATTGCATGTTAGGTGTCTCACTCGATCAATTGCATTCCATTAGGGTCATGGATCATCTGAAGGTAGTGGCTTATTATACATTTTCCCTCATGTCTTTTACCTGCTGGCCCATTTTCATACATCTAGATCATCTGCAGTCAATTTACAAAAGTCATTTTTAGGGTTTTATGTCTCACAGGTCTAGGGTTTCGTCAATAAAGTCTTATAAATGCTCAATAAAGGTCAAAAGGCACATGAGGAGGTCAAATAAAGTTTTAGCAACAATAATTTCCATAATCACATGCTCAGTGATAGATTTTTCCTCAAACCCTGTTTTGAGGAAAAACAAAGTTTTTTATGTTTTCATGTATAAATTTGATGTAATTTCATTTTTTTTCATATGAAATAACCTCAGTGGCAACCCTGGTCACCTTGCCAAGCCTCTGCAACTCCATCACCTGCAAGACAAACAAAAAGTCAAAGCATTCAGTTCATCAAAAGGCAAAACTAAAGCAAATTGCCCAAAAACAGAGTTTTAAAAGCAAGTCAAAGGAAAATATTACAAAGTGGGTTTTTATAAGTGAAAAATTAAAATTCTATGTATATAAACCATTTTTCATGTTTAAAGAGTTCATTTGCATCCAAAGGAGAAAGAGTGAACAAGATAAAGGTCATGTTGAAGCCAAAGAGAAAAAATCGCAGCAACTTGGGCATTTTCAGTGGCGTGACACATTGGGTTTAGAGCGCGGCGCATTGAAAGGGCGCGGCGCATTAGGCCGCACTCTGCAGCGTAAATTTTACACATGCGCGACGCATTGAAGTGGAGCGGCGCACTGGGTTTGTGGCACGACACACAGGCTTTGGAAGCCGATTTCATCCACATCCACCTCCCAAACTACAAAATTTTCTCAATCTTCAGTTGTTCAAGTAAGTCAAACATTCCTCCATGATCTGTGAATGAGTTTATCTTGGTGTTTATGGTGATTTAATGCGAAAAACTTGAAACCCTACCTCCTTGCAATTTTTGTCAAAAACAATTGAATAGGGTTTACAACTTGTGTTTTTTGCTGCTAACTCCACTCCTAGCCATTTCTCACTCCCTCAATCTTGCATTCCATCATTCATTTTCTCCCTCTCTTTACATTCTCATCTACCCACTCCCTAAACCCCATATCCCTAAATTATTAATCCCAAATCCCTAAATCCCACTATCCCAAACCCTAGTTAAAAATTTCCCAAACCGTAATTGCCGTCCCAAGAGCCTAAATACTATTCTCTAAACCCTTATATTCCCAAAAAACCTGTCAACAACATTCCCAAAACCCCTCATACACTTTCCCTCCACAACCCCTCATACATTCTCATCCTTGACAGCAAAAACCTAAAGACACCATAAATCTCTTCATACTCATCAAGGAAAACTCAAACATTGGCAAACATGGAGTCAGATCCTTCCTTTGGTCGAGATGAGGAGACACTCAGTGATTCTTCTAGAGAAATGCATGCCCCAAGGAGACCTCACAAGGGTGGTAAACATATACGAGAAGAGCCTACTTCACTTGCCGTGCTACTGGCTGTCCTCTTGCTGTCACATGCTTTCAACACCAATCATGTTATCAGTTCTGTGAGATGGTAGAGAGAGTCAAGTACCATCATGAGCTGTCCATGTTGTTTGTGCTCCATCTTCATAATGGCCAAGTCACTTTGGCAGGTGTGACATTCACCTTGACACCTGAGACTATTTCTCAAGCAACTGGCATTCCAAATGTCATTGAGCAGTGGAATAAAAGGCAGCTGTTTGACAGAGAGCATTATGAGCCTTACATCAAGGCTGGTTATCAGAGATATGTCATTAGAGTTTTTCCCTTCAGGTATTTGAAGGACACATATGCTCCCTTGATGAAACTCTTAATTAAATATTTCACCTGTGAGGGCCGATTTTCTCGCCTGTATGCCTATCACATCAGATTGTTGATGCACTTCACTAGGGTGAGAATGATGAATCTCCCCTATTTCATTTGCCAAAACATTGATAAGATGACCACCATAGTGCACATGAAGCCTCCTTAGTAGCAGTATAACAACATATATCATTTTGCACTAATCAAAATTGTGGTCTTGCATCGGCTTGGTTTACTGAACATCTCATGGGAGGATTTCATTTCACATGAGGTCTTTACAGGTCCTCAAGTACCCCCAGCAGTTTTTCATGAGGCAGGAGAGCCTTCACATCAGCAGGAGATTCATGAGACACAAATCACTAGTGTCCCTGTGTTTGTCACCTACCAAATGGGCACTAGAAGGTTATTTGCAGCAGCAAAACGAGTACTATCTCCACCCGGGGTGGAAGGGGTCTCGTTTCCTCCATTAGAAAAGCAGGTACAGGAAAAGGGCAAGCAACCATTATATGATGAGGGGCCTTGAGGAGGACAAGAGACAAATTTCATTCTTTTTCAGGATGATGACACCGATTTGGGCTCACAAAGCTCAAAGCTTAAAGAGATCATTCGGGAGCAGCAAGAGGACATTCATGATTTGTCTCTCAACCTAGAAAAAGCCAAATGGATAATCAAATATCTGGAGAAAAGAAACAAACAACTAGAGGATCATCAAACCATTATGGAGCTACAAAACATACGAGAAAACCAGCAAGCTACCAAGAGGAGGAATATCAAGCTGACACCACTTGAACAAGAAATTGAAGCTGATCGTGAATCTTGGCTTGAGAGGATAAACATGTATTTGGAAAAGATGCTAGAGAAGGCCAATTAAGAGAAAAATATGTTGAGGCACATGGCGTACCACTACTTGGTGAGAAACAAAGTGTGCAAAGCAAGAATCAGGAACTTGAAGGCCAAGTTGAAGAAAGCATCAAGGAAGCGAAAAGAGAAAAATAGACTTAAGATCTTGGCTAAGGCTTCCTTGGCCCAAAAAAACACTTAATGAAGGACACTCAACCCAAATTTCAAGAAATTTGGGACACTTTTTGCAATTTTCAAAATTTTGGCCTAAAAAACAGGTTTTTCTGCCTAATGCGCTGCGCCACCTGGTGCGCGCTTTTGCTAGGGACCTCCTTTCGAGGAAAATTCAGCATTTTTGGATTTGTCATGGAAAAATATGCATGCCTACAAATGGGAATTTTTTTTTTGACAAGTTTTGAGCTTCCAAAAATGTCAAAAACACCTCAAAAATGACCTTTCTGCCCCTTTTTGGACACACAGGAAGCAGTGTTGGGAGAAATCAGTTTTGGAGGGGCAAATTGAGGCCAGATTCAGAAATTACACTTGTTCTGGAATGTAGACAGGCAGACCTTTCCAACAAGCCCACTTGGAGAAAGGTGCATAGGAAGGCCTCCAAAATCAGCTGCAAAAAGGCGCTACACATAGGGAAATCAGCACGACGCATAGGAAGAAATTTGCTCATTTTGGTCAAAAAATCTGTTTTTCGCCTAGTTTCCTCACAATTTGACTTTCCTCTTTCTAATAGTCAAACTCATGATGTAATTTAATGTGACTTGATGGATTTTGATGTAATTATGCTAAATTCTCACTCATAGAGGTAGATTCATCCATGAAAAGGTAGTTTGCAACTGAATGAATTAATTCCCTAGTTTTTAGAGACAAGTTGTTCCACTGCCTACTTTTTAGATCTCATTTTAGAATTTGTTGGAACAACTCCTAAAATTATGAGCTCAACCCCTAGAGGCTAGGATGAGTTGTTGGTTGCTTATATATCGTAATTTTTCAGTCATTGGAAAGGGTTGGACTTTTGGGAAAGCTTGGAGCTTCATTGTATTTTCATTTCAGCAGTTTGGCAAAGGAATAGACCAGGGTTTGCAACACTTTATGAGATTCTTGTGGCATCTTGATTTGGTATTGTGTTTCCTTATGTAATTGTAAGTTTACATGTGTTTTATGTATACCATCATCTCTCTTTGCTTTATCTTAACTAAAATCTAACAAGGGTAAAGGTAGAATTCATTGATTTGTAGTGCTCTACCTAGGGTTTGTTTAGTTATTTTATGTTTTCAGCTGTTTGAAGAGGATCCCTGAGACTTTCATGCCCTCTTCAACTCCTCACCAGTCAAAAATCTCTCCATCTCACTCAATTTGAAGTACCAAACCATTTTCCTACCTCGCCCCATATAGGTCTTTGCAAAACTGAGCCTCATTCGCCGGACCCAAATCTGCCTTTCACATTTGAGCCAACAAAACATCATCAAATTCAATCAAAATATTCTGAACACATACCTAGTGTAAGATCAGTATTCACATCAGTCATCTCAAGCCTCATTGATCATATTTTTCTGAGATTGATAAGGAGAGAGCCCTCTCCCGACCTGGTAGGGCTAGCTACCATGTTAAGCGTGGTTTGATGTTACCCTAGATCCTGCCTTTCTCAGCCTGAGGTATATTTAGGCCCTAACAAGTATATATGGCCTTACTCCTCCCTTTAGGGACCATGGTTTGAGGAAAAACTCCTATTCAGCCCTAAAAAGACAGAATTCTGATTTCTTATGGAATTTAGGGTTTTATGCTAATTAGGCCAACATCTTTTCAATTCTCAAGAATAGGTTTCAGTTGTTATATCTGATATCTCCATATTTGTATTAGATCTCATGGTGTTTCACAAAATTATGCAAGTATTTCCATGCATAAACTAGGAAATTAAATAATGGAATTCTGTTTTCTTATGTTAATTGGAAATCTTTCTTGTTTGACATGATTCATGGGTAAATGTCAGTGATGTGTGTATTGCAGGAGTTCCGATAGTGCAAGAAGATCTCATGTCAGTAGCCCCAGCCTAACCCCATCCATCCATGATCATCAAAAGCCACTAAGTCCATCAACCAATTTATCATTCCACGAGAACAACTTTCCATGTTTGTTGAGCAAATCCAACCATCTCACAAACTTTGGTTTGAGTTCAGAAGAAGTCCTAGCCACTCCCTTGCCCTTATTTATTCCATCAATCACCTTTCCTAAGCCCTATACCACCTTCCAAACCAATCGTTATGCTTTCGGTTGGATCTTGTAGGAATATAGGGGATCCTGTAGGAGCATTAGGACATCTTGTAGGTGCATTAGGACATCCTGTAGGATGACCTGTAGTGGCATGTTTTGAGTCTGATTTGTGGAAAATGCATTGAGAAAGTTAGTAGAAGACTCCTACTTGCATCCCAAGCCATCTGAACTTTCACAACCATCTCTAACCCACCTTCCATACCACCAAGAAGATTTAGCATTCATATTTTCACAAAAAGAACAAAAATAAAAAAAGCTTATTGTATTCATTCATATGCACAACAATAAAGTGTTTGATTATCTCAGATTGCATGTCTAGGATAGTTAGGATTACAAACATGTTAGCTTAGAATTCTTCTGACGCAAGATCTATTAACAAATAGTCAGATGAGTGGTGTGTTTAAAACCTTTATTTCATTCTTTCATTACTGCAGTAGACAATATTTAAATTCTCTCAATTAGGGTAAAATTCCCCTTTCTCCATTGGTAACCAAACTTCTTCTAAATCAATAGAAGGCTGGTTTGAGAAACCCTAGTGGTCTATCACCAACTCAATAGTGACAAAGAGTGGACCCATTGCATCTACTTGTGTGTACAACAATGTCACCTCCAAGTTTGTACAAACCCCGGATTGATAAAGTAGAGTTGGTAGCCCCAGGAGTTGCAACATTCTTGTTGCAATACTGTTGCTCATAAGTTGTAACTAAAGTGATAAGGAAACAATGCATCATAGCGAATCTTAGATTAGTATGAGACCCCTATGCTCAAATATGTTATTTACACCTGTAGGTTTCATATTCATGATATGTTTGACGAAATGTTTGTCATAGCTATTAGGGGTCCAGTCAAGGTCTCATTCAAATGATTTCTTTTTCACTATCATTTCCTTGTTAATTTACTATTCTGAATGTATCATGAAGTTCTGGGCAATGACTTTGGCTTTGGGCCTGAAAATGTGACTTAATTCCCGGGTACGTTGGCACAACATTGACAAAAAGAGCCCTAGATGCTGGCTGGTAGGCCTGTGAGAGCGTCCAAAGGTCTCGGGGCCCTGTCATGCCCATAGCATGAGAGCGACTGCGGGTTACGTTGTCCAAAAAGTTCAGTGGGGCCCAAGGGAAAGTTGCTTGAAGTGTTGGATTGGTTCTTGAGGGTCCTGAGGTTGATTTTGAAAGTATGTATGGTGTGTTTTCATCGGTTCCACTTCCTTAATGTGACTTGGGAGGTTGAATCATATCATAGTGGCCTCTCATTGCATGTTTACCCTGATTGGTTGGTTTCTTGGGTATATGTGGGAGGATGGTGTTACAGTTGTCCCATATTGCTAGGCCTTTCTAAAATGATACACTGCATTGTCCACTCGACCTCATAATGTCGAAAAATTGTTTCCATATTCTTAGTTGTAATGACTCTAGGATTACGTGGAGTTAATCCTTATAATACCACCTTCCTACCATTTGTTGTGAAACTCAATTCATAGCCTTAAAGTTCGTAATAAATAGACTTATCAAATGAAACCATTGAACACCTGACACCACATTGGTATCCTCAATGTCAACCACATAGAAGTCATTAGTAATGGTGTAATTACCCAAAGTTATACTTAATTGTGGAACACGATGAACACAATGCAACAATGATGAACCACTTCTTATTCCCAACCAAAAGTGGGAACAAATATTAATGTTTTTGACCACCGTACCGCCAAAGGTAAATGGTAAGGACTATATTTTTGTTGCAGTGGCCAAACATATGAAATATGAAATATGCTCATTTCATGTTGTTGCCTTTTGAATGTAAATCTCCACAAGTTGTTGGTGTATTTTTTGAACATGTATTCAAACTTAATGGTGTGTATAATAGGATTGTAAGTGACATGGATCACATATTGATTAACACCTTTTGGCAAGAATTGATAAAGTTCACAGGAACAAAACTGATCATAGGACTAGTTATCAACCTCAATGAATTGTCAAATATAAATTGTTCATAAATTGGCATTAGGGCTACTTGAGGAACAATGTGTCGAGATACCAAAAAGCATGGGTAAAATGGCCACATTTTGTAAAATTTTGTTACAAAACTACATATCACATGAGCATCAACATGACTCCTTTCAAATCCTTGTATGGTTATGAAGCTTCTACTTTTGTGTATTTAGTCTTTTCTAATTCTTGAGCTCCAAAAGCTTTTAAGTGGGATAAAGAGAACCAAGATATCCTCAATACACCCAAAAAGAATATTCATATTACACAAGAACACATAAGAACTATGTTGATTTCCATCTAATTGAGATGTCTTTCAAGGTGGCAGACATGGTTTTTTTGCATATTATACCTTATAGAGAATCTTCATTGAAGATCAGTGAAACAGAAAGGCTTAAACCCCAAATTTTACGTGCCTTTCAAGGTGATTAAGAGAAGTGGGGAAGTAGTATATGAGTTGGAGTTTCCTTCTACAAGTAAGATTCACATTGTATTTCATGTATCATGCTTCTAAAAAGATCTTGGGTAGCATGTGACTCCTTCAACAGAATTACCTCCCATGGATGAAGAAGGTAAATTGATACCTATTCCAAAGACCAATCTACAGGTCAAGGAGAAACTATTGAGAAATAAAGTAATCTCATAATATCTCATCAAATGGAAAAACTTGCCCTTGGAGGATGCAACATGGGAAGGGGAGGAGATGCTTAAGAATCCTAATCTACAAATGATTGAGGATAATCATTCTTTGAGTAGTGAGGACTGTAATGTCCCCCAAACGATACCAGTAAAACTAATAGCAAATAAATTGTCGTTTCCTTGGCTTACCCAAGTGGAAAAGGACACAAAGCCACATTGGGTTTGGTTGCATGCACGGGGATTAATGCACATGGATAAGACTAAGTGTGATTGGGAGTTATTTGGAGCACATGCATGAGTGAACTAAAGACCACTGAGATGCATGCACTAATTTAGGAATGAGTTAGCACTTTTCTTAGAGTTAACCACAACACATGCATGCATAGGGAGATAACTCAGCATGTGGGCCAGTTAACTAGGTGCATGTTTTTTTCTCTCCCACTTGACATAAGAGTATCTCCACTAGACTAAACACATGATTATTCTCTCCACTTCTACTTCAATTGAACTCAAGTATACTTCCTTTAGCCATGTGCATGGCCATCTCATCATAGTTCACCATTAGTTAACTGAAATGCATGGAAGTTGAAGAGAGTCTTGATAATTTATAAAAGAAGGTCACTTTTATAGTTGAGGAGATATAAGTTTTGAGTTTATATTCTATATTTTTGGGATTTTGGGATTAAGGTCTAATAACGTTCATTATCGCTTATTTAAGAGAGACATATGGGCTCCACCTACTCAGCAGGGTGTATTTCGATGGAAGATCTACGATTTGTGAGACCTCGGAGCATCATCTTTTGTGAGATGCACTCATTCATTAAGCTTGGAGTTCGATCTAGAGATAAACTTTAGAGGACAATTTCAGATTTATGTTCATTTTAGCAAAGCAATTTTCAGGTTGTGTTGTGCACTAATTTTAAAAATATTGTTGTTCCTTAGTATCTCTATTCAGGGATATTACATCACCCCAAAATATGGTGATATTTAAGGGATATGTTATTGTTGAGTGAAATCTCTAATTGAAAATATTGAAGTAGAGTATGGATGAGTGGTGATTAAGTATCATACATAGTGCTCAAACACCATCATAATGAGTTTTTGTTGAGGATTATAGTTTTAGTGGGACAATTTTATAAGAATATATCACCCATTAAATAGGAACAAATTTTTAACAAAAATTTCAATGGAAACTAAACCATGGTGTTTAGGTTTATATAGTGTTGAATCGAATTTCAATTAATATGTAATAAGGTGAAGCTAATAAGGTTAATAGAATAAGACATTGTTGACTTGTAAGCATAATACCATATCTCATATATGATGAAACACATTTAATGATGTAAACATGTATTCTAATATTGTTTATTTAAAATAGAAACATGGAAGTGCATATTCATGCTAATAATAGTAATCTTATTTCCTACTTAATTTGTTGTTTTCTAGATGAATGTTTCTCATCCACTTTTCTGTTGTGTTTTATGTAATGCATTGTTATTTGCACAAAAAAATTGAATCAATAACAATGAAATCTTCAAAGACAATGAAACCTTCGTCTTTCTTCCATTTATAGCATTATCACATATTCAAAAACAACCAAATTTTTAATTATGTTTGATATACAATAATCATATATAGTAAGAACTAGTTATTAATTTAAAACTTAAAGATTACAAATGCATCTCACCTATATTAGGTGTTAATTGTGTTGGATATACAATAATCATATATAATAAGAACTAGTTTTTAATTTAAAACTTAAAAGATTAAAAATGTATCTCACCTATATTAGGTGTATATAGAGATTGTTTGTGCCTATATGGTGAATGGCTAGTCGTAAATACCACTTGACATCTATATTTGGGACGCGATCAAGGTAATATATGTGAATTTGTCTATTTGCTTCCCTTTCTTGTACACGGATGAGTACATGCATGAAATATTTAATCCTTTTAAGAAGTTGGAGAGTCAGGCATAGTCGGCATAGTGGTACAGAACGAGAACGTAGGAACCGGGTCTATATATCCAAGAGAGAAGCTCCTTGCTCATGTATCTGATGGCAAAAAGTGTAGAGCTAAGAAAGAGTTTGTGGTTCCATTTGTTTCTACAAAAAAGGGGAAAGCATGTAAGTGAACATGTATAAATTCATTAATTGAAAGGGAAGCATAGAAGGAAAAAGTATGACAAACATTTTGAAATTATAAGTATAGTAGAAATAGAATATATTAAAAAAACTTACAGATTTGAAGGTGTTAACTTGAGAGAATAGCTTAAACATTTGCAAGTGGAATGCAAAGGAAGGAAAGTAACAAAAAAGAGAAGGTCTTCAAGTAGGCCGATTCACAGATCTGGAGGCAAGATATGCTTCTTCTTTTTTCCTGCGAAGGACGTATGGATTTTCTTTCATGTGTGCATAGCGGGTGAAGGAGAAAGCTAGAGATATGCAAAGATAATTCAATGATCTAACTCTAGAGATGGTTGTGAATGTAATCCCCTGTCGATCAATATTTCCAATGTCAATTGGTGCCTTTTGTAGTGTCATGCCTTGTGATTTATGGATTGTTAGGGTCCATGCCATGCGCAGGGGCATTTGTCTCCGAGATCCCCTTGTTACGAGGGAGATGAGCACACATTTTGGATTTGAGCTATCCCATGTTAGATCGTTGTAGTGCATGAAAGTGACAATAACAAATGGGGGGAGTTCTGGAGGGCGGGAACCAGTTGTGTAATGAATAGCGACAACTTTCCCAAGAGAACCATTCACAAGGCCTGCTTCAACCCACAAATTTCTTGTTAGAAGGACATGTTGACCAATGCAAAGAAGCACTTGTGCAACAAGTTGTTCATCTTCATGGTTGGAGGATGGCATTTGTTTTCTTTGCTCAACAACACAACATGCAATAGGCAGGTTTAGTTTCTTGAGCATGTTTTTATTGTGGAGTGCAACAAATTCATTAGTTGCATAAAGGTGCATAGAATCGAAAAACTTTGCCATCTCGTCTTTTGGAAGGTTGATTTTGAGCGCGTCATTAGAAGGTTCCAATCATCCAATGTGGGGGATGCATTGCAAAGGTTGGAAAGGAGTTGACGAAATAAAACCTGCGAAGGATCTACACCTTGTTGGTGGAAAATTGTGGAAAGTGTAACAACAGTATCAAAGCTCCGCCAAAGAGAATTTCCACAAGACATGCCTACATACATTGGTGTATCTTTAACAGATGTAAATTGGGTGAGGTCCCCAACGAGGATTATAGATTAGACACCAAATGAAGTGTTTCTATTGGATTGGAAGGCCTCTCGTAAACGTTCGTCAATTTGAGCAAGCATTTTAGGACCAAGGAAGCTCATTTCATCAATGAGAATGTATTTGACATGACGGAAATGTTCTTGGCGGTTTAGGAGGGATTGACCTTCTAGAGCGTCCATAGAGGAGACATGGATGTGGAGGTCAGAGTGTATGGTCAGAGCATTGATATGTAATGCAACAACACCAGTCAGAGCAAGTAAAGGCAACGGGTTTTTCCCATTAACAGAGTTGGATAGGAAGGAATTTTTGAGGCAATCAATTAGGAAAGATTTGTCGGTGTCAGCAGTGCCTTGGATGAGCATCCTTGATGGTGTGGTGGAACCACTGTTGGAGAAGTGGGAAAAAATGATATTGAATGCCATGAGTTGGCTTGGGGACAAGGAGAAAAAGGAATGTGGATTTGGAGAGGGAAGTTGGTGGAGTGTTGTGGAAGAGCGGTTGAATTCTATGGAGGAAATGGTTGTTTCTTGCAAGTGTAAAGGGATAAGAGAGTGGCCCCAATTATGTTTTTCATCGAAGTCACGATGGCCAAGCATGTCAAGCTTTCATCAAGGAGGATGTTGTTACCTGGGTGGATTTGAGAGAGGAATTACCATTCTTCCTTGTCTATGTTGGGGGTGAGGGGGGGGGGGGGGGGGGGGGGGAGGGGGTGCATTGAACCAGGGGAGGGGTCATCAGAGTCGGACATGGGTGGTTCCAAAGGATCTCGGTGAACATGCCATGTTTGATATGTGTTGGCAATTTATTCCCAATGAGAAACAATTGCCTCATTGGTTTCCCCAAAGTCGAAAGGAAATCTATGAAAAGGGAAGTACTAGAGAAGTTCATTCCAACAAAAGTCTACATAGGATGTTGAATCTTTATTTGGGACTGCAGCATATTGAGGAATGACACGCACAACTTTGGGAGGGAAAATGCGCTTCTAGGGCAATGTTTTCTGGCGGGTGGAGAATGACCAGTCTGGTGTGACTTCAATAAGTGGCGATGAATCTAATGGTGGCATTATGATTCTGGTTTGGCTCTTTGGTACAGGTGTTGTACTTGATGGCAACTCACTCAAGTGGCAAAACTCTGTTTCAGGCTCTCAAAATGATGGAAAATAAGAGGTTCGCAGGTGCATCGTTCAAAAGGTGCGGACCCACAGGTTCGCCGTCCGGGAAGTGCGGACATACCCGCAGGTTATCTGTTCATAAGGTGCGGTCCCCCAGTTCACTCACTTCAATGCAGAGAAGCGCGTTCACGTGGGGTTTCTTATGTTTGGCCCTTGGTATTTAGCCCGTCCTTCATGATCCTATGGTTTTGGCCCGTGGTATAGGATCTAAATTATTTGAACCCCTGTTTGGATCCCTTATATTGGTTTTCGATGGTTTTGTCCCATGGTTTGAATAAGGGCTTGCCTATAAAAAGGAAAAGAGATCACTTGGCTAGACACTTGTAAAATTTGAATATCTTAAGATCTAAAAGTTTGGGTGATTGGTTTCAAAAGCTAGATCTAAATCAAGGAGAAAATTTAAGGCGAATCTATTGATAAGTCATGATCTCTCGGACGCATGATCAGATCTGTGGATCTGATTGACTGTGGCACATTGGAGGACTATTAATTTGGCCCTAATTAGAGGTTCGCAGGCGATCCACGACGTGAGTGCGGGGGTACGTAGCGCAGGAGAAGGCGGAGTGTGGGGGTACGCAGCGCAGCAGAAGGCATAGTGCGAGGTATGTAGTGCAGGAGAAGGCGTAGTGCGAAGGTATGCAGGGAAACAGAAGAACAAGTCACAGAGGTACGTTGTCAGGCGGGCAGTGCAGGTGCGGATCTGAGCAGAGGTACGCAGGGCAACAGAACGAGTGGTGCGGAGATATGCAGAGCATTAGATCGACCAGGTGTGGATCTGCATAGTTTAGACACAGAAGAGCTGCGGGTATTCGCAGAGCACTATTGGTGAAGTTGCAGACCTATCTAGAAACATTTGTTGGCTATCTTTTATCTATTGCTGCAGAGTTCTGGGTTTAGATTTCTGGTATTACTTTTCTGTTTACAACATTCTGAGAAGTTGGGTGATTCATTGGTTGATTGTATGAGGAGATTGGGTGATTTGCATGTACTTGATGATTATTTGATCTTCTTGGATCCAGTTTGAAAATTAATGAAACATGGTCCCTAAAGAAGTAAAAGAGAAAATGGGGTTGTAGCTCCCTTCCAGGAGAGACTGAAAACGAGAGAGAGTTGTAGCTCTCTGCAGGTTGCAGCCTGCGTACTGGTAAAGGACTGCACCAGTACAAAATCCTTGTAAAAGAAGTTTCTAATTGAAAGAAGATAGAGACATATTGCAGCAGGTGGTTTTCACCCACATTGGGTTTCCACCTTATATCTGGTGTTCTTTGGTATGCTTACCTATTTTTATTGTTCTTGTTCATTATTATATGGCACTGACATACAAATTAATGATCAATATCTGAAGAATAAATTAAAGTATAAATCTGGAAGGCATATTGAAAAGAATTTGATAATACTGATTCACGCCCCCCTCTCAGTATTATTTCCAACATCTAATGAATGAGGTTTTGCATGCATGAGGTGATGAAGGGTGTTGATGGAATATGGGCATCCAAGTTGTTTGAAAAACGACAATTTTTTTTTGTTTAACATTGAGGGAGATAAAATAATGACTGCATTGGGTAAGCGAGAGTTTTTGGAGCATATGTCATGTTTCTTATGCACCAATGTCCCTATCAACAACAAGTTCAGTCATGAGTTTGCAGAGGACAAACATAGTAGGCGCGTCAGGTGGGGATCTTTGCGAAAGGTGTGCAAGAATTTGGTTTTAACTATTGGATTTATCCTCTACTTTCGCCGCATACTTTGCAATGCAGTTCAATACAGCATGGCATAACAAAATTGGTTGGAAGTCAATGTTGGCCTCCAAATTGCAAGCATAAGAGAGATGTGCACATTTAACTTGTCGTCATTTCTAGCAGGACTGTACGTTTTCTGCCCTGAAGCATCTATTTGGAGAGAAGAAGTTGCACACAATTCCCAAGGGGCTCCATAGCGGCAACCAAGAGTTATATTTTTTTGCGAAGACATGTAGAGGAATGACAAGTTGTGTGCCTTTGGACATAGTTCACAAGTTCCTCATAGTCTTGGAGTGCATTTTATGCAAAGATCTCATTTGTTGCAAGTTGGGAGGGATCGCATATAAATGAGCGATGCAGACCATGAGTCTTGTTCTGAAGAGGCCGAGGGTTACAAGCCATGATGTAGGTATCAAAAAATGTTTTGGCCGACAAACGTCTGCAATATTAGCCCAATCAAGGGCATCCATATCAGGTGCGTCTTCAAACCATAGAAACCCATGTACATGTGCAGAGCCTCTATGTTGCCATTCATACCTTAGTAACAAAGACGGTAAAATAGTAAGAGGGATGCATGGAGAGGAAAAGAAAACAAAAAGAAAAAGTAAAGGGTAAGCAATGGTAGAGCCATACCTACACCAGAAATCCTTTACAAGGAATCCTTTTAATCGAACCTCTTCTAAGAAGATTGTGAATCTAGAATGGATGTATTGAGATGCATGATGTGGGTTTGCAACAATGTTTTATATTCTCCATCAAGATTGATATTGTGCATTAGATGGAGGATTGGAAGGCATGGCCATATGCAAGTCATGCCATTTGGTATTAGTTTCACTTAGTGTGAAGAAGAAGGTAGGGTTACCATATTGAATGATCATGTCGCTTATCTCCCCTCTTGCCTTGATCCAAAAAGAACGGCTCTCGCGAAGGGATGACCCGAAGCACATAATTTGGTTCGGAATGGTCGAAGGCAGAAGTTGTTGAAGGTCCCTGTTAATGAAGACAGAAGTGGTTGTCTGGCTTCGATGCCGCATGATAAGGTTGTATAGGTAATAGCGAAACCTAGGATGTTGGCCAAAGCAATTGTCATGGAATTGCATTAGATGTAAAGCATAATCTTGCATATAAAATTTTTCAATCCTTGGTTAGTTAATCATGGCAGCTTTGGTGGGGAAGGCCATGGTTAGTTAAT